>JARHVA010004251.1:440000-1177500 GCA_037957365.1 Torreya grandis
AAAGACAACAACTGATTTGTATAACAATTGACCTAATCCAATTGTTCTGAAAATATTAATGAACTACACAAGTATGTACTTAGCTATAAACTAACTGAAACGAATGAATTGGAGGCTAGAAATTGGTATAGATACTATTCATAATGTCACAAACTAGAAATAGGTCTTAGAACTCCTCCTAGACAATAGTGTAGTCCCCTAGATAGTAACACGCTGCACTAGTGTCTTCCATGTCATGCTAGTGTCCTCAAGCTGAAAATTATGTGAACTTTTTGGAATAGCCTCCCTTGAGTGTGAGATGCCTGTGTTTGTGTGGATGAACCCTGATTTGCTGCCTGTGTTTGTGTGGACGAACCCTGATTCATTGCCTATGACCTTTTTTTGACTGATTTGGGAGCAAACCCTAGACCTCCATGTTGTTAAGGTATTCAAGGAACACAAGTAGCAAAAGTTTAATGTTAGCTGGATAGGCTGGATGTGACCTCAACATCCCGCTGTGTTGAAAGTTGCCCACATATCAATACCTCGAGAGGGGATCAAGCCCGATGTAGTTCTCCCACCTTAGTGTTTGGTGTAAGTGGAAGTGAATACTACTATGAGTGCCAGCTTGGGTGTTTTGAATGTGCTTGAGATTGGAAATCTGAATAATTTGAGCTTAAAAGTGCTGTAGATGGCTATATGCAGAAGTAGGGCATAATAGGGATCAATGACCTTAATTTGCACAACTATTTTTGAGCTTGTTTGTGTGTATTTGCATCTGATTTCCCTCTAATGGGTAAAGAGATAAAAGTGGTGTATCTATAATGATTTCGTGCTTGTTAGGATATGATTTGAGTATAGGCCAACCCTAAGGTGCCTTGAGAACTAGAAATATGTCCATTGGGGTTAAAAAGAGGTAAGGGACACTAGCGTAGTCCCTTGGTCACTAGCACCGTGCACTAGTGTCCAAAGGGGTGTGCTAGTGTTTAGGGGGCAGAACTTGGGGCACTAGGAACCTAGATGCCTAGAGGAAGGTCTGAGACTGCTTTTTGAAAGTCCAGGGATAGGTTATACCTACATAAAAGCTCAATAAAGATCGAAAGAGACCTTAAGATAGATCCAAAACTAAACTAAAAATAAAGTGGTCTCAAATAACACTCATTTCACTCAAGTAACATTTTATGTAACTACATCTCATACATAAACACGTAAAAACTAGTTCTTAAAATATTGTCATTTTGAATTTATTTTCTTCTCCACACAACTTTTCTAAACTAGTCACTCATAAAAACGTTACGTTAGACTTAGAGAAAAACAAATAAAACCTTCGCCATTCTTTCCTTTGCCACAAAATTTAATGACATCTTGACTATTCATTTTTCTGTATATCGTATTCGTGCCGGTGGTGAAATTCGTAAAGGGGCAAAAAGTAAGGTGGGCACGAAAAAAAAGGAAGGTGATCACGAAAAGCCCTAATTGTACGGGGTCAAAGGAACGTGGGGCAGCTCTCGATCCATATGCTTGGTAAGGTAGTATCGAATCCACACCAAAAGACAATCAAAATTTCTGCCCTACGTTGACGCTCATTCATAAAGAAACAGACGGTCGTATTTCCAAAAAACATTCAACCCGTATAAATTTCTACAGTAATGGTAAAGGACGGGCTACTGTGCAAATAAATAAATATAATCACAATGCCCGCTCTTGTCTGCATACGGAGTGTAGAGATGGAGTGAGAGGAAAACATTAAACGGTAAAAACACGTTGAATAACGCAAAGAGATTAGGTAGGCTCGACGTATTGACGGTGTTGATCACATATTTTTGCATTGTTCTACAAGGAAATGATAATTTTAGACTGAGTGGGGGATCGAACTCATTACCTACCCTAACCATGTTATGAGGGTATGGCAGGGCAGAACAGCAAGAGTAAGGCCCAGGCGGCTGCCGAAAACGCACTTAGAGCGATAGGTCGCGGGTATGATATCACCAACGATCTGCGCTTATCGTATTGTAAAGGAGATGGTTGCCTGATCGAGCTTGAGGGGGAGGCTAAACAGGACGCCGTTATCCCGGGAGGCGTTACCGTTCGCAATGTGTCCAAGGCGATCAAGTGTGATAAGGGAGAGCGCACGCGCTTCAGGTCCGATGTTCTGCCGTTTCAGCAGGTAATCCAGTTTTTATGTCTTGGAAAATTGTAGCGTCTAATCGTGCCCGTTTAGAGGCTATCTAAATGTGGAAGTCTGTAGCGTGTAACTTTGCCCGTTTGGAGGCTATCTAAATTGGGAATTAAAATGGGTGAGGCCGGGATATTAAATTTTCGAGGATTTCCTTATGTCATCCTTAAATTCGCCCGGGAGTTGCACAATGTTTTTTCTGATTTGGAAGCCTGGCCGAGGAGGATATTTCCGACCAAATTTACCAGAGACTTGAACCTTGTTCGTTGGGTTACGTCGCTTCTTGTGAGTTGGATGGGGGTATTTTATCCAATTTCAATACTTTATCATTTAATATAGGATAAGCCGCAATGCTTTACCATTTGATGTTCTTCCCTGGTATTTTCTAGTATTAGTGGAAATTATGCTCAATTTGTTAAGCTGCAAGTGTGGCACTGAAATTGCATATTGAGTGGGTTGTCTCAGTTCTGATCCTTGTAAAAGTAAGATAATTCTTAATCATAATTAGGAATCTGCAAAGAAATTGCAGCCCCACCAATTTGATCCCGTTATACTTTATTTTTTGAATTTGCATGATATCATATCTATGGCCTTGTGGTCGCATAGACTAGTATCATATCCCAGTTATGGCTTTATGGTTGCACAAACTAGCGTTATATCCCAGCCATGGGTTTGTGGCTATGTAGACTAGCATTATATCCCAGCTATAGCTTCGTGGTTGCATAGACTACTATGGTCTTTTGGAAGTTAATAAAAATAATTTAATAACTTTTGCATTTGCATTAGTCCCAGCTACGGTTTTGTGGTCTCTTAGACTATTATGGACTCCTACACTCCTATTCTCAACATTTTCCTATTCTATACTATTGTCTCACCCATAACTCTTGCCTCTTAAATGTTGTTGGAGATGTCCATTTATATGCCAAAGATTCTCCAATCATCAAGAATTGGAATTGATACCGTTTCTGGGCCGTTACTTAGCTTTTCTGTTGGACTCTGGCAAAACTGCTGCTTTATAGGACAAAACCTCCATTGACACAAATGAAACTGCCCTTGTTATAAATGCAACTGCCGATGACACAAATTCATGCGCTGCTTTGGAAAAGCCATCTGTGTCAATAACGTAACCACTGCTGTCACAGTTGGAACTGCTGGTTTGCGAGGACAAAACCACCAAGGTGGTTTTTGGCTGTAATGATAATAAGTTGTTCTGGTCTGGATTTCATGGTGCTCTGACTGGTCTGCTGAGGGTGGTGTTTTTCTTGATCCTTTATGGATCAGCAAAATTGAGTTTGAGTCCTAGAATGTACAATTTATGAACCATGCTTCTTTAGGCAATAGTCCTATGGATGAGGCCACTGCTCCAATAGTTAAGCTGCAGCCTGCAGGGGGTCTTATGAAATAGTATTCATTCATAAAATGTAAAAATTGGAATTTCCTCCCCCAAAAAATAGACCAACTGTTTGTGAGGAGGAAAATTTTGTGTGCCTACTAGAAAGAACTACTGAAAGTTTGCTTTACATGGCTAACAATTTTGTAGCAACTTCGCTGAAGAATTTAATATATTAAATGGCAGCCGATACAACTATAACTGTGTAGAGGATCTGAAATAGGGTATTCACAGGACCATTTGACTACAAAGGGTACCTAAATTTACTCAGCAACACCTGCTGAGAAAATTCAGGTTTTCCATTGTTTACAGGATCTGAGAAAATTGAGTTTTTCTTGCTTGCCTTTCCTTTGTCTAACAGTTGCGCTTCCTGCGAATTAACTTTACATTAATGATTATTTTGAAGAGAGTTGAAGTTTCTTAAACTGTGAAGAAATAATTTGTTTTCTGCTGCTTTGCTGCCATCTAGAGTGGGCTCTAATTC
Organism: Torreya grandis; assembly: GCA_037957365.1. NCBI lineage: Eukaryota > Viridiplantae > Streptophyta > Pinopsida > Cupressales > Taxaceae > Torreya > Torreya grandis. Next base: position 444,030 of record JARHVA010004251.1, read on the forward strand.
CTCTTGCTTAGTTGCCTTCTTTGCTGTTGTTTCTGCTAACAATATCTTTGTTAGCTTCGCATTAGCAATTCTTTGTGCTGTCAGATCAGGAATGCCTTATGTGATTTCATTGTTATTATTGTCTTGACTTTCACTCCAATAGTTGTTTTTATTATTCCTCTGGAATTTGCTCTAAATATCTTTGGAACTCTTAGGCAGACTTCTGTTTGTGCCATCAACCTCTTCAAATTAAGTTTTTCTGGCTGCTTGCTTCTTGGGCGTTCTACTTTGATTGGCCTTTTTTTTTTTTTACCTCCAGTTTCTTTTTTATAGTTGAAAAGAATTTTAAATGGATTGCTTAATTGTGGATGCCACTCGTCATTGGATTGCTTGTTTGGAGGAGGATTTTCTTATATCTATCTTTTCAACAGATTTCCAATCTGTTTCTAACTAGCCTTTTTCTTTCAATTTCAATTTCCTGTTTAATTATCTTGTTATTTCCTTCTATCCTAGAGATATGTCTTTGAACATTTCCTCGCAAATGTCCATAGTAAAAGCAGTTTTTGAACATTTCCGTGTAAGCGTCCAAATTAAAAGCAGTCTTTGAACATTTCTATTCAAATGTTCATCTTAAAATAAATTTTTTACATCTAAAAGAAATATTGTTGTGTTTTAAATATTTAACGAATTAGCAGTTTTCTGTATCTGATGTTTACAAGCTTTTGATTCAAAAAAGCAGTGCAGCTCTTTTTTATGTTCAAGTGCGCTCATATTATTGCATATTGACCATTCTCTTCTCTTTGTTCATATGGAAACTGTTAAAGAGTTCCCTATAGCTTCAGCAATTTCTTTTTTGCTTAGTCAATGGGGATTCAATTTATGGGGATCTGTCCCAAGTGGAAAAATGTTTACCGAATATGTATAGATTTCATAAAGCAGCATGACGGAAACAGTGCAATCTGCCACCTGAGTGGCTCAATAATGATGGTTGAATGAGTCTAATTAACCAAACGATGAGCGCAATGGACTTTAGATTGCTGAAAATAACAACTAGTAGAAGTTTTGATGGCAAATGGATACAAGAAGTGGGAAATTGAAAGAGAATTCCATAGAGCTAGAACATGAAGACAAAGAGATAGGGATGAGGACTTGGAAGCACCTAAGTTCACCATTCCCTATGTAAAGGGAATCTAGAGAAGTTAGCTAGAATTGTGAGAAAGGTTGGTATACAAAGCACCTTCAAACCTCATAATACCCTTCGCATTACTCTAGATTCCACAAAAGATCCATTGAGTCCTAAGGTACAAAAGGGTCTACTTAGTTCCATGTTATTGTATTAAACTCTATGTGGGTGAGACAAGGAGGTCTCTCCAAACTCGGCTTAAAGAGCGTATCAGAGACATAAATGGCTCTCGGCTTGAAGTCTCCGCGTTAGCAAAACACTTCCATGCTATAGAACACCAAGTATATATCAACGAGACAAAATTGATTGTAAAAGACGATGATTACTGGAGAAGGAAAGTGAGGAGACCATTGAAATTGAAAAAAGACCAGTTAATTTAAATAGAGATAATGGCTTTGGTATTGGTAATTCTTGGAATCTGATATTGAATCACATAAGAAGGCGAGACAATTCACAGACAAACATGGGTGATTAATTTTCTAGTGATTTATTAATTGTAGATAATTAACTAATTCGTTAGTTAATCATACATATTAATTGATCATCAGTCAAAATATAAATCTTTGTTTAGGAGGGCTGACACATCACATTAATCCATTGAGGTCAATAGTATATTATTAATAAAATGTATCTAGTCTGCAAACTTCCTCAGAGTAATTATCAAATTCAGTTTCTCCCTGATGATGGGTACACACAGTATTTGAAATGTCAGACTTAACTTCAATTTACATGATGGATCCAGAAATATTCATCTTAAATACTCATCAACATGAAAACTTTCATTATCTCATCTACTAGTATGTTCACAGCCATTTGACCTGTACTGATGATGGTATGAAACTGCATATGTCCAAGACCTCTTAATTTAATTCCCAAAACTAGAAACAAAACAGATGGGCTGTAGCAGGCAAGAATCCAAAACAAGATAACTACCAAAATACTCAGCTAAAACAGTTCTGCTTAGCTCCAAGCCTCCGTGTAATAGAGACTAGAAAGCCTGCTGACCAAAAGAAGTATAGTATTACAGGAAGAGGCGGAAATGTCCATGTAACGATCCCAATGTAGCTTCATAATATTTAGATAAAGGAAGATTTATCACGAAAAGAGATAGGGTAAAGCGCTCATCCTGAATGTAGAGATAGCAGACATGGCACTCCATAAATTTCACAACAGAGTCGACTGATTTCAGGTCTGGTGGAAGGTCCAGGCCTAAAATATTTTTTTTTGAGTTTGACAGATAACAGTGCAGGTTTTCCCCTAGGGTAGTCAGGGAGTCAAAATATACTACTATTTTAAAATTCTTTATTGATCTTCTTGGAGCTGTTAACCTGGTAGGAGGACCCACTTCAAGGACCAACTAATTTGATTTCCAAATTCATGGTAAGAGTATGGCCCTTTATACTATTCATGTTAAGAGTCAGAATATGGAAACACCTTAATCAACAAATTAGCTACACTCTTGCCATCCAGCCAAAGGCCATTGTAAATTGAATGTAAAACCACTAAATGGTGGCATGCTATTTTATTTTTTCCTGCAGGCTTTTCTTGAATTCTTCAGCAAAGACGTGAAACCCTTGTTGCTCGTCATGCTTGCCATACCCTTTATTGCTTTCAGTCCAGTATTTTCCTTTCTCATTCATCTTTTTAGGACTGGAATTGAGCAGGGTTTACTTTTCTTTTCGGGGACATAACTTTCTTTCCCCTTGGCCTTTTCCTCACTGAAACACCTATAACTTTTGCCTCTGCCAGCGGACTGGAGCAGCACTAAGGCGAGTGCCATTGTGCTTCCTGAGGATGAATTTTACAATCCTCCCACATTTCTTTCCTTTAAATGCTTGTTTTTTGGAATAAATAACGTGGCAACTATAGTGTGCCTTCAAAATTTGAGAATCAAGCCGAGAAGAAGGCCTTTGGATCACAGAGATTTCAAGGGTGACTGTACCTAGAAAAGGCCCCAGAATCCTCAAAATCCAGACCCAAATTACAGATGCCAAGAGAATCTGAGAAAGCACAGAGAGAAAACAGTGTCGAAAGTGGAACTGAGGGAGCATGCAAATCTTTCCCTACAACGTTTCTTAGACACTAAGATCAGACTGAAATCTTCATTTTCAAAATTCTCCTGGTCCCGCTCAGCCACACTTTACCCCCCACTTAACGTGGATAGAGAGATTTTATTATATTCAAGGAACCATGAATTAAAAAAATCAAATGCTTCAGTCAATAAACAATAATAAGAGCAGCCCCAATCCTCAATCAAATCGCTCATGACTGCAAACATCTCATCACCTTTAATCATCTTTTCATCAAGTTCTGTATACCCCAAGCTCAAGCATGCAATAAGAGGAGATTAGCCTATTACATTCAAAAACATAAAATACACTTCTATCTAATTAGAGTACCTATGTTGGACCCAAATTTTGTAATATATTCGCTCATGAGTGCAAACATCTCTTCACCTTTAATCATCTTTTCATCAAGTTCTGTACACCCCAAGCTCAAGCATGCAATATGAGAAGAGATTATCCTATTACACTCAAAAACATAAAATACCTTTCTATCTAATTAGAGTACCTATGGTGGACTCAAATTTTGTAATATATTCTAAGTATTTTGAAGCCATAAGCATAGAAGAGCAAGGGCGCAGGAAGAGCGTGGAAGATCACGACGCGGGAGAGAATGACACAAAATAGAGAAACATGGGGGAACAGTGCGGAAGACCTTGGCGTGGATTGGTGAGTTGTGAAAGACAAGGAAACAGAGAATGTGGAGCATAAGATGCAGGACTCAAAGAAGCGCAAGACTAGGACAAGGGCATAGGAAGCGGAGGTGGTCACAGCGCAATTTGCGGAAGAATCGAAGATTAATGGGAGTGCGAATCTAGCACCGGCTCACGAATGAGGAGGAACATGAAAGCAAACATCTAACATAGAGAGAGTATATAGGGCTTGTTGGGCCTGTATCAAAAGGGACTTAATTGTAACGACTCGCCACAACTTCTTTTTTGTGAAACAGTCGTTGGCTTGTCATCTATAATTTATTAATGATGCAACCCGAGAAGGAGTTTGCTTGTGTATAAATACCCCCTTTAGCTTTGATTAGAAAGGTGGCGGTTGTTGTTGGATGTAGATGTGATGCTGTGAAGGTAGAGATTTGGAGAGATTGTGTACTGAATGAAGTACTTATGTAAACTTATGAAATGAGATCAATGGAACTAATACTTTGTCCACGAATCTTGATGTGCTAGTCTCTTTGGTGTTAATTATGTTTTATGATACTAGATAAGTACATGTATACTGTGTGAATACATCAAATGGCTAATTCTAGAATAATGTTTATAGTAACAATGATTAAAAGGGTTAACTCAAGTGCCTAAGTAACATTTATCTAACCACCATTGCGTAGTAGAACAAACGAGAACCGGTCTAGGCTACATGCCTTGGGTGAGTGTGCAAGGTCACGTGATATGCCGGCATGCTAGCCCATTGGCTTTTTCCTTCCTCTAGGTGCGTGACTAGTATTTAGTCATGCGAAGTTAAGGAACAGGACCCAACATTTTGGTTTCGTTGCCATGATCCATTGCACTTGCTAGCACAATCGTAAGAAGATGCTCGAGTGGCTATATTTGGAAAATGTTGAGTGTTGGGTTGTTACCGTAGAAGAGAATTTTGCGCTCCAATATCTTGAACCAAGAGTTTTTGCGTGCTATATGATTCCTTATATGAAACATTCTTTGTAGAATTACCCGTTCATTTACATGCTTGGCTTTCGGCATATGCAGAAGACCGCTCAAGAAATTACGGTCAAAAGGCTTCCTGGTCAGTAGAGCGTCAGACAGCCTTTGCAAAATTGGAAACTACTTGGACACGTGCAGTAGATATTTGGTGGAAAGGAACACTCAATAGCTATGTTTTGGAATATGCCATTTCTACATATTCTTATCCGGAGGAAGCACAATTCAACTTCCTAAGAGAACCACGCGGAAGATATCTCAGTCAATTCCCTTTAGAATTAAAGAAACTTATGGTTGATTCTAGACTTGAGAACTTCCCTATATATGGCTAAACTCTCTCGTGCATGAGCAACGTGATTGGTGGGGAAATGGAGGGGTATACATTGGTATGAGATTGGTAGTTCAGCATGGAAGTCGGATAGCGAGAACTGCGGAAGCGTAAGTATGATGAGTCTAGGCAAAAGGCTATGAGAAGTAATGATCCCAGGGGTAAATGGAGGATACTGGAAGTGCCATGAGAATCCACAGGAGGGCGAAAAGGCATAATGAGTACTCCCTAACCACGGGTCCGCGCCCTTCATTGGCATAGGTACGCACAGAAGAAGCAGGACAAGCATTGTTGATAGCGGAACCCAATCCAGATAGACCCAATTCCCCCACCCCAGCGCATGCTCATGCATTTGACTCTGACAAAATTCTTGTAAGAAATTGGGATACGGATAGTGCAGAATCTAAAGTCGAGCCCATAGAGGAATCTGTGGGAGTGCAAGTTCAACATAGCAATTTATCTTTAACCTTTACTTTTCCATGACAAGTAAGACCTATGGCTCACCTTGGAATGCCAGGTGGATCTGATGTAAGTAGTGGGTAAAATGCAGGGCCAACCATAATTAATCAACCTCCCTCAACGCCCACTATTTTTGGTGCATTGTTGTTGCAGGAGGCATGGGAGGCAGTACCAACGGTGGTTCTGCTAGAGGAGGATCAAGCGGCGGTGCAGGAGGCATTGGCGGACCTCTCCCAAAGGGCTCAGGAGGAATTGGAGGAGCGCCGCAACAAGGTCCACTGCAACCACTTAGTGCACCTACAGTCTATTATGAGATGACGCTTCATCTCACTAAATGTCGAGGTATCAAAAATGTGGCAGAACACGTTCATAACAGTGAACTCATATAACGGGTACAGGGCATAACTTCTATTGAGCGGAAGGCAACTTAGTTTGCCACTACTTTATTGGATCGTGCGCACAAGTGGTATCGCAAATTTGACCCTTAGCAAACGGTTGTGAATTATGAATTGTTGAAGAATGCTTTTCTCCAAGAATTTGACATCCCTGAGTTTGAGCAACAAAGTATTACTGTCTTAAAAGATATCAAGCAAGAGCTCACTGAGAGTGTGCGCTTGTATGATGCACGTTTTAAAGTGTTTCTTTAAAAATTATCATTTGAGATTAACCCAATGCAACATGCTCAATGGTTTGTGGGGGGGGTTATTATTCCCTTTCCTGCGAGCCTTATCCCACAAGACTTCATTGAACTGCACAAGGTATTAAAAGCTGCCCTTTGCACCAAAGCTATGGGAAGTATAGATACGGGGATCAACCCCTTTACGGAAGCTCAAGTTGTTATGATGGTTTCTCAGCTGGAGAAGCTTATGACCAATAATGCTCATGACTTCGGCAACAGCGTGTGGTGTGTTGATTGTGAAGTGGAGGGTCATAACAGGAATAACTGTCCACAAAGGAATGTTTGTGCTGTATTAAAACAGTCCTGTGAGATCTGCCAAGAGGATCATGATGTTAGGAGTTATCCCTTGCTTCAGTGCGCCACTCAGGCCAAAGTATCATTGTACTGTAAAATATGTGATGCATATACACATGATACTAATGACTGTCGGGTCAACAATGAGATTCGTGAAGCATTCACGTGAGGAACTTGCCAAACTTATATCACTAATAACCAGGTGGCTGGTGGAGGTCGATCTTTTAGGGGTTGAGGGCATGGCAATGGACACGGAGGTGGTCGTTTTCCACCTAGGATCTGTTACATGTGTGGATCTCTGGACCACTACCAACATGACTGCACGGTCTATCCAACCTACGCCTTTTGTAAAAATGAGCATCGCCTGGAAGAATGTCTAATTTGTATGCGGCCATTACTAAAGAACGGAATGAGAAGGGTGCACGGATGATTTGTGTTGCAAAAACTTCAATTGCATAATTGAGACCACGCCCTACCACTTTGATTGGACCTAAGGTCAACATCACTACTCGGAGTGGCGCTCATTCCCAATTGGTTTCAAATCCACCTGCTGAAGAGGTTCAGTGTGAGGAACCGTGTGCACAACACTATCCAGATGCTCAACGTCAAAAAGAAGTGTTGCACGACACAATGGCCTTGGTATAGGAACTGCAAGGCGAGATTGAGTTCCTTAAGGACAAGGATGCCACCATGTGTGCCGAGGTGCAAAGAGAGACAACACCCACAACTCCAAGGCATGTTGAGTTCCAAGAACTCTGCAAGCTATTCCTTAGTGAGGACATCCCACTCTTGAAGAATTGGTTATGACAACAAACGACAAAGCAATCGGAAGATCGTCATTTGAACCATGCGCGACGACAAGAGACCCATATTCAAACTATTCCAGAATGTGACAAAGAGGTCCTTGCCAATTTATCCATTGATGGTTGGATGATCCGTGATATCCCAGTGGACATTGGTGCAGAGGTTAATGTTCTAACCAAAGACGTCTGGAAAAAGATGGGTAGCCTCACTTTGCAACCCTCCGGCATGTCTTGTTCATGGCCAACAAGACTTGTGCATTGCCCATAGGTGTTCTTAAAGATGCCATCGTCAACATTTTTGGTGTCGTGTTCAAGGGTGATTTTGAAGTGATCGAGATTGTTGAAACTGATGATTTTCAAGCTCTATTGGGTCGATCTTGGTGCTATGCGAACAATGCTGATTTGTGTTTCAAGAAGTGGTATATCATCTTTGAGAACGACACTCAATGTGTAGTCATTCCTCTAAATAACGACCAAGGACCCCCCTTTGTGGAACTCATTGATGTTGATGAGGATGTGAATACAATTTATAACATCACTACCCAAGAAAATGAAAATATGGATCCTACTCGTGATTGCATCTTGCACTGGGAAGACGCACAACCTATTTTTGACAATCCTAGTATCGCGTGTGACCAATGGGCTCAAGGTGCATATGATCTAACAAGGCATGTCTGTGGTGTCCTGGATCGCCGCCTAAGCTCTTCTCCAAAGCTCGTTCAGCATCACAAAACTATTCGCCTCATTGGTGGATACCTGTTTGCTGGACCACCCTTACAGTTGGACCAGGCACCTAGGTTTCATGGCCAGATGGAGGTCCAAGAATACTTACAATAGTTGGAGGTTCACTATGTTAATGAGGATGAACAGTTTCGCGTGATCAACTTTCTATTTCAAGGGACAACTGCTCGATGGTGGTCTAATCATTGGTATCAATTGGATACATGGGAACAAGTAACGTGCACCCATGCATCATCGCTTCCACCATGATAACTGTGTTTGCGCCACCTTGAGTTATAATGGTGTTGCTTCTCCGAAAGAACATCTAACATAATGTGAAAGCCTTTAGAGTGCCAACGAAATATTTTTATCGGAGTTTAGGTTTCATGCCCAGATGGAGGTCCAAGAATACTTACAATTGTTGGAGGTTCACTATGTTAATGAGGATGAACAGTTCCGCGTGATCAACTTTCTATTTCAAGGGACAATTGCTCGATGGTGGTCTAATCCTCGGTATCAATTGGATACATGGGAACAAGTACGTGCACCCATGCATCATCGCTTCCACCATGATAATTGTGTTTGCGCCACCTTGAGTTATAATGGTGTTACTTCTCCGAAAGAACATCTAACATAATGTGAAAGCCTTTAGAGTGCCAACAAAATGTTTTTATCGGAATTCTTATGGGTTCACGCATTCTATGGTACTCTGCACCCCTGGGCTAGGGCATGGTACATTCACCAAGGAATGCGTAGAGACACAAATACCTGGCAGTGTATCAAACACGGTCTGCTTACCACATTTGCATTTTCTTCACCACAAATGGATTTAAATTTGTCACTACAAGCTATCGTTAGGTCGCTGTAGGTGATCAGGGCCTGATTGGAGACCGAGTACGACACATGCATGGCGCAACTGACACTTTCGCCATCTTCCAAGAACCTGATACTCCTGCCATGGTTCACTTGGAACCAGACTCCCAATTAGAATATGATCATTGAGAACAAATCCGGAAAGGCAAGCAAAAGGCCGTATATCAGGTTGATGAGGGTACTATTTCAGATCCACTTGAGCCATCATTCGACGACTTAATCTACATATGGAATGTGGGGCGCCTGATGTCAGAGATACAATGCAGTTTGAGCAAAAATCGTATTCCGTGCCACTCCAAACAGTTCAGTAGAATATTGGAATGGAAGATGTGCACCTAAAATAGCCATTGTGGGAAATTACTGGTTTGATGTTGAGATAACCAAAATCTTTGAACTATTGCACGAATACCAAGATGTCTTCCCATGCAACTACATGAAAATGAAGGGAGTGCATCCATCGTTGGGCAAGATGCTCATCAAGTTAATTGAAGGCGCTCGACTAGTGAGGAAATGACCATATTGGATGAACCCAAACCTATGTGCTTGAGTTAAAGAGGAAATTGATAGCATGTTGCACGCTGGGGTCATTACTCCCATTGATAAATCTGAATGGGTTAGTCCAATGGTGATCAACATTAAGAAGGATGCTTGCATTCGAATTTGTGTGGATTATAAGCTACTCAACGCAGTATGTGTAACGGACCCTTTTCCAATGCCTTTCACAGAGAAGATTTTGGAAGGTGTTGCTGGGTGCGAGATCTACACCTTCACCGGTGGCTTTTATGGCTATCACCAATTCCAAATTGCTGAGGAAGACAAGGCAAATACAACTTTTGCAACTGAATGGGGCTTGTTTGCATACAATGTTATGTCTTTTGGCCTAAAGAATGCACCAACGGTGTTATCACGCATCGTAATGGAAGCCTTTAGGGATTTTATTCACAAGTTTTTCCAAGTGTACTTGGATGACTGAATCGTGTATGGTTTAGTATGTGATCACTATGACAATTTGCGCCTCATGCTCGACCGCTGCCATCAACTTTAGATTTCCTTTAATCTGAAGAAGTGCATTTTTGCCACCCCGTTTGGAATCCTACTGGGCCATATTATTTGTTGGGATGGACTATTGGTGGATCCGGCTAGAATTGCGGTCATTGTCCAACTTCTAGCTCCAACCACTCAACGTGAGGTCCACGCTTTCTTAGATCATATGGGGTACTATCGGAAGTTCATTCGGGGTTATGCTAACATAACAACACTGTTGGAATAACTACTCGAGCACAATGGCCTATTCATCTGGACAACTCAACACCAACAAGTGTTTGAAATCTTGAAGCAAAAATTGGTGACTCCACGCATTCTCTAGTTCCTGAACTGGAACTAGTTGTTTCATGTGCATGTCAATGCTTCCAAGCATGGCAGTAGGTGCTATCTTGGCACAACTCAGTGAGGGCAACCTTGATCATTATCCTATTTATTTTGACAGTCAGAAGCTCACACCAGTGGAAAGGAACTACTCTATGATAGACCATGAGGCCTTGTCCATGGTTTATGCGCTTCAGAAGTTTCGCGCTTTAGAAGTTTCGCTAATACTTGTTAGCCACTCCATTTGTCTTCTATAGGGATCATGAAGTGTTCAAGTATTACGTAAATAAGCCATTATTGCACAGATGCATTTGTCAATGGTTTGTTCTTTTCCAAGAATTCCAGTTCTTGGTGGTCGTGAAACCAAGGAAAGTTAATTTCAGTCCTGACCACCTCTCACATGTTCAATTTGGTGAACCAACACGTGCCATTGAGGATGATTTACCTGATGTACAATTTTTTCAAGTAACGTGTGTTTGAAGAATTGGAGGAAATTGCGGCTTTTCTTACAACAGGGTTAGTGCTCGATCACTTGAGCACCCAAGAGAAAAATCAACTGGCTGTACTCGCTGCCCCTTTCCAGCTTGTTGGAGTAGGCCTGTACAAACTTGGCTAGGATGAAGTATTACGAAGGTGCATAATGTAGCATGAACACGCAAAAGTCCTTCAAGAGGTCCATGAGGGTATTGTAGGAACACATTATGCGGGTGATGCAACGACACGAAATATTTTACTAGTTGGATTGTGGTGGCTTACCTTGTTCAAAGATGTCAAAGCTTATGCGCACAAATGTAAAATCTGTCAGCGCGTAGGTAAACCAAACCGTAGGGATTCCATGCCCCTTCATCCAATACTTGCTCATGAACCATTTGGGAAATGGGCTATTGACTTTGTTGGGCCCATTCAACCAGTTGCGCGTGGGCTGGGGCGCTATATCACTACTGCCACAAACTATCTCACATGTTGGGCTGAAGCAGTGCTCACACGTGATTGTACCCCTGCGGTCGCTACCAAATTTTCTATGGAAAAATATCATGGCTATGTATGGTTTAAGTTTAACAATTGATTTTGGCACTCACATTCTCAATGAAACAATGCGTATCCTCTTCGCTGAGTTCATGATTACGCACCATAACACTTGTTGGTGTAGGTATTTACTACACTTGTATAATTCACTTTGCTTAGGTGGATATTAGGTCTATTAGGTGATTTATGACATCATCATGATGTCATCATGCACATGAGTGCATGGGGTCACTTAGTGGGTGGATTGGGGTCTCCATTCCACTTGGTCTCCTTAGTGCTTGCACCATTAGGGTCTCCAACCCACTAGTGTTCCCTCAGTGCCTTCTCCACTCTCAATGGTAGAGCCCATGCACTCAGGGTGTCTGGTGAGTCACCAGTCCACTCAACCTGCATATTTAATGCCTTGTCCTCCTTTGTATTTGGTGTGGAGTATTGCTCATTCTAAGCCATTTCTAGCTTGATCATTCAATGAAGATTGTGGAGCTACATGGTCCTTGTGCCATTTCTGTAGTGTAAATTGTAAGCCTTGTGCTATTGTGCTACTTAGCTAGGCGCTGTGTAAGCTGTGAGCGATAGTGTTGTGAGCTTAGTGAGTTGTAAGCTTCGAGCCATTGTAATGCATTCCATCTCCACCTCATTCTGAATACATCTATTGCAATTTTGTTCTCTTCTGGGTTTTGGCTTCAACAGTTGTGTGTGTTCGCTCTACAGTCACTAGCACTGGTTTCTGGTTTCTCTAGGTTGTCGTGGGAATCCCTTGGAGTAGCTATGTCTATTTAGCCTCCATTTGGCACTTAGTTCTTATGGTTAGACTACTCTCAATCTACCCACTGCTGTGCTGCCAAACCACCAGCATTTACTCCCACCTGCCTCCACATGCTGACGGTTTTCTAAAACCAATTCTTTTTGTCAAACCAGATCTCTCGAGCAAAGTCAAATCTGCCTTGCCGTTGTTTATAAGACTCGAGTTTTATTACAACTTTTAAACTCAAACATTCATTTTATATTTACATGTTTGAATTGTAAACTAGCAAGTGGAAAACATAATTATGAGTGGGGAAGATTTTTGGAAGGTGGCGAACATAGTGGGGAGTTGCTTTAAGGGAATTTATTGTGATTCTCACTTTTACGTGGGGAACGATCCTTTTTTATTATGTTTTTGGTTATAAAAACAATATCCATGAAGATATTTTTTGAATTGTTTTTTAAATAAAACAATAGAGATATAAGGAGATTTGTGATTTTTTGCTTGGGTTTGGTAGGTGGCCAAGCCTCCTCACAAGCAAACAAAACATTATTTTTCCTCCTTCATTCTCTCATTGCTGGCCCATTTTCCACATGGATTCTCTTCTCATATAGACACATTATCAGTAGAGTTCGACGTCCTCTTGCTTGGCATGTTTGCTGTTTCGCTTGTGCCAATTTAGTGGATGTTGCATTGATTGAATGTGTTTGTGGACACATTGTCAGCTGAGTCTTAACGTCCATTCGCTGGGACGTGTTTTTTCACTCGTGCACCGATTGCTCTCATTTGTGTGGACCCATTTCGGTTAACTCCGACATCCATACTTGGAGCATAATGAGACTGGTTCAAATTTGCATACAATTAACACAGAAATAATGGAGAGAAAGAACACAAAAATAATAATATATTTCTCACACTATAAATATTTTCTCTATTACATATTCATTTGGGACATTACATCTTTTTAGGAAAGTCATTTCTATAATCATGGAGATCATCTCCATCAATATCTCAACCATATCCTTATGAATACACAATCTAACAAATAATCTATATTTGTAATATTGTTGTAACAATATTACGACAACCAAATATATTCTACCCAAATATATCTAACAGTGAATTATTATTTTCGTAATTATTCACACAAATTAACGTGAGGACTAACATTTTCTAACATTCCCCCCCTTAGGCCTTACATAGTAATTTGTGTTTCACAAGACTTAATGAAAGCAGAGAAGGAACACATCAACCTCTCATCAACTATTCACTGTCGAGAACACATCAATTGAATCAGTGTGGGAACTTTGAACAACTACATCTGTCATGAGCCATTCATTGAGGGAACCGCATCAATCTATACAGCGTGGGAACCATGAGCATGAACCATCTGTTCAACTTTCCCTCCTACATCTCTTAAACACTTTTTTTTATGCAGTACACTATATGGAAAAATAGGAAATACACCTTTTATTTGTCACACATACAAACAAGTGCTGAAAATAAAACAATATATATGTGCCACTATAGCAGAAGTGCCTCTTCATTAGTGGCTAATGAGAGGCGTAGACAACCTCCATCCTTCAGTGTCCTCCAACCTCCAATTTTGGAAGTTGCTTACTCAACTGATATGTTGATGAAGCTCATGTCATTCTGAAGGGAATAGGGTCCCCCCCATAAGATTGACATATTCAAAATTTGACTTAGGATGTCCCATACAAGCGATAATGCGTCCTTGTACATTTGAACACTCTTGACTTTGACTTTGACACTTTTGAGACTTTTGATTTTGACAACAATAAAGACTCAATTGCTGATATTTTTGATTTTTGATTATAAATGACACGTTGACAATTATTTGACCTAGAACCTATTTTAAATATCGACATACAAAACTAAAACATTGACAAGACTATTTTGAAAACAAGACTAAAGTTTATATAATGACTTAAATCTATAATGACAAAACATATAAAGAATATCGACCAAGTCTAAAAACTAAAAATAACATTGACTCTATGACAGTATATAATAAGATTTTGATGTAGATTTGAAATACTATAATTAGACAAAACTTTAATAATCACCAAACATAACTCAGACATGAAGACATAGACTTGACGACACCGTATTTACATGTGTACTTGGCTATCGAACATGGATCATTGACTATGTGCAAGGTCAATTTTAGATCTGTTGAAAATTGTGTTTGGTCTGTACACTGTCAAGTCTAAACGTACATGAACTTGTATGAAGGCCGAGATGCATGAATTTGAACTGCAATGTAAATGTCCTTGGAGCTCAGAAAAAAATTGGATTCAAGTTTGTAGTTTGCAAAAAGATCAAGTTTCAAGTGCATTACCATTTGGCAGATATGATCATGCACATTTGGAGACCTGTCGTGTGGAGAAGATTCTGTACGTTGAGCTTGTGGACAACTCGTCGTCACCAAATTCGAGCATGGACTCTTTGATCCTGAGAAGAATGAGTTACATCTGTCATTGGGAATTGCCAAAGCCGAGTGGAAGAACCAAGAATGCAACCGACAGGATGAGGATTGAGTGACAAATTATTGCAAAACTCGCTACATCTTATAAAAGATGTGAGAGATTGTAGAAAGACACAAGAAAAACTATGCACATCAGATTACGAGGTGTGTAGAGATTTGCAACTTGATGGAATAGAATTTGGCAGGTTGTAGGGATTTTTCTGACAACTATATGGGCCAATAATTATCTCTTGCACATGAATTGCAGATTTGAGACGTCTAAGGAGAAGACGATTCTAGATGAGTGAAATTTACTGCACAATATTCTGATTAGGATGTGCACGGAGAATAGAAGTATGGCGGTGGAAGCCAACAAGAATGTAAGGCCGTATAGATGCCAATCTTTGATCTCGATGTGAGCTAGGCAGAATCTCCAATGAATGCAAAGTCGAGACAAATAGATCACAATAAATATAACTCTATGCAACTGAGTTGAGCAAAGTGGGGACATGCCACAACCTTAAATCCTATGCAATAATATTATTTTTTACAAACTATAGGACTAATTTGAGCCATATACAGGGCAACAAATACTTATAGTTGTCCTTGTGAACAATACTATTCTGCCATTGAGAATAGGACTAGTAACCACGCTCTGATACCAGATACTGAGATTGGTTCAGATCTGCATACAATTAACATAGAAATAATGGAGAGAAAGAACACAGAAATAATAATATATTTCTCACACTGTAAATATTTCCTCTATTACATATTCATTCGGGACATTACATCTTTATAGGAAAGTCATTCCTATAATCATGGAGATCATCTATATTCCTATGAATACACAATCTAACAAATAATCTATATTCGTAATATTGTTGTAACAATATTATGACAACCAAATATATTCTACCCAAATATATCTAACCGTGAATTATTACTTTCGTAATTATTCACACAAATTAACGTGAGGACTAACATTTCCTAACAGAGCATGCACTAGTACTCGATCATAAACACAAATTGCTCATTCCTTGAGCGTGCTTTGTAATTGCAAACATGGGCGAGGGAGGGGAGCTCATTGTTGATTGTCTCGGGTAGGTTGTTGTGGGCCTTGCATTCTCTATCGTGTGCACATTCAATTTTCGTAACTATTACTTGTGCCCATTTGGTGTCAATTGCACACATTACTCTTGCATTTTGTGGACGCATTCTCAGTTGAGCTTGACGTCCATACGTTGAGTGTGCATTGTCACTTATGCATTGATTTCTCTCATTTGACCGAACTCATTTTCGGCATAGTCCGAAGTCCATCTCTAGAGCATGCATTATTACTCTCAGTTGTGGTCATGTCGACTCCACTTGAGAGATACCTGTTGATTAGGAAAGCTGATTCTAAACTAATGGTTCTTTTTGGTAAGATTGACTATGCTTCTTGGTGTGCATATATGGAACACTTGCTCATGAAAAGGAATCGTACTCCATTTCTATATTGACAAGTTCATGCCCCGATTGATCATGATCAATACATTAAGTGGGCTAACTCTTGTGACAAGGTTCGTGGTACCTTGTTGCTGCACGTTTCATGTGTTCTACATCACCATGGGCAGCTCACCATGTGTCCCAACACTATTTGGAGCGTCCTGAAGTCTCTTTTTGGAGATCCTACTGAGATTCATATCACTCATCCTCCACCTCCTACTGTCTCTTTAGAGACTATTGTACTCTCTCCTTTTATTTCTTGTGACGACACATTCCAGGTAGATAGCGTTGTTCCTCTTGTCGAGCCACCACTACAGGACAAGATTCTGCCTGACCTCCGCTGTCCTATTGCAGATTTTACTTTTGTCCCTATTCATGATGTTGCTCTTCCAGAGCCTTCACAGTCTTGTACTTCAGAGGAGTCTACTATTTCCAGTGTGAATACATTCATTGAGAGCTTCGACGACTCATGTTCTTGTGGATATTCATATTACAAAGCTGTGTGCTTCATTTGTAGTATCTTTTTTAGTTTCGATAGTTGTTGAGCCATGCTCTCCTCTTCACATGGACATTCTTCTAGCGAATGTTCCATGTCATTCTTCTGATTAGTCTACTTCAGTGGCATTACCTCCAGCTTCTGTGCACAATCTTGCCAGACCTATGCCATAGATCCGATTTGGACCACATTCAAATATCTTTGTACTACTACCTTCATCTTCCATTGTGGAATAGGCAGACTTTCAGTACACACATTGTGTTCTTCCTTTGGCAAAGGGAAGAAACATTATTCGAAGCGAATGGAGCTTTTACAACGTCAGGAAGAGGATTTTATCATCGACCTTCGTTATCTTGCGAGCTATATTTGGAGTACTGATTGCTTCAGCATCATCATCTGGGGGGTCTTTTAGTCTCCTCTTCTTTTCTCTCTTTGGGGGGTGGAGTTTTTTCCTACGGGTTTTTTTCCTTTTTTCCATTTGTGAGAGATTGATTTGTATTTGGGTACCTAATCGGGCTTAGTTGTCGGGACCTAATTCTACTACCCACCTAAGATACACTTAAGGGGGGGTGTTGGTGAAGGTATTTACTACACTTCTATGATTCACCTTGCTTAGGTGGATATTTGGTCTATTAGGTGATTTATGACATCATCATGATGCCATCATGCACACATGAGTCCATAGGGTCACTTAGTGGGTGGATGGGGTCTCCATTCCACTTGGTCTTCTTAGTGCTTGCACCACTAAGACCTCCAACCCACTAGTGTTCCCTCAGTGCCCTTTCCACTCACAGTGGCGGAGCCCACACACTTAGGTTGTTTGGTGAGTCACCAGTCCACTCAACTTGCCTATTTAATGGCTTGACCGCCTTTGTATTTGGTGAGGAGTATTGCTTATTCTAAGCCATTTCTAGCTTGAGCATTCAATGAGGATTGTGGAGCTACATGTCCCTTGTGCCATTATTGTGGTGTGAATTGTAAGCCTTGTGCTATTGTGCTACTTAGCTAGGAGTTGTGTAAGCTGTGAGCAATAGTGCTATGAGCTTAGTGAGTTGTAAGCTTCGAGCCATTGTAATGCATTCCATTTCCACCTCCTTTAGAATACATCTATTGCAGTTCTGCTCTCTTTTGGTTTCTGGCTTCAACAGTTGTGTGTTCGCTCTACAGTTACTAGTCTTGGACGTCTGATTCTGGGCAATTCTCACAAGACCACGTCATACCACCCTCAAGCTTATGTCACAATTGAAGTCTTCAACAAGATCCTAGGTAATACATTGACCAAGATTTGCAATATCGGTCGCATTGATTGAGATGATTGGGTTTCTGCAACCTTATGGCCATATCGGACCACATACAAAAGGTTGAACAAGATTACAACTTTTAATCTTGTCTTTGGCACTGAAGCAGTTTTACTGGTGGAGTTCCTTGTGCCCTCTTTGCGTATTGTGCGTGTTGGCATATTAGATGACGAGTTCCTAAAAGCGCACCTGGACGTTCTACTTTAGCTGGATGAAACATGCTTTCTCGTACATTGGAACCAAGGAGTTGAGAAGCAAAAACAGAAAGCCTAACATGATTGACATATTAAAACCAAAGTTTTTCATCTTGGTATGCATGTCTTGGTCTATGATTCAAAGTTTGCGCGCCACTTAGGTAAACTACGGATCTAGTGGGATGGTCCGTTTATTGTTCATGCTATCAGGTCGACAGATGCTTGCAAATTAAAAAGATTAGATGACCAATTCCTTTTAGGTCATTTCAATGGTTGTCGTCTCTGACTCTATCATTCTATGTAATTCTTCAATTTAGCGAATAAGGTGTATGCCACTAGGTTAGTCTAGGACTTTGTTTCATTTTCAAGTAAGTGTGGCATTGGTTGTGCGCTTTTTGTAATTGGTTTGACACTTTTTGGTACTGTTTTGGCATTTAACACTCTTTTTCTTTCTTTCTTGACATGAATTGCAGTACGTTATGACATGGAGGACCAAGCACAAATTTTAACGGGTGGTGGTTTTTAAGGACGGGCAAGCTATTTAAGCTAAAAGTGTGTAAAAGAAGTGCGCAAAATGAAGCGTGAAAAAGGAAGCGTGCATGAAGGAGGTGCATAAAGGAAACGATGGAAAAACCGCACGGGATCGGAGAGCTTAGAAGACAATGGGGCATGCAAGATATGGTGCAAGGGGAAGGCACGTGATATAGGGCTCGTGAGGGACGCGTGCAAGAGATAGTGCAAGGCGTGCAAGAGGTGGTGCGTGACCTAGGTAAACATAATGAAGACGGTAAAAGAAATGTCGTTACAAGATGGGTTAAAATGGAAAAGGTAGTTCTCGCCAAGAAAATGGGAAATTTGAAATATTACAGCTGGCATGCAATACAGGATAAGTGCAAAGGATGAGACATGTATTTATTAACGACATAGTGGTGTAAATGGAAAGTATGCCAAGTGGACACCAAGGCATGCCGTTTAAAGCATTAAATGGTTGAAGTGATGGATGACGGTGTGGAGTTAATGTTAAAATTTGAGGTAGACTATAAAAGATCGCGAGGCTTCTCATTTTCATTTTTTACGATTGAAAACTTGAAAATTGCAGAGCTCAAACAAGCAAAAACAAGCGGCACGAGTAGGTGACTATGCAATGTTTCAATGAAAAACGCAAAACAAAGATTGTGGTGAAGAGTATTCAACAAACAAAGTGGTAAAGTGATTGTAGGAGCAGGTGTGAGAAAGTTGCATGTTGCAGGCATCAAATCCGCCATTAGAGGAGGTTGAAGGAAGAAGCCAGAGCATTTTGGGTCTAGAGAAAAAGGACGCAAAATGTATTTGTTTGGGAGAGTTGGTCGGCCACGCGTTGACCTTTGGGGACCCTGATTGGTGATGCGGCCAAAGCGAAAGTCTACTAGGAGCAGAGAGCCAATACCAGCCATTCCTGAAGTAGAAGAATACGAGGGCGCAGAAGAAGGAAGTCCCATTTATATCCAAGAAGAAAGATCTAGTGAATGCAACGTGCAAGGCAAGGACCCCACAGTGTTGGTAGAGAAACTAGTGGAAAGGCACCAAAAATGATGCGCGTGGGAAAGAAGGCTGCTACAACACCACCGCCCTCTCCTATTTTGATTGAAGAAATGCAATACCCACAGACAATTCTACGTGCAGATGATTGGGAATCTAAGGTTTTCACCTGTCAGGTCTTCGATTACACTCATCGCCAGACTGGAAATGAAGGTGACTTGCAAAAGGACTACCGAGTGGAGTGCCAAAACACCAGGAATGAGATCACTTATGATCTTACAGTTTACGACTTGTTGGAGGATATGGTGGTACTCCAACTCTTCCAACTACCATATTTTGGGAAACCATAGGAGGCGGTTCTGTTTTTAATTTCACACATTCATGAAGACTACCTTTACTTTGCTGGGCGTAGAATGAGGATTATCCCTGAATGGATTAGTAAAGTAACTGGGTTACTTTGTTATGGAGTTGATGTTGGCGTAAATCTTGAGGATCATGAGGCAATTGATAAAATGACGATGGCATTGCAATATAAAAAGGGAGGCCACGCTATGTACATTACTAGCCTGGAAGATCCCACAATACAAGTTGCTGTGCATTTGGCCATGACCTAGCTAGGAGGTGTGGATAGGTGGACGTGACCCACCTCTATGTCGTTAGCCAAATGGCCAAGGGGACAAAATACAATTAGTCCCTGTACTTTGCTAAGAGAATTGAATGAGATGCAAAGAAGACGCATCGTTTGTCCAACTACAAGTTTCCTAGGGGCGCAATTTTGTTGTTGCTTGTTTTTGATGAGATTGGCATCCCATAGTATATCGATAAGGAACTAAAGTGGGTGTACCCACCAAAGCAGAAGTACCCTGCCGAGAAGTTCAAACAATTCACATGCCCCAATGCCATCACACCCTTCGACAAAGCAAAGATGAAGGGTTGGTTTGATGGCATGAACGAGGCATTCGGGAACAAATGGCGCATACCAAAGGAGTTGCCCGTGCAGATGGGAACCTATGCTTAGTTTGCTGCAAAACAACATTACTCTCGCGCGGATCTGGATGGCAAGTACAAACAATTTGTCAGGATGGCTCAAATTGCCCTATGCATTCACTGCTAGATATTTCATGGATTTTGTGAATTGCATTGCGGATGCGTGCGCCATAAATATTGATGCAAACAAGATTGACATTGAGATCTACACTCTTCGCAATCTTTTTGTCTACCCAGGGAGGCACTCATATGTGGAGCGACACGAGATTGATATCAACACTTATAAGATAGTCGTGCAAGGGCAGATCTGGGTGATTTTCTATATGCTTAGGCTCCAAAAGAAAACATTGGTGAGCAGGGAGCCATAAAAGAACCACTGCCCCCTCAACTGTGAACACGTGTAGAGGAAAGGGTGCAAATGAAAGAGAAGAGGCCATGACTTGAGGTCACTAGTTCAAGCAGGGCATAGGAGGAACAGCCCAAGGCTGAGCCCAAATGACAAAGGTGAACCCCATTGCCAACAAAAGCCCAGGAGCTACCCGCAGAACAAAAAGATGACACTGCTTCACATCTAGCTACTCGAGTAGAGCCCGAACAAGAGGCGCCTTGAGTGGTGATTTTGAACACAGGCGAGGCGTCTCCAGAAGCGCAACCTATCAATGAACCCACTCATGAGCCCAACGTGGTTGAAATTGTTGCGCCTAATGAAGAACATCATGTTGTTGAGCAACAAATGGATTTTGAAAGTCCAAGGCTGGAAGAAGCAAAAAAAGGGGAAGGCCCTAGTGTAGAGGACCTTGACGCTAGCACTAGCGAACAATCAAGGAGACCGAAGATTATAGACTTGGAGCGTGATCCCCAAAGGGGAAAGGAACCTATGCAGGAGGCAGAGCAACAACAACAGACAAATCAAGAACCTCCCATTCGCACCACGTTTCAATATGACATACTGGACAAGCAATTGTATTTGTGGAATTATTTCCCTGAACATGAGTCCATGGAACAAACTCGGGGCGAGATGTCTTTTGCGATGGAAGTGCATCACAATGAAGAACGTTTTGAGCTTCCAAGGACTAGCACTAACATAAGCCCATAAGTGGCAGATGTTCTAGACATGCTTTGGGTAACCACCACGATTTGCTCTCCATCGCAAGCAAGCGCACCCTTATAAAGTTTGCCCTAGAGGTTTCTAGGCAAAACACTCAACAACCATGACGTGGGCCAAATTCGTAGCAAACATTAGGAGGTCGTTCGGCTATACAAAGAAGAGCATGAAATGAGCCCCAAGCTCGAAGAAGAAATTGAAGAACTCAAGCACCAATTGGATGCGGCCAAAGTGACTCAAGTTAGGACTCTGGGCCTTTGCCAAGCAATTTTGAGAAGTGAACCAACACTTGTGGATGGAGTTCTGGTTATTGGTGAGGCAATTAATAAATTGGAGATGCTCGTGGATCTTTTGTTGAAGAAATGCAAAAACATGGTGGATCCTCAATAGGAAAAGCTATGGGCCACCGAGCAGTTCATCGAGGCCCCATATGTTTGCCATGCACTTTTGAATAAATTGAATGCCACTATTCCCATCGTCGATGGGGTTTTTGTCAACTTGGCATGGCCAAGTAAAATTTTGTAAGCGCGACTATTGCCCGAGGAACAACAATGGTGACAATTGGCTGAGAATGCTCTAAGCATCAAAGACAGGCCCCGATGTGCAAAAGTATTCCAGGACGTCGAAGAACTGGAACACAAATAAGCACCCATCGACAACAGCTAAATGCTAATTTCTCAGTGCTATGAGGACAAGTTTTGGCGGAGGTTGGGGCACTCGAGGACTCTCACAAAGTCGCAACTACTCAGCTTGAGACTTTGACAACTAAAACGGATATTGGTTTGGAGCAGTTTGAGGAGATGAAAATATTGAAAGGCGAGGTGGAAGCTATTACTTCCAATCTTCAGACAACTCTCAACTAGTGGGAGGAGCTCAAGCGCCAAATACAACAGGTAGATCCCACATTTTTTTCAACTGAGGAAACTACCACATAGTTTGGGATGAACAATTGGTTTACTTCGGGGTGATGTTGGACCCAAATTTTGTAATTTATTATAAATATTTTGAAGCCATAAGTGCAGAAGAGCAAGGGCTTAGGAAGAGCATGGAAGACCTTGGCGTGGGAGAGAACGACATAATAGCAAAACATGGGGGAACAACATAAAAAACCTTGGCGCGGATGGGTGAGTTGTGAAAGACAAGGAAACAGAGAATGAGGATCATAAGAAGCAGGAATCAGAGAAGTGCAAGACTAGGACAAGGGCACAGGAAGCAGAGGCGGTTACAAATCAATTCACGAAGGACTCAGAGATTAATGGGAGCGCTAATCTAGCACTGGATTGCGAAGGAGGAACACAAAAACAAATATCTAGTATAGAGAGAGTATATAGGGGCTGTTGGGCCCATATCAAAAGGGACTTAATTGTAATGGCTCGCCATGACTTTTTTTTGTGAAACAATCATTGGCTTGTCATCTATAATGTATTAATGATGCAACTCGAGTGTCACATCCCGTTTTCCTGTGCTTGGTTTTAGGGCACTTGTTGGTGATATCTTGTCGATGAACTATTGTCCCTCATCAATGGTGGCGTATGTGTCTTTGTGATGCATTAGTTGCGATACATGTTCTTACATTTGTTTATAGATCTAGTCTTGATATGCTTTTAATTATCATAATTTTCTTGAGTAAATTAAGGAAATAGATATTTGATTCTATGAATTAACTATTGAAAGAAATATGTCGTTATCAATGTCTTTGAACGTTTAACCAATTCATTATTGATATTCATTATATCCACATATTGTACGACATATGTCGATAGAATCGAGATATACATATACATTAGTTATGAGCTTATGTACGTATATCTATTAAATAACTACCGTTGCTTTAATGGTTTTCATGCAAATTAAAAAAAAATGATTATCTTTATTAGATTGCTTAACTAGACTTATTGTTTAGTAAAGTGTTGTATCACTAAGTATTGAGCAAATTATATGTTTGTTTATATAAATTAAAGAATTGTTAGGTGAGTTGACTACAAGATAAGAGGTACATGAAAAGGAGATTAAGCAAAGATGCATGTGACGAGTGGGAGTAGGTAGAAGAAAAGTGGGGGATGACTGCCTCTTCTATGAGGGCTTTTGATCATGCCTTCTTCATTGCCTACATGCAATCCTTGTTATCACCACGTCTAGGAATCGAATCTCGGGAGCAGCCTTTTCATTCGGTAGCATTCACGTCATTGCCATAACTAGTTCTGTTCTTTTCTTTTCTTTAACTCAGCGCAAGAGTAATGCTGTTGCCATTTTTCTTTTTATCTCAGCTGTTTCAACCCAAGCGGAACCACATCCCATTCCAGTCAAAGGATTTCAATGGATTCGGAAAGCCCCTCTGCGTTTCCAACAGACTACAAATATGCGTTAATCTCCATATCTGGACATAAGATATATAATGGACATGTACTGTGGTCGTGATTATCTCTGTGAAGGGAGACGTTTGGGGAGGCTTTTGGGGAATGCGTTGGGAGGACGTAGAAGTATATGGAAGATTATAGAAGCGTCGATCTAAGGAAGAGGAGCAACACTTGAGAAGGGCATGGTAATTTTGTATGCTCTCTGCAACTTCTTTTCGTGAAGAACAGAAAAAGGAGCTACATGGAGGAGAAAAGAAAGACCACGCTGGATACTTAGTTATGCAGAGGTGAGGCCGAGCTTGGGAAAATCCTTTTCAACTTATCTCTAGTGTGCCAAAAGTGTATGCCAAGTAAGTGGTGTCTTGCAATATTCATTGGGTTGCAGCTGTAATTAAAGGCAAATAGAGGGCGAAACACATAAGAGGAGACAACAATATTGTTCAAGTCACTTTTTCTCTCCCTAAGCACTCTCAGCTCTGCAAGTAAGTCATCCTTGTAATTGATAAAATGCACTGAATTCTTTTTGTTGGTTTTAAGCTTGTTGTTGGTCATGTTGTTTTGGGGCTTGTTATTTTTCTGTGCAATGGATTTAATCAAGATCTTGGATTAAAATAGTATGAAATCGTAATGAAGTAAATGGAAGGAATCTTCATTATGATCCGCGTTGTATGCTTCTTCTATTTTTACCATTCCTGGTGGTTAAACTATGTTGTACTGACCCTTGGAAGAATAAATAATAGAACGACTCATATTTGCCAAATTGGTTATGCATGGCGCTTTGAGTATACAATGATTTATATTTATATTACTATATTGTTATGTAGTAATGAATGGTTTTTTGTATCTGAATGTGTGGTGACTAGATTTGCCCCAATCAGAGCCTACTGAGGAGGACATGGTCAATTTAACCATATGTTTTTGTTCCGGATCAGTAAATAGACGTTCGGTTATTTTATTACTCGTTATTGGGATTTGATGACTTGAGTAGTTATGCACCTCTGACCTTATTTTGCTACCTGTTGGGCCCAACTCCGATATATATACACACACACACACACACACCTTTGAATATATATGTTGATGTATCCATATGTGCATATGGAGAAATGTATATAAGGTTGGGCTTCAATCATCCACTTGAATCATCAAGTTTATGTCTTGAGGAGATAAGTGACCCTGATATATATATTTCCAGGTGTTATATATATAGCTACAGGTTGTTCCTTTTGCTCCAAGATGAAATCATAACATTAGTGGTTGTAAAAGTAGATGCGGTTAGAGCTGGAATCTCTACCTAATGTCATGCTTGTGATTTCTTATGAAGGTATACTCCCATGATTGAAGATGACGTAGATCATGTTTGAATCTTATTTTTGTATTTGGACTTGATTCACTAATTAAACTTGTACGATTTTTGAATATGATTACCCTTTTTAGATGATTTTTGAGTTCTTGTTATGAGGAGTTTTGAAGAAATCATCCTTTGCATTTTTGTTTGAGATGATTCCTAGGAAATCATATTAAAACCTTTAGTTTCTTGAATATCATCAAACAACATTAAATAATCAAAGCATATATATATATATCTAGATACGGATGCATATTTGGGATTGTATATATATTTATAAATAAATATATATATGTGTATGTGTGTTTACCTTTTGGATATCTGAATTTGGAACCCCTTTAATTTCTCTCTCTATATATAGGCATATATGAACCTAAGTACTCATACACTGAGTAATGGCTTGAGCGTCTTTTACAAAAATACTTACGACTGCTAAGACATATGAAACTCTAGTCTTAACTGTGTGGAAATTCAGTCCCCTGGAAGAGGAGTTAAGATTGTTATTATGCAAAGTAATCCTATACTTGCTTATTAAATAAATAAGTGATTATAGACTGGTCGTTATCATACTCGGTTGGTGTGATTTTGTCAAGCAATACTTATTGATAGTTGATATATGATGTTAAAGTCCCTGGATTCATATGCCCAAATGGTATGATTATGTAAGGACTCTCGAGTAGTATGGTTGCAAGAGCAAAAACGTATTTGCTCCATGGATAAATAACCCATCTATATGTAGATGTTACACTGGTGAAAATGGTATTATGGTTTGGAATTATTTAGTGGTATACATTGGTCTAAGGAACAAACTAGTGGATACCCTTTCTTTATGTAGTTAAAATTCATAATGTGGTAGTATAGGAGGACACAAGAGTGATGTTGGACATCACTAATCCTAGCTTATACATATTTTGATGTGAGTGATAGGGTTGTAAAGACCATTGAGTCTTCCCTTTGCAATTAAGGAATGTATTTGTCCTTACTCCTTGTATGCGCTCGTATGAGAAAATTATTGAGTAAACATCTATACCTTTAGTAGTTTTGGTAGAACTACATCTAGCCCTGATTCTGTGCATGTAGGAGACATTGTAGGTATGTATGGCAGCTCGGGGAGTGAGCGCGGGCTTAGGGAGCTAACCCTGATAAGTGTTCCTTAGTGTGACATCTACTATAGCTTTGCTAGAATGCTAGTGAAAACAAATACCCTGGGTAGCACAATACTGTTATGCAAACTTGTCGGTAGGATCAAGTCTGTTGCATCTTGTAAGGATGAAAATTGTATGCGGTATATTTCGTGAGAAAGTTAACTGTGTAAGTGGCTATACATTTATAGAATAACATAGTGCATCATGAAGTGTACCTAGAGATTATGTTCTCTTCGGATTGTTAGTGAAGGTATACTCGGACAGTATAATCTTGACTTGCTTTATTATTATGGTTGGGTGTAAGATTGTTGTTGGTGTTGAGTCGGATACTCAAATACAAAGACCTATGATAGTATGGGATGTCATAGAGTTTTACAGTACGAAAAGTACTCGGGTGTTACATACTGTATTCATTATTTCTTGACCCATACCTAAATAAATATACATGTTCGGTTGTTAATATTTGGGTAGAGTGATCATGAACTATGATAGTATGGGATACCATAGGATACTTTAGCGTAGATGTGTATACTTGGGTGGTACATACTGTAGCTGTATGTTTGGACTCTCACCTAAATTGATTGTTCTAATGATTTTGTTGGTTATTATTGGAGCAATATATTCATATCAATTAGTTGGACAAAGTTTATGCGTGCATACAATCTTGTGAGTTTAAATGAATGATAGGCTCGATTGTTATGTACTGTATGACTTGCTTTGTTTTGTATACTTAGCTTACTTCTGAGCCTAGCATGTGATTCTCTATGAAACTAGGAATGTAGATTCCTTCATCATTGCTATTATCTAGGCTATGTGAGAGTGCTTGGGTAAGCACACAACCCTGGATAGTAAGGTGTTATAGTAGAGTGTATCACTTAGCTATGGGATTAGACCAGAGCTTTAGAAGCTCATCTATGTCACAAGTAGTTTGTTCCCTGTTTGGCTTAGAGTGCCAACCCCTTCGGTGGTGACGTCTCATGGAGGAGACCATGACATCTGAAAGGAGAACTACATCGGAACCTGATTCCGAGGAGCGGATATGTAGGCTGCCCAAGATTATGGTGAGGCATCGGGTCTAGATCCTTAGGCTAGGTTAGGGTAATCTTGATTGCATAGCAATTCGTGCGACTGGTTGAATTGGTACCAGTACTTAGTGTGGAAGTTCGGATTGTGCTAATGTCCCTAGCAAGTTAGTAAACTTTTTGTATCATACTTTTTTATTCTATTGCTGGCAGTATTCGAATGTTGAATCTGTTACTTCTTGAAGTTGTTAATTCTATGATTGACGAAAGTGTTTTAGCAACTGGGGTTGATTCGATGTTCAATATTTAGTTTTAAAAAAAAATTACTGCTTTTTCTAAGTGCAACTAGGAGGGTTGTTACATTGAGAAGGGGTTCACTTGTGTATAAATACCCCCTTTACCTTTGATTAGAAAGGTGGTGGTTGTTGTTGTTGGATGTAGATGTGATGGTAGATGTTTTCAAGGTAGAGATCTGGAGAGATTGTGTACTGAATGAAGTACTTATGTAAACTTATCAAATGAGATCAATGGAATTTATAATTTGTCTGCGAATCTTGATGTGTTGTCTCTTTGGTGTTAATTCTGTTTTATGATACTAGATAAGTACATGTACTGTGTGAATATGTCAAATGACTAACTCTAGAATAATGTTTATAGTAACAATGTTTAAAAGCATTAACTCAAGCGCCTAAGTAACATTTGTCTAACCACCATCGCGCGGCAAAACTGACAGGAACCGGTCTAGGCTGCGTGCCTTGGGTGAGTGTGCGAGGTCACTCGCGTGATATCCCGGTGCGCTAGTCCGTTGGCTTCTTCCTTCCTCTAGGCATGCAACTAGTATTTATTCATGTGAAGTGAAGGAAAAGACCCAACAACCTATGATTGAAATCATTAGAGATTAACTTAGATATTGTACTATTTCAGAGGGTTCAATAAAAGATTTTAATGCCATTCTTGATTTTGCTTCAAGTCCATTGCTTTAATGGAAAATAAATCAGCCACATTGTTTCCTTCTCCTCTTATATGAGGAAAGGATATGCCAGGTCATTTAGGACAACCTCCTCTGTGGATAGCCTTAATATTCATTTAGGAATCACCTTCTTCCAATTTTGGTTTTTAGCTATTAGCACTAGCAGTCCTTGCAAATGAGCTTCGGCCTCTACTAAGTTATTAATGGTGCTTCCAAACTCCATACTATCTCCACTTTATCTTCATAATTTCTCAGGTTATATACCCCTTCTGCATGCTCTGCAATCTCTTTGGTGGCGCAGTCAAAGTTAAGTTTAAGCCAGCCTTCCTGTGGGGGGACCCGTGTCACCTTAGGCCTTGATGATTTATTGCTACACACTCCGTTAGTAAGGACCTATAGATTCAAAGATTGATTCAGCACAAAATTTAAGGGGAAATCTAGAATGCTAACCCGTATTGGAGCTAAGTGGGTGAGTCTTCCAATGGACCAAAACTTACTGTCCTATGGTTTCAGCAGCAGTTCGACATCCCCACCAATCTTGGATTGCCTCCAAAACCTTATTTCTGTTCAGTTAAAAGGAGAGAATGATTGCAAATACTCTTTAGGTCAGAAGGCCATCTTTTATCACCTTGACTAGGCTGGTTTCCTGCAGTCTAACTCATGATAGTTGGAAAGGAAAGCAAATTCCATGAACCAGGAAAATAGAGCTTGCTCCTTTAAGCTGAGGATATTTTCAACAAGAAATGTGGGGTTAAGTAAACTGTAAATTCTTCAAATAGCTTAACGATACTGTTTTACCTAGTAGAAGAGGCAAGTTTGTCTTTCCCCTTCTTTTTAATGAATGTTCTTAAAACTTCAAGGTACGTTTGGAGACTGGACCCTCTTCTAGCCATGTAGCAAAGCATGGCTCACAGTTCACTCTTCTCCGTAATAAACTTAAAAGACGTCCTCACAAGAATAGATGTGCACATTGTGCAGACATTACACACAAAGGGAGCTTAAGAAATTAGCTAGATGGTTGCTTTCCTAGAAAATCTTTGAGCTAAAATGCCCGAAATAAATTGCCTTAGAAAGCGAGGGCAGCAGTCAGACCTTCCGGACAAAATGCAACAAAGCAGGATGGGTCGTTGGTTACAGTCGGGTAGTCACATTATTGATTAATGGAGAGTGCAAAAACATTCAGGTAATCATTGTAATTGTTAATGCCCATTGAAAAATTCCATAATCTTTGCCAGATTCCTATTTGTTAATGGTAAATATTTTGTTTTGCTTGTAGTCTTCAAAGATGTGTTTTGTTTTATTTGACTAGCTGTTTCTGAGATGTACATTTCAATGTACACATTAATATTTCCAGACAATATTAAATTACATTGACAGCTTGCAGGGTCGAAGCAATCAATCAACTAATCTATAAAAAAAGAACAAAATTAAACAAGTTTAGTTCAACTCATCGAATAGAATTGGTTGATAAAATGTAGGAGAAAAGAGAGTTTATACCAGAATAGATGTGGACCTACCCCTGAACAGTTATTTCCATGACATATTCATTTCTCGCTTGTATTGAAAGATGCTCACAAGTATGCTTTCATTAAGGGAGCAATTCCCTAATGTTTTGCCTGTCTGGTGAGGTTTACTATCACTGCCATGGTGTGCTAATATACTCTAAAATATTGATATTCATGGGATTTGTATATCGATCATCTCTCTATTTTTGTATGTCTTTATGGATTTGGTCCAGTGAAGTTTCATATAATGTTGTTTGTCACTTGGTAATAGTACATATCATGATTATGAAATATCTGAAGTTTGTTATATGTGTGTTGAAAATAATATTTGCAGATGTCCGAGCATTTCAATCAGGAACTTAATATACCTGGGAAAATTCCTTCAGGTATATTCAATGCCATGTTCGAATTCACGGGGTCATGGCAAAAAGATGCATCTGGCACAAAACATCTCGCCTTTGATGGATGGTTTATAACTCTTTACAGCGTAGGGCTTACAAGATCACATATAGTACTACGTAATGCAGTGAAACAAGAGGTTCCAGCTGCATGGGACCCTGCAGCATTAGCTAGGTGAGTTTTGTCTGTAGCTGTCAATTTCTAATCCTGTAATTATGCTTCTTTCTTAGGCATTTAATGGATTCAGTCAAATTCTTAAATGCTATTAGCTAATTACAATTGGCCAATGATATTTTTTGTGAAGTTTTTTCAGTTAATTTGAGAAATTACTACTAATATTCTTCTGTTTAAAGTGTCTAAATTTTAATATTATAAACAAAATGATTGTCAAGCTATTTGATTGATTTATTGATGACAAACGACTCAATAATTTTTAAATGACTCAATAATTTTTATGTATAGCAGTTTCAAGTGCTATGATGTCTGTTCCCTTTTATTCAATAAAGTATTCAAAAAGTTAGGTAGAGGGGGCATTTGAGACTATCTCAGTAGTATTTGCTAGCTTTAAGGTCAAGTAGGCAGCAGCAGGCCTAATGTTACTTTCAGTGAAAGAGAAGTCATCATTGATCTTTGGTAGTGTTCATACTTTAACTTGTTGGCAGTTTTGCAGCACCTTGTGGACTAAAGTAGCCAATTGGCGAAAATAGCCCATAAAAAATACTGAGTAGGCCTTTTGTTGCAGTGAAAGATTAAGTCTATAGTGCTCTTTGGTAGTGTTCATAACATAGAAGCCGGGAGACGCGAGACGGACATCTCTGATCTCTTGGAGATTTTGTTGGGAGTCTCCCGCGTCTCTTACAGGCATCTTAAAAAATTCACAATTCCTGCCTTAAAATAAAAATAAAATATATATATTTTTAATTTTAAAACTTTAAAATTTAAAACATAAACATGAAATTGAATAATAAAAACTAAATAAAAAACTGACGAGCTTCATTCATTTCATTGTTCTTCATTTGCAGCCAGAAATAAAGAATATAGACGTGGAGACATGTCACTGTACTGAATTTGATGTATTTCAGTTTATATATATATATATTTTAATTTCTTTTGTTGTCTCCAAGTACCTTTGATGTTGAATATTAAAAACCTATTAAAAATCCTCCATAAACTCCTTTCATCTCATTGTTCTCCATTTGCAGCCAGAAATAAAGAATGCATTGTGCAAGACATGTCATTGTACTGAATTGGATGTCTTTTAGTTTTCAGAAATTTAAAATAAAAATATTATTATTTTATTTCTTTTGCCATCTCCAAGTACCCCTGAACCCAATGTCTGCAAATTGGTGTCCCCGTCTTTGAGACCCATCCCTTCCCTGGGTGACTATGTTTAGAAGGATTTAAAAACGCTTCAAAACATCCTTTGAGAAATGCAACTGAACTGAGATTAGTTGGAGCCTGAATATTTAATAGAATCACATACATGGATAATGCAGCATTTGGCTTTGTGAGGATTAGCATCTGACTTTAGTAACATCACTACTTGAGTTGTATTTGAACTGGACTTTACTAACATATTTTCAAAATCTATCTGACATCCGGATCGGTTCCTAACCCTTCTATCCTGATCTTTGTTTGAAAGTGGAAGATGGTGATCGTAGTTGGTTGTGATTGAGGCCAAATGGTAGTATTGAATGCAGTAAATGTCATGAAAATTGCCGGGACAAGCCCGTCCTTAATCCAATGCTGCTTCTGAATAATGAATGCGATAGTTCTATCTGAAAGCTCATTCATGTAATGTTATGGACTGGGAAAACCTCATGTCTCTAAATGAATGCCATGCTTTTTGTTGAGATGCGTTGACATGGGTTTTAACATTGTTCTGATAAGTCTGCATTACACCCTTGTTTTTCCTTCTTTGATAAACCCTTAACTTTTTATCAGTAATCTTCTTCCTCTGAGCTTCAAACATTTGCATTTGCAAAAACTATTGATGCTATTTAAAGCAAAAGCCATGAGCCTTGGGCTGCGCATTGGAGCCACAAATATTGCACACCTGTGTGAGATGTGTGAGATTTGTTTTGAAGGATAGAAAAACCCTACAAAATTTAGCTTTGAGTATTAAATGCAGCTGTTAGTCCGAGCTTGAGTATTCAATGGAACCACATAAAGGGGTAATGCGACTGTGGATTTGTTTTGGAATTGTGAGGGTTAGCATCTGTCTATGGTAACATCTCCACTTGGGTTGAGTTCAAACCAAACTGTGTTTCCATATTTTCCAGATCTATATGACATCCAAACCAGTTCTTAACCCTTTGATCCCGATCATTGTTTTCAGGTGGAGGACGGTGATTGCGGTTGGCTGTGCTTGAGGCCAAACGGCGGTATTTAATGCAGTAAATATCATGAAAATTGCCAAGACAAGCCTGTCCTCAATCCAATGCCTTGTCTCTCAACATTGAATTCCATGTCCGTTGTTCAGAGTATGGACCTCTTCATGCTGTCCATGTGGGTAAACAAGGTGTCAAAAACCTGTATCATTGGTGGATTTTGTGAGGGCAAGTGCATTAGAAAAGAATACATTTGGCAGGGTGTGGGTAAATAGCGTAAAAGAAGAATTGAGGACTTGTGTGATGCCTATATTGAATATGCTCAGCAGAGTGCTGTGTATGAGAGAGAAAAAATCATAAGACATGGTTTTCATGGTCAGTGTGAGGAGTGATCATAGGCCAGCCAGACACATATTCCTAAGCATGCTTTTTGTAAAACCACAAAAGAAGTAAAGACTATTAACTTCATACTTAGGTCATTGGCGTATTTGCAGCACCTTGTGGATTGATCGATCAATATGCATCCCGGTGGAAAAATTGAAGAAGATCATGGCGGTGGTTGATTGTTGATTCTTCTTGTTTATGCTGAAAGACAGTTTTACGCTTAGGGGTGGGTTTGTCATTGCCTAAATATTAAATTATTAACGAGCAATAAATGTCAAATAAAATATAATGAATAATAAACAATAAATGCTAAGATTTAAGTTTTACATGATATGTTTCAAAGGCCCAAAAAATATTATCTATGGTCGAATGGACCCAAGGAGGTGCCCAAAGTGCTCAATGAAGGCCATTGTTGTTGGTACAAATGATTGGAAATACACCTATGGGTGCATATCAGACTTGGGTTTTTATAAGTTTGTGTTAATCGTAGATGCTCTCTATCAAAGCAAAGGGATCACTTGCATCACCTTATATTCGAGGAGTGTAGTGTTGAATGCTTGCAAAGTTATTCAAGTTTTCAAGAAATGTTTTCTTTGAGTTTCGCAGTGCTCCATTCACTTAGATCAGTTCAAAGAATGAGTCTTTTCATAATATCCATTCCTTTGTTCTTTCTTATGTGGTAGAAGGCCAGCTGTTTTTGCTTGGGTCGAGAGGATTTGCAGGGACCAACCATCTATGTAATGCCTCTTACGCACACAAATAATTCAAGGCCTACACATACAATCTTAAACATAAAATTTGCAAACATTTACATGCATTGAATATTATATCAATCATTTGACATGTTTGTACTAGTAATGAAGGAACAAAGCATATAAGGCAAAGAAGTAATAGATTTAGGGTTATTTTATTACATTCTTGTCCTGCAATCTGGTTTCATAGCTGGAAAAACCTAGAACTAGAGAATCTGAAAGTCTGATCTCTCTGTCTCTAAGATCGAAATCTAAAATTTTGAAGACAAGTAGGCTACTCAAAATCTAAATGTGAACAACACTAAACAATATGAAAAATTTCAAACAGAACCTTTGTAGATATTAAAATAACATCATAGAGAACAAATAGGAAAAGTTAAGACTTACTCGAGAAGGTGTGGAATTTTATTTCTGTAATTTCTTCTTAGCTGTAAACAATACATGATCTACAAATATTGCAAAACTGTGTCATCTTTGAATTGCTTTGTCCCCAGACAAATAGTTTGCTGGATGTTTTCGAGCTTTTTTGGACTTTGCCATCTAGCATCCTCTAAGGGTACATCTTTCCACTGGATAAATTATTTTAAAATATCTTGTATTTATTTCTCAAATTTTCTCTCATGTATCCAAAATGTTTTCTAGAATCATCATCACATGGCCTTGGTCACACAGTTGGGTATTTGAAGTTTTTGTGTTTTATCCGACTAGCTTCTTCAAGCTTGAGACATGAAAGGTATTATACACTTGGGATTTTTCTGGTAGCTTAAAACACAACCTGCCCAGCTCTTGCAAATATTTTTTAAGGACCGTAATGTCTAGGGTTAAGTTTCTCTGCCCTTTTCTTTGAAATATTTTTGCTTGTAAGGCTGTAATCTCTAGTAAACCCAATTATCCACCTAAATTCTTGGATCCCTTTGATGGTGGTCCTTTTTGGGATTTCATCCTGCCTTATGCTAAGCTGCGGTTCTCCTTTAGTTACTTCTATATCTACTGGATCTTCTCAATAAAATGATGAACAATTGGCACTTGGGTGTCTACAATGGTCCTATCCATCAACAAGGGAAGGTCATAAATTTTAAGAGTCTTTCTTAAATAGCAACATTCTGAAGCATTAGTAAATGTTGAATTTTACCAATTAAACACTAGATATGATTTCTTAAGTACTCTAGATGTTTGTTAACCCATTTTCATCATTGCATTTGTTTGAGGGCAATAATTAGTACTTGGAGTTGAGTCAGTAAGAACAAACTTAACCAATTCCTTTCTGCAAGTTGCTGTTAAATTTTGGGTCTTGGTTGCTAACATTGTTCTTTGGAAGTCCACAACCTGTTATCATACTGCATGAATAGTTCAACTTGTAAAGCTTTATCAGTATCATCCTCGAAATAGTATGGGCGTCCTTAATCAATTTATCAACCAAAACATTTTTTTTTTTTTGGTAATGTTGCGGTTCCATTCCTCTGAGTGGAAGTTTTTCCTAATCATTTTTGAGTGGACTTCTCATAGTTGCGGTTCTATTCCTCTGACAAGTCTCACATAAAGCAATAAAATATTTCACATATTCTATAGAGTCTAAGGTCCTTTGAAAACAATGTACTCCTTACGCTTTAATAGGTCTTAGGAAAACCAGTGTAACCAACAGCAGATGTAGAATATATACTTACTTTTTTCTTTCATACTTTTTGGAGCCTGTAACATAGGAAAACTCTCTTATCCATGGTATATTTAACTAGTATCTCTTCTCTTCACCATCATTTGATTGTAACTATTGTGCATGGCTGAGGTAGCTAGGATAGAGAATATGTAACCACTTTGTTTTTTGTTCTTGTTACATATTGTCCCACCAAGACCTGCTTCCAACAATAAGATACATGGTCAATGTCTAGAACATTTACATCTCACATCTCACATGAGTTGGTAATCAACACAAATAGGTCTGGTGCGAATAGAGACCATCACCAAACCACATCCTATGAATGGGTATCCCTTGATGTTCATTTCCATAAGGCATTGGTAATTTGGGACTTCAACCAACGACATATCCATCACTTCCCACCAAATTGGATGACAAATATAACAGTATAATAATTTCACAAAGTCCAGTTTGTTTCATGATCATCCTAAAATTTTATAATGCATCTGCTTCTACAGGACATGATTATCTCCTCTTGCGGATTTTCACTTGTTGTGGATCATATTTGTCCAGGTAGCATGGATCTATCATTGTTTGTGGCAAATAAAAACCAACTAATATAGATATTCATATTCCTCTTATCATAGGTAACAATTATTATCTCTTTCAGGAACAACTGTGATTTACAATTAAAGTAAAACTTTAGTCAACGTTAAATAGAGATGGTATTCTTATACCTTTTGAAGAAAACAGAATAGTCAAATACCTCTGTCAAAGCGTCAAAATGCTGTTACAGGAAAGTCAATGCTACTACTGCTGTTCAATGTTGCAGCTTCTGATCAAAATCACTCGACCTAGTCAAACTACACTAGATCCTTCTTTAAATTGATCAATGCAGTCAAAAGTGATAGTCAAGGGCGAATCAACTTTATTCAGTGCCATTGTATTCATGGCCTTAGGGTTTCTCTTGGTCATCTGATGTTATGCTTTCATAAGTTTCTGGTTGAGACTGAGCACCACATTCCTCCTCCATGCACAGCCACTGGGGCACCTTTCTCCTTTTCTCATTCTAGAGGTGTAATATCTGAAGTTCCTTGGTCTACAGGGTCAGTTGTCCCTTCGTGTCTGCATTCCAAGATGCCCATCTAGACAGGTATTACCAAATTCTATTCTACTATCAGAGGATCATCGGCTACTACCCTTTGCTCTTGCGTCCCTTGGACTACTTGTCATTGCATCTAAAAGAAGGCATTTTCAAGCTTAATTTATAAAAGATAGTAGAAATTACCATTTCTACCTTTGGTTTGTTTAGCCTTTGTTGCATCAAGAGATTTTGGAGGAGCGTATTTCTGTAGGACGACTACTGACCACCTCTTAGTAAGCTTCTATTTACTAAGGGCCCCCTCAAGGGTGGAAGGCTTCAAGCCTTGATATACCCCTTTTTTTGCAGCACTCTTTCAGTCCATCAAAGCACATAGCAACTACCCATTGTAGAGAAATATTTTTCCACAAGCAAGCATACCTTGCTTCTTTATGTTTTTGAGAGGCAAGAATCAATATTCTTGGCTAGAAGCCTTACAATTATGACAACATGCAGTCATAAATTAAGTGGTGGTTAGCTGGTCAGACTTGTCTTTACTGCCTTCAATAATTTGTCGTTAGTCCAATGTTGGCCTTTCAATACGTCAAGTGGAAAAGTGAATGTTCTGGATCTTCCATTGGGTTTACTTGGGAAAAATGAGAGATTTTACCTATCCAAGCCCTTGGTTTAATACCTGTGCTTTTCACCACAAAACTTGGGAATGAGAATTCTCTCAAGTATTCTTTGACTGACCTGATGACTTTTTGGTTTCTTTTGGTTTCCTTAGTTCCCACCATAGTATAACTCGTCCTCGGCAGGCCAAAATTTTGACTCAGACTTGGGACTCGGAATTTACTTGGCAGTTACTCTAGCAAATTTATTGCTACTTAAAAAAAAATATAAATTTATAAAATAAACTTAAATAACATGTTAAACAGTAAAACATTGTTAAATGACATCCATTGGGCATAGGAGTAATAAAAATATCACCTTCTGTCCGCGCAATTTCTCCCACAATTCTTTTTGTCTCCAGAACTAGGAAGCAGGGGTCTAGGCCTTCTTCTGCAGCCTTTGAATTTTTCTTCATGCAAGAATTTTCTGAGAACAAAGTAAAAAATACGAGTACAAAGTACAAACTGTTTTTGATAAAAAACAACATTTTTTTTGCACGGGTTGTTTTCTATGCAGCAATTGCCGAGTTTTCCTCACAATTTCGGAAAGTAATTGCCAAAAATTACTTGCCAAAACTTTGATTATCCAGTAGAGGTGTGTGAGTTTTTGGATGATTACTCATTCTAAAGGCAAGTGCCGAATACTTGTGAGTAGTCCCTGAGTTTCTCCAAGTTTTAGAAGTATGGTTCCCACAACTACGGCCTCTTCTAATATTTCTTTCTAAAGGATTCTAATAATGATCATGATGATCAACCCCCTTCTCTGTTTTTGCTCTCTTTGACTGCTACCTTCATTTCTGCTCTCATTACATTCACATCATACCTTGTTTCTTTATGTTTTTGAGAGCCAAGACGCAGTCTTCTTGGGTATAAGCCTTACAGTTATAACAGCATGCAGTCATAAATTTATTCTAAGTGGTGATTGCTAGCTAGTTAGTCTTGTCTTTACTGCCTTTAATCATTTGTTGCTAGTCAAATACTGGCCGTATTAATGTGTCAAGTGGAAAAGCGAATGTACTAGATCTTCCATAGGTTTTAATTGGGAAAAGTGAGAGATTTTACCTATCCAAACCCTTGGTTTAATACCTCTGCTATCACCCCAAAACTTCGGCATGAGAATTCTCTCAAGTATTCCTTCACTGATCTTCCATAGGATTTGATTGGGAAAAGTGGGACATTGTACCTATCCAAGCCCTTGGTTCAATGCCCGTGCTTTCACCGTAAATCTTGGGAATGAGGATTCTTTCAAGTATTCTTTGACTGATCTGATGGCTTTTTGGTTTCTCTTGGTTGCCTTAGTTCTCACAACTATGGCCACTTCTAATGTTTCTATTTGAAGGATTCTAGTAATGATCATGATGACCAACCCGCTTCTCTGTTTTTGGGGTATTTGATTGCTACCTTCACTACTGCTCTCACCACATTCTTATCATTCAGTTGTGGCTATCGAAAAATGTAGAGCTTGGCCCATTTTGTCCACAGTTTCTCTTATGCTCTCCAAGTGATTGATTTCTTATGGCTTCCTCCACTGACGATACAGTTTTGATTTCACATAATCCTCTAGATGAGTGCTTGAGATCAAGTCATTGTTGATGTTCTCTCATGCAGGCAATAAAGTTTCATACCTCTGTTATGTTTCTGCTTCTAAATCTGATATTTTAAATACCTAAATTTGGAAAGTTCTAAAAATCTTAAAACTGAAAAGTTGAAATCTATATCAATCCGTCTTGTTGAAGACTGAAAATATGTAGATTTTGAAGGGATCTAGATCACTGAAAATCCAGAGAATGGCACTGAAAAGTCCAATAAAATG
This sequence comes from Torreya grandis, assembly GCA_037957365.1. Classification (NCBI taxonomy): domain Eukaryota; kingdom Viridiplantae; phylum Streptophyta; class Pinopsida; order Cupressales; family Taxaceae; genus Torreya; species Torreya grandis. Next base: position 483,198 of record JARHVA010004251.1, read on the forward strand.
GTCCATTTTAATATTAACATAAGTTAGTGGGGTACAGATATGAGGTGTGCCAACAGACACGCACACAAAAGGGAGGGAGAGGGGGAAAATATGCTCTTGATGGAACACTTTCATACTTACAATTCCAACATTAAATTAATCTTTTTGACATATGTCTGTAAGAAACAATTTTTCTGACAGTGGTGACATTTTGAACTCTAATGCTCTCTATTTTTCAGATTTTCATTCTATTTAGCCTAGATTGTTGTGTCCATATAGATATGTCCCGGATATGGCACTGCCCAATCCAGGATAGCCTTGAATTCAAACTAAATTAGATCGTTTATTTATTTTTTAACGTACATGGTTTCCTAGTAAGCTCAACCCAATTAATAAATGCATTGTTTTTTTTTGCTTTTCTTTCTGGGTTTATACTTTATTGTTTTGCTTGTTGAATTTTTTTTAATCTTCAAGGTTGTCTCTGTTTATCTTGGTATATACCTAAGTCAACAATTTTATGGTTCTTAACAAACAGGATGTGGACACTAATTACTCTGAATTCTGTTCAGATTTGTTGAGAATTATGGCACTCATGTCATCATTGGAGTAAAGATGGGAGGGAGAGATGTGATTTATGTTAAACAACAGCAAACTTCAAATCTTCAAACAACGGATGTGCAGAAATTGTTAAAGAGGATAGCAGATGAAAGATTTGCAGATGCCAATGGCCGTTTCAGTTTCGAATCTGAGGAAACCTCCCGAAGAGACAAGGTAAGAATTCTCACTTTTAAAAACTTTTTTTGGTAATACTACAATGATGCACTTCGGGTAGTATGATGGCCTAGTTGCATACCCTTGGAAGCAAAGAATAAATATATGAAATGCAAAGTGACAATCTAAATTATCTAATCAATTGGTGAAGAATAATTAGATTTATTGAAAAAGCCATTCACTGGAATAGGAAATGAAAATTAAGAGATTGACCTACATACAAAAATATAGTTTAAGGTGATCATGGTTATTTTTATGATAGAGAGAATTTATTTATTATGTTGTCCATTCTAGCAATGAGAGAAATTAGGTAAAGCTAGGGGTTGTTCTTTAGGTCAAGACCAAGTTTGATGCAGGAGCATTCAGGTTCACAAGTTGTCTTGCATCATCCAAAAACATGGGTTCGGGTTTTTGTGCACACTTGTGCACATTTGTTTTGTGTTGCGATAACATTGATGTGTGGAGGAAGATCAACATCAAGCTGAAGAACATCGTCAAGGCAAGGAAATGTAGGACATATGGTTTCAGTTATGTTCTATTAGTTAGAAGGACCTTTGCTTGGAGTATGCCAAAATCACCGCTTCATGCAAGTGGCTGTTTCAAAACTGCCACTTTGTGTAGGCAAATTTTACTTAAACTGCCAGTCTACAAAAATTGAGGGTTTCACTTGCATTTGAAAGATGTTAGCAACTGTGATGTGTGGGCCGTTACCAAGGTAGAGGGAACTCAAAGTGTGTGTCAGGATGTGAGTATCAAAACACCATCATTTGAAGTCAGTTTTGGAAGAGCATGGGAGAGTCATCTCAATTTTCCAAGGCTAAGCAAGAAGAGATCGAGCAAGTTGGGAGAGGAGTCCAACTCCAAAACAGAGTAGAGTTGAGAGAGAGCTTAGAGAAGCTCAGATAGTGTGAGAGCAGAGCTATGAGTCTGCTTAGTGAGTTGTGTTCATTGAAACCTAGTCATTGGACCAAGGAAGTCTTTTTCATAGTCTAGGGGAAGAAAGAATGTGAAGTGTTTGTCTAATCTCTGTAACATTGTCAATAAAGAGAGTTTTTGTTTCCATTCAGAGTCTTGTGTCCTTGAGAGAGTGAGAATAGTGGAACATTGTAGGGGAGTAGGACAACCATTCGCTTGGCTCCCTCATTTCCATCTGCACCAATTGGTATCAGAACTAGGTTTGCCTTGTTGGGTTGTTTGTGAAGACTCTTGTTGGGTCATTGGCAAGTTGTGAAAGAGAAACTTGCAATTGTGAAGAGTAGCAAGACCAAGGGCACCTAGAATTGCAGACTTCTTAGAAATGAGGAGAGGAATCCAAACAAGATTGGATGCAATGGAGACAACACAAAGAAGAGGAACACTTGTTGAAGATGTGAGCGATGATAAAAGAGCAGAAGCTCAAGAGATTAAAGTAGAAGATATCGTGGATGAATTTGACAATAATTTCTCAGAGCTATTGCAAAGATGGGTAGTAAACCAAACTTGGATACCCTTTGCTATGGTGGAAGCTTAAGCCCTGAGGAGCTTATAAATTGGATCACAAAGTTGGGGAAATACTTAGATCACAAGTCAACGGAGGACCGTAGGAAGGTCAAGTTTGTCTGTACCAAGTTGAAAAATCATGCATCCTTATGGTGGGATCATGTGCAGGAGGAAAGAGAGAGAAGAGACGGAGATAGAATCAAACCTTGGGAGATGATGGTGAAAAATTTGAAAGGTAAGCTATTGCCTTCAAATTATCAGCTTGGTTTATTCAATAAGTTGTAGAATTTAAGGCCAAAGGAGTTGTGTGCAAAAGGTTTCATGGAGGAAGTTTATAAACTTTCCATTAGAGCCGATCTTATGGAAGATGATCCAGAAAAAGTGTCAAGGTATGTAAATGGATTTTGTATTTCCATTCAAGATGAGATTGGAATGTTTAAGTTGAAGTCGGTTGTGGAAGCCTATCAATGTGCATTGAAGGTGGAGGAAAAATTGTTTAGAAGGCAACAAATGAACTCTAGAGGTAGAGGAAGCTTCTCAAGACGAAGAGGGCAAAACAATGGTGGAAGAGGACAACATACTCATGAAGGTGAAGCAAGTACTTTACAAAATAAGAATCAATCCCAATGAGGGAGAGGTTATTCTTCTAGAGGAAGATGATACATTGGCAAAGGAAGAGGTAGAGGGTTCATGGGTAAGTGCTTTGAATGTGGAGAGGTTGGGCATAGAGCATTTGGATGCCCCAAAGTATTTTAGAATGACAACAAAAGGACTGAAGCAAACAATCATATTGCTCATGTAGATGAAGAGAGTGTTGGAACTCCAACACATATGAAGAGAGTTTTGCTGAAACCAACCAAGGAAGAAGATGAACCGGTGCAAAGAAATATCTTATTCGAGACTGTTTAAAAAGCAAGAGATAAGTGTTGCAAAGTTATTATTGATAGCGGTAGCACTAATAATTTGGTTTCAAAGGAAATGGTAGCAAAGCTTGCGCTGAAAAGATTAGTGCATCCAAAGTTAAACCCATATAAAGTTTCTTGGTTACTTGAAAGTCATCAAGTGATTGTGAATGAGCAATGTATGGTTAGTTTTCAAATTGGTTCATATAAGGATGATGTGTTATGCGATTTTAGACCCATGGATGTATATCATGTGTTGTTGGGAAGACTATGGCAATTTGACAAGATAGCCGTGCAGGATGGTAGAGCAAACACCTATACTCTTGTGAAGGATGGTAAGAGTTACACATTGAGTCCATTGAAAGAAAGAGGGGAAGATGTGGACAGCAGTCCTAAAGTGTTGTTGGTTTCCGGTAAAGAATTCTTGAAGGAGGCAAAGAAGGAGAAATCATTTTTTGCATTCATCCCAAAGCCTATGTAAGTTGAGATTGTGAACAAGGAGAGTGATCTTCCTTTTGAAGTTCATATTTGTTGGAAGAGTTTGCTGATATAGTTTCTAAGGATATGCCGTCTGGATTACTATCGATGAAAAACATTAGTCATCACATGGATCTAGTGCCAGGAGAAAGTTTGCCAAACAAGTCAGCTTATAGATTAACTCCCATGGAGAATGCAGAAGTGAAGAGGCAAGTAAATGAGTTGTTAGAGAAGGGTTTAATTTGAGAGAGTTTAGGCACATGTGTAGTTATGTATTGGCACCTAAGAAAGGTGGAGATTGGAGAATGCGTATAGATTCTAGAGAAATCAACAAGATAACAATCAAGTATAGATTTTCTTTGCAAAGGTTGGATGACTTGATGGACTGTTTGAGTGGAGCAAAGTAATTCACAAAGATAGATTTGAGAAGAGGACATCACCATATTCCAATTAGAGAAGGTGATGAGTGAAAAACCCCATTCAAAATGAATGAAATTTATATGAGTGGCTTATTATGCCATTCTTTTTGTCAAATGCATCAAGCACATTCATGAGACTCATGAATAGAGTGTTGCAGCTATACATGAGCAAGTTTGTCATTACTTATCTTGATGACATTTCGATTTTCAGTCATTCAAAGGAAGAACATTTGATGCATTTGAGGTTAGTTTTGCAAAAGTTGAAAGAGGACTCAAGAGGAGCTAGTAAATTTTGGATGTGTAATCTCAAAAGATAGGTTTAGAATGCACCCCAAGAAGGTAAGAGCAATAGTTGAGTGGGCATCATTGAAAAACATGTTTGAGGCTAGAAGTTTTCATGGGTTGGCAAGTTTCTATCGGAAATTTATTAGGAACTTTAGTGGTATATGTGCACGCATCACAAAAGCAATGAAGGGTGATAAAAATAAGTTTAAATGGACTGTTTCAGTAAAGGATAGCTTTAGTTTTTTGAAGGAGGAGGTAACGGAACAACCATTGTTGGTATTACCCGATTTCAGTAAAGTGTTTCAGGTTGATTGTGATGCAAGTGGAATAGCAATAGGGGCAGTGTTGAGCCAAGAAGGTAAGCCTGTTGCTTACTTTAGTGTGAAGTTGAATGAAGCCAAGAAGAAGCATTTGGTCCATGACCAAGAGTTATATGCAATGGTTCAAGCTCTTAAGTGGAGGCTTTATTTGTTGCCAAAGGAATTCATTTTGTACACGGATCGTCAAGCATTACAATTATAAACAACCAAGGTAAGTTGAACCAAAAACATATGAATTGGGTTGAATTTCTATAAAGTTATTCTTTTGTTTTGAGACATAGGAGTGGACAATCCAATAAGGTTGCAAATGCATTGAGTAAAAATTTTCTTGTATTGAATAAGCTAAGAGTGGAAGTCATTAAGTTTGACTCAATGAAGGAGTTGTATGAGGAGGATTTGGATTTCTGAGATGCATGGGCAACATGCATGGACATAACACCATGGTTGGAATATATGATATTATATGGATTGTTGTTCAAGGGAAAGAGGTTATGTATACCTCAAGGTTCTTTGAGGTCGAACTTATTGAAGGAGAAGCATAGTGGAGGCCTAGCTAGTCATTTTGGTATGGATAAAACATTAGCACATTTGAGTGAGTGTAACTTTTGGCCAAGGATTAGCATCAATGTCAAAAAGTTCGTTCAAAGATGTAAGATTTGTTAATGAGCAAAAGGCAAATGCCAAAATTCTCAATTGTATCAACGACTGCCAATTCTAGAGAGACCATGGGAAGAGTTGAGCATGGATTTCGTTCTTGGGTTGCCAAGAACCAAGAGAGGTAATGACTCTATTTTTGTTGTAGTGGATAGATTTTCCAAAATTACACACTTTATAGCATGGAAGAAGACTAGCGATGCAAAAAATATTGCAAGTTTATTTTTAAAATAAGTTTTGAGATTGCATGGGTTGCCAAGAAGCATTGTATTAGACAAGGATACTAGATTTGTTGCACATTTTTGGAGGACTCTATGGAGGAAACTATGCACAAGATTGGATTTCAATTCAACCTATCAGCGTCAAACGGATGGGCAAATAGAGAGTGAATTCTTTGTAAATTGCTGAGATGTTTGGTTGGGCAAGCCTAAATAGTAGGATTTGGCATTGACGCAAGCTGAATTTACATACAATAATTTAGTGAATAGAAACACAACTATGATTATGTCCCAGAGTGTCTGTGTTCGTAGCCTTAAATGAGTGTGTGAATCGAGAATCACAACAGATACAAGGAGTGCTGAAGTAGAAGAGTATGCAACAACCATGCATGATGTGCATATGGAGGTGAAGAGAAGATTGGAGGAGAATAATATAAGTATAAGAAGCACACTGATTAGAGAAGAAGAGAACAAACTTTGAAGTTGGGGACTTAGTATTTGTGCATTTGCATAAGGAGAGGTTTCCCAAAGGAGAGCATAACAAGTTAGAGTGGAAGAAAATTGGACCTTGTAGAATTTTGAGAAGTTTCTCAGCGAATATTTACAAGATTGAGCTACTAGATGGAGTGGGTATTTCACCAATCTTTAGAATCAGAGATTTAAAAGCTTACTTTGAGGGACAAGGCAGTGGAGTAGGATCAAGTTCAGATTCTTCAAGTATAGATTGGAAGCAACACTTTTTGGAGAAGGTAGAGGAGATTGAGGCCATATTGGATACATGGATTGACACAAAGATGAGGGGTAGAGAGTACTTTTAGTACTTAGTAAAGTGGAAAGACAAAGTAGCTGAAGACACGATTTGGATGAATGCATTTGAAGTTTCCAAACATGAAACAACTATTGAGGAGCTTGTAGAGGTTCATGAGTAGGAGCTCACGAATGATTTATTTTACTTTGGGTGTCTAATGCAGGAGTATTTAGGTTCACAAGCTATCTTGCATCATCCCAAAACATAGGTTTGTGTTTTTGTGCACACTTGTGCACATTTGTTTTGTGTTGAGTCACTTGTCATCTCTTGTGACAACATTGAACGTGTGGAGGCAGATCAACGTCAAGTTGAAGAACACCATCAAGACTCGCATAGGGCAAGAAAATGCAGGGAATATGGTTTTAATCCTGTTCTATTGGTCAGAATGACCTTTTCCTTGGAACATGACGGAACCATCACTTCACGCCGGTTGTGCACAACTGCCACTTTGTGTAGGGTGTGGTCGTGTAACCGTTGGTCTGCAGCAACCGGTGGTTTTTCCTGCATTTGGAAGATACACAAAGTAACTGGGTAGATCAAGAAAACGTGACATGTGGACCGTTTGCCAAGACAATGGGAGTTCATATTGTGTGGCAGTGTGTTAGTGTTAGGCCACCAAGGTTCGAAGTCAGTTTGGGAAGAGCATGGGAGAGTCATCTCAATCACTGAAGGTAGAGCAAGAAGAGAACAAGCAAGTTGGGAGAGAAGAATCCAGCTCTAGAGCAGAGCTGAGAGAGAGCTTAGACAAGCTCAGAAAGTGTGAGAGCAGAGCTATGAGGAAACTGAGTGAGATGTGCTCATTATAACCCAGTCATTGGATTGAGGAAGTCTTCTTCATAGTCTAGGGGAAGGGGGAGTGGGAGGTGTGTGTATAATGTCTGTAACACAGTCAATAAAGAGAGTCTTTCTTTCCATTTGGATCTTCTGTCCTTGAGAAAGTGAGAGTGGTGGAACACCACTAGGGAGTAAGAATAACCATTCACTTGGCCCCCTCATTCCTGTCTACACCAAAGTTAGACACCAATTTGGCTTATGAAACCCCCTTGTAGAGCCCACAAAGGGATTTCTCTTCATAAATTGTTCAAATTGTGTACATTGGAGTTTTAGCCATGTGACCAATCTGAGAGTAAACCAAACCTTGCTAATTCACTTAAACATGGAGTAAAAATTACCTTATTGAGGTACAAATTTCAGATATTGACTACAAAATATGATTTTTTGACAATTACATTTTTGAGATACAAATTTCAAGGTCTGATGTTTTTTGTCACCAACAAAAAAGCTTTTATAGAAACAGAGGCTTTTAACCCAACTCATTATTCATGGAAAGTTTGTTATTATGCTAAGTATCCAATTCATCCCCCTCTATTGAACCCTGCTCCAGTTTTGCTTAAAATTTGGCCCGAGTTCGTCTTGGACGACCCGGGTTCGTTTGGGTTCTTCTGTAGAAGAACCCGAGTGAATCTGGGTCATCATGATGAATCCTGGGCAGAAACTGCAAAGAACCCACAGTCTAAAACGTATTTTAAATTTTCTTGTCAAAAGTAGATTTAAAGTAATGATAAAAAATAATAAAAAATACATTGCAAATATTATAAGTTAAGTAAAACCAAAAAACATAAGATAAAAGAACACAAAACATAAAAACAAAACACAAAAGTGAAAGCACTTCTCATTATCTCATTGCATACTGACCTCCCATTTGGTCATCCAGGGTTGAAGCTTCAGCAAACAACATTGTAATCATTTTCTTATATTAATTTTGATGTAATAAATTATAATTGATATTTGTGATTAATATTATAATATTTAGCATTCAGTAAGTATTTTATGGCTATTTTGTTTTTTATATGCTTACTGTGTGGTTAATGTCAATTCCTATTTAAGAATTTCTATATTTTTTTGTACAGCTCTACACAAAGCAAACAATAAAAAATCACGGTGAATATCATGGCTGCTCGCAGCCCCCTTTATTGCTGTGACGGTGTTTTGTTAAATGTGTGTGGCCGCTGTTTGATTGTGATCCCTTAATTATTACCTGCTCATCTGTGAGTTGATGAATGTGAAGAGGACAGAGTTCGGGACCTTACTGTGTTGATTTTCATTTGTAAATATTTTTGATTAAGATTCCGTTAATTAACAGGAATGTGCAGCATGGGCGTTTGATTCTTATTCTACTTCAAATTTCCCTTAATCGCACAAACTTTTATTTCATTATGAATCATATCAAAACTTTTATCTGCGTTTGATTTATGCATGAAAGAATTAGGGGTAATGTAATTCCATGAAGTGGATGGGTTTTATCATTTCCTTAAGCCACATTTTTACCGTTACTCGAAATATCTAAAAATTCTCTTTTATAATTTGAAAAACTCTCATTTTTCTCTATGGGTTCATTTTGTTCTCATTTCAAATGTTAATTATTTGCCTATCTGATAATATGCGCTTAACCCATATTTTGTAATGAAGCAAAGGAAACCTATATTTAATATAATTTATCTTGAAGCAACAACATAAATAAAAGCGTGACCCTGAATTGTAACACGTTCTGGTAAAGGTAAAATCACAATGCCAGTTCTCAAACTTATGCAGCTAAGCCTTTGCTGGAGAACACAAGGGATTATATAGGTGCAGTCTAACACATTCAAGTAAACAGGTGATCCTAGTTTCCAGCCTATAATTCACAAGGCTAAAGCATGCATGCAGGCTTATTTAATTTCCTTAATCACAAGTTACCATATTGTAGCGGCCTCGTCTCTAGCGTCAAAAGGGGCAGCCCACTGTCTTAAGCATAATTAGACAGTATAAAAAGTGACTAGAACTATCACTGTGATTTTCTACACTTTAAATAATTTACAAGCCACTCATTACTGTTTGATGAAATAAGCACAGCATAATAAACTCAAGAACATGACTTGCCATTATCCAAATTCTCAAATTTAACGATTCATTTGCCACATTTTAATTTCAAAGGAAAAGGGAGAGAATGCTTAAGCTTAGAACTTTTGCACCTAATTAAGGTGGTTCACTTGCTTATCAGCTTGACTGGTCATTGTGTGATCATAACATATCGGCGATGAGATGCATTTGGTTCCATGTTCCACCCAGCCACCCTCATGGCGTTTGCACGGAGCCTTTAAGGTGGTACCGAGGAATCCATCTCGTTGCTCTGTTCCATTGAGCTACATATACTGAAGTGAACTTAGTCTTGCTGAGTAACAGTACACTGTGACATTACCTGCCACAGTAAGAGTTCAGCAGAGTTCTCTCATAGTCCATGCTTTGATGAATTTGTCCGGACCTCATGAATTTACGGCCTCTTAAGTCATAGTCTCCTCCTCCCCCTTTTGGTTTATTGCCCCCCCTGATTTCCTCCTCTGCGTCCATAACATAATTCTCTCTTTCTCAAGAGAGTCCTCACGATCATTAATTGCTAGAATCACTTTGGGCTATTCACATTTAATTGAGAGATGGCATCCCTTATGCCGTTCTGACTTGTAGTTTCTTGTGGCTGCATCTTTCCTCTTCTCATAATGACTTTCTTGCAGGCTGCATGTTTGGTTGTCACTTCTTGCCACAGTCTCTTTCTTTTCTTGTAAGTTGTTTGCAGTGTTATCTCCTTGTGGCCACTTTTGGTCTTGTCCACATTTACTATCTTGCTGTAGGGGTGACTCTGTTTTCTTGCCACAGTCCGCGTTCATTTTAATTCCTCACCCACCACTTTCCTAGTGGCAATCTCTCTTTATTTTTAAAATACTTTGCTGTAGATTATATTTCCACCGTGGTTGCCATTTGACTGATGGCTGCTCCTTTGTTCACCTACAATTATATCCTGGGATCTTCTTCTATTTATGTTCATTGCTGAATATTTGTCCACTGTGGCTTGTGGCTCACTTGATGATAGTTTACACTTATCATTAAATGAGAATCCGTCCCTTTGTTTTTATCACATTAATTGACTGTAAAATGATTATTCAACATGGGGTTTGTGGCTGCCTCCTTGTTGGCCTAAATATAAATTATAATCACATTTATTCTTTTGTGATCATGAAGCTTTTGACTTCTCATCTTATTTTATTTGCTTCCGATGTACACGTGGATAATGGTCCACATCAACATAATGTCCACTTGTGTTTATGCCATCAAAGCATAAAATGCTAAGTATCCATGTGGCCAATGTGCCACATAACCAGCTACACATAAGGTGACTCCCATTACTAATCCATTGCCGGGTTCTATGCCCACAGCAGATGTCGTCTGGGGGAACTCCCGCTTGTGATGCATCGACTCAGATAACCACCCGATGGATTCAATGTAAACCCTTACAAACGCATTGCATTATTAGTATATAAATATATTGGAACACATTGGAAAACCCTTGTTTCTTGCACATACACCAAAGTCATCACGGTACCTCTATGGTACAAAGAGAGAGAAATAAAAGCATAGCATCACAATTATAAAGATATCTCTTTTCTCGTGATTCAATGTGAAATAACCAAAAGGTACATGAAACAAGACAAGATACCAATCATATAAAGCATCTCAATTAATGGGTCCAACCTCGATTAATACTTAACTGTGGGCCTAAGCCAAGGTGAGGCTAGGTAGGGTGTTACACATATTTGAAGGAATTTCTTGGAAATGGAGCTAAAAACATTGGTGTTTCAAGATAGAAAGGGAGGCATATTCATTGCAAAGGTGTGATTGAGAGGCAAGATTCATACTAAAAGACAGTCAGGGAAACTGGACCCCCAAGTAAGTGTAGGTTGATGTGATCTCCAAAGGTTTCCTTTTAGAGGCATTGGAACCGAGGAAGAGAACGTTTGGAGGTGTTGAATATCATGACCTTAGTTTTACTAAGGTTGACCACTAGTTGATGAAGTTCACAGAAATGAGAAACAACATCAAGTTGTCTCGGAGAACGACGTTGTTGGCAAAACGAAGTATGGTTATCAACACAGGTTGTAAAATGCAACCATCATCTGCATGGGTATGTTGTCGAAGAAAATCCTCTAGCTAATTGATGTAAATGCTGAAGAGGGTCAACGAGAGAGGGCATTTCTGATCCACCCCAATGGTACTCTTCACAAAGATAGAAAGACTATGAGAAGTACAAAATTTCCTGACAACTATCTCATAGAGCCTTCAAGTGGCGATAATGAGAGAATCTGAAATGACAACATCATACAACTTCTAGAAGAACAGATGTCTTGGAACCGAGTCAAAGGCCTTCCGGAAGTCTACCAAACAACAAAAGACTTTGGAGGACTGATGACAAGCCTCCTTGATAATAACCCAATGTGTAAAGATGTGGTCCATATTCTGGGATTCTCTCTTGAAGCTGGCCTGCACCCCGGCTCTAAGATTACCTCTCTTCAAGTGCTCTGAAAATTAACTACACCCTTGCTCTAAGATTATCCAATCATAATGGTCTTGTAGTTTCTAAGGTTGGAAATGTACCCAGACTTATGAATGGGATGGATTATGTATTGAGACCAAGAACAGGGAAAACCCGAGCATGTAACCTCATTAAACAGCAACATGAAAGATTATATATTTGAGTAGGTTTGTTTTTGTTATGAATGCTGCTTAAGCTCTTTTATGCTCAATCTTGCTGCTGAAAGAGCAAGTTCTGTTGTTCAGGTGAAAGAATTGAAGGGTATATGTCTGCTTTTTCTACTTGTCCATACATCATTACTTAATAATAAATTTCTGGGCTTTCTTTTTATTAGAGCACTTTCTAAGAGCTCTATCAGAGGCGAAACTTCATTTTCATTTTCTGTTTGCATGAGTCATGATTTGGACTTTTTTCCTTTCCTGAATTATTTCCATATTTTGAGATTGGAATAAATTTCTACCTTAACCAGGAGTGTGGTGTAGCAAATGAAATATTCACAACCAAACCAAAAAATGAGTAATACAAGAATGTAGAGAAATTGCAGTGAACACTTGGAATACACAGATTCTAGAATGTAGACGACAATACAACCATGGAGTATACATGAGAGCTGCCCGAACACAAGATAAGTAGAATGGTACTCGAGAATGTGTGGTGGTTGGCAAACTGCTGACAATGACGTCTTGTATCAAACGTGTCCTGATCCTGCCCGCCTAACCAAAAGAAATATGATTTTACAAACACATAGTCAGAACACATGCTAATTGTTTATTCTCTTAAGTACAAAAAAACTTTATATCTCTCGAGTAAGCCAAGTACATAACACAAACTAGTACTTACTATACTACAAAACTGGTTCCTTCAGCTATCCCCATCTATACTTGTTGGTATTCTTGCCGACACTTAGGAACTTGTTGTCAGGTGATTGACACAAAACTCCACAATGTTGTTTTTCTGTCATAAATGTCAATCTAATGATGGTTGCCTGAAAATCATGCTCAGCTTTTTTCGTCTCTCCATCGCAAAAATCACACCAAAATAAACTTCATAATGGTATTCTTCCAAGAAATATTTCCGAAACTTTGTGACTTGTTGAAAGCATGAAAATAATGTCATGTTGCAAGAGAGAGATGGTGCCGTGATTCTTGAAAATGTCTGAATTGTCTGTCGACAATTGACATCATCAATGTCAAACCTCATGCTAACATCGGGGTTAGATTGGTTGACATCAAGGTCTGATTGACTGATGTTAGGGTCTGATTGATTGATGTCTGGCTCTGAATTCGTTGACATTTTTGAGGGGGATTGATGTCTTGCTAACACTGTCCAAGCTGATTTCGATATCATTCAAGGTGGTCCTCGGACCCCATGTCCTATTCTCAATATCAGTGTAGATATGGATGTTCGTAAGATGTCCTTACTTTGGTGTTAGTGGTGCCTCAACGGTAAGCGTTTCCTCCATAGCTACATAGTATGGAAATTCGGATCTGTTCAAGAGGGCAAAAGAATCCAAAAATCTGGAATTCTTGAAATAGTTCAGAAAATCTGGTCTGGAATGAATATATATATATATATATATATATCATATTTTATATATAAACTATCATATATATATATATATAAATATATATATATATCATAGTTTATATATAAACTATCATATATATATTAAAATTTTATATTATGTTATTAATTTTTTCATTGTAATTGTCAATTTTACATATTTATAAACTATGTTATATATATATAGTAATATAAAATTTAATATTATATAATGTTTATGGTTGCTGGGCATTTTTTTGTAGAGAATATTAAATATGCCCAAAAATCCGCATCCTGCCAGATTTGGTAACTAATTGTTGCTCTAACATTTGTTACTCTTCATCTTGATGTTTGTGCCTTTGACCACGGCATTTGTGCCCTTGTTCAACCTTGAAGAATGTATCTTTTCCCCCTTTGAGAGTTTGAGTCTTTGTATTTCTTGAAACCCTTCTCAAAATCTGCACTTTCTTTTCTAGGGGTGGTTGTATAGGTGTCCAGGCTTAGAAAAGCTCGCGAATTCGATGAACAACTGGGTCACGTGCTCGTTTCATACATCAACATGTAATGGTTGTGCAAGAGTCGGGGCAAGTTGGTGAACAACCAGTCCACAAGCTCTTGTTCCATTCTAGGTAATCCTTGATGTCAGTGGAGGAAACCTAGGTTTCTTGGTCTTTGTTTCAAATGTACTCTAACTGAAATGTTCCGAAGGAAGTGGATGTCTTCAACTGACAAAACTTCTTTCTTTTGATGTGCTTCAAAGTCTCTACTCGCCAAAGACCCTTAGACCACACTTAAGATTCCATCTTCTCTGACTTTCTTATCAACATGGTCACAAGGAGATTGATGTCAATGATCCATGGCCAATAATAGAACCAAATAGAATACATGAGAGATCTCCCTAAACATGTGCTTGAAGACAACATAAGTAGAAAGCTACTCAAGAAGGTGTGACGATTGGACTACTGCCAATAACTACCTCTCCTCATATTGAACACAATTACTAATCCCAACCAACTAAAAATTTAATATGCTTGTACAAACACATACTTAGAACATATGTTAATTATTATTCTCGAACTCGAGACATCAAGACATAAATAGCGAGTAGGCCAATTACACTACACAAAGTAGTACATGCTACATTATAACAAATTGTTGCTTACAAGGAGACCATTAGAATCCCAAAGAAACTTGTTATTTCATTATTTGGGGTTGAAGTAACTTTTTACCTTCTCTAGGAGACCATTAGAGATCCCTAAGAAACTTGGTGGGCATCAACATAATTAGTAGTTTGTACATTACCACTCCAGAATAAATTTGGATAATAGCAACCGGGCTCATGATCCTACATCTCAGGTAAAGGAACAGTGAATTCATAGGCTCCTTTATTTTGACTTCTGTTTAGTTTCTAGGAAATGCACTTTGAAATTGTTCCTCTTTAAAGTGTTCCTCCATTGGATATTACAATTATAAATGAAACAAAGTGGTTTTTGGAGACTTCAAGCTTCCGCAATCCATAGTGTTAAAGCACAACTTCCCAATAAATTGCATACACAGTGATCTGGGATCCAAGAGGAACTCAGTGGACAACCACACTTGACGGATTAAATGGGTTATTGCGGAAGCGTATATTGTATGACAAACGTTGAGAGATATATTAGAGTGCAATAAGACAAGGGGAAGAGATAAGAAGATAATGGTCACCGGAGTAGAACTGTAACTGCAAGATTGTATTATGCAATAGTTCTTTACAAAATTCGAGATATCGGTTGTGTGATGTTTACGTACTTCCTAGTCTATCTCTATTTCACTAACTTACTACAAAGAATATAAGAATGCATTGATATAAAAATGAGGAAGATGAAGCGTTGGTTGGACTATTACAATAGTTGATAACAACTGCTTCATAGCTGATCTTTAGTTTTTTGTCTTTTGCTAATGTCAATATAGCATTACTTGGAACAATACTGACACTGTCGGAGTTGTGCGACATCACAAAAGAGGAGTTAAGCCTTCGCAGTATGAAAATGTGTGCTTAAGATGATGTTAAAGCTAATGGTGAAGACGACATATGCCGCAGAGCAATTCCTTTATGCTGCGAGTCGATCAAAGGCTCAAATCTTCCTAGATTAATTGCCCCTCCTTGAAGAGCATGGTCCCTACTGCGTGGAGTTGCGGAGCAAGATGTGGAAAGAGGTTGGCAACTTGCACTTCAGTAATTTATTTTCCCTAGGAAGGTACTTGCTTTGATGATCTAAAAGAGAGGGATCTCTTGTTGACGTTAACGTTTCCGTTTGACTTTGATGTCAATTATTTGATTCGATTTTGCTAGTGCATTGTAGTCAAGATTGTTCTCTACTTGTTGAAGTGTATTTGCAACATCTGGAGTATCCAACAAAGGTGGAAAATAATGGTGCGAGAATTTTGCGTGAAAGGATGGATGCAAACCACGATAGGGAGGAAGACTAAGCTCGAAAGCATGATCTCCTACTTACTTGGTGATGGTATAGGGCTTGTACTAAAGTGGATGAAGCTTGGGGTAAGGTCGTGTTAGTCTTTTCTTTTACAAATGAAGCCATACTTGATCACTAACCTTGACAGTGTTCGGTGTTGATCATGGTGTTGCTTGTACTTGTCATTTGTTTTTTGCAGAATGATCTGCACTGGTTGCTGAATGTGCTTAATTAACCCTACGTTACTAGATACGCCTATACGCCCCACTTGGTACAGGTACGATACATTTGGATATGGGTACGGGGGTGGTACGCCAACCCTACGTCCAGGGTACGCCCTAGACCCTGCGGGTATGGCTGGGTACGTTTGAGGACGTCCCTCGGCATATCCGCAGGTGCTGGGGTGTACCCCCAGAAAGAAGCGTACTTTTTAATTTTTTCCTCCTTATTTAACTGGTCAAAGTCAAATATGGACCTCAAAAAACATTTTAAAGTGCATTTGCAACCCTAAAAGCATGAATCACACTCATTTTATCAAAAGATAACAACGCATTTTCTTTTCATTGCATTTTTACCTCCCATTGCATATTTGTTCACTCTTGCTGTTTCAATGGCTGGCTGTGTTTTCAAAACATGAGCCTTAGTTGATTCATTTGTATCTTCTTTATTAGGGCTGTAGCTATGAAGGTTGCTAGAGCAAGTCAACAAGTCTTCAGTTATTTGATCGTGTTTTAGCCTTGCCAAAATAAAGGGAACAAATGTTTGTCACATGATCAAGATGGAGAGGTTGAAATCAATAATGTCTTTTTTTGCTTATCCTCTATGTCCCAAAAATATGGTTCTCCAGGACTCTTTTTGTGCAGTACATACAGTAAGATCATTTGCACAGGTATAATAAAAAAGCTCAACTCGTGAATAAGTTAAAAGAAGAGAACAGGGCATGGTCTTAAGTTGATTTAACACCAGGTCAATTCATTGTAATCTTCACCAAATTGCAAAGAGTGCATTTTCTTTTGTCTTTATTTTTGTCCATACATTGTAACATTTGCACTATGTACTTGTAATAAGACTAATCTACGTTCGACAATTGAATATTATGATATTTGGCATCGAATTATTAGTATTTGTTGTGGTTATTTAACTTATTGTGTTTCCTCTATGAATATTATGTGGTTAATTTTGCTTATATGGCTATATTTTTATATTATATATATATTTTTGTACGGCCGTACCCAGTCGTACCCAAACCCCCCCAAAAAAATCTCCCGTATCCACGTACCCGATACTTGTACCCATTCCCGTATCAGCTACTTAGAATTAACTTACCAACTTTTGTCAACTTCCTTTTATGTTGGAGTTGCTACTATTGTTGGCGGTATGGGATAAGCTACATCCATAGGTGCTAGAAGGTGGAAGCCCAAGCAAACTTGAAAAGGGTTGTGCATGGTAGAGTTGTGCAAATCTCTATTGTAGCTATACTAAATGAAAGAAAGGATTTCATCCCATGTGCATTGTTTCTTTGAATTGTACATTCTTAGAAGATGCACGATCATCCTATTCATCACTTCCGTTTGTCCATCAACTGAGGATGGAATGTAGTAGACTTGTTCAACTTTGTGTTCAACATAGACCAAAGTGCTTTTCAAATATTGCTCAAGAATCTTGTATCCCTATAAGAGATGATAGTTTACGAGATAACAAAGTGGATCCAGACATGTTGAAAATATACGAGTTTTTTCTAGAGCTGAGATTGCTTTCTTTCAAGGTGTGATAATTGCCATCTTTGAGATTTTTTCAACTATATAAATACAATCATTACCATGCTTGGTAGTAGGGTAGCCTGGAATAAAATCCATTGAAACGGATTCCCACGGTTTCGTTGGAACCGACAAAGGTGTACACATACCTTTCTTCTTGTTGACCGGCTTGGAAATTGCACGTGGTACAAGACTAAGCTCAAAAACATAATCTCCTACTTGGTGATGGTATAGTGCTTGTACTAAAGTGGATGAAGCTTGGGATAAGGTCGTGTCTGTCTTATCTTTTACAAATGAAGCCATACTTGATCACTAACCTAGACGGTGTTTGGTGTTGATCATGGTGTTGCTTGTACTTAGCATTTGTTTTTGGCAGAATGATCTGTACTTGTTGCTGAATGTGCTTAATTAACTTACCAACTTTTGTCAACTTCCTTTTATGTTGAAGAGTTGCTACTATTGTTGGCGGTATGGGATAAGCTACATCCATAGGTGCTAGAGGGTGGAAGCCCAAGCATACTTGAAAAGGGTTGTGCATGGTAGAGCTGTGCAAATCTCTATTGTAGCTATACTGAATGAAAGAAAGACCTTTCATCCCATGTGCATTGTTTCTTTGAATTGTACATTCCTAGAAGATGCACGATCATCCTATTCATCACTTCCGTTTGTCCATCAATTGAGGATGGAATGTAGTAGACTTGTTCAACATAGACCAAAGTGCTGTTCAAATATTGCTCAAGAATCTTGTATCCCTATAAGAAATGATAGTTCACAAGATTCCAAAGTGGATCCAAACATGCTGAAAATATACATGAGTTTTTTCTAGAGCTGAGATTGCTTTCTTTCAAGGTGTGGGAATTGCCATCTTTGAGAATCTATCAACTACTACATAAATACAATCATTACCATGCTAGTTGTAGGGTAGCCTGGAATAAAATCCATTGAAATGGATTCCCACGGTTTTGTTGGAACCAACAAAGGTGTATACATACCTTGCTTCTTGTTGACCGGCTTGGGAATTGCATGTGGTACAAGTCTTGATGTATTTGACAACATTTGACCCAAGGTGTGGCCAAAGGACTTCTGCAACACCACAAGGGTCTTTTCAATGCCAATTTGTCTTACAACCTTGCTGAAATGAGATTTCCATATTAATTTTTGTCTCTCTGCCTTGTGTCGTATACACAATTGCCGAAGATGATATAGGAGTCCATCTTGTAAGTAGAATTTGAAATTGAATTGGCGCTATGCAACTTCTAATAGATTTCTGCAAATTCTATGTTACTGACCAAGTGTTTGATTCATGTCCACATGTGTGATGCACATTGGAGAGCTTGAACCAAAGGTCGGATCAAACAATCTGTCACTGGTTTGGCACTTCCCTTCTTATGCTTGATGTTCAAATAGAACTGCTGCTCTTATTGCAACTTGTTTTGTCTGTAGGACTTGAAGTGGCTTGTGTTTTTTGTGGATCACAGTCTCCTTTCCCAATATGTAATGCTTCCATTGCTTACATGCATGGACAATGGCATAAATCTCACTGTCATGTGCGGATTGTTCCTTACTGGTGCAATGAATGTTTCATTGTGTTAAGCAATTGCGTGACCATGTTTAGTGAAGATTGCTCCAAGTGCATAATCAAATGCATTAGTCTATCTCAAATGGTTGTTGAGTATCAGGTAATGCAAGTATTGGCACGAAACAAAGACTGCATTTCAATTCTTCAAATGATCTTTGTTGTGCCATTGACAAGATGAAGCTTGCTTTGACCCCACTTTTGGTAACTTGGTTCAGATGCCAAGTCATGAGAGAAACCAAGTACAAATCTCCTGTAGAAATTTGTTAATCCTAAGAAGTTGCAAAGCTCTGTGAGATTCTTTGTTGTAGGCCATTATTTGATGACTTGAATCTTGGTTGGATCCACATGAACCCTTTGTGCATCTACAATGTATCCCAAATATTATATCTCCCACATGGAAAATGAGCATTTGTCCATGTTAACATATAGCTTGTGTTGTTGTAGAGTGTGAAACACTTGTTCAATATGGCACAAATGTTCATCCCATTTTTTGCTGAAGATTAAAATGTCATCAAGGTAGACTACAACAAATGAAGTAGTGAAAGCCCCAATGATGTTGTTCATCATCCGCATGAATGTTGCAGGGGCATTAGTTAATCCGAAAGGCATAACTAACCGCTCAACAAACCTTCCTTGGCTTTGAAGGCTATTTTCTAAATGATTGTAGGGTCAACAAGAATTTGATGATACCTAGACTAAGATCGATTTTGGTGAAGAATTTTGTACCACAGAGCTGGTCCACTAGGTCTTTAATCCTTTGAAGAGAATAACGGTTCTTCACTGTGATCTTGTTGAGAGCTCTGTAATCCATGCAAAACTTCCAAAGCATAGATGGGCTGCCACAAGGTTATGAGCTAGCCTTGATGTGTCTTTTATCCACTTGTTCATGGATTTTCCACTTGATCTCTTCATTCTCTAGCAATGATCTACAGTAAAGAAGCATCAGGTAGAGGTAGTCTAAGCATTAATCAATAGTTTGCTTTATCGCACATTGTGTAGGCATTTTTTTACTGAAAAATATCCTTCTATTTTTCTAGCTCATTGTTCAACTATTGTGTGTTTGCGGAAGGAATTGCGGTATGAATTGGTGCCACAAGGACGTTCTTATGTTCATGTATGGAAATGAACATACTAGAACTTCTTACTAGAATTGACTAGCTTGTGGCATTGCTTGGCTCTAATGAGTGAAAGCTTAGGAACTACTTCCAAGTAGTGGTATCTCATATCACCAACATTTATGGCAATTTTTTAAGGATTTGCTTCATAAATTGCATCTTAGATATGGTTGACCAAGTCAAACATCACATACCTCTAAGGGCATGACATTGCGAAGGATTGCATCTTGAAAATGCTATATTTTGTACACTAGGTGACACTGCTGTTTGACACATTTCTTAGAGCTCGCATTGAACCATCCAATGGAGTATAGTTGTAGGTGAGGTGTTAGTGGCAAGTTCAATCCGTAAACTGCTTTAGGAGAAATGAAGTTAGATTCTAACTTTCATTGTCAATGATGAACGGTACGGGTTGACCATTGATCCACATTTGAGAATATTTCTACTTCCTTTGAATCCATGTTGGAAGAAGAAACGATGTTTGCATTACCTACCATAGCACCAAGTTCAGAATCCATGATCTGCTTACCTTTGTCTAATGCCGTAGTGTTAATACCCTTTGCCTTGAGTTGTGCAGGTAGAGTTTTCCTAGGATAACACTTTTCATTGGAGTGACTGCTAGAGTTATGAACTAAGTACCACTTTCTAGTCTTGGATTGCTTATTTTGATCATTTGACGGTGTGTTCTTCTAAGGATGGTGCGAAGGGCCATTTCGTTGTTTAGGACTTTGCTTGATCCAAATTTGAAATTCTTAGACAAAACTTTGTCTTGAGACTTAGAATCTTCTTTCTTAGACTTGTGTTGAGCTTTTGCTTCAAACTTGTAAGAAAATCCATAGGCTTCTTTGATGGAGTAGATCTAAAGGAAATCCATATCAGATTTCGCTAATATGGTCTCAACCTTGACCTATACTTCAAAATGAGATTTTGCCTAGATTCCTGAACATTCAATTGTGAAACCAAAGTATGAAAGATGTTTGTGTATTCTTGAATAGATTGATCATGACCATGGTGCAATTGTGAAAACATAATGTACCGGGCATCATGGTTTCCAATATGGTAATAGGTTGATCTGAGTGCCTCTACAAAACCATATTGGGTATCATCTACATGTGTCTAAGTCATCATCTTCATGTGTAGTGCAATAGTTATTCCACGTTTTCTTTACGGATAAAAAAACTTTCGTCAGAGAAAATGTAATATTTTCTTTGTTAGAGAAATGATTAACTACGTAGTATGAACATATTAGATTAACCTAGCTATCTAGGGCATCTGCATCCATTTTGCCTTCAAACATAGGGACGTCTAGATTGACTTGTATTGTGTGTGGTGTGTGACCACCAAAAGGTGGTCGTGAATGAGATTGTTCAACACGAGTATGAACATGCTTGAGAAGTTCAGTGAAATGATCGAGGATCCCTAGATGTTCATGTGCATGTTGTTCTTCTAATTCTTCTTGTTGCCTTTGCAAAGCATCCTTTATCATTTTCTGGAACATTTTTGAAGTTGGTGTCTTTGTAGTTGATTTGTCTACATTTGAGGAGGTGAAGGAAGGTATGATGAAGGGTTACGAGTTTCGAGTCCTAACCTTTTGTAATCAAACCTTGTATGAGTGGGCATACAAACAAATAAATTTTTGATACAACTTTGATACCACTATGAGATGATATGAAGTGCGTATGCTTTGATACCACTGATATAGGCCTTTGGAGGAACTTGGTGGACAACCACACTTAACGGATTAACTATGTTATTTTGGAAGCGTATGTTGTATGACAGAGGCCGGGAGATATTCAGAATGCAATAAGACAAAGGAAAGTGATAAGAAGATAATGGACACCAAAGTAGAACCGTAACTGCAAGATTGTATTATGCAATAGTTCTGTACAAGATCTGGGAGATTGAATGTGTGATGTGTATGTACTTCATATCTCTATTTCACTAGTTTATTACAAATAATAGAAGAATATACTAATATATAGATAAGGAAGACGAAGTACCGGTTGGAATGTTACATGAATTGGTAATAACTGCCTCATAACTAGTTATTAGTTTGTCGTCTTCTTGTAATGCCACTGAAGCACTACGCAGAACAAAACTGGAACTGTTGATGCTATTGCAGAAGAGGATTTAGGAATTCATGGTATGACCATATGTGCCTGAGATGATGTTGAAGCTGATGGTGAAGACGACATATGGCACAGAGCAATACCATTATGTTGCGAGTCGGTCAATGGCTCAAATCCTCCTAGTTCAAACAATGTTTAGAAAATTGATGTCGTAGACGTTTAAACCACACATTGTGGTTGTTCATTGGGATGAATAATATGAAATCAGATTAGGGATTAGGGCTCCTTATATAGATATCCAAGTTAACAATGATGAGCTTCGATCATTAATTTTAGCATCAAATATTTAATGCTAACATCCAATGATTAATGCATGTTTTCAATATTAAAAATCTATTAATTCATTAATTAAAAGTGTCTTAATTAATTAATTAATTACAACCATTATATGATTTGAGCATGTGAATAATTGGTTTCTATGAAGGATTGATCTCCAAACCATGATCACGGTTGAGATTGTTGGGACGCTTGTAAGTTTTAATAGATTCTCTGATTTTGCTTTTCATGTAGTACTCCTCTTTTGTCAAAATCATTGCTTTTTTGATGCATATGGAAGGTGAAGACTTGTTTGCATGTTCTACCAAAGGCTGATATTAGATGTGCTCTCGATGAATATCCAAGCTATGTTCCTTTAATATCACCTGAAAATGTCTCCATGTCTCACCAATATATGGGTGGCCATGCATACAATCAATACAATATACACCACAGTTCAGTGTTGGGTCAAGCTTATCTTTGATGGGCCTTAGCACGCTACCAATCTTGTAATGTGGTATGAAGATGGCTTTAACCTTGTACTTCCTTAAGATGTTGTCCAACTGAAAGGAGATATTTTGTTGTAATGGAGAAAGGCTTTGGGCATGTCTTTTGTGTCACTGCTACGCTTTTTCTTATCTGTAGTCCATTTTTCCAAATTCTTAAAGACACTCAAAATCTGCCCAACGCCATGTCCATTTAGCTTTAACACTTGAACAAATGGCATTTTTCTTCATCAATACGGTCATTATCTGAAATCCTAAATTCCCAATTTGTTATAAAATAGAGCACCGCCGCTCTTATGTGAATGATGGTGATGAGAAGAGTCATGAAGGTAGAGTTCAGTATGAGTGCTTTTCTTGTATACCTGGCGGTCTAGAGATCCATTGCATTTTTTAGAGACAAAAACATTATTGGAGCAAATGCTGTTTAGATGCGTATGGAATTCCTCAAGACTCTCTCTTCCATGAGGCCAATTAAGATTCCAAAATCCATTCTAAATTTGGTGACGACGAAGACTGATAAAGGAAATGCTGTGGTAATTATGGACAGATCAGAATATCTAACAAAAATAGGGAACCATCTTTTTAATAGTGGAAGTTATAGATAGTTGAGCCAGAATCCAATCAAAAAGATCATGAAGGAGGTTAAAAAAGCCATTAAGTCTTCTTTGCTGGGTGCTCCTCTAAGATCCACTGTTGATACAAGATATTCTCTGACTTCTCTTCTCACAGCTTTTCTAGCAAAGAAAATCAAACCCTTGGTTGGCAACACTACACTTGCATCAAGAACTCAGAAGGCTTTGCAGAGTTTATAAAATACAATAAGGTTAATGACATTAATGTCTTCGTAAGTTTTGATGTAGTTCCTCTCTTTACCAAAGTTCCTCTTTTCGAGACTATTTTTCTGATTAAAGAACTCACCAATGATGAACCATCTAGCCTTGCAGAGCTGCATCTCATATCCACATTCTTTTCTTAACAAGATCGTGGTTTGAGCAAATAGAGGAGGTGGCAATAGGTTCCTTTCTGTCTCCTATGGTTTCTAACATATTTATGGAGAGTTTTGAGGCCAAGATTTGCTCCAATATCATGTTTAACAAGGATTTAGAGGATAATGGTTCACTACCTTTATTCAATGTTCTCATCTCTAGAAAATGCGATGGATCTTTGTGCCGATAGGTCTACATGTAAAACACTAACACTTAACTCTTGTCACTGCCATCTTTCAGAGAAGATTGGGGAGCTTTGTTATCACACAAATCGGTGGATTTCAGTAATGACCATATTGATGAAGAGAAACACTAGTTGTTCAAGGTGTTCAAGCTAAATGGGTACGAGATAAGATAAATATTAATGTCCAACAGATAACCACAAAAGTAGGTCAAAGGGACAACAGATTACAAAAGTGTCAGGAACAAGCGGGAAACCCCAAAGGTTTCCGAAAACAAAAGGAACAAAGTGGAAAGAAGCCAATACAAAGCAGGGCGAAGAGCAAGAACGCTCAGAGCCAAAGAGAAATAGAAATGAGCAACCCATGAAAACCCCTAAGCAACAGGGAAGTGGGGATGAATAATGAGAAGAACTAGGAGGGGGTCCATCAAGAGTTGGACCCAACTCTCCTAACATCCAAGGCCGATGAGAAGAAGCTCCTGATAGGAAGAGGAGATGAGGTGTCTGGTTTGCCCTCTGTGCTGCTGCCTGGAGGAAAAAGTCCTCTGTGAAGATCTGGGGGATCTAGTTTGTCTGTTGGTGTTGGCCCTGAAATGGTTATGTTGGTGAAATCACGAGAAGCTGTGGATGGTCTCTCTGGACCGCACTGATCTGGAATGTAAGGTCGTACTAGTGTCAATCTAATGCTTAGTACCTCTCCTCGAAGGTAGCACCATGAAAAAGGAAGTGATCCACTGGGTAGAGTCTGGTCTAGTAGGTCCCTGAATAGAATGATTGTGAATCCTGAGGGCTTCCTGCATATGTAAAGCTAAACATCTTTGGTCCTCATATTTGAAGAAATCAGAAAGAGTTTGGGTCCTCCTAAAAAGGCAATGAAAACTCCCCTTGATCTCGTAGTATATAGGACAACAAAAGATTAAGCGTTCCTCGGTCTCAACCACCTGAGTGATGCATAATTGATAAACCTTGTCTACCTGATCTATATGGTGGTTTGTCTCAATCCTAACCCTGTGAGAGCCCACTCTGAACTGCCCTAATGGGATGTGAAGAGCGTGCATCCAGTGGTGGAGTGTATAATGCGGGCGGACAATAAGTCAGTCTTTTAGCTCCAAAAAGTGCTCTGTGTAAAGTGCCATCGTTGGGTGTAACCCCCCATGAGGGTTTACCCAAGTAGTATGGATAAATTGTTTGTAAATATCCTCTCGAATGATCTAGTTCAGTCCCTGTCTGGTGGGTAGAAGATGAGCTGGTGCATCCAAGGAGTACCTAAATGAAGGGAGTCGGTCCATCCTAATCCCCACGGATCTTAAAAGGCTTTTTTTCCCCTGTACAATAGCGAACATGGGTCGGGGGAGCAAAGAGGGCAGTAGTCTCTGAGGAACAGTACGCTAAGTATGGATATTTTGTCCTGACCACTTGTTGAATCAACAAAACTCTGAATGTGATGCAAGAAAGAAATCAAATCGAAAATAGTCTCTAAGTGGAAGGGTTAGGTCCCAAATTATGCAAGGATAATGCACTGGGGGACCGTCTGCTTACCCCTGATAATGCGATGGAGAAGTGTTTGGACCCTCTCGGCAGTTGCCCAATCTACCTCAAGCAAAGAATGCCCCCAAATCGTAGAGCCATAAAGAACAGTATATTTGATAAGTGTATCCATGAAGGACATCTTGGAGGAGATGACCTGAAAGTGATGTCGAAAACACTATTGCTCAGGAAGGGCTAATGAACCATATACCTTGTTGATCCTAGGCTGGAGGGCCTGCCTCAAGCTGAAACGTGGTCCAGAAAATTGCACTCCCAAATAAGTATAGGAAGTGGCGACGTCAACCTCCTTTCCCCTGAAGAAGAAATGGAGGTGGGAAGTCTTCAACCCGTTAAAAAACATAACCTTGGTTTTCCCCAGGTTAACCATCGACTGTTGAAGATCACAAAAAAGAGCCAAGGCGTTCAACTACCGTGACAAACCCTTAGGAGATGAAGCCAAAAGGACCACATCATCTTCAAACAAAAGAATAGAAATTAGAACCTGGTGAAAAAGACACCCATCACTACCCTGAATATGCACATGAAGAAAGGTATCAACTCATCAATGTATATGCCAAATAAGGTTGGTGACGAGGGCAGCCTTGCTTGACCCCAATGGTACTCCTGATAAAATCTGAAATCCCATGAGCATTATGAAGACGACCAACGATAGTCTTGTACAGTCGCATAATAGGTAAGAAAAAATCATAGTAGTTATGCTGAAGACATGCCCAAATCCTTTCTCCTTTCCAACGAAAAATATCTTCTTTAAGTTGAAGGAAATACAATTAGATTAAGAGTAGGTCCAAAGATTAAACCTTTAGCTAGATTTTAAAGAAAAGTCCCAAAAGCAATAACCTTTAACCATTCTACACACATGCATATAATTAAAAAGAAAACACCAATAAAGTGAAAGAAGATATATATGTTGAGTAACCCCGTAGGACAAACACTAAACAAGATATAACTCACAAGATTCTGGTCCTTTTAAATAGATTAATAATTCCTAAGTAGTATTAAATGTCAGCTATAGAAATTAAGCCGTTATAATATTGAAGAGTATTAGAAATAGTATACAATGCCAACCTTATAAAAAGGTAAGAAGGCAATATTATTTCTAACTTCCCTCTATAAGATTGCTGTAGCTATATACACATGGATGTGGAGGAGGGTTGGCATTGCGCCTAACACTCCCCCTCAATGATAGCTTCCGAAGATGTGATGCAAGCTCCACCTGTATTAGAAAGAATACAACTACACCTTGAAAATATCAATGACAACCAAAATCTGCAAAGAGTCATCCTCCATGATTCTTCTCCATGACGCCGCAAGTATCGTGTGCCATAGGTTCCACATCCTTCAAGGTGCAATAAAAGTATGAACCCTTTGACAAGCCTCTAGAATCTCCAACCAGAATAAGATAAGTCTTTACTATCTTGGAAGAAGATTCGTCCTCCTCGTCATCAAGATGCTTCTCATGGGCCTCATCACATAATTATAGCCAACCATGTCTCCAACCATTAAGAAGCATAAACAGTGCTAGCAAAGGCATATAGGACGATCCACCATGTTGCCAAAAGGGATAACGTGATTTCTCCAATGCAATAGAAGGAACAAGTGCATGAGTCCAATATAGTTGAATCACAAGTTTTCATCAATGGGACTCAATGTCTCCACAATATATAGGCCATTCAACATGGTTTCCAAAAAAGGGAAAATCAAACCTCGTATCATGCCAAGTCTCACAACTTCTAGCACCATCCCTTGTAGTCCAAGAAGTGTGAATTAATGCAAGAGCCACACTAAGATCATCACCTTGAGTCATACATATAGTAGGATCAATACGAGATTTCTCAAAAAAGCTTCATCCAAGTTACCTAATGTCTCAAGTGACTTACAAGAGACATACTCAAAAAAAGTTTGATGCTCACTATGATGAATGATATGATTTTCTTTGGTAAAAAAGTCTCACCATGCCTACTACTAAGTGGTCCAACCTTATCAAAAAGAGGTACTCCTAAAGGCATATGAGAAGCCCCACCAACCTTCCCCCCTCCCCTCGGTTGGCCCCTCGTCATCTAGTACATGGTCCATAGATGCAACAACTCCACATAAGAAGAGATGTTTAAGCATTTTCCCTCAACCAAAATAGGATCATCCACCCAAATTTCCCCACAAGATCAACAAAAGAAGTCATACAAGTGATGTCACATAAGGAAGAATCTAGTGCAATGTCCTCTTTATCTATAGAAGGAATGGCATCTTTAATGTCCTCCACACAAATAAAGGGAACCAAAGTGTGGGTTTCATCATGAATATCTTGACATATAGCATCACAATCCTCCATATCACACATAGAAGAAATAATAGGATTACAAGAGGTATCACAATCTCCATAAGAGCCTCCCACACACAAAAGGAACAAAGGTAGATCCGTGCGATAAAAAATCCTCATGATCCATAGAATGCTCAATAATGTGAGAAGATGTAACCTCAATTTAAGAATCTATATCTAAAATAGCCTCACCATAAACCTCATGAATGGTCATTAAGTCTTCCATGCTAAAGTAAAAACTGGAATTGAAGAACAATCATCATCTTCAAAAGAATCCTTCACCACATCAATGGAAGTATCGCTAATAGGTGCCTCAATCAAGTCTTCACAATCCACATGATCCCATGACAAGAAGATAAATCCACAAAATCAAAATCAATAATATGTGCCTTGATCAAGTCTTTCGATACATCATTCCATACAAAAGGATGTCCATAATGCTCTTTTGATAACATCCAAAGTTCCCTTGCATTTTTCACATCCTCAACATTAAGATAATAACGAGTCAATATTCCAAGCTTAACAGTAATAAGGCTAATGATTTCCTATTTCCATCCCCTTATTACCTTCAATTTCAAAGTTTTAGGTTCCTTATCAGCAATATATTTCCAAAAGTCATATTTAATGAGGATATCTTTCATGCATTGCTTTCAAAAGGGGTAATTATTACATCCTTGAAAA
This sequence comes from Torreya grandis, assembly GCA_037957365.1. Taxonomy (NCBI): domain Eukaryota; kingdom Viridiplantae; phylum Streptophyta; class Pinopsida; order Cupressales; family Taxaceae; genus Torreya; species Torreya grandis. The sequence goes on from JARHVA010004251.1 coordinate 511,957, forward strand.
TTTGAATGCCATATAGTTTTGATCCTCGTGCAGCCCATGTGCCGTGTACATTTCTTCTTTGTACACTTGCACAGTGTGCACATCTTCCACCTTGGAGTCTTGCTCGCAGTCTCGTTCAACACACTCATGCTTGCTCACAGTTCAATGTGTCACATTCGCACTTGCGTGTAGTCCCATGTGTCACATTCGCACTTGTTCCCAGTCCCGTGTGCCTCACTCGCACTTGCTTAGAGTCTTGTGCGCCTACACCTTCCTTCCTCCAATACATCCACGTGACAACTTGCTCCGAACGTGTGGCTTGCCAAGTGGCGCTTCTCAGCCTGGGACTTGTTAGACATCTAGTTGGGCAGTTAGCCACCACGGACTCAAAAGATCAATCGTCACTCAACAAGGAAGATGAAATGACTTGTAACCGTCTTCTTTGTAACCAACAACAGTTGTAATTGATTCTTGTATTACATGTGTAAATATGTATCATAAGCATCTGGTCAAGGGTGGATGCCATAAATAGTCATAGTGATAGGTAACATGCTCTGTGTATCTACACTATCATACACGAACTGTACATCTCTGTATTCTTTTCACATTGAATAGAAGTTGCATTTCTGCAAGCATCAGTCTTTCGGTCCATTGAATGTGTGTTGATTGTTCTATTTGAATTCTTCTGTGCGCATTCACTCTTCATAACTATGAGTTATCACTAATGCGCAATTGTCCCCCGTGCGCTTGGTCTTGGCCCCCGCAATGCGGATCATTGGTATCAGAGCGTAGCTCTTTTCTATGCTTGTAAACACGTGAGCCCAATGAGAGAAAGAACGTCGTAGCAAAAGTAAGATGGTTGGCACCCAGAAGCAACATGAAACAACCCTAGATGTGGAAAGGCTCATTGACGATGCATTGGAGGCACAATGCACCGAACGTTTTGGCCAATGTTGTGAGTTGATGATGCAACTCAACCAACGCCTTCTGATCCTCCATAGCTCGCTCAACAACGGTTTCAACATCAAACCCCCTTCAAAGTACAAGTCAATCTTGACATTCCTTTGTTTGAAGGCAAGATCAACGCCATAGCATTGGATGCTTGGATTGAATAGCTTGAGTCATACTTCTCAATCAATCGCTTCATTGATGTTGAGAAGATCACTTTCGTAGTGTTGAAGATGTCCATTACAGTGGTTCATTGGTGGGAGAGCTTTAGTGTGCAGTGTGTTCTAATTGAGGATTGCAAAACCTTTATCGACATGTTGAAGGAGTACTATCCTTTTTGTCATTTTGAGGATGAATATATCAAGTTCCAACAATTGTGCCAATGCAAAGAGCAATCAGTGGAAGACTACACCAACATATTGCATGACTACTGTGTGCACCTGCAAGAGAACTCAAGTGAACAACATTAGGTGCTGAAGTACATTAGCGGACTCTCACCTTATATCTGTGCGAAGATGGAATTCTTGACTTGTGACACTCTAGGGCCGCCAAGATCGAAGCCAAGGCATCCAATGTCGTGTACAAGAATCAACTCGCGCACAATTCCTCATTGTAGCCTTCTATGCAAAAGTAGAGCACTTATCACAAAGGAGAGCAACCTAAGAAGATTGTACATAACTCAAAGGCTCCTGCACATTTTGCTTCAGACAAAGGCAAGAAAAAGTCTAGTGACAAGTGGTGTCATCATTATCACTTGCACACCCGTGACGACTTTGAGTGCTGCGTGCAACAATCCTTGATTGCCCAATCCACATCAGGGCCCACGTAATTGGACGACATTGATCCAAATTCTACTTTTCTAAGCACCAACACCACTGTGATAGACATTTTTGAAGAACACGAACACCTATTTCACACCAAGTTTTGGGTGAAGGGTCAGTCTCTTCACATCATCATCGACAATGATAGTCATAAAAACATCATTGCAAAATCCACAAGTCCGACAATAATACACCTTCCAGTACAAAGTCGTCTGCGACATCTTGCCGAGAAGACCGTATTTTTATGACTGTGATGCTACATATCAAGCCAAGCCCCAATGTTGGAATGTCCGTGCAAAAGATCGCTTCTTCAATCTCTTTGATTCAGTGCCAATGACCAAAGTCACTTTGGTCTTTGCCAAGCAATGCTCCAAACTCGTTTCTCACGTGCATAAATTCGGTTCTCCTTGATACACCTATGTGGGAGACAAAATAGGTTTTGGCAGTGCACACCGCACAGTCAACGTCACAACAACTCGACAAGTTATTGAAGCAACTAACGAAGTCTTCATAGAGCCTAAAGGCCTTCCGACACTCTGCTTAGTAAAGCATCGCATCGATTTGGTTCCTAGGTCCTCTCTGCTGAACAACCCTCTATATCTAGATCAATTTGGAAGAATGATGAAATCCGACACCAAATACAAGAGCTCTTTGATCAAGGCAAGATTAGGCCTAGCTCTTCTCCTTGCGAGAGTCCGACAGTCCTTGCACCCAAGAAGGATGGGTCATGGCACCTTTGCCTAGACTATCACGCACTCAACAAAATCATGGTGAAGAATTGGTATCCACTACCACGCATCGACGACCTCCTGGACCAACTCAGAGGTGCACAATACTTCACCAAGATCGACTTGAAGTCAAGTTACCATCAGGTTTCGTTCCATCTTGAAGACCTCTGGAAGACAACCTTCAAGACACAGGAAGGATTGTACGAATGGCTGGTTATGCCCTTCGGCCTAACCAATGCACCAACAACCTTTATGAGTTTGATGGACGACCTACTTAGGCCTTTCCTCAACTCCTTTGTTATCATCTACGTGGATGACATCCTAATCTTCAACAAGACTTGGGAGGAGAAAGTGGAACATATCGCACGTCTTGGACACCTTGCATCAACACAAGTTGCAGGCCAACATAACGTGTATATTTGACATTGTGCAAATTCAGTACTTGAGTTACATCATTGATCGTGCAGGAATTTATGTAGATCCATAAAATATCAAAGTGATCTAGGATTGGCCAACTCCGCACAATCACACAAAATTGAGGAGTTTTTGTAGACTCACAAATTTCTATTGTAGGTTTGTCCTTGGATTTTCACACTTCTCTTGGCCCCTTAGCCAAATAACATGTGCAAAAGCCAAGTTTGATTGGACTCATGCGCAACAACATGCTTTTGAGGCACTCAAGCAACGCCTATACTCGCAATTCCCGACATGGCGCACTCTGAACTTCACATTGATGCATCTGACTATGCACTCAATGTAGTACTAATGCAATGTGGACATCCGATCGCATAACATTCAAAGACATTCAACGACACAATGCAAATGTACTCCACCTATGAAAAAGAGTTGTATGTTATTATGCAAGCAATTAAGCGATGACATCACTACATCTTGAGTAAGGAGACAATTGTTCATTCTGATCATAAGCCACTTCAATTTTTTCAGACACAAAGCAAGCTAGAGAATGCACGCCACATGAAATGGATGACTTATTTACAGCAGTTCCACCTCATGATCAAGCACAAGAAAGGGAAGGACAATAGGGCAACAACTTGCCTTAGTTGATTGCTAGTTCACGTGCTCATTACAGTGTTGGACATGCACGACCACAACTTCACAGACTAGGTATCCCTCTACTCAATTGATCAGAGACTTCGTAATGACTCACACTGGCCTTGCGCAAGGAAAACAAGTTCGGGAGTTCTTGTCTAACTAGCTTCTCTACAACCTCAGGCACCTCTGTGTTCTTGGTGGTGCACCTTGCCAAAGATTTATCTGAGAGGCGCACTACGTCAAGACCTCAGGACACCAGTGTTACAAAGACCTAGCCGCATGGAAGTCGCAATTCTACTAGCCGCACATGCACACAAACTTGGAGTGACATATCAAGTCTTGCATTCCTTATTGCATCGAGAAGCCCACGAACAGGGAGCTGGGGCTTTGCACTTCTCTATTGGTTCCATCCAGACCATGGGAATTTATCAACATGGATTTCATGACTGGGTTGCTTGCAATGAGACACCAACATGATGTTGTGTTTGTCGTAGTGGATAGGTTTTCAAAGATGGCCTTCATAGTCACCTACAAAAAAGACATTGATGCAGTTGGCATTGAGCAAGGCTTCTTCAACCATGTTTGGGTTCACTTTGGACTCCCAACATCCATCGTCTCTAATTGAGATCCATGCTTTGTGAGTCATTTTTGGGAAGCATTGTGGGACTTGATGGGTACATAGTTGGACCGGTCGACAACATTCCATCCACAGAGAAATGGGCAAACAAAAGTGGTAAATCGAACCCTTCATCTTTTGCGAATGTACAACTGTGCACATGCTCGCACAAGAGATGGAAATATTTTGTATATTCAACATGCCTACAATAGAGTGCTTCATAGTTCTATGGGGTAGATTCCATTCCAGACATGTCTTGGGTTCCAACCTCCAGCACCTCTAGACATCTACCCACAACAACTGGCACAAAGTCGTGCACATAGGAACGGGAAACGGGCAAAGCTAAGAAGTTTTTGCGTCATATACAATCGATACATCAGCAGGTTTAGCAGATCCTTTCTTGCACTCAAGCAAAGTATAAGGAGTGCCAGACGCACATTGCACACCTCATGCCTTCCGAGCTGGCTACAAAATTTGGTTGCACCTTCAGAAGGAGCGCTTCAAAGGTCCACATTGAAAGCTCAAGACTTTGTGCTATGGTCCTTACACCATTCTACACGTAATTGGTGAGAACGCTTTTGTTTTTGATCTCCCTCCATACTTGGGCATGCACCCAATCTTCAATGTGGAGCTTCTTCAACCTTACTACCTCCACTTCTTGAGCCAATAGTGAAACAATATCCTTTTGATCTTGATCCTGAACACTTGCGTCTAGTAGATAAGGACCATATTATCAAAGTGACAAACACACGCACTTGCCATGGCACACATCAACTTTTCAGAGTGGTCAAAGTGCGGCAATATGCTAATCAAGCTAAGTGGTATAACTTGCAACAACTTCAAATGTAGTTTCTACAACTACACAAGGAAGCAATAATGATCATTGCTCTTCAAGAAAGGGAAAATGATTCGTGCACAACTCTTACACCGCGTACATTTATCCTTTGTACTACACTTGTGCAATGCGCACATCTTCCACCTTGGAGTCTTGCTCGCAATCCCGCACAACACACTCGTGCTTGCTTGCAGCCTTGTGCATCACATTCGTACTTGCTTGTAGTCCTGCGCAGCGTTGTGCGTCACATTCGCACTTGCTTGCAGTCTCGCCTGCCTCACTCATATTCTTGCGTGCCTACACCTTCCTCCAATGCATCCACGTGACAACTTGCTCCAAACACTTGGCTTACCAAGTGGCACTTCTCAACATGGGATTTGTTAGACATCTAGTTGGGTAGTTAGTCGCCATGTACATGAAAGATCAACTGTCACTTAGCAAGGAAGATGAAATGACTTGTAATCGTCTTCTTTGTAACCAACAACAGTTGTAACTGCTTGTATTACATGTATAAATATGTATCATAAGCATCTGGTCAAGGGTGGATGCCATATACAGTCGTAGTGATAAGTAGCATGCCTTGTGTATCTACACTGTCATACATGAATTGTACATCTCTGTATTCTTTTCCCTATTCATTCACATTGAATAGAAGTTGCATTTCTGCAAGCATCAGGTTTCCGGTCCATTGAATGTGTGTTGATTGTTCTATCTGAATTCTTCTGCACGAATTCACTCTTCATAACTATGAGTTATCACTAATGTGCATTTGTCCCCCGTGCGGTTGGTCTTGGGCCCTCGCAATGCAGTTCAATTCCTCAATCATATTGAAATCTAACTACCCAAAAAAATTACAATAACATGGAGGGTTGCCAACAAAATTAAAAGGGTCAAAATACCTGATTTTCCACCTTTGACCAATGATTGACCAGCCAATTTCAGAATGCAGTTGGCCTCAAATCTAAAAATGTAAAGAATAGACACAAACTGATTTTCGAAAAGCTTTCCGAACATGCAAAAAAATCAGAAAAATTACGAAAATGGCTGCATGGCAGCGAACTCATTGAAAACCCTAAAATTATAATAAAATGGCCAAAACAGGTCAGAAAAGGCTGAAAATTGGGCTGTAGCTTCCTTGCACAAATTGCCGCCTTCGGGAAACATCACTGAAAACTTCTAAACAGTTTGCAAGATATCTGCAATTCGCTAGAATTAGGGTTTCTGCCAATCGTTAGGTCAAACAAAAGAAGTCGAATCCTCAGAAGTCTTCTATCCTTGTGATGGTTGATCAATCATGGTCCAATACCAAATTAGATTAAGAGTAGGTCCGAAGATTAAACCTTATAGCTATTCACACAACTAGAATAATAATGCAAACACGATAGATTTGAGAAGCCCCATAGAGCAGAACACTAATATAAAATATACACGAATAATTGATGATTGTGAATGAGGAATATAGTCTTATAAATAGACTATTTAGTTCCTAAATAAGAATGTTGGTTTCACTAAGCCATGACATAATAAGGCATATTGAAAAGACTAATGCTAATCTTAATGGTTAGGCAATATTATTTCCAACAAGTACAAGTTTAAAGCTGTCTTCATACCGTAGAAGAAGATTGGTAGTATGCTAAGGCCCATCAAAGATCCCCTTGAAGCAATATTGAACTGTGGGGTCTACCATATTGATTTTTAGTGGTGAGACGGGGAGATATTTTAAAGTGAGATTCAAGGAACATAGCTCACATGTTCATCAATATTTGCGATTGCATCAAAACATCAGCCTTGGCAGAACATGCAAACAAGACTTCGCATGACATATGCATTGACAAAGCAATTAATTTTGGTGGAGGAGCACTATGTGAAAGAGGAAATCATAGAAACTATTGAAATTTGCAAGCAGCATCCAACAATTTCAACTATGATGATGGTTTGGAGCTCAATGCTTTATGGAAACCAATTATTCACATGCTCAAATCACATAATGGTTGTAATTAATTAATTGATTAATATATGGTTCTAATTAATGCCTGTAGATATTTTTAATATTTAAAACAAGTATTAATTATTAGATCTTAGCATTAAACATTTGATGCTACAATTAACGACTATACTTTTCATTGTAAACTGGGTTATCTATATAAGGAGCCGTAATTTGCTTTCATATCTTTCATCCTGACAATGAACCACAATGCGTGGTCCGAAATGTCGATTCTCTAATCAATGTGTACACAATTTATCTGGAAGTTGTGCTTTAAAGTGGTTTTTATCATGCTTCACTTCTTTTGTATATGCATTCTTTGTTAGAAAGGAATATTACTTGGCGTTTGTAGGTTCTTTGTCCTATGGCAATTATATTCCAGCAAATGAAGTATACAAAATGATCCCTGTTGTACCTGAAAGATCAGGAATCACCAAGGTGCCATGAAGCACAATATGATCCTCCCAAGTACTTTGACTACTGCCAACAGTTCTGGCCTATGTTTGTCCTCCTACGGGGCTTATGGTACAAATATTTTCTCATCTAGGTATTGCTATTAGATCATGAGGGACGGAGGATAGAAAGCCCCGGCTACAAAAATGTTAGTAACTTTATTTATTTTAATTATATACGACTATTATTATGTTTTCAAATATCCGAGCTATTACTTCCAAAGATACCTTTACTCATGAGGGATGAAGCCTGAAGGAAAAAAATTCCCCTGCTACAAAAATTTAAGCAACTTGATTCATTTTAATAATATATAACTATAATTGTGCTGTCAAATATCTGAGATAAACCTTTGAAGATACCATTGCGCCCTTCTCTTTCAACAAATCCATATCTATGAGATGCTGTTGCTGTGAGAAAAGATCCCAATAGCAAAACTTCTTTTCCCATTTTCTGCACTGGCAGGGCAGCTGGTTTTGCCATTGCCATTACTTTGCTGTTCAATAACATTTGGGCTGTTTTCTTTATCGTGGTCTTCAGAAACTCATTATTCTAAATTATTTCTTTTACCATCAGAAGTTGTGTCTTTTACAACCTGAAAATTTGTAAATAGTCTGCTCTTCTTTTTTCCGTTTTGGCCATTAGAGTATGCTTCTACTTGACTAATGTGGATCTTCTTTGTCAAGAGTTGATGTATGTATGTGTATGTTTGCATTTTATAGTTCCTAAACTGAAGTGATGATCTCCCTATGTTAGGTTGCAGATTCTTTAATGCATATGAACCAGCTTAGGTTTGGGGACTCAAATGGCTCTACATCTCAATCAACCAAAGAGGTAATTTCTTTGTCAATAAGCATAATGAGGTTCACGATATTCGGTGTGCAGTATTTACTATTATATTTGCAAAATCCCGTTGCCAACAATGTCTTCTCTTTTCCTTTCAATGCTGTAAACTAATCAGGGTTTTTACTGCAGGATATCATAAAGATTTGTAAAAGGAGGGGGGGTATTGAGCCTTCTCAGAGTCACCAGCAGTGGCTGACAACAGTACCATTGGCTCCTGATGTGATATCTATGTCTTTTGTGCCCATAACATCCCTCCTAAATGGAGTTCCAGGAACTGGGTTTTTAAGCCATGCTATAAATTTATACCTGCGTTGTAAGTATTTATTGTTTGTGCACTTCAAAATAATTAGTGCTAAACTTACAAGCTTGAAAATAACAAATATTATTGTTATTTTCTGTGTGTAACATGAAAATCTAGATTGGTATACTGTGATATGAAAATGTGAGGATTAAATTTCACAGACTGCAAGTCAAGTCACTTGGATCATTTGGTTGGGTATTTTGAGGGGAATAGAAAGGATACTCCAAAAGTTTTGGAACTTTTGTCTCTGCTGGCTGGCTGCCACAACCTATATTTCCACGGGCAGATAAAAACAGAATACATTAAGAAGACAACATGGGGGTGTGATGTATCATGCTGACTAATCGAGGCAATATTTTATTCTTTATGCATTGCAGATGAAATGTGTTGACAATGCAAACGTTTTAGGCTATGCCTCTTTGGTATGATGGAGAGTCAAAGTATAGTGTTGAATGTTTGATAACTGCGTAATATTCTGTACACTTTCTATAAAGTACTATTTCATTCGTCTAGGAACCAGGGTTAATGATGATCAATGCTGATAGAAAATGAAAGGTTGGCCATTCAATTTTGGATTTTTTCTTATTTTCCTGTCAATAGTGAGCCCAACCAATTGGTATGGAGTAACTGCTGTTAGAGCGGAGTTTAATTGATTCACAATGTGGTGGTGGTCAACTCCATGCTTTCACGATTGCATTTTTGAAAGTGACAGCGTGGTGCAAAACAAAGCAAGGAAAGTTCATTCCAAGCTCTGTTGTGTGTGAAATGACTTTGTTGGTCATTCGTGTTGATTGTATGTTGTAAATTGGCCCTTCTTTTAATAAAGAAATCTGTATATTGACATAGTATATCCTAAGATTTTGTCACTTTTGGACATATGTTAGGATGTGCTTGCTAAGGGGCCAATGTGAGGACCTGCTACTAATCTTGCGTGTTTGCCAAACAATGGAGCATGTGTTACATTTCTAGTACATCTATGAGAAACAAAATTTGGTGGTGATTTTCAGAGACAGCCGTTTCACACCTAACCAGTTTAAATTAACTCATATTTAAAAGTACCAGTGCATGTTGTACTTTGCTTTGTTTATTCCTTAATAATATAGAATTGTTAATTTAACTTAACCATGTTAATAACATTACATCGTTGTTCGACACATTTATACGTATTGAAATTTTTGTACAAATTATAAGATTCTCCAAAAAAGCAAAAAAACGAAGGCACACCTAGGTTTTCAGTTGGTGGTCTTCAAACTATCTCTTCAAGAGCAGAATGTGCATGTAACATGATAAACTTAAAGTTATAAAACCAGGCATCTTTCTCACATTTCATAGAGTTTTCTCGCTCACAATGCTTCCTTTTGCCTTTTATATACGAAAGTAACAGCATCTGCTCATTTCATCGTAATGTTTAGCAACTAATTGGATTTGAAGATAGTTTAATTTCATTTCTGGCCTCAATACAAAAAGATTTAAGGAAGGCATTCTTATAAAACATAGGGGGTTCTGATCTACCAATTTACTTTTAAAATGCTTCTATTGCTAAAAGTTTTCTGGTTTTTGTTCCTGAAGTTCTTAACCATTGCACACTGCCTATGTTCTGACAGATAAGCCACCAATTGAAGAACTTCATCAGTTTCTGGAATTCCAGCTTCCCAGACAATGGGCTCCCGTCTTTAGTGAACTTTCTCTTGGACCACAACGCAAGGAGCACGGAAATGCATCCCTTCAATTCAGCTTAATGGGCCCCAAACTTTATGTCAATACAAGTCAAGTACGTAAAGTCTTTCTTTTCAAATTCTACAGATGGTGTTGTGTTATCTGTTTTTGTATATTTAGCTGTTAAGAAGCTTTATGATTAGCCAATGGACAGGTCAATGTAGGTAGGAGACCTGTGACCGGTGTTCGCTTGTTCTTAGAAGGGAAGAAATGCAATCGACTGGCAATCCATCTTCAGCATCTCTCTACTTTACCAAAAAATTTGCAATTGTTCGATGATGATGATGGTGAATCTGAAGAAGGTAATCGCAGATACTATGAGCCAGTGCAGTGGAAAAGTTTCTCTCATGTCTATACTGCACCTGTTGAGTGCAATGGGACATTGATGGGTGATCCGGCGTCAGTTGTGACTGGGGCACAGCTTGAAGTGCGGGTTGAGAAAATGAAAAAGGTCTTATTTTTAAGGCTTCGCTTTTCAAGGGTACTTAGAGCAAAAATTCGGAGATCTGAGTGGGATAGCTCTCCTAATGTATACCAAAAGTCAGGTATTATCTCCACACTGATTAGCACGCATTTCACCTCTGCACAACAGCCACCAAAGCCTACACCTGTCGTCATTAATTCTGCTATATATCCTGGTGGCCCACCAGTTCCTGTGCAAGTCCCTAAGTTACTGAAGTTTGTTGACACAACAGAATTGACCAAGGGTCCACAGGACATGCCTGGTCATTGGGTAGTAACCGGAGCCAAGCTGTGTGTGGATGGAGGTAAAATATCTTTACGAGTGAAGTATTCACTTTTAACTATAACATTGGAGGATTCCTTGTAGGAGAAAGATTCACATCTATTGAGTTCAGTAGTTTTTGTGCTATAATCAACTATTTAAATGATTTTTCTTTTTTATAATTACCCCTTGTTGAGAGGAAGTGCAGTAAATCATGATTCTTGCTGTATGTATTAATAGATTAGAACACAGCTAGTGATTTTCTAAACACCGTTCTGTCGAACATTTTCTGTAAGATGTAAAGACCTGGCTATGGCTTACCTACAACAAGCCTTTCTCTGTGAGGTTTCCTTACCTGGAAGTTTACATCATGTAGTTCTATCTTGTATACATTTTATGTAATTTTTTCCGTGGCATCTTGAAATGTTCTCTTATGTGGAGAGATTGATGTTCCTTGTAACCTTCAAGCAACTTTCAGGATAGATGGAGACTTTCTGTTTTTTTCTTTAATAATAAGCGCATGATGTGTTGATGGTAAATGTGTGCACAAAACTGTTATTCTTCTAAGAATTAAAATATGTTAGACGGGCAGATTCACATAAGATGATTCAGTTGCAGACCTAATAGAGTAACTATGTATTGGTACATAAATGTTGCATCCAAGGAACAGCATTGACAGGTCAAAAAAATATTGGTGAGTTTTGAGTTGCTTAAAGATGTGTTGGCAGGTAATGATTTTTTTAGCAATATAAAAATTTAAAAGTGCCCAATTTGTTTTCAAATGTCATAGAATGCATAAACTGAATTTAATATAAATTCATGTGATCTGTCGATAATTTCTACAGGAAATTGACCTGTTTAGACAAAGTACAATCATTATGATATCCATCATGCAGTATAAATTCTAAGCTATTTTTTATTTTGTGCTTCTGGGAGCGGAATGCAAGAACTTTTGAACCCCAATGTTTCATGTCCAACTGGTGGACACATTTTCAAGGGAGAATTGCTTTTATGGTTGCTCCAAATTTATTTGTGTCCTAAGATTTGCAATAAATATAAACACCGAGGCAAATCTTTTTAACATGTCGGCACTTACAATTAATAGCTTACACCTAAAAGTGAGCAATTTGAAATGTGGTATTCTTTTAACCCTAGATCTTTGCAAATATTGTTTTTAACTTTTAAGTTCCCTCTCAGGTGGATTGAAATGTGGTATCTTTATAACCTCATATCTTTGCAATTATTGTTTTAAGTTCCCTCTCAAGTGGGGATTGGTCTTGATCAAATTAGTCATGGGTTTCTCTAAGTCGCTTAAAATAAGACCATTATCTTTACTTAGAGTAGTGTCTTTTTAACTCTTATCACTTATCTTATTCTCTATTTAATATAGTGATCTTCCTTCACAATGATCCTAGCATCTTCAACATGAATACGGTGCTTTGTTTTATGTGTGTAATAAGGGCTGATGACTTCTCACACGATCATCGAGTCTAATCTTGATTGACCTTGCCTTGCTAATGAATTCGAGTTGGTATTTAGAAATATAAGGTATAACTATCAAAGGGCTATTCACATATGAAAGTGATTGTCTGAACTAAGTAACGAGAATGTTGTCTGTGACAAGTTGGATTCATTTGATTGACATCCCTTAACCAGTGTTTGGAGGGGTGAGTAATAAATACAATAAAGAACAAAACATAAATTACCATGGAAAACAAATGAACTCAAATTGAGGAGAAAAACATAAATGTATGAATAACATTTTTTGGTCCACTGTATGTTATGGACCAGTAATATTTTGTGCACTTGTTACAGAATCAAACATTAGCACTAGTTCTTGAAGTTGCAGAGTGTACACCAATAGGGAATTAGGAAAGTATTATGTGAGTGAGCAACAATGTCGGCAGGAAGACATTGCGGGTAATGACATTTATTTAGGAAGTAGTTATCTTTCTTTTGGCATTCATCAAAATTTTCAGATATTTGTACAATCCATCTAAATTCATCCAAATCACTCTATACATTTTATATGGCCTTTGTAATGGTTCCAAATATGCTCTTAAAATGTATGGAATAATTTAAATAAATTTTAGATGGACTGTAAAAAATCCGAAAAATTTCAGTTCTAATTGGCAAGACTGTTAGCTGCTTCCATTTATTTGTGTTTAAAATATGTTCGACTGAACTTTATAAAGACTATGAAATGTATGTTGCGTCATATGTGTTCTGAAATAAAGGTAGTATGTAACTTTGTTTACGGACTTGGCTTGGACCAATTATATTTTGTGCACTTGTTGCAGAATCGAACATTAGCATTAGTTCTCGAAGGTACAGTATGTACACCAGTGGGGAATTAGGGAGTATCATGTGAGTAAGCGACAATGTGGACAGGAATTGGAAGATATTGCTATAATGACATTTATTGGGGAAGAAGTTACTTGTCTTGCAACCTAGCACTGTTAAAAATTTCAGATTTTTTTACAATCCATCTAAATTCATCCAAATCACTCCTTACATTTTATATGTGCTTCGGAATAATTCCAAATACACTTTTAAAAATGTATGGAATGATTTAAATAAAATTCAAATGGACTGTAAAAATGTAAAAATTTTCAATGCTAATTCGTAAGACGGTTAGCTGCTTCCATTTATTTGTGTTTAAAATTTGTTGAGAGTTGAGACTGAACATTATAGAGACTCTGAAGTGTATGTTGTGTCATATATTTTGTAATAAAGGTTGCATGTAACATTGTTTACGGACTTGGCTTAGACTTGCTAGGCATATCTTAGACTCGGCAAAAAAATATCCTGTATTTCAAATAATAAAAAATAATTCTGATTCTTGTGCCTAATAAAGAATAATTACCAAAGTAATACACACAATAAAGCCATTTCACAATTGATGTAAACCAAACTGCATCTAAAATTTTCACTGCCCTATAAGATCATGTCATGTATTGAATTTAACAGTAATCTGAAGCTCTCTATTTCCGTTAATATAATTAAAAGCTACTTAAAGCAATCTTAAGATTTTGTTAGAGCTTTCACACCTAATTACTTTTTTAGTTTATGCTACGCCCTTGTTCTTGTTATTGTTGATTTGCTTTTAATATAATACATTAAAGAAAACTCTATACAAATGCAACACAATGCCTTTCACAATTTATTGCTGTTAAACCGAATTTTAGGTAAAACATTTCTAGATTTTTAAAATCCATGATATTTAGAAAACAAATATGATGTCAAACTCAAGGCTTTTAATAGCGTAAATGTTACCTGAACATTGTTAAGAAGCTTGGGAAGGTAAATCTTGTTTTCTGTCATTGTGAGAAATTTGTGGGCTCCGGATGCAATTGAGTTGAAATTGGGGTTTCCAAGACAATAGAGGGATTGGAATCCTTAAATTGTTTTTTTGCAGTGTTAAATCTGTTTGGTGGGGAAAATTGCCCGAAGCCTTACCATCTACATCGATTAACCTATATTCAACCAAGTCAGCTGAGTTGAGGTAGCGAGGCTCGTGGTCCCTTGCGACTGAGAGTCTAGCAAAGACTCGCAAGTCTTGATTTCATGGTATGTAATTTGAAACAAGGGAAGGTAAAGTAAGTGTATTGATACAAATTTTTTAAATTAAGAAGTAAGTTAATACGTGAATTAAGTGTGTTGGATATTTTTAAATTGTAGATGCTTCTATATATAAAAATTATAATAAGGAACAATAATAAAAAATGTTCAACAATAAACACTACTTGAGATGGAAATAGGGTGGTGTGTTACAATGAGGCTTCCAAGAGGGAAACAACAAAGAAACTGTTTTTCACTCATACAAACAATACTTTGAAATCAATGGTGTTTCCATGAATTTGACATATAACAAGAAGTCGTTTAAATAGACTTTGAGAAATTAAAGCTGAACGAAGCATACCAAGTACCTAAAGCACTAAACACAACTATCAAATTAATTCTCATCATTTTCTTGATCATCTTGGATTTGGCTCGGGAAATCTAGATCCAATTATAAGGGGATGTTGTTGAGTGTACTCATTTTACATGATCACTTCACCTAGTGTATCATTTTGCACACACTGGGTGAGGTGATCATGTAGTTGTTTAAGATGGGTTGTTAGTCCTAGATCAAACATACGATTCTTCTTCCTGATGATAGGGTTAGTAGTGGACTTGAAATGTCACACCATTAAGCAATCATATCTATAAACTCTACAATGTTACCCAATTGCAAAAAGAACCTTAACCCTCTAATCACTGTTCTTCTTAGTGGCTAAACTCAATTGCAACCACATATCAAAATGCAACCTATAGGCTACCACATAGAAGTGAGGCAGAGAACAAAAAACATTGCAACAACATTGAGCCTTATAAAAATGCTTTAAACTGAGTTGCCAAAGGTGTCCCCAGATCTAGCAATGAGTTTGATCTATTTTCAAGCCTCGTTGTCTGCCAATGAGAAGAGCATAAAGAAAACTCATAAAAGAGGTTTGAAGGGAAACCCAAACCTGATTGACGTAAGTATAATCTCAAAAATAATGTTTGGCTATTTCAACCTTGCTACAAAAAGGGTTGCAATTAAGGGTGATACCAATTCTTAAGAGGTGGTCCACGGTTGGAAGTTTGCAGTGTAGGACTCTCCAGCAACTGCGAGGTTTCAGGGTAGGGATGCCAACTAAGGAGACTCAGTTTACACCAATTAGTCTCATGTACATTGACTTGCCATTTAGCATTGAGTCTTTCTGAATAAGAAAAAACATGGACGAGGTTTGTATACGTTATTTTGAGAGGAATTTTGGAAATGTGATCCCCATTAGGTGACACCCCATCTTTCCAAAGGCTACATGGCATATGCGTTGAGTTTAATAATTAAGTGATCTACAATAAGCTATTGAATAGAAAAAAAGAGCCTCTCTATAGGAGGTAGGCAAATGAAATTGTTGGTTGATGTCATCCTAGTAACTCTAATGAGCATGCTTTCTTTTTTGGTTAAAGGTAAAGAAAGGGTTTTGAAAGGGACCCTTTCCTTTTACAAAAATAAGCTTTCTAAAAAATCTAGATCTCTAAACTAGAGCTGGGACACGATTGGGGCCCCAGTCCCCAAACACCAAACCGTCTAAACTAAACCCCTCAGACACTCAAAAAACCAAAATCATACTACAATGGACTAGGAAGAAAAATCTCACATCAAAACTACTAGGAAGGACAAGCCAACAAAATGCTGGGACCAATCAATAACATGGAGGACTAGGGGAAACCCCCTAAAAAAACAACAAAAGAAAATCTACATACCCAAGAGGAGGGAGTAGAGAATCATCCACATGCAGGGATTAAGCTTCTCCTAGAAGAAAATTCATCAAAGTCCTCTAGCATCCATCCCAAATTAATTCTTCAACTTCCTGTCATAGTCTTTTTGCCTTAGATCTATGTCTTATGTGTCTTGTCGACACTCCCAAATCAACCTTTAGTTTCCCACAACTGAGCGAAGAGGATAATAGGCCCTGGGAGAAAGCGCCTCCAATTGACCGTCCACCAACTTTCCATCTAGATGGATGCCTAGAATGAATGCTGTGAAACGATCTCCTTTGTGGAAGGAACCTCCTCCACCACCACATTCCCATGAGGTGAATTTGGAGTATCATGAAAGAGAGAAGAAGGTGCCACCCGCTGGGCAAAAAACACACCATGGTTGCGCTAGATAAAATCTTCTATGGTTCTTAGTGTAATTTTTATGTATGGATTTGTTTGTATTTTTTGAAATGGAAAATGCATATGAATACCACAAAACAAAACATGCCTAGAAAATTGAGGTCGTTGGCAACAAGGGAAGAAATTTCATGGAGTAGTTCAAGCAATTATAAATGATCAAAATCAAATTTGCAAAGTTAAAACTTCTCGAGACTCACCGCAATAAGTTTCCATTAGTTTCCAATGTTCATTGGAACATCCTTCATTTGAGGCAATTATCTTGGGGCACTTATAACAATAATGGAGCAACCACCAGATGGGGTGTTGATATGGTGAGGGAATGCTCCATGCAAACAATCATTGATTCGAATAAAAAATTTTAGATTCATGAAATATGGGTTCAAATAATTTTCTACACAATTTGAGTTACAAAAAAGTGTCCAAACTTGTACATCTCCAAAACTATGTGTGTGTGTGTGTGTGTGTCCCTGCGAAGATAGGCTACTATAGCTTTCACTCAAAGCAATTAATTTTTAGTTGTAACCAATTACAAGGCTCGAATTGACATATTATTCTAGAAATATTAAAGTTTGACATGTAAAAATTAAAGAATATTCCTTAAGTGTTATTGTGGAATATTTCGTTTCAAAAAAATGTGCTTTCTAAATTGAACTTTTTCTAGACTGAATTGATAGTTTCTTAAATATTAATTAAACTGTATAAAATAATAAATAGACAATTGCCACAACTAGTGACCATTGTATAATAGTCAAAGTTTTCATTTTAAAACATCTTAATTAAACATGCTTGCAACACATTTACAATATTTTCTTGAAAGGGAAGAGATTATAAAAAAAGCATTTGAAGACAATCTACACCAAAAGTATGGATATCTATGTGTGCAAGTTTAAGTTTTATTCTTGTAGCCCATGGTTTTATTTTATTTCTTTTTGTATACAAATTATAAATTTAGAAATAATCATTTTCAAATATTGATTGTAATTAGCTCAAACAAATTACCTTAAACATAAAAGACAACACACACACACACACACACAATTTTATTGATAGCACCCATTATATCTCTATAGATTGAAAACATATTACATTGCTTGATCAAGAAGGTGGTGGTATGAAAGCACAACCTAATTCAAAAGCACAATAAGTATTACATTGGGATTAACCCTAAGAATAAAACAAAGTCATGGCCCTAGGTCCACAAGAATATTAGTATAAAATTATGATTCAAATATATACATGACAAATTATTTTATATTTCACCCATTGTCTTAGATTCAAGAACCATAACACAGTTGTTATAATTTTTAACACGATAGATGCAGGGAACTAGCCACTATGTGGCCTTTTTTATTTATTCTTTATAAAATACAAATTTGCAAAATAAAATAAAATGTAGTAAGGCTATAATTAGCCTATTTTCAAATCTCCATTAATTGAGCACCATATCTCTATTTTTGATAAAATGAAAGTCAATTTTAACTTTATCAGATGTTCTAGATGCAATGAAATCAATGAAAACTCTTCATTTTGATGCAACTTTGACAGAAGACCTACAAAATTGAAGAGGAGATGATTTTCAAAGACTAAAATCATCTATGCAATGAAATGAAGTTTGAAGCTTTGATACCATGTTGAATTTGTGAAAAAAACTATGATATATAGATATGGTATTAGTTCCAAGATCTGTAAATAAGCAACCTCGAGACTAGCAAACACAATTGCATGTACACACTTGTGAAACATTATAGCAATATAGACACATATGATTAATGTAGAATGAATACCAATATATGAAGTTTAGATATTTAAGAGGGTGAAAGGACCTCTTCATATGAAGAATACAATAAAAAATAATCCTAAAGATCTACCTTCATATCTATCTTCATACATACCATCCAACTTTATATATATATTAGCTCTAAAGAGACAAACCCTATTTTGAAAAAAGCTATTATAGCTTAAAATAGACAGACTCTATTTTGAAGATAATCATTAATGATATATTCTTATTTATATTAACTTATAGACAAGTTAATATATGTATTTTATGGATAACGATGTGTAAAGGTGTATTTGTACCTATCCATAAATAATATTAGTAAAGTGCCCCTTAGACTATACAAAAGTGTATGTCCTAATATAAACTAACACTAAGTTTTGGCTTTATGAAGCTCAACTTGTTAAAGAAAATGTAACAAACATGCTTCAAACTCTTTTGAAAAGGTACCAACAATCTTCCTTGTCAAGGCTTCATCTCCTTTACAAGGGTTCTAAGGTCTATATAAATAGTTGATGCATTAATGTTGAAGGTGGAAATCCCAGTTGGAGGAAGCAATAAGGGAGAGTCGTTGATTTCTGTGCATGTAGACAATATATATTTGATGTAACCGATGAGATACATATGTTCAATATAAACGATTCCTTGGTTGATCGTTTTATTGGAAACATTATCATTATGTGTGGAATGCTTTAGAATAAAGTAAACTTTGGCATGTTTTTAGCACAATATTTGGATATGGAAAAAAATTGAACAATGAACATGTGGTATTTGGGCCATACACAACTTAAGTCTATAGATGCATGCTTGTATTTTTCAAGGCCGAAGGCACACCATTGTGATTCCAATTATGGTTGGCCTAAAATTCACAATGGTCAAACATGTAAAGGTCAGTTTATATATATAAGGTGGAGTTGAGATAAAAGTTGTCATCACCATTGCCCACAAGACTTGGTCATGTATTTCATTAATTTGTGTGATATTCATCTTACATCAAGCAAGGTTTCATAGGTTTTCACTTAACATGCCATGAATATATGAACTACTTATTTTTTCCCAACTTTCAATAATTTCTTCTTTGAGGGTACCAATGTCTTCAAGAATGTTTTGGAATGGTTTTTATTGAAGCAGTTTGTTTCGATAGAAACCTTCATATCAATCTGCATCTTTATAAGAAATCATAGAGCAGAGGGGTGAAACACAATGGAATTTAGTTTCCTCTTTCCACTCATCATTTTTGTGACAATTATCATAAGATCAAGATCTTACAGCTTTAGTAAGTGATAATTACTCAAAAGCACAAAGGTGTTAAATGTATGCATCAATGAGACTTGATGATGAAAATTTTTAAGTTATATCTTGAATGACATATTAAGTATTCTCTCTTTAAATTCATGGGACAAATGAATAAATACATATTGCAAGAGGAATTTTTTGTAACATATGGCATGCTTCTTGAGCATCAATATTAAATGCAACAATAGTTTATTTAAAAAGTTTATGGTAGGCAGCCGATACATGGTAATGGGAACTCACACCTTTTGAAATTTGCGTCACCTTATGGTTATAAATTTCAGATCTCTATGTTTTTATACACACAAGGAAATGAATTTTATTATAACGTACATGTTGAGACACGATAGGCTAGCAATAAACATTTTCTTGTCACATTGGAATTATGTGAGTGTCATGCATGTTTAACTAACTATCATTACAAGTTGGATTATACGCTTCAAATAATTCTTATGGGGATCTGTAAATAAATTCAAGGATAGATCTTTTCCTTCACAAGTATGAATATTCACTCGATTTAGTGTGTTGTCATATGAAGTTCAATAGTTCCTCATAGTCTAAGAGGATTAGATGTGATTATTTCAATTATATGTAACAAACATGGGTCACAAAGAATATCCCAGTGTATCATCAAGTTGCTTTGGTAGATTTATCACGGGTTCCAAAGCTATGTCCTTTCTATCTATAATTGTTTTCATCATTTACTTCAATAAGGTTATCCCAATCTAGATTGCCCATTTTTCAATGATATGAAACATGAATAGTGGAAGATCCTCCATGCTACCATTCACACATGTCAAAGATAAGTTTTAATAGGATTATAAATATAATTTTTAATACACTAGTAGTTGCTGCTAAAGGTACAACAAAACATCGATATGCATGAATAAAGGAAACAATGCAATATGGAGAAATGCGTTGATGAAATAGAAGAATAATATGATGTGAAATAGGTATGCTATATGAAACATAATAAAACATCACTAACACTATTAAAAAAATCAATGTTTCATTGATATGTATATGGAAGGGAAATAGAGAGCATAAAGATGTCAAAATAACATCGTCTAGTGAAAATGTACATTGCCATCCTATAACAAGACAACACAAACATGAGATGGAAAATCATTTGAATCCAATCTATCACCCTATTATGACATCACTACTTTTTTTTGTCAACAACAAACCACAAATAAAATAAATAAGAATTTATATTATGACAAGAACTTGTGTAGCATGTCAAGGAGAAACCGATACAAAGTTTATAGAAAGAAAATGATATAAAGAAGAGTTCATAAATATAGTATCTTGTCAAATATCTATAAATATGACAACATGAATGTTATAAGTGTATAAGGATATCAATGCTCTTTTTCAAGTAAGGAAGATCAAGTCCCTGAACATTCTATGCAAAAATGTAATTGAGGAGAGCTTTACTGAGAGAGAGGTTGATGTCCATATTTAATAAGTTGGTTGAATATTTTTGACAAATAAAACCATAATCAACATAAATTATACAACAATGGGAATGTAAAAAATAATATTCAAACCAATTTACAATGTTGATTTATCAATATGTTTTTGTTTGAAATTTGATGACACCCAAACATGTATCCAGTATGGAATGTTTTTCAATATTTACTCTCCATTTATAAGGTGAATGTTACCATGAGCAAATTGTTTAAAAGTGATACACAATTTGAATTGGTATGTGAGAATTTATATGTTACAACCCAAGTGTAGGTATTTGTAGACACCTAGTTTTGACATAAAGCTAGGAGTTTCTATGTTATTAGTGTGTTTATATGTATATGGATCATTGGTTCATATTAAGCTCTTATCAACATGATTTCACTTGTGTTGGCCCTGTTACAAACTTCCCTTACTCTTACAACTTTACTTTCATTCATATAGGGTCAACAATCAAGTTACCATTCAAAGCATAATACTTGAAAACCTTCAGATCAGTTATTTGATTGCTTGAGGGTGCTCCCAAATGATCTTGCAATCCCCATATTTATGATTTTAGGGATTATGGCCAAATTGATCGGTATCAAACTATTTTGATAGTGGTCATGTCATTTATGGGTCCTTTTGACCACTTTCTTCAATTTTGCATGTTTTGTCATGCCTTAATTTTAATGTTTCCTCCTTCCATAATGTCATCTTACACGTGAATGAAGTTTCTCTCTCTCTATATATAAACATGTTAATGCATTACAGTATCACATGAAGAGATTACCCATCATAGAAATTATGACTGGATATATCCATATACACAATGTTTTTTACTACATTTTCATATATTAAAGTGTTACAATTGCATACTTATACCAAAATAATGATTAGTGAAAAATCATATAGAATCAATGAATTTATTTCATCTCATACATAGGGATAAGGGTTGAGATATTCATACATACCAAATTGATTACTGGACTACATGAGTTATGATTACCAAACTATCTAGGAACATCCACACCTCTCATCACCACACCAAATTTTTAATGCTCATTCAAAGTATCTTGAAGTGGATTATGGTTTGGAGCAAGGAAAATGAATTATGGAAGATTCACGCTTTCAATCAATAATTTGATAGAGGTTTTTGACAAGAAAGAACTGACACAAACATCCACAAAATTCTAGACTAATATGGCATCATTTATCAATGTCAAACAAATCTCCAATACCAAAATAATTCAATAATGGTCTGTTGATATCAAATCAGTTGAATAGTGGTCATTTTATATATTGAAATTTGAAACTACCTAGGATCAAATTGAACCCTAGACAAAAATCACATGCAAAAAAAAGAGAGGCAAAGGAGAGAATTGAGTAGGAGAAACTTAAAATATCATGACAATAAAATGATATATGACATCAAATAACATGATATAAATTGATCTTATAATGTACATAGAGGAAGAGGGCGTATATAGCTTGAGTAGAAGAAAGCCGTAATTTCATTATTGGCCACATAATAGGTGAATATGATTGGAATATGAAGAGATGACAATCTCTTGGATAGCATAAAGGTGATTATTTTTCTATTTTAAACCTAAGAAATTGTGCACTATGGTGCACTTATATAACTTTAGAATAGTAAACTATCATAATTTAAATTACTAAAAGGTGCATACTATATTGCACCAACATGACCTCTTCAACACAAGTTAGGGATGTTATTTAAAAAATGGGCTTACAATCCTATGAAATGGGTCCTAGTAACTAGGGTCCTAGTAACTAGGCTTAAAGAAGTACCCATGTAAAAATATCAAGAAAATATAATGATGTCGAGTGTGCCTATGGTTGTCAATCCATCTCACTAGAATGCATGGGTAGCCAATCATTGCAACTCTTGAGTTGAACTAGGGATTGGTGCTATGTATGAGGCTCACTCAAAAGCAATAGTGATCTCAAAAAGGGGTTAAAAAGATTCAAAAAATAATTGCACAACCATCTCTCCACAATGTTGAATAGGGTGGAAGATGGTGGTAGCAACAAATTTTTCTCATGAGGTGATGGTGAAGTGTTAAAGCGTGTGCACGTGAAAAAAACTTTAAATTAGGAGTGGACACAAATAGGTTCAAAGTGATGAAAAGATTAACTAACTTCCTATAAAGTTCTCCATATATATTTTGACGGGGATTCCTAGCCATTGCCACTAAAAAAATTCACCAAGTGCCTTAAAAAAGGTGGGATCCAAGAGACTGCAAGGTGGGCTGATCCACATGGTTATGTAGAAGATGAGAGTGAAACCCTATAAATGTCATTGGAATGAGACATAATAATCCTCATATGGGTTCCAAAAAATGTCCTTGATAAGATACCCATGTAAAAATGAGGAATAACACATGATTACTATGCTAAAGAAAAAATCACACTTGTACAGAGAAGTGCTTATTATATAGTAAAATAATATTTTCTAGAAAATGTAATAAGGAACATATAATGGGCCTTAAGATGTCTTGAAATAAATTACACGAGTGGAAGTGAGAGAGGAAAGTAAACAACTATTATTACACAGAGTGAAGAAACTCACAAAAATCTAAATGTTTTGATGTTTTACCCTAATTTGGATTGTACAACCCTAATTAAGATAGAAACTTGAATGTAATTCAGATTATAAAGTATGAAAATTAAGCATGAATCTGAATGTAAAATATTGAAATTGATTTGAAAAGTGGCAAGTATTAAATATATAATGTTTTAAAGAGATAGAGATTCTTATTTTTTCTAGGTCATTGACTAACTCTGACTGGGTTCTGATAGTGGTAAGGGTTGGAAGTAGACCTGAGACTTTCTTAGATCTGGAAGTTACTCTCAATACACATAGGGTCATTAATGTCATCATGGGGTAAATGAATTGTCAACGTTACTAACTAAGGTGGACATTATTGTCTTGGGTTATTCTGGATCTTTATGACCATACACAAAACTACCCCTACTTGTAGTACCTCTGTGGGTGCGATCCTAACACCCGACTATGTACACAACTATAGAAATCAATTTCCTTCTCCTTGAAACCCTATGTCTACTTGTAAAGTGTATACAACTTTTAAAAACTTAAGAAGTGTAATGAGTTGAGTTGAACCCAATCACCCCCATTGATGATTGACCCACTACTAGGGTTCTCGTTCATTGGTTTTCATGCTACTATTTTGATCACTATATGGGTTTTATCTTTTGGCTACGGATTTTTTATGGTACATTATTATGTTCCTTTGACATCTCTTTCCTCATCATCTACCATTACATATTCAACAATAAGAATTATTTAACTCTTCCAAATTCCCTTCATATCTATATATTTATTTATTAGCATTCAAATTTTTATTGCTTGCAAAAAAATTACTCTATTTCCTATATAAGTCTGCACTTTCTACACTCCTATTGTTGTCTACCTGAGGGCTTTGCCAAAAATGCCACCATGTTGGTCCCTTATCCTGACCTAATCCATGATAAGTTAAACACACCCTTTTTTGATGTGTTTCACATGCTTGACTGACAAGCTCAAAGAAAAATCATTATAGCTTGGAGATTTAGCCCAGGTTTGTGAGGCCAAGGGCTAGCCTCAAGTTCCAAACCCAGGGTGCTTTCCTAGGTTGAATCGGGTGTTTTCCTAGGTTTATTTGGTTGAAAAGTCCTAGTAGTAGCATAATATTTCTAATCCGAATCTCCTTTGCTTCACAAACATATAGTAGGAGGCAACAAAGATCCTTTTATTTTAGAAGCCACTATAATTGGCATTGCCAGCCCACTGGGGTTTGGTATAGGTGTTTTAGGAGCACTGTAATAGGAATAACCATATAAGATGCATAATGGATGATAAATGAAAATACATTCAAATGTGTTTAATATCAACTCCAATGTCTTATAGGAAAGTTATTTAGGATAAAAAATTATGCAACTCCTGATCTTGTGGGTATACAAGTAATATTCCTTGATTGAGTGAAATGATTTGGTGATTTATAATCAATTCTATTTATAGATATGGATTTGTATATTTTGTTTGTTCAACATTCCTTATCTTTTGATCTAAGAATAATTTTTGGTGGTGGCGGTCCTTGTTCTCTCCTCTGCACTCTTGTAAGTGCATGAATATTAACTTGTTTGATGGTTTTATTATAAACAATCCTTGCTATAAATTTTGGTTACATAATTATCGAGTTTACAATTATTACCTTGTTATCTTTCTATTACTTTTTTAGGATTGAACATTCTTCTAAATTGTGTTTCAAAATCCTATAATACACACAATATATTTCCCTATATGGATTCATTTGGCAGTTTCTAGCAATATAATTTATTTTGACACAACAAACCATTGATTTTATTGGTTAATGTGGACCTTGTCTCTCTTTTTGATATCCACCTTGTTGTCATGGATTCCATCCCATTGTACTTATTTTATAGGATTTTAAACCTATTATTCTAGTCTAGGTTTTGGGGTTTTCATCCCTAGCTTTGCATGACTAATTACTAGTCGTGCACCCAAAGAAATGAAGAAACCAATGAGCTAGTGCACTGGCATATCACACAAGTAGTGTCCTTGCTACTTACTTGAGGCACATAGCCTAGATTGGTTCCTGTCAATTCTACCATGCAATAGTGGATAGACTTAACCATTTACACTTGGGGTGCTTGGGTTAATTATATTAAGTCATCATTACTAAAAACATTCTATTAGAGTTAACCATTTTATTCGTTCCTCCCATTCCATATGCTTCTATTTAATGCCATAGAAATAGATTAACACCGAAATTTGTAGATAAAGTAACTTGATTCCATTGGTTTCATTCAAAAATATTACAAAGATACAATATTTCCTTAGTATTCTTTCTCTATCTATTTACAAACATACACATATGCATCCCTTTCTAAACAAAGTTGAGGAGTATTTATATATAAACTAACCAGTCTCAAATTACATCATTAATACAAATTAAGATGACTAACCAATGATTGTTTCATAAAAATAAGTGGCAAACTATTAAAATGAAATCCTTTTGACTTGGGCCTAACAACCCGTCTATACTCTCTCTATGCTAGATATTCACATTTGTGCTCCTATCCTCTCATGAACTGGTGCTAGATTCATATTTGGTTAATTTATGATGCTTCCATGAACTGCTTCATAATTGTCTTTGCTTCTTACACCTTTGTCCAAGTCTTGCACTTTTGTTTGAGTCCTATGTCTTATGTTCCTCATTCTCTGTATCCTTGTCTTCCATAACTCACTCTTCCATGCCAAGGTCTTCCACGCTTCTCTCTTTTGCACTGTTATATTTTATGCCAAGGTCCTCCATGCTATTATCATGCCCTTGCTCTTACATAATGTTGATCCACAACACTTATAATATATAAATGCAAAATTCGGGGTCCAACATCACCCTTACTAAATTGATAGTCTGTCTTAGACTATGTCATAGTTTCCTCAGATAATAAAAACTTGGGTCCTACTTGCTGCACTTAGCATTTGGGCTCCTCCCATTGGCTGAGGACAATCTAAATATTATAAGTAATGACTTCCACCTCACCTTGTAATAATTTCATCTCCTTGGGTTTCTCTAGAAAATCATCTATTTGAGTCATCAAAATATCAAATTGAGAAGTTATAGCTTTGTGGGCATCCTCAAGTGACCTAACTTCCAACAAAAATTTCCCTCAAAGTGATGAGAAGATAACATTAAACTCTTATTGATGGATGCTTATTTGTTTTTCCATTTCCTCTACATCCTTGAACACCTTTGTGAACTAGGCCCTATCTTTGATATTCAATGCATTCTCAGCTAATTGTTGATGATGTTATTCCTTAGGCTACAATTGTGCTTCCAAAATTTTATTTGGCCACACCAAGTTTAAAAAAAAACCATCAACTATGGGAACGGTGGCACCCAATTTGGTCAAAAGGTTTGATAGACATTTATGGCATTTGTAGATTACTCTTTTTCCCATAACTTGTCATATTAAGTATTCACTTAGTTTTTGAATTTATTAAGCAAAAGGTCCATGAACCTCTCTATTTTATTGATGGATTTGCCAGTTATAAGAATACCATCCACAAGTGTTGGCTCATTCTTCAAAATTGCATGACAAAGGCTTAATATCCTTAGTTGAGATGCCTCGACTACATCTTATTGTCATTTGAGCGCTTCAATTTCTTCTTCAATCTTGCATCTTTTATCATGCTCTTATCTATACATGAAGACAACCTCATGATGCTTTTAGTGAAGCTTTCCAACATCATTGCTACAAATAATTTTTTATCTATTAACCTTTAGGACATAATTTATTAGGGCTACGCCTGCTTGAAATATAGAGCATTTAATGGGATCCACCCAAAGCACGTATATAACATTCACCCCCTAAAAAATTATATCAGTGTTGGCCTTTGGGGTCTCAAAATGACATTCATCATTATATATATCTATGGAAAAAGATAACTCGTACCATGTTTGTTCGGTGGATTCATGTTTAGGGAAATAATCCCACATATATAGTTGTTTGACTAGAATATATTGATAGAATAGGGAATGAGTAGGAAGGTCATCATCACCCAAATTTGTCTACTACTACCACTCTTATACATCTTGCATAGGTTCCTTACCCTTTTGAGGCTCATGATATAGATCTATAATTTTAGGGTTTTTTTTCTAGTGTTCACTAGTGTTAGCGCTAAAGTCCTTTGCATTGGGGGATACCCCTCTTCCTATTTCTTCCTTAAAAGGTTTTGGAATTTCAACATCCTTGTGACTCCTCAATAGTATGTTTTTCCTTATTAGGCTCAGGAGTGGGTTCCTTTTTAGGGTATGCTTCTGGAGATGCTTCACCTAGTTGAAGAATCACTACTTTGTGTGGCAAAAAATATGGCCTCAATTGGATAATTGGTCATAAATCAATGATGTCATCCTTTTATTTTGTAGTTAACCCCTAGGCTATTTTTGGAAATGAGGCTTACCTTTATAGTTTGGGGGCAACCCTGGGATATTCCTACACCCTGATAAAATTAGTGGCCTCGGGGCTTTGTCTTTTCTCTTTCTTTCATGCCCTTTATTTTGTGCATGTTTTTGGTTAAGGTGGGAGGGATTCTTTCTTTGCCTTCTGGCTTCTTGATGTTTTCTTTCATTTCCTGAGCATATATTAAACCAAATAGATTTTTCCTTGCATGATTATCTTGAAATAATTAATATCAATTTTACTCATTTTATTTCGCTCAGTGTATGCTTCCTTTCTTAGATAGATATAGAGATTGTGAAGAGTGTGAATCTCAACATCAGTCTTTTCAGCATCAATATTCATTGATCACACATTTACGATGTGATTAATATAATTCATGAAATATTTTATAGTGAAGGCATAGGGAAACTTAAGCCAACTTGGCAAGGTATCAATGCTCTCCATCCATATTCATGTGAGTGAATAATGTTGCTTGACAAAAAAATTAGTGTATTTTCCCATATGTATGGGAAAATCCTTGGGTACACACCATTCATTCCCAAAATCTTCCTTCATTCCCTCAAACCAAACCTTCATCTTCATCTTGTACGAGGGTTTGATAGTTCCAGAACATGTAAATTATTTTCACCTCTCGATAGGGGACTTGTGCTCTAGTGGGTAAACCCACTTAATCTCTTTTCCAAAATACTCTAGGACACCAATCTCATAAAAAATAATTAAAATCAAAATTACTCCCCAAAAAAACTTGTGGTTGGGCAGTCGCTGCACCTTCTCAACATCTTGATCAATTTTATAAATGAAGTATTGGGAATAATTATACTTAGTTCCTTTCAACATTTGAATTTTAACATAAAGGTGGGACATATCCACTTCTTTCCACCTATCCATGTCCCCTATCTTAGTCATGGCCAAGTGCATAACTACCTAAATGATGGAATCTAAAAAAATCATAATATACATGGCATGGCCTTGTTTCTTGTACTTCAATGTCATTTTCATTTTATCAATCAAATCTTGATCATTAAGATCCACATTGACATTAGTCCCTGAATAATTTAACCCTATTACTTTGTTGATCCACTGAGGGGTAATGCTCATTCTGCGCCCTACAAAGT
Organism: Torreya grandis; assembly: GCA_037957365.1. NCBI lineage: Eukaryota > Viridiplantae > Streptophyta > Pinopsida > Cupressales > Taxaceae > Torreya > Torreya grandis. Next base: position 541,315 of record JARHVA010004251.1, read on the forward strand.
AAATATAATCATCATGGATTCGTGAAATCAAGAACTAAACCACCTCATGGGGTTTTGCAAAGTATGGAAGTTGGAAAAGTTATAACACACCTGCATCCTCCAACACATTGTAACTTTGAGATCATAAGTGACCTTATTTCTTATGTTTTGGCACTCATCCTAGTATTCACACTATAAATTACCCTCATTACCAGATTGGTGATGATTATAGTCAAGGACTTGACAAGTGGAAACCTTAGATTCCCAATTCTATACATGTAAAACTATGTTAGGGTATTACATTTATTTGATCAAAACTAGAGATAGAGGTGATGTTGTGTGAGCCTTATTTATTATGTGCACTATCTCTAGTACTTGCCTACCAGATGTCTCTTCCACTAGCTTTTTTGGGTTGTCATCTTACATGCCATGTACACTATAACCTTTTTTTTAGATGAAAATGGGACTACCTTCTTCTATGACCTTGTGCTCCTCTACTTTGGGGATGAATGGTAATGAATCTCTTCGCCTAATTTTCTTATTTGGCTGCATCACCAACTAGGGTGCCCAAAGGTTAACATGTGATTGACCAATTCTATCAAATGAATGAATACATATTGTTAATTTTTACAAACCCAAAATACTTTGGCCCTCCTAATTTAGTTTTATCTAATGGTGGATGTATCGTCTACAACCTGCAACTCACTTTCATAGGCTCCTATATTCACGTTTCCACTCCTCTTTCTTTGAATACAATTTACTTCAACCTTTGATTTGATTTCACCACTGAAATTATGTAACTACACTTTATTTTTTATTTGTTCACGTTGGTTTGAGATCTGCAATCATTATAAATTTTCAACAGTAAAAATAAAAATGAGAGGCCTCTATGTATTTTATAGATATGATAACTTATTTTACATTAACTACCCTCCACACTACCGCCCATCACCTCAACCATTAATACTTAAAAAAACATGCGTTGGTATCCATTTGGCATGATTTCCATTTATGCCACTATGTTGTCAATAAATGAATGTCCATAATTACTTTTAAAGTTATTGTGCCTTTACTGTAATGCATGCCAACTGTAAAAATTCAAATTTCTATTTCTATTCATGGAATTACCTTTTCCATTTTAACCATTTTTATAATGATGTTTCTTTTTATATCTTCATTGCACATTAATAAGTCATGCACCACCTATTGTACACATTTGTCATGCACTACCTCTTATGCATATTTGTCATGTGCCACCTATTGCATGCTTCATTCATGCACGACATCTTAGGTGACTCATTTACATGCCACATCTTATGCATCTCCTTTACGTACCACATCTTGCGTGCTTGCTTTACATGTCAAATATTATGTGCCTCCTTTACATGATTTAACTTAATTATTTTATCCATATTTCAACTTACCCCCCACTAAAACTATGCATGGTCAATCATGACATAACCAAATGAGATCCATTTGTCAAGAAAGTGATAAATGGTAGAGTTTTTGAATACCAAAGAGCACCAAATATGCTAAAATCAATACCAAAAAAATATGCACAACCAATGTCATGCTTATTTGAAAAAAGACTAAGTCCTAGCTGATCTATTGGCATACGCCTTATTGACTAAGCTTAAAAGAGTTACATAAAATGGTATGGCTAGAGTTGACTACCACTAAAATGGTCTATAAGGATTTGGTCATCTGACCTTTTCAATTTATAAGCACCTATTAGGTAGATATCATGAATAATAAATGGACCATTTCATGAGATCCATAGCCTACCTAGATGGTTTGCAAACTTTAAATCATATACCAAGACATGCATACTATGATGATTTTTTTTTGTTTTGATATGTCGATCATGCCATGGTTTTTGTTTTTGATTTTCAACCCCTTAACTTTAGTGTGCAAGAATGCATGTTTCATATAACTAAAGTAGCACATCTAGTTGATCCTTTAGGTATTATTCTTCATCTAATATGCCAATGCCTAAAATACATAAGAAAATTACAAGAAATTCCATCGATAAAATTGATTCAATGCCAAAGATAAGATTAAAGGGAGTACTCTTGTTCAACCTTTTATATGTAGTTCGGTAAGCCTAAATGACTATTGAAACATGATCTTCCTAATCAATGTGACCAATATTCAAAATCTTAGTCAGTGTATTACCTAGGACCTTGTTGAAAGCTTTAGATGTACCATTGGATTGAGGGTGGTATGGTGTGGTCATATGATGTGCAATCATAAATTCAACTAAAAGGATGTGCATTATTGCATTGATAAAATGAGTTCCAATATCACTAGTTAGAATTACTGAGCACCCATATCATGTGATGATATGTTCCCATATAAATATAGTAATAGTAGTCACAATACAATCCCATGTAGGTGACGCTTCAGGCCAGTGTGTGAGATAATCAGTGACAGTAATGATATAATAATGCACACCAGTCCATCTTGCAGTAGGTTGAATGAGGCCAACAAAATCAATAACACACTTCTCAAAGGGTTCCTAAACAATCACTATATTAAGAAGCATGACATCCCATATGTTTAGTTTACCTATGCATTGATAAATATCACATTGGAATGCATATGATTTAGCATCCTTGAATAACATGGGCCACCATAACCTAGCTAATAGAACATTTCTTGATTTTGTGTCACCAGCATAATGTCATTATTCAACACCCTCATAAACTTCCTAAAGGACTTAAGCACACTCATGGTACATGATATACCTTATTAATATCTCATCATGTCCCTATATGGATAGGTCTCCTCTAATAAGCTATGAGGGGGCAACATGTATAACCAATTACTTATTCTATGGGATGCTAGGGTGGTCTGTCATTAAGCATTTTGTAATAAAAAACAATAATTTCTTCCAATTATTTGAGCATGCATGTAATTTGGAAGAGTTGAACATTGAGTAAATCATCTTTTATTGTGCATGCTGGATAACTAGATTGAATGAATGAGAGCTGGTCTAGGCTGAAATTAATCTTACCTAGTTTCATGACCATAGAGAATTAGATCTTATGAAAGAGGACAATCCATTGGTAAATGCGTCTATACAACACTATCTTAACCAAATAATTAAGTGCTTCATGATATATATATATCATGAAGTGGCTAAAAAGTATTGGCAAAACTTATAGAGTGCATAAAATATGGACAAGGCTTCCCGATATGTAGTAGAGTGGTTTCATTCAACTAGTGTGAGCTTCTAGCTAGAAAAATAAATGGGATGATCAAGGTTTCCTTCATCAGGATGTGCAAGGATGGCACCCAATGCCATACTTGAAGTGTCAACATGAACATGAAATGGTTTGGTCCAGTTCAGGAACTGGAGAGTGGATGCAGTCACCAGTTTTTCCTTCAGAGCTTAAAATTCTTATTGGTGTTTATAGGTCCATAATAATAGGCCATTATATTTTATTAATGCTTCAATTGGAGCTTCTATGTTAGCATATCCTCTAATGAACTTAAAATAGTACCCAGTGTGACCCAAAAAGGCACATACCACAAATTGAGTGGTTGGGGTTAGAAGTTAGACAATAACCATAATCTTAGTTGGATTCACTAGTGATCCATCCTAACAAATGATGTGTCTCAACATAATTCCAAATGGTGTGGTAAATATACACTTTTTAAGATTTAATGAAATCTAAAATTGATGACAAATCTCTAGCACGAGGTGAAAATTATCATAGTGGTCGTACACTAACCTATACATGGTCCAATCATCAAGGTACACCCGAAGTAAATTATGGATGAAATCCTTACAGAATTATGCTTCCTTACATGAGAACACTGTTGGTACATTATTTAGGATAAAAGGCATAACACTATATGCAAAAAAACCCCATTCATTTTCAAAAGTTATTTGGGTTTTGTCTTCCTCAACAATTTACACTTGGTGATAGCCAAAAAATTCATTAGTGAAAGTGTATATCTCACATCCAACAACACCTTCCAAAATTAATTCTATGAATGGAGTTGGAAAAGGGTTGGTGATACACACAACATTGAGTTGTATGTAATCTAATTTGACCATCTTTTTTTATGTTGATCATCATAGGACTAATCCACTCAAATTTATCTATGGGAGTAATAACTCTAGCATAAAACATACTATCAATTTATTATTTTACTCTTGCACATAGACTAGGGTTCATCTGATATGGTCAATTCCTCACCGATCAAGCACCTTAAACCAAATTGATATGCATCTTCCCCAAAGATGGATGTGATCCCTTCATTTATGTGTAGTTTCATGGGAAAATGACTTAGTATTATTGAAAGAGTTATTTTTTTTTGTTATCTCAATATCAGACCAGTAATTGCCCACAATGGCCATTTTAGGCATGTCCTTCATCCCAATATTATGCTAAACCATTTAGAGTGGTGAAAAATATGTTTTTTAGTTAGTCTCTATAGAATCTTTGACATCACATGCCCCATATTTTGTATGAATATTTAAGTGGTCGAATATTCATTATGGTAGATTAGAAATGGTAACCTCATCAACTTGATACATGACCCTTTGATTTCCCTTCCATATTTGTTACATATATGTTTATTCATATTGATAGTCAGAATCCAACAAAGTCAAGGTAGGAGTATAAGATTCTTGAAATATATCCAAGTTATCCTTAGGTATGCCATGCATGTGATGTATGTGGTCTTCAATTGGTGCATGATCTCCTACAACTACCTGATGGATAGCTTGAAAGGACAAATGTAAATCTATTCATGGAGAATTTTTTTTTTTGAAAGAAGACCATGTGTGATATGCTACTCTATTCCCCTAAATTTTTTTTGATGTATGTACGGCACCCTATCCTAGATGTGTAAAGTACCATAAAATACATGAACCCATAAGGATTTTGATAAAAATGTGCCTTTGATGTTGCAAAGGTTTTCATAGCTTGTTAGGTGGTATTTTAGAGAATCAAAACCATCATAACTCAAGGTGGCATGACCATGGTTGTCATGGTGGAAGTGATGGTGTATAGTGGTACATGCTTATTCCCATGTTTATAATTGGTATCGATGAGTAGACCATCATCAAGCTGCTATTCCTTGAAACACAAAGTTGAGCATGCACAAATTTTCATCCTCATTAACATAATAATATTCTAATTGATAAAAATACTCCCTGAACTCAATTTGACCATGGAATTGAGGTGCATGGTCCAACATCAAGGGTGGTAGACCAATGAGGTGAACATTTTTGTGGTGCTAAGCTAATTTAGGGAAAGAGGTTAGGTGGCTATCAAGGACACCACAAACATGCCTTGTAAGATCATATGTGCCTTGAAACCATTGGTTGTAAGCAATAATTGTAGTGTTTGAAATGGATTGCACATCTTTCCATTTCAATATGTCATCAAGAGTAGGATCCACATGTTCATTCCTTTGGTAAATGATGTTATAAATTATGTTGAATTCCTCATCAACATTGACAGTTTCCACAAAGGGGGGTCATTAGTCATTATTTAGAGAAATGACCACATGCTAAGTGTCACTCTAAAATTTGATATAACACTTCTTGAAATTTAAGTCAACATTTTTATCATAACACCAAGGTCTAACCAATAAATTAGGAAAGTCATCAGATTCAGCAAGATCTATCACTTTAAAGTCACCCTTAAATACGATGCCCAATATGTTAATTATGGAATCTTTAAAAACACATATAATTAATGTGTGAGTCTTATTAGCCATAAATAAAAAATGTGGGGAAGGTTAAAAAGTGGGGCTCCCCATTTTTTTCTAGGCATCCTTTGTTATAACATTAACCTTTTGGCCACTGTTCAACAATATATCTCAAATCATCTAGCCATTACTAGATGTATTTACAAGGAATTCTTTGTCAAATTTTGCATTTGGTTGGACATAAGTCTCTTGTCTACGCATGATTCAAATTACAATCATACGAAGAATTTGTCATTTTTTATCACAATCCATTATTCAAGAGAGGGATGATGCCTTCACTAAGGAATAACTTACACAACTTATGAATTTCATCATGACCCAAGTCTGTAGGTACCTTAAATTTTTACATATTGGTATGAATGGTAGCATCCCTATATTTTAGTAACTTAATTTATCCTTGTAGCTCCCATACCAAGGCCATTGTGTCATGAAACACCTTTTTCTAATGTTGGGCATCTTGATAATGTTGTGCATGAGATTATTCATGTTAAACCTTTTCAATAGGTGTATTTGAATAGGTTAGGTATGAGCCCAAATCTAAATAGTAATATTGACCTTAGGTTTGATTTTTGGGGTGGTAGAGTGTGGTATCCATTAATTATTTAGAGTTTTTACAACACATATCATTTCAATACCCTTCTCATTCTATTCTTTGGTAATAGTAGCATATAATTCATGACTCTCTTCTATTCAATACTCATTTTTACAAAAGGTGTAATTAGGGTAGATCGTGTAATCACACTAGTATTGGTTCAAAGATCCACACTTATAACATGTTTTGGGTGGAAAAATACCACTTCCTAATCCATTTCCATGCCCTCAACCTTTAATAGATCGAATCCCACTAGTTTCCTATGTATTAGTTTTAAAATATTGGTGCGTATCTCATGATTGTGCTTCATGAATCTCAAAGTTAACCTAATATTTATTAATATCATGGGTATATGCATCACATATCTTACAATACAATGATACTTTAGCTTGGGTGGAATTCTGAAGCAAAGGATAACTTCGTACATCATGGTCTTCTTTGTAGGTTTCATAAGAATGTTTTAACATGACATGAACATTCCTTCATGGAAAATTATTCTTTTTATGGCCCTCTAATTCAAACTTAACATGCCATAGGAATTTGTGAGTGTCATGAGCATTGTTTTCCATAATATTCTCGAACAGAGAAGCCATAGAAAAAATTTGGGCCTCCATAAAGGGGCTGATTCCTATGTCTATACTTCCCATAGGTTTGGCACAAAGGGAAATTTATAGTACCTCACATGGATCAATAAAGGTCTTGTGGGATAAAACTCATCAAAATGGAAGTAATAAACCTCATAAAAAACATTGACCATGCTGCATTGGATTGATTTCAAATGATATATTTGAAAGAAGGGTTTGAAAATGAACATCATATGTGCACACATTCTTAGTGAGCTCTTGCTTAATATATTTTAAAGTAACAATAATTGTTCAAACTTAAGAAAATGAAATTCATGAAGAAAATTAATCTTTAGTAGCTCATATATTATAACTTGTCAAAGATCAAACTTTCGATATCATTTATGTGCAAGATATAATAGGGTAGTGGAAAATTGAGTTTCCTTTTGTTTGGTAGGAGTTATGCCCAACACTGCCAAATGAGTTCACACTTGTGAACATGCTCAACTATATTCTCAACTCCTCAATACTTAGGGAGATGATGTGTCATCTCATATTAAACTGTAGGTACACTAGGTGGTTATAGTGGGCCTTGTGGTGGTGCTCCTATAGTTCTTCTAAACTTTGTGGTGGAAGTCTACCAATTCCACCTAATCCAACTCTTGATCCTCCTACACCTCTAGTAGAACCACCACTAGTACTGCCTCTTGTGACTCCTTTAATAATAGGAGCATCAAAAATATTGGGCACTAAGAGAGGTCGATTAGTTATAGTTGGGCCTATAGTTTTCCCACAACTTATATTCGGTCCACTTGACACTCCAAGTTCAACCATATGTCTTAAGTAAAATGGAAAGGTAAGGGATAATGATAAATTTTATTGGCCTTCATGTAAAATGCTACTTTGAACTTGTAATCCTAGAGTTTATTCTAAATACTCAACTTCAGACTCCACACTATCAGTATGCCAATTTCTTAAAATAATTCTATCAATCTCAAATGCATGAGCATGCACTATAGTGGGGAATTGGACCTAATTGGATTAGGTTCCACTATCACCAATATTTTTCCTATGTGTTTCAAGTATACCTATACTAGTAAAGGGTACATATATATGATTAGGGAGTACTCACTATGCCTTTACACCTTCTTGTAGATTCTCATGATACTTATAATATCCTATATTTTCCCTTGGGATTGCTACCTGTTATGGCCTTGCACCCAGCCTCATCATAATTATGTTTCTGTAATTCTTGTTGACTAACTTCTATGTTAAAATACCAATCATGTACCAATGTATACCCCTCCATTTGACCACCAATTGTGTTTCTCATGTGTAAGAGAGTTTTATCCATCCACGGGGAATTTATCAAGTCTAGAGTCAACCATAAATTTCTCAATTTATAAAGGAAACTATCTTAGATACCTTCTATATAGTTCCCGCAGGAAGTTGAATTGTGTTTCCTCTAGAAAATAATATCTAAGCACAACATATTAAAAAATGTATTTATTTAGTGTTCCTTCCACTAGAAATCCAACGCAAGTGTTCAAGTTGTTTTTAACTTTGCTAAGGTTGTATAATGCTCTGCTAACTAGGGAGCTTTTTGTCTGTAATTTATTGAATGGTCTTGTGTATATGCTGAAAGCTAAGAATAAAAATTGATGGGTAGTTATATAAATAAAGTTTCATATAAAGAATCATATAGATTTTGATCAACCCATTGGCATGTAGAAACTCCTGGTCCAATATATTTCAGTGCAAATTTTTCTTCTACTATGCCAATCCAACACTCAGTATTTTAAAATGAGAGATGATCGAACATCTTTTTATCATCGCGATCATAATTGTAATGGGTCCCGACAATGAACCAAAATGTTGGGATTTTTATCCTTAGATTTTCATGACAAATTACTAATCACATGCCTAAGGAAATGAAAAACCAATGATTTAGCATCATATCACATGAGTAGTGACTTTACGTGCTCACTTGAGGCATGTAGCCTAGGTCGGCTCCCATCGATTATACCGTGCGGTGGTAGATAGACTTAATTATCTACACTTGGGTGTTTGGCTTAATTATATTAAGTCATCATTAATAAAAACATTATATTAGAGTTAACCTTTTTATTCATTCCACATATTCCATGCACTTATATTCAATACCATATAAATAGATTAACACCAAAATTTATAGATAAATTAGTGATTCTATTGATTTCATTTGAAAAGATTACAAAGATACAAAATTTACTCAGTATTTTCTCTTTGTCTATTTACAAACATACGCATATGCATCCATTTATAAACAAAGTTGAGGAGTATTTATACATAAACCAACCCCTCTCAGGTTACATCATTAATACAAATTAAGATGACTAGCAAATGACTATTTTAGAAAAAAAAGTTATGGAAAGTCATTACAATGAAATCATTTTGACTTGGGCCTAACAACTCTTATATACTCTTTTTATGATATATATTCATGTTCATCCTCTATCCTCTCTTGAACTAGTGCTAGATTCATGTTTGAATAATTTTTAATGCTTTCGTTAATTTCTTAATAATTGTCTTCACTTCCTGTGCTTTTGTTTGAGTCCCACATCTTATGTTCCTTGTTCTCTATATCCTTGTCTTCTATAACTCACTCTTTGATGCCAAGGTCTTCCTTGCCTCTCTTTTGTGTCATTGACTTCTGTGCCAAGGTCCTCCACATTGTTCTTGTACCCTCGCTCTTTTGTGTTGTGGATCCAAAACCCTTAAAATATATAAATACAAAATTTGGGGTCCAACACCATGATAGATTCTCCTCCCTTAGTTCTATTTATTTCAAGTCATGAATGATCTAGATTTTAAATTTATGTTTTTAAAACTCTTACTTTCGCTCATCCCTTATATTCTTCAGCTAAATATTCTCATCTTTTATTTTGTAAATATATTCTAAAGGTTGTCCAGTCAATTATTCAATCAATTAACACAATTATTTGGGTTATTATTGAGCCTTTTTAGTTCCCACTTATGTCAAGTGTAGAGATAATTATTTGGATCCATTGACCCATCATGTGGAGCCAATGTGATGGATGCTTTCGGTGGAATTCTTGGTATTGTGATATTTTCAAGTGGCCTTATTGCACTCTGAGCTTATTGTTCTTCTTCCTACTCTTTTTGATTGTTTACTAAATATAAGTTTTTAAATAATTTGCCATAATTGTTTGATTCTTTATCCAATCTATCATTCTATTGCTCTTGTCATAATAATCTTAACAATTTCACACACAAGTTATTTCATATTTATTGCCTTTTCAATCTTACTTCAATAATCATAGGGGATGTTTTTTCCATGTTGGGACTTTAGGGAATTCTTACTTCACAAGTGGAATCATGAAATTCGAGGAGCAGTATGCATGCAATTTCTTCCTTTTTTACTTTGGGATGGAAGAGTGTGGGTGTTCTAAACATCTATCACATGAATTCCTTGACTATTGAAGTTATATACACACATATTTTTTTATTTATGGTGGACATTAATTTATAAGGGAATAACTTAATCATAAATCAAAAGCAAGATGAGATTTTGCCAACATTTATTTTATCTTTTTCATTTATGTTAATTAAGATGGGGCATTCTATTGCAGCTACCAATGTCTCGTGAAGAAAATATTTTAATTCTAAAACCCCACCAGAATCAGGTTGAGACAACTGGGCATGTTAATAGTATATTTTTTTCAAAAATTGTTGCACATCCTTGGCACAAAGGACAAATTATGAATACAAATTTGACACTATTGTAAATTTCATCAATGTCAGGGCAACACTTGGCAAAACAAAAAACATACCTTGATACAAAGAGAGTGGTAGACCAAATTCCATCATCAAATACAACATTGGCCCCAATGTTTTAATCTAAATGGAGGACCTCACGAGCAACTAGCATCTTGATCATCTATTCTAACTTCTACATCACATTGACTTTGCTAGAAAGATGATGCCCTTTGACCTAAGCAAACACATGGAATTTATTAAGTGATATAAATGAAATTAGTTTGAATTAACTAAGTGATTGAGAAAATAAATAATAATTAATAGAAATCACTAAACATGATGACATAATATATACAACCCAATTTGGAGAAATCCAATAAAAGTGTGTCTATGCCTTCTTATGTTGACTAAAATCAATAATATTTCAATCCAATTGCTTGCATGTAGTCTCAAAGGTCACGATGGGATTGAATATACTCTTATATAATTATCTCATAACGTTTTTTTGATTTGTAACTCAAACTTCCAAATTATTTCCATTTATTATTATAATTTCTTGATAATCAAACACCCCAGTTATTAACCACCTTGTACTGTTATAGTTTTTTATGTTTTTAAGAGATACTCATCTTCACCCTCCTTAATCAAAGCAATGTATCTATAACATATTCAATTGGAAAGGGCTCATATAAAGCACTTTCAATTATGCTATGGTGAACTATGGTGTTTGGGATATTACCTCTAATATTGCCACAATTGAATCATAAATTGAGTAAAAATGGGAGAATCATCCATTTATGTATGCCCTACTATTGGCAATATTATCATTGATGTCAAAGGAGTATGGATGAGATTTTTGGAAAGCTTGTTTTCATTGATATCAAAGAGGATATCCCTTCATAATAGTGCTATATTTATCATAATATATTAGTTGACCCTTGCCTTGATCAATGCCACCTTGGAAGAAGATGTCTCTCTTCATGGAGCCACCCCTCTTGGGGAATTTAATGAGTTTGACCCCCTTTGAAGGATCGCCTCTCTTGGATAAAGAGGAACATGAAATCTTATATAAATAAGATAAGATGGGAGTAAATTTAAAAATAAAAAAAAATGTAAAATCAATCCAATAAAAATAGATTTCTAAATGTGGAGAATAGAAGATGCATCATATAAAAACCAATAAATTTGAGGAGAAGAAAATATTATAAGATAACTCAAGGACAATTTTGAAGGAGATTTATTCTAAAAAAGACAAGACTTTATCTTGTTAGAGGTAGGTGCCTCATATTAAAGAGGTTGGTGCCTCTTGTTGAGTTGGTGCTGAGTGACGGGGATTGGTGTCTCCATTAGATTAGTTCCTAAAAAATATTTGTATAGTAGGGATTTGTGTCTCTAGAAGGTTGGTGCCTAAAAAATATTTAGAAGAGAATTTTATATTATGGTTTTTTTCCCTAGAAATGGTTTCCACATAAATCTTATCTTTTAATTGTGTTGTCTTGTGTGAATGGTATTTTTATGGTTATTAAGTTTATTAAGTAAAATATTAACTTATACTAATTAAGAACCTCTTAGTATAAGTGTGTGTTTAATAATTATTATCAAAATGGGTTCCTTTGAAAATAGTATAACCACTAGAAGGTAGATCTCAAGAGAACACATGATCGATCAAGAAGGATTTTCCTCAACTAGAGATCCATTATTTGGTGGAATAAACTATGCATTCTAGAGAATAAGGATGAGAACCTATTTAATGTATATTGGATTTTATATTTGGAAATTATTTGTAAATGGTTATACTACTCCATCATCTCCACCAACAGATCAGGCTAAAAAGAAGGCCATTGAGAACAATGCAAAAGCAATGAATACAATCTTGTGTGGTCTATCAGAATTTGTCAAGGTGATGTATTATAAATAAGTGAAATAAATTTGGGACAAACTTAAGAACATATATGAAGGATATGACAAAGTTAAGAAAGCTAAGCTTCAAACACATAGAATACAATTCAAAACTTTGAAGATGAAGGATGAAGAAAACATTGTGGCCTATATGCTTCGCGTGGATGAAATCATTAACACTATCCCAGGTCTTGGAGAAAAGGTTAAATATGCAATGATCATTACAAAAAGTATTAAGGTCTCTTCCCTTGAGATTTGATGCCAAACTCTCCACCATTTAATAAATGAAAAATATAGATACTCTCACGATGGATGAATTGCATGGGATCCTCATGGCATATGAAATGAGGACCAAAAAGGAAAAATCATCTAAATGAGAGGTAGCCTTCAAATACTCAAAGAAAATGAATAATAAAGAGCCTAAGCAAGTGATAGTTCCAATAATGAATCAAATGAAGAAGAAGCTCATTTTGTGAGGAAGCTGAAGAAAGGATCCAATAAGTACAAAGGTAAGTTGCCTTTTAAATGCTTTAAGTATGGAAAGGTAGGAAATTTTCTAGCCCAATGCCCATTTATCGAAAATGAAATAGTGATGAGGAAGAAGAGCATAATATAAAGAAAGGTCATAAACAAGGAAAACCTAAGAAAAAGAAGAACTTTCACAAGCACAAGAAAATCCTCTATTCTAAAGAGGAAAGTAGTTCATCCGAAGAGAGTTTCTCCACTAGAGATAGCTAAGAGATCTTATTCATGGAAATAGAAATAAAAGATGATATCTTAGAAAGTAAAGACAAAGAAAAAGAAGAAAGTGAGTCAGAAGGGGAAGAGAATGCTGAAATAGATGGAGAAGTAGATTTGGAAGAAGAAATCATTTGTGCCCTATGTAGAATCAATATACTTAAGAATAAGAACCTGTAACAAAAATTACAGCTTCAAGAAGATTGTGAATCTAAGGCAAAAATGTCACAAAGTCTTGAGGAATAGGAAAATATGATCATCAAACTCAAGATTCAACTTGAAGATGCAAAAAATATTGAAGAGGAGGTGGGAATCCAATTAAACAAAAAGGAAGAAAATTTTGAGAGGCTAGAATCCAAAATTATCTCCTTATAACCACCAAGCTGAACAAAAACCTCAAATTTGAGAAGAGTACCAAGATATTAGATGATATAATTAATGGTCAAAGGTCACCATTTATAAAGACTGGTCTAGGATATAAAGAAAGTTAGATGGCCAACAAAGAAGATCACAAAGAGCCACCAAAGAAGGTAAATGAGGAAAAGACACAAAGCTATGCAGATGTATTCAAAAGTCCTATCATCAAGAAGGAAGAGAATCAAGTCCCTCAAAAAATAGGTACTCCAAAAGATAACAAGGACAAATTCAAAAAGTCATTTCCTCCAAGGCAAGTACACATGACCAGGTTCCAATGTTCTTTCTTTTGTTATTGCTTTTCATGTAATCATTTTGGTCATAAAGCAATAGACTATAGGACATGAACAAGATATTTTGGTTGAAACAAGAATAGAAGTCCTTATGGATTTTCAAATAGGAACTATAATTCATTTTTTCCTTTATTATATTACAATGTCATATTCTATAATTATAAAAAACTATGGACATACATCACACTTCTATAGAAATGGTTTTATGAAACTTCCTAGGCAAAATAAGAAAGTGGAAGTCATGAGTAAATAAAAGGAATAATCTTCAAAAGTATGGAAAAAGAATAAGGAGTAAGAAAAGGAGATACTTATTCTTGTGCAAACTAAATTTCATGCACAAGAGGTATAACTAAGATCATAAGAAGAAGTATGAATATAGGTGGAGCTAATCATTGCATTAGCTTTTAGCTCTGTTGAAAAGACAACTTAAAGAATGATGTGGTAGTAGCAGATTGCATATTAGAGAGTTACCATATAGTGAAGTGAAGGAGAAAGGACCATTAGAATAGATGCCTATGGCTTTCCATGATGTTATTTATGTGCAGATACAAAAATGAGAAAAGAGAATATGAATGTTAAAGAAGATGACTTGGATGTCTCTCATGATATATTTGTGGATAGAAGAATAATAAACATCGCTTTTCCATTGATTTCAAAGGGTGAGAACTAAAACAAGGGGGGATTTATAGACAAGGGGAGATTTACAAATAGGGGGAGTATTTCATAATAAAGGAGAGAAGTATGTTGCAAGGTTGACATCAATGACAAAGGGGGAGATTTTTGGAAATATTGTCATTAATTTCAAAGGCATATGGATGAGATTGTTGGCAAAGTTGTTTTCATTGATATCAAATAGGACATCCCTTCATAGCAGTGCTAGATTTATCATAATATATTTGCCAACCCTTGCCTTGATCAATGCCACCTTAGAAGAAGATGTCTCTCTTCATGGAGTCACCCCTCTCAGGGATTTTAATGAGGCCAAACCCCTTTGAAGGATCGTCTCTCTTAGGTAAAGAGGCACATGAAATGGCACATAAAGAAGATAAGATGTGAGTAAATTTGAAAATTAGAAAAAATGTAAAATCAGTACAATAAAAATAGATTTTTGATTTTGGAGAATAAAAGATACATCATACAAACACCAATAGATTTGAGGAAAAGAAAATATTAAAAGATCACTCAAGGCATATTTTGAAGGATATTTATTCTCAATAAGACAATAATTTGTTGGGTTAGATTTTGGTGCCTCATATTGGAGAGGTTGGTGCATGTAGTCATATAAAATTCAAAATTTGGTAGATTGAGTGTGGTTAATGACACCCAATCCATAGGTCCATCTTGCTTACTCTCATGATCCTCATAAGCATGTTTTTACTAATTCCTAGTCATCTATAGCCTCCCAAATTGAACCATTGTAGTCCTAGATTGCTCTTTCCATGCTTAATCGATCCCCCCAGGTCGCATCAGTGATGGACAATAGTGCTGAAACCTAGGGTGTCCTATTTCTAGCACTGTTGTCCAAGTACATTTTGGCTTCTAATTATCATATCCTTCTAGATCCTTATCCTAATTCATGTTTGCCTAACATAAATTCATTTAACCCATGATCATAAAATCCCCTATAAAAGGCCATTCAATGTCCATTTTAGAAGGGTTAGCACTCATTTACAAGAGAGAAGTGAGAATACAAGCAAGACCACTCAAGCACTTTTTCCTATTCTCTACATAGAAGCATCTAATAGTATTTCAAGATTATTCAAACCTTTACACCAGTCCTTAGTCATTATAAGTACACCCAATTTCTCATTTATTTGTATTTTCATCACACTATTGCACCAAAGACTTCAATGAGGGAACTACATATAGCTTGATCCCTCCTTAGAGTATTGGTATGTAGGAAATGTGCCCACACATGGGGTGTGAAGTGCATCCCGTATATCCTTTACACACTAACCCCTCCTCTCCTTTTTAAAAAATTTACATTCAAATTCAAGCACAAAGAGGACCTAGGGTATTAAAGAATAAATTAGGTACATAACTATCTCTATGAACTTTTAAGATTTGATATTTCATAGGCATGGTCACACAACCCTGATACACAAAAACTAAAAAGCTTAGATCACCAGAACAACAACACCGAGATAAGACTAAAATAATGGAACCTAGGGTGTTTAACTTTTAATTCTTCTATCCAATCAAGAAATGAACTATAGATTCTTGTTTGCGATAGTCTCCCAAGCTTGCACACAAATTTCTAGACTCTATCTCAGTCAGAACAACACAAAATTAGATAAGTTTAATTTTATCTCTCTCACTACTATTTTTAGAAAAGCCCTAACTATACTCAAATTTTGCAAATTAGTAGCCTAATTATTGTACATTACTTATTGATTTTATCTACTCAGACCTATTTATTATTTAGGAATTAAACAACTAATTTCAAAAATAATAAATCATTTGGTGAACCTAACTTACTTTAAATTTTGCATAAAACCCTAGGGTAAATTCCTAGCTGATTTTTACCATTAATTTTTAATTTTTTTCTTGAATATTATAATAAAAAATTCCTCTCAAATTTTAAAATTTTGTGTTAAATTTTAAAAATCAATTTATTTCAAACCCTAGTTACATCAACTAGCTCCCAATAATTTTTTGGTAATTTTCCAATCATTTTCTTATTTTTCAGTTGCATATTAAAATTAAAAAACCACTTCAAATTTCAAAAATTCATAGTAATTTTCAAAAAATTATTTTTCTCAAAACCCTAGTTGCATCTACTAGGTCCCATTAAATCAAGCACTTTCCCATAAATTTCTAAACTTTTTCTTAAATACTTAACTTATAAATTCAATTTTAATTTCAAAAATTCATACTACTTTACAAAAATATTTTTGAAAAATCCCTAATGGCATATACTAGCTCCTATTTTGCTTCTTAAGGTATCACCTTACATGTTTGGAAGCTCCGTAGCCTTTCTATGCATATTCTAGTTCCTTGTTTAGATTATATCGGTTTAATCTTTTCTTATATTATCCAAGCTGTTTTCCTTATGCCACCTAAGTTTCTTGTATCTCTTTCTTCAAGACAAAGTGCAAGACTTAGTGGCAATCCTCTTGAATTCACCCAGATTCCTTCAACTTGACCATATGCTATGGATAAACACCTAGTTCAGAGTCCAGCTATAGATTCTACACATCTAGATTACACTAATTTTAATCAAATGATTCAAACAACAATATGAAAATACCAATGATGATGTACACACTGATGCTCATGCTCCACCACATTGGACTACTGATCCACTTCCACCCATTATTGACAATGAAGTTATACTCAACAAAGATTTGATCCTCCAAATTTTTAGAGAAAGACTTAGGGAATAGCCTCAAGATCATATTCTTATATTACAATCTCTCATGGAAATTAAAAATGTTAAACAAGTTGAGTTTTCCATTCTTACAGAGAAACTAGTTGCAAATGACACTACGGGGGAAACTATATCTCAACAATCCCCTATAGTAGCCCAACCTACCTCTATGCCACTAGTTATAGCTAGTACATACCTATCTCCTGATGTGATAGCCCTTGTGTAAGAGATAAGATATCTTCAATCTAAGGTGATACATCTCAAGCAAGGTACCACTAGACCTACATAGGCTTTGGATTCTTTTACTCTTTTACATACACCATTGGCATGTCACATTGATTTTACACCCTTGTCACAAGGTTTTGTTCAACCTAAGCTTACTCTTTATGATGGAAAGGGTGAGCCATAGACATATTTTCGAGATTTTCATATAGCATACTTGGAATATGTACCAAATGAGTGGCTACTTACCAAGCTATTTCCACAAAATCTAAAGGATTATGCTTTACAATGGTTCTATAGTCTACCAAATCTGTCAATCAATGCATTCAATCCTTTAGCTGACATGTTCCTAGCACATTTTAGTATCAACATTGGTGATAAGGTCTTTTATGCACAAATTGCACAACAAAAACAAAAATCAAATGAGCATCTCATAGACTATGTGCTTCAATATAAGACCATCTTGGCTAAGATGACTATCCCCATGGCAGATCAAGAGTTATAGGATCTCTTCAAACAAAGCCTTCTACTAGCATTGCATGAATCTATTATGTTCAAAAGATTATCTTCCTTCACTAAATTATGTAATACGCTAAAGGAAAGAGAAGTAAAAATCATTTTAATGGGCAAACTCAAGTATGCAAGCATCCCAAACACAACAAACAATAGTAATAGAAAAGTCCCATACAAGGTTAAAGTTAATGATAACAAGAATCATAATCAACCAATAGTCAATGCGGCTTCAGATCCCCCTCTGTGTGTGGTTTTATCGACACCTCCTTGATGTGCATTTACTAATCTACCAATTTCTCTAGCCAAAGTTTTACAACAATTATTGGAATGTAAAATCATCACTCTCCCTCCTATTCAAGAAGTTAACCTAACAAATCCTCTTTCATGGGGATATGATCAACATGCATTTTGTGATTTTCATAGGGCACCAAGCCACACTACAAATAGATGCATCAGTTTGAGACATAAGATACAAGACTTGATAGATGACAACCTAATTAATCTTAGGACTTCAATTGAGCCTCCACAGACAAAGCCAACACAAGATAAAGATTTTGAAATATTCTCAAATCCATTTTCATAGCATTCTAAATAAGAAAAAGGGGACACATCAGGTGTTCACCACACATACCATGCACATCATCCACCAGTTACATACCATTCACTTTTAGTTGAGTCACATCCTTTGAGCGGTATGATAGGTGTATGAGTCTAGGGTTCCAACTAGACCTTTGATATCTTTCTCAGATCAGGAGATAGTTGAGGATAATTTAGATTATAATGTACTCTTTATCAGAGCATATATTCATAATCAACCCATTCACAATGTTCTCATCGATAAGGTTCTAGTGTCAACACGTGCACCATTACATTATTTTAACATTTGGGTTATTCAGAGTAGGATATCACTTTGAATGATATAGTTATCAACAAATTTAGTGGGCATATACAGAGTTCATTGGGTGAGATTTTACTTCCTTTATAGACTAGTCCAACACATGTGACCACACATTTCACCATAGTTCCCAATGTAGGAGTTTTTGATATGTTACTTGGTCACCCATGGATTCAAAAAATTTGAGCAGTACCATCTATAGTTCACAAATGTGTAAAATTCATTCATGTTAATTAGGTTATTATAGTTGATGGAGTTCCATATGAGTTACCACTCCCCACTTTAGAGCCATCTCCTTTGCAGTCACTAGTTTCAGATTCTCCACTAGTTTTAATTTCCCCACCAGGCATAGATTTAGACACAGTTGAGGTACCCATCACCAGTACAGAGAGTTCATATACCTCTATAGCTTCAATATCTAGACAGTGTCCAATTACAATATTCACACCTAGAGTAGTAACATTGAGATATCATGCTTCTAAATATAAAGCACACTTTCAGAGAACTCCTACTACTTCCAGATGGGTCCCTAAGAGTTCCTTATTTTCATCTACTTATTAGAGTTACAAGGGACTCCCAAATTTGATTTCTACTTTAAAGATATTAAAATAGTTATAATGCACACAACTTTTAGAGTCATAGTCTCAGCCTTTCCATCATGCTTCACGATCACGCATGATACCTTTGTTCGATATAGGACACCATGTTAGGGAGTCTCATCTAAGACTCATTAGTTAGTATCATTTCTTCTTAGTATTTCTTGTGCATAGATTATATCAAAAATACCAAAAAAATTTAAATATATCAACACAAAAACATTTCAATTGTATACATCATCCATGCTTTATATTGCTACTACTATGCTAGACTTACATTTGCTATTCTATGCTATTATTTGCCAATTTATCTGCATTAACATGCTTCAATTGATCTTATTTGAGTGTGTGTAGTGACATCCAGATCCTTGATTGATTCACTCTACTCATTGAGTGGGCATCCTACTTCTACATTCGAGACACACATCGATATACATACTGACTAGGGGCACCATCCAAGTTATGTCCTTCCTTCACCACACACTCTAATTATCATATTGACATACATTAATTACTAAGATTATATAGATTACCATATCGATACTCACTAGTATCTTACACTTGTGTATTTCCTAGCATATACCTAGTCTTGTACTAATATGCATTGCATACTTTCACTTTCTTTGATTAGTTAGATGCGATTGCACTTCCATTATATACATGCTTTCCTTTATTGATTAGTATAGGTTGATGTGTTTGTATTTTCTCAGTTCTTGTTCCATGGCTTGTATATTTTTTAGGACATTTGCCAATTTCCTTTGATTTTATTCATGTGTGTGCCTTAGGACATTTTCCAATGTCCTTTGTTTGTACTCTTCCATATTCTTGTGTCCCTTATGCCAACTTTGTTTGTTTCAATTGTATGTGTATGTGGAATTTGAACATGCCTTTTATGTTTGATTTCTAGTTTGAGTGACATGTGCCCATGTCCCTTGATTGCTTGGCCCCTTGGCCACTCTTGTATGATTATTACCTGACTAATTTTCCTATTTGTAATGCCATGATCCATATCATGCATTTCATTTCTTTCTTAGATACCATGATGGACATCATGCTCCATCCCTCCTTGCTAACAACTAACAACTAACACTTTCGATTCCAATTCAGTACATTACACATGTTATAACATTGTTATATCTATTTAGGCATACCTCTGTTGATCTAAAAATTTCTCAAATCAAACCATGCTATATCTTGTTAATTACCATTACTATATCATGTATATTTATAGCTTAACACACTTATAGGGATCTTTATTTTGAGGGCAGCCATTACAATGTATTCATTCCTACCCTTAGAAGAGGGGGTAATAAACATGGGTTTTATCACAAAGATCAAAGATCCTAACAAAGGAAAAAACAAATTTTAGAGCAATCAAAATAGAATCCAAACATCAGACCAGGCAGAATAGACTAGACAAACAATAAAAAATCCATAAAAGTTACTAGATTTAGCCCTAGATAATAGTGCCAAAGTTGGACTATAGCACTTGACAATAAGGTGTCTTATTTTTGATGCTCCTATCCAAATAATAGAAAAATCAATTTTTATAGAATCAGATAAAAAAGTGAGTTTAGTCATAGGTTTGTTAGCTCAATATAGTTCAAATTCAGCTTTTTTTAGTATAGTTTTTGCTTAGAAAATCTAGATATATGGGGCATCATGCACAACATGATGGCTCTCACTTCCAGTTTTAGATTAGGCAATTGATATAACTTTTAGATCAAAATCCATGTTTTAGACACTAGTGATTGGGGGAAAAGTGTGCAGCACATTGATCCTCCCCTTTTTTTGAGTTTAGTTTATTTTCCAAGCATTTCTCAATAGTTGTGTGCCTTACTCCATCTACAAGTGGTTGGAATCCTTTTCCAAGTTTAGATTTCATACAAGCTTAACTTCTTGAGTACTCGAGTTCCTGAATTGGCTTCCATATAAGCCTATTGCACTAGTTTTGAAGTGGCTTTTATACAAGCCTAATGTCCATCTTTTGAAATGGCCAAAAGTGGCTTAGTTTCCAACATAGATTCAACTATCCATGCCAACATTGTTAAATCATAGTACATTCATGGGCTTCAGGAGCCATTTAATATGACATCTATTCCATACTGGTATTAATTTATATCTTAAATTCATAGGGTAATGATGGAGCCAAAGGACTAGCTAGCCTTTGTATTCCTAAGCCACCTATTCAGAGGGATTAGATACATAATCCAAACATCAATTGACATATACATGATTCGTTAGCTTCACTTAGTAAGTGATGATGGAGCCAAAGGGCCTACCTTTGCAATGTTGATCCACTTCTAGGGAATTGAGAACTTAATTCCATTTATGATATTACTTTTGGTACAACACATACCCAACACAATCTAGCATTAAAATAGGTTTTGTATTGGTTCATGTACCCAATTAGGTGTATTTGTTCCTTTGTCTTCCTCTCTCTCTTACCTAGATTTTGTACATTCTTATTTTATATATAGAGTATCTAGTAAGGACTAATCTACTCTATGTTTGTCATTGTAGATTCACATTTCACACTGTGCTCTCTCTACACACATCTAATATTACATAGCTTCATGAGCTTTACCTTTATAGATAAGTTTAGGTATGCTTTCTATTTTTCCTTTATCCTAGTATTTCACTTTGCTACATTACTAGAATAAAGCAAGGAAAAATTTAGTCATATAAAATGTGAAATTTGGTAACTTGAGTGTGGCTAATGACACCCAATCCATAAGTCCATCTTACTAGATGTCATGACCTTCATAGACACGTTTTCACTGATTCCTAGTCATCTGTAGCCTCCTAGACTAAACCCTTGCAGACCTAGATTGCTCTTTTCATGCTTAATCCATCCATTGAGGTCCTATCAGCCATGGGACATAACACCCAAACATGGACTATAGTGATAAATCCTAGGGTGTCTTATTTTTGGCATTATTGTCTAAGTGCATTTTGGCTTCTAACAATCATATACTTTTGAATCCTTATCCTAATTCTTGCCATCCTAGTGCAAATTCATTTAACCCATGATCATAAAATACCCTATAAAAGGTCATTTAAATTCCATTTTAGAAGGGTTGACACTCATTTACAAGAAAGAAGCAAGAATACAATCAAGACCACTCAAACACTTTTCCCTATTCTTTGTATACAACCTTCCAATAGTATTTCAAGCTTATTCAAACCTTTACACCAATCCTTAGTCATTATAAGTACACCTCATTTCAAATTTACTTACATTTTTATTACTCTATTTCACCAAGCACTTCAATTGGAGAACTACATATAGCTTGATCCCTCCTCAGAGTATTGGTATGTAGGAAGTGTGCCCACACATGGGGTGTGAAGTGCATCTAATGTATCCTTTACACACTAACCCCTCCTCTCCTTTCTCCATGTTTTACATTCAAGTTCAAGCATAAAAAGAACCTAGGGTATTAAAGACTAAATTAGGTGCACAATAGGCTCTATATAATTTCAATCTTTGATATTTCATAGGTAGGGTCACACAAGCCTAACACACAAAACCCAAAAAAACTTAGATCACCATGACAACAGTGCCAAGATAGGACTATAATGCCAAAACCTAGGGTGTCCCCCTTTCGGTGCTCCTATCCAATCAAGAAACAAAGTCTAGATTTCTGTTTGTGATAGTCTCCCAAGCCTGCACATAGATTTCTAGACCCTATCTCAATCAGAACAACACAAAATTAGATAAGTTTAATTTTCTCTCTCACTACTATTTTTAGAAAATCCCTAACTACAGTCAAATTTCATAAATTAGTAGCCTAATTATTGTACATTACTTACTAATTTTATCTAATCAGGACCATTTATTATTTAGGAATTAAACATCTAATTTCCTAAAAATAATAAACCAGTGCCTCATATTAAAGAGATTGATATCTTTTGTTGAGTTAGTGCTCAATGACGGGGATTGGTGTCTCCAGTAGGCTGGTGCCTATAAAATATTTGTATGGTGGGGATTGGTGTCTCCAGTAGGTTGGTACCTATAAAATATTTATATATTGGGGATTAGTGTCTTAAGTAGGTTGGTGCGTACAAATTTTATAAGAGAATTTTATATTGTGGTTTTATTCCCAGAAAGGGTTTCCACATAAATCTTGTCTCTTAATTGTGTTGTATTGTGTGAATGGTGTTATTATGGTTATTAATTTTTATTATGTAAAATATTAACTTATTTTAAGATGAAAATTTTGAGCAAAATGGATTTTGATGTGCAAATTAACCAAAATCTACTCAAAACATCAATCAACCATTATAATCTAGAGCCATTAAATCAAAATGCAATACCATGAACATCATTCAAAACAACATTATAATATAAATCTAAGTTATCTAAATAAATATTCCAACAAAAATAAGATCAAATATTATAGATGAAGATTGCTTACAATAGACTCAAAATTTTAGCATGATTTTGGCTTGAAAACTTGATTCAAAAGATTATGTTGATAAATTGGACATGGATTCTTTAGTTAGCTTCTAGTTAGTTCCAATGGAGGATTGGAGATGTTTAAATAGACAAGGGAGGCATATTTTACAATGAATTAAAAATTCATTGGAATTTTTTAGAGAAGAAGACTCTAGAAAAAGGGGGGAATTATAAGGAATTTAAAATTCCTTGGAGTTCTCTAGAAATGGAGATTTATAGAAAATGTGAAGGATGGGAGAAAATTCAAAAGAGTAGAATCATCTAGGTTCATGTTAGGAATAAATGAGGATTAGAAGAGGATTATGGGATAGACTTGTAGGAAATCATAGGAGTATGTGGGTAGGTGGGTCATGAGAATTTTAAATTTCTAAATAATGGAGAAGTGGGATTAGTTAGTAGATGATGAGGATTAGGTAAATAAATTGATTTATTGGGGAGGGATAAGGTTAAAAAATGAATAAGAATGAAGGGGGATATGATTTAATTATTTAATTATGATTATGGTTATATAATTAATTAGGATAAATAGCAGGATTAGGAAAATGGTTAGGGTAAGCAGATTTAGGTGCATACATTTTGCCCCTCTTTGAAAGGGCATTGCAAGTTGATGAAGTAAAAGGAGTAAGGGTATTTCAAAGAAAAACTATTTCATGGATGAATTTTAGTAGATATGATGGCCCATAAAGGGGACATATGGGGAAGAATGAAATGGATGGCCACTCAAAATAGGAAACAAGGGGTGGGATGTGATAAATAGACAAGGGGATGGGATATGAGATAGATGATGAAGAAAATGAAATCAACCTGAGTAACGAGATACAAAGTGATTATGACCATGGAAAATGAATATTCATAGCAAGTGGACACATGATGATGATAAGTTAAAAGGCCACTAGCATTCAACATATCCTAGGAAAGGATGCATGCCAGGATAAGTTGTAGACCAAGATGAAAAAAGCCACGAGTTGTCGACATATCCCAAGAAAGGACATATGCTGGGAGATCATTAAGACAAAGATAAGATAATGATTTGATAAGATTAATGATGGGTGTAACTCAACTTTAAATTTGAGTGATATGATGAAGGGGATGGGAGAGAATAAATGATATGATCGAGTAACCAAAAGATGAAGGGGAAGAATTGGACTACATTGCATAAAATAATGAGCCATAATGTGATTAATAGTGATGATGCCCCTAGAAAAGACACATGTAAGGGAGAAAGAGATGATAAATTTTATGAATGAACTAATAAGTGATAATGGATGATTGATGGAATAACTTATGGATGTTGTGATATGTCAAGCCCAATCGATAGGTGTGGGTGATTGATGAAAAAGAAATAAAAAGATGATTACGAGGATGGTGATTGATTAATATATTGATTGATATTATAAATCAATGATTTTATTGATTTAATACTTGAGGATGAGCAAGGGATGTGAATATGAAAGAGGAGAGAGTGGTCAAGCTGACCTTAGAAATGTTTTAGATTAAGGTAAAAATAGGTTTTGAAGGGGCCCCAAAACCCTTTACATCAAAAATAAGGATAAACCATTAAGCACAAACAGGTATAAAAGAACCTAATACCAATAAAACAACTAAACCAGGTTTTACAGGGACCTGCTACCAACATATGTGACCAAATAAAACTGCCATCAAAACACTAGAAAGAAAGTTTACAGGCTGGAACAACAACCTAAAAAACCTCCCAAACCAGTAACCAGCAAACCAGTGAAGCAACCAGTTTACTTACCTAAAAATCTAGTCAGCAAAAGGGAAATTAGATTTTCCTTTTGAATTGAGATTTTTTTTTACACGATCAAAGATTATTATCTAGAGGGGGGACCAAAGGCTTAGACTTCTTCCTCTTAACTGCTGTCCATCCATCCTCTAACTTTTCTACCTCAGCAACCCATACCTCAGAAGACAATGATCCTAGGAACCCAGGGGACACGAACGCTGCAACAAACTCCTTGTGAGAACCAGACAAAGTTTAGCTCCTAGGAGGATCATCTAAAATAGGGGAAGAGACCAATGCCACCTCAACCACTGGCTCAGAAAGCTCACAAACCACAACCTCCACAGAAACTTCAAGGGGTTGTTTCACCAAAGAATCCTCCCCGACCATCGGCTCGAAATGAACACTATCCTCAGTCTCTGGAATAGCCAGAGCTTCCATAGGTTATTTAACCATATAATGATCAGAGGAAGCCTCAGACCACCAAGAAGGTGGTCTTCTAGATTTGGATTTCCCAGCAGCACAACGAGCAGCAATATGACCCGTTAGGTGGCATTTCCTGCAACGTAAAGGGATACCCTTGAAATCCAACATTTGTGTCCAAGTACCCCTTGGGGAATCCAAGCAAATTGCCTCAGGAAGGCCATTAGAAACATCCAGGTCTACCAGAAAGTGTGCACAGGTCTAATGGAGAATATCTGAAGTGTCTGCATCCACAAATAAGAAATCCCCAATAGTATTTCCAATAGTTTCAAAAACTGAATCATGCCAGAGATGTATTGGAAGATTAGGGAGCCGGACCCAGATAGGGAACTTGTTAAAGGATTCTGAGAGAGGATCAAAATCCATATGCCATGGTTTGGCCATAAGTGGATATCTGCCCTACCAAGAAAAATTATTGTGGCACAAAATAGTCTTCCTGTCATTGGAGCAGAGGAACTTTGCTATAAAAAAACATTTTTCACACGGGAAGATTTGGACATTATTTTCAATAAGTGGCATCTAGTTCTTGGAGATCCAACCATGTAAATCTACAAGAGAGGGCCAAAATCCATGGAAGCAAAAAATAGCAGCAAGAGAGGAAAGCTATTCTACCGTATGGAAAATGTCTTCAACTGATTCAGGATCTAGAGTTACCCTAATGGGTTTTAAAGCACTTACAGGTGAAACATGAGAAGGCCCAGATGATGCGTGAGGAAGAGTGTCATGTAATCCAGCTTTAAATGTAGCCACATCAACAAAAGTCCTTCCCCCAAAACTAAGACCTGGACCAGGAGCAGGGGATCCAAAAGCCAGATGCGAGGCAGGAAGTGAACCCCCACCCACAGAAGGAACCGCATTGGGGGCTACCAGAACCCTACCCTCACCCGCGAAGGAAGCCCCACCCGTAGCAGTAGCTGCACCAGCCACAAGAGCCATAACCTCCAGCTTCAAATTTTGGAGTCACACGCACGCAAGAGACACAACAAAAGGAGCCATGTTATGTTTATTGGATCTTGACCTTAGACATGTTATGTGACTAAGTGTTGCCTACATAGTTTGAAAAGACCTCAAGATAATGCAGTTTATATTAGATGATAAATGATAAGATAGAATGGAGGATGATGATAATGATGGATTTTAGACATGTTATTTATGATATTGGGGATGTGATGTAGATGTTAGACATGAATATAGAGGACTATGAAAAATGATGAGAGATGAGATACCAGATGTGTATGACTAGATAGATGATAAATGATTGGTTAGAGGATATAGTATCAATGATAAAATGACTAAAAGGAATGATTAGATATTAGATGAGTGGACTTGGATGATTGGATTGAAGACAAATAACTATGATAAATGATTGGATATGGGTTGTTAGATATTGTGATAGAGGATATGAAAAATGATGAGTGTGTAGATGATCAAGCCATCATTGCTATAACAAGGCTCATCATAGCATATATAATCTGATGTAAATATATCACTAGGAAGTATGCCACATGATATAAGTATGACCAAGAATAAGTTGTGCCAAGGTGCATAAAAATGGTAAATAGAAAACTCTACATCATCGAGGGCACCTAAAAACCTCATTATGGATTTTTTGGTGTCATCATAACATCCTCATTTATTTCCCAATATATATAAAGAGACACTATGTAAGAATAAAAAAAAAATTGACAAAAATAATACATTCACATATATACATGATAAAATATATGCAAACAAGGCAAATGACACAGAGCAGACAAGTAACACACATAAGTATCTACATGCAATGTCATTATGTCTAGTCTATTTGTCTTGATGAAAGTTGATGTGATGATTGATCAAGTGATGAATTATGATGTGAATTTGGATTAAGGTTATAGACTTGGATTGTACTAGGTATAATGATTATGATTAGGATTTGGATATAGATATGGATTTTGAAGTAAACTATGATGGGAATTTAGATGATAGACATAAGACTGATCAAGTGAAAGTGAGACTAGGTCAATGCTAGCCCAAAAAAGAATATATTTGCCTTAGTTTAGAATGAGATATAATAGTGGGATAGGTGAATTTCAGTTGGTGGTGAGATATAAAGGACATGTAGATGGATGTGAATGGGGGAATAGGAATAAGACAAGACATTCGAGAATATTTTTGATTTTTTCCATGTTTTATGATTTTTTTAGATTTTTGACATATTACAATTTTTAAGTCTTTTTTGAAATACGTATGTACACTATACAAATGGGGTTACTATAAAATGGAATACCAAGCCTAAAAACTAGAATAAGGATGGATATAATGAAAAATGGATGTGGATAATGCTCAAAGAAGTTGATGGATGAGGAAGAATGGACTAGGGATTGCTAATGACCACATTGTGAAGGAAATAGATGTTTAGTTACCCAAGTGTCCATTAGAGGATATGCCGGGATGATTATAGAAAATTTCCCAAGACATATTCTACATCCTTATGAAGGTCAAGACTAGAAGAAAGGATTGACATAATAAGATGCAATAAATGATGGAAGATGATGAGTAGAAACATCAAACAAAGGGATAATATGGAAAAGGATGAGAAAGAATGGATTTTGGTTGATAAAGGATGGATGAAATGGATGACAATATACTATTCTACCATGATGCTAGAAATTGGTTTTCATCATGGTACTTACCAAAGGTGCTAGAAGACTAGTTTTCACCATTGGAAAAATGATTTTTTATTTTATTTTTATTTTTGAATTTTTTGAATTTTTATCATCTCAATTTATTAGAGGCAGGTGAGATACAAGATTTTAGACATTTTTGTTATCTTCAATGAACACCTTTTCTAAAGAGGTGTGATGCTAGGATAATGTTGTCACAGTTGGATGTATTGATGTCTATGTGACCTTTGATGATTCTTGATTGAGACCCTTCTATACATCTAGACCAGGTGTCTTCATCACCTCTATAAGAGACAATGATACCCAAGTTTATGAGCTATGGAGTGGATGGGTTTAGGGTTTGGATTTAATGGTGGGGTATATAGTTTAATTAGATAATAGGATCATGATAGGGAGGTGTGATAGGTGACTAGGGAGTGAGACTAGCAGTTACACACACTGTTAGACATGTTGAACATTCTACATTTGATTGGTGCCAGTTAACAAAAGAATTTAAGAGATCCAAGACACTTTTAATTTATGGTTCATCTTTAATCTAATTATTTGAAGGATTATTAGCCATACCGATAGTGTTTTGATTTATTGACTTGATTATATTTTGATTGACCCCTGGTGCCTGACATTGGGCTTTCCCAGAAGAGATTTGAATTAATAGATGATGGTTATCTTGACTTTGATTGTCCCTGAGTGCTTGATGGGGGGATTCACAAGGGAAGACACTTTTTAATGAGGCTAATGAGTTGAATTTGCTTGATTTTGACTTGTTAGATCAGAGGTGATTTGATCATTATGTAAGATTTGTTGAATATGGTCTTGTACTTTTGTATTTATGGCACATATTATATTTCCTAAGGAAGGGTCCAATAATGTATGTTCTTATTTGTCCCTATGGAGGGAGGTGATTAAATGATCACTGATGGGAAAAAGGGGTCTTTGATGGATGAAGGTGGGGGAGACAGTATGAGGAGGTAAATGAGTGGTGATGGAGTAACATGGTCTTCATAGGGGTTCTAAGGAGAACTAATTTCAACATCAGAGAATATCTCCTCAAGATCAACAAAAGGATCTTGAAATCGAGTTGTAATACATGTGTCCAAGGTAGGATCAGATTCACTCTGATAATATGTGATGGATAAACCTTTCAAAAATTCTTTTATGTCTTTATCATCCTAACTAGGATCAAAAGATATACCTGGTGACTGATTATCATCCAAATTGGAGGTATCTTCAAAAGGGTAGACATTATCATCATTTGATGCAATATATATGAGGGTTGATTTTTTTGATAAGGAATCTGATTCAGAATTGGTGTTGAACATGATTTTGATGTATATAAGACTTATGTTGACTCTTACATGCATGACATGATATTGACAATAGAATATTTATTGTCTATAGATAAACTCTCAACATGGTATATTTGATATGATGATAGGGAGATAATGGATTCAATAAAGATAGGCCTGTGGAAGGACTTATGAGAGAATGGAGGACTAGGTTCATGAGGAACCGACTCATATTCAATGGGGTATTTTTAAAAGATGGGGGACCATGGAAGATGATGTGGTGTCTTGAAATTGGCTTGGAAAAGGAAGGGATTGATTGTGATTAGGAATGGAATCTTGGAATTCCTCTTCTTGTTTACTCAATGATGGAGAGTCATATGATTCATTATTAATTTCTATGTCACCACATTCGATAAGGTCTTGGATATAGTTTTGGAAATTACAACATCGATTAATGGTATACCCCTAGGTTTGGTGATATATACAATAGTGATTGGTGTTATACCAAGAGGACTTAGGCTTGGTGGGATTAAGATGTCATATGGGTGGATAGACCATCATGTCATTGGTAACAAGATGGTGAAAGAGGGATTCTAATGATATAGGAAGAGGAATATAGGGGATCTCTTCACTTTGTTCTTTGGATATGGAAGCATTGGGTTTTGACTAGATGGTTGTTGACATGATTTGGTTGTTGACAAGTAATAGAAGAGGTGGCTAGGATTGGATTCCCTTTACTAGTTTAGAAAGGGGTAGATGAGTAGTTATGACTATTGGATTAAAGGTTTGAATATGACTAGGTGTTGTGAAGGCTAGGTGTTTTTTGACGTGGATAGGTGTAGATTATAGGTATTGTTGGGTAGACAGGGTCAAAGTATATAGAACATGAGGTGCTCATATCCAGGAGGCATGAAATGAGTACATCCCTATTGGCAATGAGGAATTTATAAATTAGGGTATTGGCTAAATTTGTTTTAGATTCCATGGATCAAGATGGGATAAAGTATGGATGATGTGGTTCGCTAAATCCCATTGGTAGGTGTGGCAAATTCAATAGAAATATTTAGGCATGAAAATGGGATGTGCGAAATAAATTCAGACAAAGGATTGCTTTAGTTCAATCTCAAGTTTGACTCAATGATATGAGATGTTGGATGGGATAAGATAATATTTATGTTGACCAATTTAGGATGTGAGATAGATTTTTGATGATTTTGATTATATTCGATTGGGTGAGCTACAACAAGCTCTAAAATTTGAGGATGATGGGTTATACTAGACCAAGAGACTGATTTCAACTAGTGATTGATTGGATTAAGAATAACTCAAGACTAAGATGATCAACTCAAATAGGATGAGATGATTGGATTAATAGGTTGATGAGATTGTGATGTGTATGAATCAAAATTGATTAGACACTAGCAATATTATAATTAAGACCCTTATGAAAAGAGTTTTTTGACAATATGGATGAGGACTAATTATGACTATATAATTGATGAGAGGACTAGTATAGATAAAGGAATGAGTTAGGTTAGACTAGGATTAGGACTAGTTTGATAAGATGGTAGATAAGGTGACTAGACAAGATAAGGTCAAGATAAATGATTGGATGTAGATAAGGGTAAGTCAAGGTTAGATGTGATTAGTTATGGATAAGGTGGACTTAGTCTTGTGATACTATGGATGACTAATACATAGTTAGATTATGATAAAAGGAAATAGATAGATGACAAGACTTGATTAGGATATGTAAGTGATGGGGGTAGGACTAGAGATATTAGGATAGGATGTGACTAGGATGATATGGGGATGAGAGATACAACCGAATGCAAGAAAAAATAAGTTTAAAAAGATGTATAAATTTACAAATAAAATATTTATCAAAGGATTTTGATAAAGATGCATAAAATGATATAAGGATTAGACAAGGATATACAAGATGATAATATGTGAATACCTAGATATGTGTATATAGGTTTGGGTAAAGGATGACTTGGATCACAAACAACATGGGTCTATCATGACACTCACCAAATCAAGAAAACCACAAACCTATCACTAGAAAATTGATTTGTGTGTGTAACCCAATGATTGCAACATCTAATGTATTTATGGGTGAAGATATAGGCCAATGGCCCATTATAAAATCTACTGAATCCTCTCAACCCCATTTGTGCATGATGATCACTTAGGAACTGATACTAACTCTGTTATCAAGTTACTTATTATGACCGATGGTCCTATTTAGGCTAAATGGGCTCTTTAGGGGTGTCCTTGATATATTCTAGGTACAGTGGGGCCCAAGTCCATGTAGGGTGTTTTCTAAATATTTTTTTAGAGAATTAACTCTTCCCTTAATGGAAGACCTATATGGGGTCAACTACTTATTCTAATGATAGTTGTTCTTTATCTTTATACTCCACCAAAATACAGAGCATGGATTAGTGCATGGTGGTGAAATTCTCAGCCACTATCCTCTTAAGACTATGGAAAGTGCATGGGTGTCACTTACATGTCATATTATCCCTAAAAAATAAAATGGGAGGGTTTATTAGTGGTTTTTGATCCTCTAGGAATCATCAAAAGGATGCAAGGAGGAGATCATACACCATTATAGCTCTTAAGTGATAACATGCAAAAAAATAATTTATTAATTGATTAATTGATATGTGATATATACAAAATATATACAAGATATTTACAAAATGATTTTAAATTTCCAAAACGTCTTTGACAGGTGACCTGCAAAGAAATTGATTAGTAGTTTTAATTAGAAATCTTGAGTGGCAACTTGCAAGACAAAAATATATGACCTGCAAGAGAATATGTTAGCAAGTCAAAATTACTGTTAGATTCACCCCTACAAGAAACAAAATGTTAGTCCAATAAGACTTAATAAAAACCACTAAAAAATCACAATTTTACTCTATAACTTTTTTGAATGAGGGGTCATGACGTGGGGGTTTAGGGGTGACAACCCCAAACATAGTCAAGAGGCATTGCCCCTTATGGGGTTAATGGGAAGTTCCCCTTATGAGGTCAAGGGGTATCACTCCTTTTAGGGTCTACAACAAAAATAAATTCAAAATTACAACTATAGAAGGCAAAACCATAGATACATAGTCAGTTAATACAATATTGATTCTAGAATGTTCAAAACTATAACTTTTAGGCAATAACACAACTTGATAATCTATAGTTTTATAAACTGTTAGCTAAACATAACTGCATGGTTATGCAAAAATGTAGGTTGCTAGGCAATACCATAGGTCAATTTCAATATTCTAGATCATATTATGCAGTTTTACAATTTCAAGAAAATGCAGCGAGGTCTAACAATAGAAATAAAAATATGTTTAGAATGTTTTAGAATGTGCTCCAAATGACTAAAATGAAAACTATCTTGAGTCAAATATATATCTTTGACGTACTTAACTCAAAACTGACTATCAAAAGTAATATCACTTTTTTCATGATATGCAGTTTTGTAAAAAAATAACCTTAATAACAAATTAAAGTTTATTTACAAGAATGCAAAAGATATTTAAAGATAAGACTATTTATAGAATGTAGATATTTACAGAATGTAGAAAAACTTAAAGTCTTTATATATATATATATATATATTAAGTTTCCTAAGTCAATATCACCTTTTACAGAGGCAAAAATACAACTCAAAATCAATACTATGACTGTAGGTATTCAGTTTTAGAAGTAGTTAACTAATCGTGACCACATAATTTAGATAAAACCATAGATTTTAAGTCAATATCGTAACTTAAATTTCAAATTCATGATTTATGAGATGTATTTTTACAAAGGGTTAAAAAATTGCCAAAAAAGGTAAACACCTAGTAGTCAAGGTTCATAGTGTGTCAAAATCATGACTTGGATGTGCAAAACTACCTTTTTCACAACCACAATTTATAGTAGAATTTTGACTTTCACTTGAAGCATGATATTTTTGAGATTTTGAGCTGAAATCCGCTTCAATCTGACCTACAAATTTAAGAAAACAAACTCAAAGCACAAAATTTCAGCCCAAGAGGAGGGCTCCCACTACGTTCTCCAAATGTAAGATGGAAATTTTTGAGTAAAAAGGATTTGGATGTGCAAATAAACCAAAATATACTTGAAACATCAATCTACCATTAAAATCTAGAGCCATTAGATCAAAATGAAATACCATGAACATCATTCAAAACAACATTCTAATCTAAAGCTAAGTGATCTAAATCAAGATTCCAACAAAAAAAAGATTAAAGATTATGGATGAAGATTGCTTATAATAGACTTAGAATTTCAACATGATTTTGGCTTGAAGACTTGATTCAAAATATTATGTTGATAGATTGGACATGGATTCTTTAGTTAGCTTCTAGTTAGTTCCAATGGAGGATTGGAGGTGTTTAAATTTTCCAATGAATTAAAAATTCATTGGAAGTTTCTAGAGAAGAAGACTCTAGCAAAAGAGGGAATTCTAAGGAATTTATAATTCCTTGGAGTTCTCTAGAAATGGATATTTTTAGAAAATGTGGAGGATGAGAGAAACTTATAGAGAGTAGAATACTATAGGTTCATGTTAGGACTAAATGAGGATTAAAAGGGGATTAGGTGAGGATTAGGGGCTAGGATTGTAGGAAAGCCTAGGAGTAGGTGGGTAGGTGTGTCATGGAAATTTTAAATTCCCAAATAATAGACAAGTGGGATTAATTAGTAGATGATGAGGATTAGGTAAATTAATTGATTTGTGGGGGAGGGATAAGGTTAATGGATGCAAAATAATGAAGGGGGATATGATTTAATTATTTAATTAGGACTATGGTTATGGGATTAATTAGGATAAATAATAGGATTAGTAAAATGGTTAGGGCAAGTAGATTTAGGTGTATATAATTATACTAACTCACCCCGTTTCACGTATAAGTGTGTGCTTAACACCTACATGAAATATATGGTCTATTCCTTCAACATGAATTGGCATCTCCTCATAAACAATAAATATTCTATCTTTATGAATGCCAACATTTATGGTAATGAATTTATCTTGTTGACAATGTTATTCATAATCATCAACAAATCGATTGAGGGAAACACAACCAAGAAAAATACTAGATGTATAAAATTATGAGCACAATATTCATAGCTTCAAAAATAAATCTTCCATAAAACTAAAAAACTTTAGGATTAAATAAAAAATGTGTTGGACTAATAAATAAGAAGGAAATAGTGCAAAAAATATGAAATACTATATCGCACTGGAAGCATAATCTGAACAAACATTACATCCATTTGTATATATCCACATGATCCAAATGGTTTACTCTCTACATATGAACTGGTGGTTTTTCATCACGAATATGAATTTTGGCTTCATGGTCCACTCTATAATTACCTTCCTTATAAGGAGAGGAATTGGATGTGAAAAGCAAGGAATCATCATCACCCATTCTAGTAAAAAATTTCACTTGTTGACAAATATCTTCCTGGTCATCAATAAACCAAATATATCATAACATTAAAATATAACTGGGAAAAATATATCATAACATTAAAATATGATCACTAGATTTATAGCTTGAAAAAATTGATAAACCACAAAAAAGTGTACTGTATGATCAAGAAATCACTAAGGCATTCAAATTTTATAATATGAAAAAAAATCCATACTATAATAAAAGCATAATCTTATCAAATAGGGGACACATACATTAATACATATCCCACCTGATCCAATTATTCCACTCCTTCCATATGAATTTTCGTCTCCTAAAAAAAATTAAAGTTTGGCTTCATGGTTATCTCTCTCATTTTCTCTATTATCAGGTGAGGAACTCTATATGAAAAGTAGTGAAGCTTCATCACCCTTTCTATCAATGAAATTATTTTGTTAATGATGTCATTCATGATCATCAAGAGATGTGATTAAAATTACTAAAAAAATTGGTGTGCTTTATTTTTCTTATTTATATTATTATATGATTGAATAGCTGAATCTTGTCTAATGACTAATCTCAAAATGAAATTATCTAGTATACCATATAGCTTACTTTAGAATATATATCAAGTTTCATATTCAAATGGGCAATAATATGGGATGATGAGAAATTGGGGATGCTGATTTTATATTCATTGGTACGCTTCATTTCCCTCTTATTTATCCTTCTACTCCACACGATTTGAGATTAATAAATGTTTTTTTTTTAAAATTATTTCAAACAAAATAATATTGAAAAACACCTTCAAGATTGAAGTAAGATCATGTTCCATATAAGCATTCATTTTCTTTG
This sequence comes from Torreya grandis, assembly GCA_037957365.1. Taxonomy (NCBI): domain Eukaryota; kingdom Viridiplantae; phylum Streptophyta; class Pinopsida; order Cupressales; family Taxaceae; genus Torreya; species Torreya grandis. The sequence goes on from JARHVA010004251.1 coordinate 577,806, forward strand.
CAAGTATTTCATATTTATTGTAAAAATTATGAAACTCTCTTTAGGAAAGTATGTGATGATATAAAACTACCATGTGTGTTCTTGTCCTATTTAGACTTGCAATAAAACATGAACTACAAGATCTGGAACAATACAACCTAAACTTATCCAATATACCTCAGCTCTAGTAGACCTTGCCTGACTGGATACTTTAATTCAATGCCAAATACTAAATTAAACATATTAATCAAATTCAAAGGCCTAACTAAAAAAATGACATTCAATATCCGAAAATTAAAATCACCAATAATTGATTAATCACTAAAAACATAACACTATAAATAGGCAATAACTAGAGTCATTAAAACTCCAATGTTGTAAATAACAAAATTTTGAATAATAGTGTGAGTGTACAACTTGAGATTATTTATTGTAAATCCAAATCGAGGCCAACTTAATGATGATTAACTACTTTTAAAGGAAAAACTAAGAGAATTTATACCTAATCATATAACTTATTATTATTCCTTACAATATTGTACATGTTTGGTATATTGTGATATTTAAGAAATAAATTGAACCATAATAACTTTAAATGTAGTTTTAAGGCTTGTGATGAATGTAAGGCTAGGGACACAATCCCAAAAAAACAAAATTGATTTATTTTTTCAACAATTTTCCATTGAAACAATTGAATTGAAAAAGCACATAGAGGAGTTGATTTTTCAACTTAAAATTTAGAGAAGGGATTCTTTGGCTAGATAATCTGAGCTGGGGATGGGGGGGCGAGTGGGAAAGGATAGGGGCTGAAAGTTTGAAAAATCCTCTCATATTTTCAAGGTTGTTTTTATACCAAATGGCAGCCCCTATGTAGTGGATGTTTTATATAAATTTTAATACTAGTAGTTTTGGGTGCATAATTCCTAAAAATAGGAGGAGGGAGATAGAAATTTGATGTTTCACAAGAATGCTTTACTAAAAATCAGTCATAAATGTTCTTAGCATCACTTGCTAATGAAATTCCAATATTCTAATTCTAAGGGACCATTGGAAACCCTTATTTGGTATGATGAAAATATAAAATCAGAGTTCCGATTCATTTAGTGGATGAAATTGTTTGTTTGGGAGTGATGATGGACATGGAAACTCATATGGTAGAAAAGTGAATGAAATTATCCTAGACTTAGGGAGTACACACACCCAACATAATGTTTGGTGCTTGGATACAATTTTGGTCACAAAAATTATTGTGTCTTTGTGTGGCTTGCATATTCTCATTAACTAAGCAATAAATAAGATGAAGAACATAATGATATCCCAATATAATACAATTTCAAATTTCTTGAAATAAATTATCTTAGTGTCAGGTAACACCCACACCCTACATAATGTTTAGTCATTAGCTATGTCGTTGGTCACAAATATGTTTATGGTTATGCATGGATTGTATTTTCTCACTTAGTCCATAGTAAACAACACAACATGCAATTATTTCTTGATGGACTAACATTTCAACATTCCTAAAACAAATTGTCCTAGATTTAGGCAACACCCACTCTCTACATGATGTTTTGTCATCCAATATAATTCTAGTCATGGATATTTTTGTTGATATGCATCACTTGTCTTCTCTCTCTCTCTCTACATTAAATAATTTGAATCACATAATGATACCCTAATATACTATTGTTTCAACTTTCTTGAAATAACATTATCTGATTAGACATCCTTGACAAGGTTGTTAAGAATATTCTAGAACATGTAAATAATAAATTCCTTAAACAATTGAATAATCCCACATTTAATCCCAATGATGATATTAAAAATTAAGAAACTATAATGGTCATGAAAAGTATAACCTTTCTAATTGCATTTACTTATAAGTTTCCAAGGCCTTTTTCAAGAAACCCATTTTGAGTATATCATGGAATCATTGTAGTCCATGACACCACATTTATATGGCATTTTGTCAAATATTTATGTGTATATTTCAAAATTCTGCATACATGTATATTGGGGAAGGACATGATGTTAGATTATATTTTATTGCCCTTTGAAATGGATTTCCTGGAAATGTAGGTAAAAATGGACCAAACATAGTATACCTCTAATGAAGAGCCTTAGAAACAAATATAAATGAACCAAGCCTATGAGACCTAAATTTTTGCATATAAAGATGTTTAGGTAGGCTTCTTTAGTGACTATATAAAAATTGTGACCAAGGCAAAGGATGCTAAAATCATGTAAGAAACATAGTTTTTTTATGTTATCCTCACCCATTTGAAAGATAGTAAATTCTATTTACACATTTATCTACTTGTAACTGAACAACTCTCAAGCTGGTAATGCCAATATATCAACCTTCTAGGTAGTTTTGTTAGTGATAGCTAGTCCAATTAGTTGAGTGTCTCTAGTTATTTTTCCTATACTCTTCCAAGTATTCCAACCTCATTGATGCAATGAGATTTATGAGCCTACTTCCATAATTTTTATGGACACTCCACATCCTATCTCTCCTCTCATTTATATGTTTGCCTATAACTCCAACACCACATAGTGTAAAGAAACTACTTATAAATTATTATATTTTAATTTAGACCATCACAAGTTAACATGTGAACATGGTTAGACAAGGGATTGGAAGCTATAGAAAGTGATTTTATAATTACATAAACTATAGGTAGTGTAGCAAAATTTATTGGAATGGTGCCACCTTTGGCAACCAATAAACCCCTATGGTTATGGAGGTTGCTATAATTCAACAACTACATCAACTCAAAGCCTTTGTAAACATATTGTTTACTTTGTCTCAACTACTATTTCAGCTGGGTATCTCAATTGTTTCTACGTGGATAATAGTGGATAACATGTCTTAGCTATCATTCTCAAATTTATTTATCCTATAATATTAATTTTATATGACTATTATTTGAAACATTTAAAGACTTCCATTTAAGTGCTTATCATGTTATATGTCCATCTAAGACATCATTTTCATGTTTTTAGAATATTTGCATTAATATATTCAACATTATCATACCAATGAAATAAAAAACCATTTTCAAATATGACAACTGAAGTTGTTCACATTTTGGCTATCCACCTAAATTTTTTAAGGTTCTTTTTCCTCAATTAAGTTTTTCCATACTGTTGTATTTTATTTTTATATGGTGAAACCTTCATTTTTGTTACTTTTAGAATGACACCTTTTCTCTTTGAATTATTCAAAAATAATCTTGTCACACTTCAAGTTGGAAATATTTTAATTGGTCTTCTCACACTCTATATTACAAGCAAGAGAGTTCTTAATACAACACGTACCAACACTATTTCCACACACGTCATCATCCACTACTATAAGGAGGTGTTTTGAGATAAAATTATAATTTCATCTCTAAATTCCCTCAATTTTTTTTTATAAATTTTATGTTATTATGCAATTCATGATGATCTATTGAAAGCTAACAAAAATAGCCACATGCTTGACACCTTGTCTCATAATAGTGTATAACTTCTACCTTATTGGTGTGAAAATACCTTAATGATTCAGTTTGAAATGTGGGATTAGAACACAAAAATATATATGCAATCCATTTTGTTCTAATACATGTTCATATTCAAAAGAACTTATTCTTTCTTGAAAGTGCTTGGTTCGTCTCACTAACTCAATAAATATTTCACATACTCTAGAAACTTCACATTTCACATGAAAAATATGCTCATTTACATAGAGATGTGTAGCATTTAAATTTAAACTATGATAATGATCCTTGATGACACATTCTCTTGTTCACCCCTTTATAATCCACTTGATTAGGCAATATTGCTTATGGAAAAAATGCCTGTCATGCTCACCAAAATCTATTCTTATAGTGAAAGGATTTCTACAACTTGAAAGAGAACATTTCATATTGCACATATGTTGAGGAGAATTGTACTTATGTGGGTGAGTGTGCCCAAGTTTGATGGAACAATACTTGTTATAATTTTATGACTTGCTATCAAGGTCACAAACCTCACCACATGTGTGATTTTTTTTTTGGATATCATGTTGCCCCTCATGCCCTACTAAATCCTTGCATTCTTCCATTGAAGCTATGTCTCCTTCAAAACTAAAATAAGTGGACATTTATTTACATAAGTGACAACTTATGCATGAGTGAGAGGAGGAATGGCCCTTCTCTCTTAAGCATCTCCAAAAACTCAATATCTCCCACCTAGGCTTCATGAAATTGCTATTCCACAACAATAAGAGTTTAGTGAAAATAAGGAAAAATATACTTGTTGATGCTTTCAAAAAATTCACTTAGAGTATCTTACATGTTGGAAAAAATATAGATCAGAAATTATTGGACATGTCCCTCATGGAAAAACAAAATTCTATCCTTGTTAATTATGTTCTGTAGTAGAAAGACTATATCATAGTGCTATAGGAATGCACCAAACAACAAAATAAGAACATAAATTTCCATAATTAAAATTTTAGGCAACCTCAATAAGTGATATTTAAATATTAAAAGAAACTCATTTCCCTCTCTTTGAAGTTCCAGTATATTTTTTGGCATTTTCAAAATGTTTCCAATACACTAAAATTTAGAGCAACATTTTATTATCAAGGAATATAGTTTCTTAGGATAAGGGAATATTTGTTTTTGACAACTAAGATTGTTAACATATAAGTAATTGTAATTATAGTATATTTATCTTTCAAAACAAAAACCACTTGATTTAAAAATGGCTACATTATAAGGCATAAGCATAGGTGTACACATTTAATAAAATTTTCAATGTATCTTTTGGTCATTGTATTATGAAACTATTAGTTCATGAAGAAGGATAAATTTGGTTAGCTGGCTAACATTTATTATTTTATAGTACAATAAGGATGATCTCTTAGCATATGATCTTGGCATTAAGCAAACCAAGTACCCAACATAGTTATTCTTTAAGACCTTGATTGCTACTGATAGGAGTAACCACAATGACTTCTCTGTTCCTTATTGTGTTGTAGAGTCTTTTTCCCTCCACTTGTAGTATATTTCTTCTCAAACCCTCCATAAAATAATAAATTTAAAATAACTATATTTTGTTTATTTTATTTGGTAATCTTATGGATATATTTTCTTCAACCTTTTCATTCTTCTCACTATTATTTAATGTTTCATGATTTTTCACAACACCCACCGGAACAAGTGCATGTGGCTAGAGATTCACATAAAAATATATAGAGTCATAGTAATTTCAACATATATATCATGGTAGGTGATTTATTGGTAGATAATTTCGGTTATATGCACATCATTTGGCATGTAAATATTACACTAGTTGATGAATTTAAACTCACATATATTCATATTAGAGGACTATCATGTCCCCTTTATAATTAATTTCCATTTAATAATTAATTAATCCAATTTTAAATTACAGGAGAATAAGGGAAATGAAATTAAAATAAATATTTAATTAATTGTTTATTTGAGATTGGTAAATATAATAAACTAACAGGGATCAAGTTAAATAATATACCTTTTTTAGCCAAAGTGGGGAATGTTATTTAAAGGAGGATAATAGGATTTAAATCACATTAATAAATTATTTTTTCTTTATTATCCTCAATAAAAATTGGCCAATTTGGGAAATTATTGGAATAGGACAAAAAGAGGAAAAACATAATTAAAGCAGGTTATGGAAAGTGGAGGAAGATGACAACTAATGGATTTTTTAATTAGATTTTTATCTTTATAAAGTTATGAGTTATGTTTTGGCACCCCTTGTGGGCCCTCTTGGTTATTTATGTTCCATAATTTATTTTTTAAGGATCTTTTGCCAAACTAATGATTTTCTCATATAGAACAATGTACATGCAATGTTATTCAGATCATCTTGGAACGAAAACTCTTGGATGAAAATGGCATTTGAAAGAAAACCCAGGGGTATAAAAGATTTTAGGATGAAGATCCTATGATATATACTTACAATCCCATATAAGAGTTGTTACAGATCTTCAAGGAGTATAGATTTCAGCTAGTGTTCACTATTTTATGTAGATAGTTGGTGTGATAAGAGAGTATAGAAGAATTTTTAGATTTGTGGGTTTGTTACAGTAGGTAGTAAGTAATTGTATTGTGGGGTTATTTTTAGGTTATTTTTTTATTATTTAGTGTTGTGTAATCAACCTATTAGTGTTGTGAATTTGTACTTTGTTTGAGCAGTGTTTGCAGTGTTACTCTGTAGTTCCAACAAGGGTTTTTACCCAAAATTTATATTATAATCCATAAATATTGTGGAGTGATTATTTAAATAATTTGTAATTTTTTTTAGAAATAATTTTTTGAAACACAAATTTCCATAGGTGCTGGTTTGAAATAACTATGTTATTTTATAAAAATTGTCAAATTTGGGTTTCACTAGCTAGTGTAGAGAAAGACATAAATTTTATGGTAATTATTCATAATATAAAATTAATTTTAGATATGATATTTCTATATAAAATTAAATAAGGATAAATTATAGTCGTATCAATCTATAATCTTTCCAAATTTTTGGCTTTTAAGAGTAGATGCTTCCTAGTGCGAGAGAAACTAGGTATTTCAAATGAGAACAAAAAAAGTTATAAGCAGAGAAATTAATCTCAGTAGAAGAAACTATGGCTGAAATTGAAATGGAAGAAAAAGTAGTGATAGGTAAAGAAAGAGCATATAAATTCTACAACACCTTGGAAAACATAAATCTTGGTTAAAGAGAGTTGAGAGAAGTGATGCGAAAACTAGTGGGTCAACTAAGTCTTGGACCTATTCCTAGAAGGGAAGGCTCACCTATGAGTAACAAATATATGATTCATTCAATTTAGAAAACCCCAAAACCCAAATTCATATCATAAGAGGAAGAGACCATAATTTCGCCCCTTTAATCCATTGGAACAATTTTAATAAAATCAACAAAGATATATAATGCATACATGAATTTAGATGAAGGTCTCAAAGTTGTCCTTTCTTATGATAAATTTATAGAAATGTCAAAAGGAATCACACACCAAAAATTACAAGGAAATCAACATAGTGGTGGAAGATCTGAAAAATAAATTGAGTAGATTATTATCTCTTATCTATGATGGTAGTGATACAATTTTAGCTCAGGATTGGTTGTATAAATTACAAACCACATTAATTTTAAACTTATGAAGGAGAATAAAGCCATTCAATTTACAACTTTGCATTTTGAGGGTGTTACATATGATTGGTGGTATCATGGACTAATAACACAAGGACATGACCAAATAAATACATTTAAAGAATCTAATTAGAGTCTTCTTGATATATTCGAGCTAAGGGATGAAGAAGAGTACTTCAAGGAACTCTCTAAAACCAAATAAAAAACCTCAATAAGTGCATATGTATAAAACTTTCAAAATATGGATGTAATGGTAAGTGATATTTTAGAAAAAAATGGTTATCTTTTTTTTATTGATGGAATTTTTAAGCTCCTTAGAGGTTTTATCAAGGCTTTTGCACTAGTCACCTTCCGAGATGCTATAAGAAGAGATTGAGCTTTAAATCTTGAAACCTCAACACAAAAGAACAAGTTGTCTTATCCTTCCAAACCATTTTCTCATAGTCAAAATAAGAAAAATTTTCAAAAAAGAGAACTTCCTATTTCTATTTAAAATTCTATGCCTCTTTTAACACAAAATAGATGGATGAGAATATTAGGAATGAACTATGAAGGAAGAAGCTTTGTTCACATGTAAATATCCATGGGGACTAGTTCATAGATGCCTAGGTAAAGGGCAAGTGCACTATACTAAAGTAATATTAGATGATGAACAAGGTCTAGAAGAATTTGAAACCTTGGAAGAAGTGGAAAACCTAGTAACAGAAGAGGATGGAAATTAATTTATATATGGAGGTACTCTAGCTAGTGTAGAGAAATGCATAAATTTTATGATAATTATTCCTAATATAAAATTAATTCCAGATCTGACATTTATCTATAAAATTCAATAAGGGTACATGAAAAAGATTTGCCTTTAAATAATGTTTACTTATGGACATCACTGATAATGTTTAAGATGATAAATTTATAGTTCAAGTTTAGTTTCACTTTTAGTCTTTTAGACGAATTCAAATCTTCTCCCTTCCTTCCTCATCACTGTGGGTTGTTACATAGTGATTCTTTTATATCTATTTATTTCTACATGATTTTCTATTTTAGGTCATCCAAAGAGGTATCTTCTAACAACATGGTGTAGCATATTCGTAAGTGCAAAGAGACTTGTAGTTGGTGATTATATCCTATTTATAAGGCACTGATAATAAACATAGTCAAACAACTTGAAATTTTCATTGATTCAATCTACTTTATTTGATTATGCAAATGCAATAGAAGGATGCTTATTGATGTAAGTTCTTACTTTCCAAAAGTCTAAATTTTGTCTTAGATATGTACATTTTACATCTTCCTTACATCATCATAATTGAAAGAGAATATAAAAAAGATAAAAGGATAGTTTTGAATATTTTCCCTCAATTAAAACTTAATTTATAATGGAATTGTACATGGCACATAACACTAGCAGAAATTTAGAAAAGTTGTTGCATATATTTTCATGGCGTTATCACATTTGAAAGAAGGATTTTGATATGGATTATATCCTTAGGTAAATTTTTAAAAAATTAGATTTGATGCCAATTGACAAAATTTAATCTTTTTTTTGAGATAGTAAAATAACCTTTAAATCTCTATAACAAATCTAACACCTAGAAATGTCTTGCTTGTTGTTCCCCAAAATTTATCACTCATTTTGGGACAACATTTGAACTATTTTGGTCCTACAAGACAAAATTACTTCTTCCCTTCTCAAAATTTGTTCTGAGCATTCAATTTCCTCATTTTTCAAGCTTTTCAGTAAAGGGACTAGTAGGTTAAATGGGTTCAATGGCTTCTACGGGCGAGTTCAATCAAAAGTGCAAGTTTATAGCACTTAGGAAATTTTAGGATCGGTTCAATGCTTTGGTTCAACCAAAAATGTTCATCAACAAGCTTCTAAGCAAGGATTGAACCATTGAACCTTAAACCATTTGGTTCATAGGTTTAACGGGTTCAAAGGTTCAACGTCATCGGCAAGAGTTAAGTGCTTTGTCAAAGATTCAACAAGTTCAACCGCTTCAAGGTTCAACAGATTCAAACACTTAGCAAAAAACAAAGGCTTTGAACCATTGAACCGTTGAACCTTTAACCATTTTGGTTCAAAGGTTCAACGGGTTAAACAGGTCAATAGGTTCAATGCACAGTTGGTTCAAACAGTCAAAAGACTTAGCCAAAATAAAGAGATTGAACCGTTGAACCAAAGTTGGTTCAATCAGTCAATTCAATCGATTGGTTCAAGGGACTAACCCAAAGCCGAAGGGACAAGTGCCCTTGTGGAGGGCAATGGACTAAAGGCAAATACCCTTGCAGAGGGTAGCAAATGGTTGGTTCAAGGGTCAAAGAGAAGGCAGAAAAGATGGAATTCCTTCATATTTGTTCAAAGGCTAAAAGTGAAGATTTCCTTCAAACTTTTTGTTTGAGGAAATTATCAGGCAAAAAGTGGGAATTCTTTCAGAAAAGTTCCCGTGGCAAAAATTGTTAAGGCAAAAGTCCTTCAGACAAAATGTCTGAAGGAATTCCTTCAAACATTTTGTCTGAAGGAATTCACTTGGGAAGAAAGCCCGACCGAAAGGAAGGAAATGAGCAGCTAAGGAAAGGAACATTTCCTTCGGACAAAATGTCTGAAGGAAAAGCCCGAAAGCAAAACCCCGATGGGAAAAAGATGAAGCAAAAGAAGATTTCCTTCAGACAAATTATCTAAAAAGATTCCTTCAGACATTTTGTCTAAAGGAAATAAAGGATAAAGTCTACTGAAGAAGCAAAATCCCATCGAAGGAATTAAAGCCCGAAGGCCACCCAAAAGACCCCGAAGGGTAGGTACCCTTGCGGGGGACTCTTAGTGCCAACAAAGTGGACCTTTCTCAAAGCCCAAAGGGAGACCTTCCCTTTAAGGCATCCCATAGGCTAAATAAAGATGCAAAAAAGAGCCTTCAAAGACAGCCAAAAAAAAAAGGAACCATTAAACCGTTGAACCTTGAACCAAAAGGTTCAACGAGTTCAAAGGTTCAGAGGTTCAACCAGTTCGATGAAGATCAAAGGGCTTAGAAAGAATAAGAAAGTGATAGAACGAAGAATGAACCAATGAATTGATTAAACCTTGAACCAAAAGAGTTCAAAGTTCAATGGTTCATAGGTTCAACTGTTCAAAAATAGCCCCAAGCAAAGGAAGAACATGGATGATTCTAGAGACCAGTTTAAAGGATGGTTCAACCAAACAAAGCAAAGAAATGAACGAACAAAGGCAACAATTAAACTAGGAAGCTAAGAGAGATCACCTCAACTATTAAACCATTGAACCAAGGAACTTTAGCAAGATCAAAGGTTCATGGTTCAACATGGTTCAAACAGCCAACAAGCCATTGACGGCCCCACAGATGTTAAAATTAAGGTAATGGAATATCTATTAGTTTTTTAATATGGCATGGAACTTAAAGAGTAAACAAAGCAGCCAGTTGAAAAGAGATCTTGAGAGCTCAAATTGCTATAGGGAAGAGAGAACAATGCAAAGGATCAAAAATATATTCAAGGGAGTTATTTCTAGTAGGTGAAATAGTGGATCAAGTGGTCATCTGAGCACACCAAATCAAAGATGTGGCCTAATTTTATTACATGAAGTAAAGACAAATTGGACAGCTGTGCAGACATCAGAAAAATGACTAGACAACTCATGCTAAGGAGGAGACATATAAGATGGATGGGCATGCCATAGTTAAGGGAATGCACTGTTCCAAGCATGGCCCTCCAGATAGAATTGAAAATGCATTGAAGGCATTGAATGCAATATGGGCCGTCCCATAGGAAAGAATGCCAAGCCTTGCTTGGCTGCTATACATTGTAAAATCTTGCATTATGCGAAGGAGATCTTTTTCATTATAGAAGCAAAACTCTGCCCAAATTAAAAGGTGAATACTGAGACTTTGAGCTCAGATTGTTGTTCATATTATTTTATCTGAATGAGAAAACAAGTTACTTGCAGACTTTGTGTTATTATAGCTTGTGCCATTTAGGAGATTGTTCTTATGTCTATCTTCTAGATGCATTCTTGTTTATTTAATCTAACAGGTAGAACTAGTGGAAGTGATAAGGAAGATGTCCTGAAGTCAATTACTTTCAGACTTTGTGCTGTCATAGTTGTCTTCAGTGTGTGTTTTTAGTTTATTTCTATGTTGAGGATTTTGGGATGAATTTGTGCCCCCATTATCCTTTGTGTTTCACTCTTTGGGGAGTTGAGGTGGAAACTTTGTGTTCCATTTCATCTTGCTGGTTACTGCACCCTTGGTTACCAGTTTCTTGTCATCACCTGAAAGAACTCCTACTGTCTCCTGCAAGATCACTTTTGAAAGAAGAGAAGTGCCTTCAGTGCTTTCACTAAGATTTTCTCCTTTGTTTTTTAACATCATCTCTAAAAAAAGAGAGATGGATGGGATTGTCCTACCCCTGAGTGTTACTTTCTACTTATATATATAGTATATAGCTCCTGCATATCTATAGGGAACCTCCCCTTGATGAGAGGAGAGATTTGTCTACTTCTGATGTAGTAAACCTGCACATTGGGTTGACCCATCTCCCTTGCTATGGTTGATAAGACCTATTTTGCTCACCAATTAGCTGGTTGACAAAATATTCACCCAATAGTTTTTTGGCGACTCTGCTAGGGAAGAACACATAGTTTGAAGCCTCAAGCTTCAAGCTGAAGCAAGACCAGTTCCTTCCCATTTTTATCCTGCAATCTGGAAACTCCACACTATACCAAAATTCAAAGAGCACAAGGTGTTTTTGACCCTATTTTTGAATTGGTGTAGAAGGGCAATTATGATTTGTTTCCTCCCCAAATTCAAGTTCAATGATTTAGGAGTGTTCCTCCTACTTATACCAGGACACCAACACAAGGCAGAGCTTCCTTTTTTTTTGTCAGTAGAGCATTGCCCATACATATGCCACCCAAATTTTTTATCCCTCTTTTTCATAATCAAATAATGGCAGTTCAAGGCCCCTAGGGTAACTCTTTCAGCCCACTCAATCTTACTCCACCTCTGCATGAGCTACCACACAATTCAAGGAAGAATTTCTCTAAATTCTTTGGTGATGGGAGAGTTCATCCTGATGAACACATTACAACTTTCAACATATCCTGTGGTGTAATAGGAGTGGAATTTGAGGATGTGGCAGTAAGGATTTTCATGAAAACACTACAAGGCGCTACTACAGATTAGTTCTACCATTTACAGGCTAGGTTAGTCACTAACTGGGACACACTTAAAGCTAAAGTTGAAGCCAAGTTCAAACCTATAGAAGATGCACATGCCTTATTGGCCTAGGTCACATAGATGAATAAGGAACCTCATGAACCTATGAGGGATTTCATAGCAAAGTTTGACAAGCTCAGGAACTAGATTCCTATCATTGCTCAGCCAACACTTGAAAATCTCAAATGATTCTTCATCAATTCACAACTGCTTGAAGTAAGTTTTTTGCTGAGATGTGATGGTCACATAGACCTTACTACTGCTCAAGACTTGGATACTAAGGTAGAAGATGACCTTATCTTGGTAGGAAATATAAGGAGAGATCCAAACAAAGGTAAATCCTCTTCACCTTTTGAATAATCACCTACAACCACCACTAATCCAATAGTGTAAAAGCTGGCAAATGAGTTGCTGGCTCTCAAAAAACAAATGGCACAAGGGATGTCATCTACTCCTTCATATAGAGATGTACTAAGGAGGACATTTCCAAATCAATCATACCAAGGCAATGCTTCTAGGAATCAAGGGCATGCAAATCATCTCCCTCCCCCTCAGAGGAATAACCTTGTCATTGAAGCACCTCCAACCAACTTAGTGATTGGATATCTTCAAGCTGAGTCAGATTTCTCATTCTAGCCTGAGTTGAATCCTAAAGATGACACTAATCTCTTCATTGAGGAAGAATAATTAGTTGGTGACTCCAACATTGGTTTCTTGAATTACCAGGATGAACCTAGAAGTGAAGGTATTACAGTTGAGGGATCATATGCTATGTTGACCTAGTCCAAGAACCAGTCGGCCCAGAAAGCTAATAAAGAACAAGTAGAAGAGAAACCTCAACTGGAAATTTCAATTGCTAAGTGGGGAACCACTCTGCCTTTCCAGCCAAAGGACCCGATGATTGTGAAAAAGGTAAGTACACCAAACATCCCTATGCCTTTTATTTCAAATTCACAGTCCAGTTCTCCCCCTCCCAAAACTCAAAAGGATGAACTCCCATCCTCTATAACTGGTTCATTTCAAACATTTGATATCATTGATCATATAAAGAAAACCGAAATTCAAATGTCTGAATTTGAATTTCTACAGTCCAATCCTGAGCAATTAGATAAATTAGTTCAATGTGTTAAAAACCAGGCCGTCCCTATAGGACAAGTAATCCCAAAGGTAACTCATGATTCCCAAAAGAACATATACATAAGGAATAAAATTCTCATTACTCCTCCTACTGCTCCCAAGAGGACTGAAACATTTTATGTCTCCCTGCTAATAAATGGACATCAGCTAAATAACTGCATCATTGATTTTGGAGCTTCAGACAATGTCATGCCTGCCAAAGTGGCAGAATCCCTTGGTCTTACTTTGACCAAAACATTTAGTAGATGATTCTCCATGGAGAACAAGTAAGTACCACTACTGGGGCAAATCAAGGATGCCCAATTTGCATTTGCAGTATTCCCAGATAAGAGAATCAAGATTACTATCCTGGTAGCCAATATCCCAGCATCATATGGCATCCTTATTTGGCAAAATTTCTACAAGGATGTTGGTGGTGAACTAAGCATGGACCTATCTGAGGCAAGGATTCCAGTCAAATGCATTATGAAAAGATTGCTTCCTGAAAAGGAAGTGAAATATGTAGTCACCCAAACATCAGCACCTAAAGCTCAAATTCTGTTTGAGTCTTCAGGCATGGGTAACTACTTTCTATCCATGGATGAAGTTCATGAGGCATCTGATGATGCTCCTAAAGGTGATGATTTAAAGATTAGTTTAGCTAGAATAGCAAAATAATTGGAGTGTAATGCAAGTGTGGAAGAATCTCCCCCTCCAAATGAAGAAGAATTCAAAGAAAAATTAGCATCAAATGAGGTATAGATTCTGGAATTTTATGGTAGTTGATCCTCTACCAGTTCAAGATCCAAAATTGTGTTAATATCTCTTCAAGGAGACATTTTTCCTTCATCTTACAAATTACAATTCAATAATACCAATAATATAGCTGAATATGAATCGCTATTACTTGGATTGAGGGTTGCTCATGACAAAGGCATCAAACTCCTTCATGTTAAAGGAGATGCTGAACTAGTGGTTTGTCAAGTGAGAAACCTGTATCAAACCAAAAATGAGAGATTGCACCACTACCACAATCTAGTCTGTGATCAGATTGAAAGCTTTGATGATTTCAACATCTCTGCCATTCTAAGGGAATTCAATGATCGGGCTGATGCACTAGCTATTTCAGCAACTCTCTTGATTCCTCACCCTGACTTCAAAGGAGACAAGTACACTATAGAACTAGTCTTTTGATCAAGTGTACCTAATAATTCCAGTCATTAGCATGTGTTTAACAATGACAACCAAATCATTTCCTTCTTGCAGTAAAAGGATAGCTTTCAATAGCTTCACTTTGAAGGTAGTGAGCCTCAGAAGCTTGAACTAGCCCTTGAATCAAGTTCAAGCATGGATGAAGAATTTATACAGCTGAAAAGGAATAAAATTCCCAAAGGCTTGGTTTCCCTTGAGAATTTGTTTGATAAACATGACAGGTTCATCAAATAGCAACAAATGGATTCAAGCTCCTTCCAGGTTTTTGATCAGGTTATCCTAGGTACCAGAGAAAATCCCAAGATGGTGAACATTGGGAAGTGCTACACTCAGGAAGAAAAGATCAAGTTCACCACTCTATTTAGCTAGTACATAGACATCTTAGCATACTCCTATGATGTTTTGAAGTCACTCAGACCTGATGAAATTTGCCGTGACATTCCTCTGTAAAGTGATTCGGCACCTTACAGGCAAAAATCTAGAGTACAATCTGAAGATATTAGGTACTATTCTGTCTGAAATACAAAAAAATTTGAATGCTAGAATCATTTTCCCAATCCATAATTCTACATGGATTGCAAACATAGTGCCTGTAAGGAAGAAAAATGGAGAAATTTGCCTCTACGTGGATTTTAGAAATTTAAATCAGTCATCCTTAAAGGATAAATATCCTTTGCCAATCATGGATCAAGTGCTTCAGACAGTGATCGATTTAGATATGTTATCAATGCTAGATGGCTTCTCGAGATATAATCAGGTTGAAGTTGGTGAATCAGACCAATACAAGACTACATTCACCACGCCTGGGGGCACATTTGCATATCAAAGAATGCCTTTTGCCCTGATATATGCTGGTGCCACCTTATAAATAGAAATGGACCTTGCTTTCAAAGATGAAATGGGTAATTTCATTGTGGTTTATCTTGATGACTTGACAGTCTTTTCCAAGCATCGCCCTAACCTTGTACGCCACTTGCAACAAGTGCTGGAATGCTGCCGCCAAAATGGCATTTCTTTGAATCCCAAGAAGTCTATTTTTGGGGTAACAAAAGGGAAACTTCTTAGACACATTGTGTCCAAATAAGGCATACAAATTGACTCAAACAGAGTCAAGTCTATCCAAGAGCTTACTTTGCCCACAAGTAAGACTGTAGTTCACTCTTTCTTTAGAAAGGTGAATTTCTTAATAAGGTTCATCCTCGAGTTTTCTGAGAAGACTCATCATATTGTAAACATGATGAAGGGAAAGGCCACTTTAAATTAGACTAAAGAAGGCAAATTGGCATTCCAAGATATCAAGATAGCTATTACCCACGCCCTAATTCTGGTATGTCCAGATTATAACAAGGATTTCACCATGTATAGTTATGCTTTTTAGCACACAATTTCAACAATTTTGGTTCAACATAACCAAGAAGGTGTGGAATCTCCTATTTCTTTCATGAGCTATCCTCTCAAAGCTCATGAGTTGAAGTACTCAAACATGGAGAAGCATGCTTATGTAGTGTGAAGGTAGTGAAGCATTTCTGCTTTTACATCCTAAATTCACGCGTTACTGCCCTGGTTCCTGATACCAAAATCAAATCCATATTAACTCAGCAGGAGTTTGGGATGAAAAGGGGCAATTGGATAGCAAAAATCTAGGAGTTTGATCTAGTCATCAAACCAATGAAACTGGTGCAAGGAAAAGGCCTATGCCAATTGATTGCAGATAATAAGCCAGAACAAATAGAGCATGAAGAAAAAGAAATTGAAGACACGCCAACAGTCCTCTTTGTATCCACTATAAATGACTGGTATTTAGACATTGCTCATTTCCTTACTTATGGTGAGTGTCTTGCTCACCTGTCTTATAAAGAAAGAGGGACTATCAAGTTGAAAGCTACCAATTTTGTCCTCTAGGACAATGGCTTGTATAAGAGGAGCCTTGATGGAGTGTTCCTTCACTATGTGGATAAAGAGCAACAAAACTAAATTTTGAAGTCCTTGCACAATCTGCACTATGGAGGACATTTTTTTGCTCTTGTAACTGCCCATAAAATTTTGTGAGCCAGGTACTACTAGCCCACTCTATTTCACGATGCATACAAATGGGTAAGAAAATGTGAACTATGCTAGCAGTTCGTTGGAAGACCCAAGTTAGTTGCCCTACCTCTCAAGCTAGTGGTCATAGAGGAGCCATTTCAGCAATGGGGAATCAATTTCATTGGTGCTGTAAACCCATCTTCTGGTGTTGGACATGATTATGTGCTCACAGCAACATATTACTTCACCAAGTGGGTGGAAGCAATTCTAACCAAGCATGCTACTTTAGAAGTAGTGTGTAATTTCCTCAAAGAGAACATCATTTCCAGGTTTGGGATCCCAACCAAGATTGTCACTAATAATGTAGCTTGTTTCACTTCCTAAGAGATCACTCAGTTCTATTTTACTATGGGATCACCCTCTCCCACTCTTCTGATTACTTTTCACAAGGGAATGGACAAGCTGAATCAAGTAACAAGAACCTGGTGACTATCATCAAGAAATTGGTAGATGAAAACCAAAGGACATGGCATAAAGCATTGGTTGATGCTCTATGGGCAGATAGAATTACACCAAAAAGGGCAATTGGTATGTCTCCTTTCTAACTTCTTTATGGTCTTAATGCTGAGATACCAATCACCCTGGAATTGCCAGTATTGAAATTGGCCAAGGTAATTGAAGATCAGACATATGAAAGCTCCCTTGATAAGTGGATCATGTGCCTGACTGAGCTAGATGAGCAGCGGACTATGGTGGTGGACCGAATTGCTGCGCATCAAAGTCTAGTGAAGAAGCTCTTCAACCAAAAGGCAAAAAACCATGATTTCTAGATTGGAGATCAACTCCTACTGTGGGACAAGAGAAGAGAACCAAAGGGAATGCATGGAAAGTTTGATTCCATGTGGATGGGCCCTTTTACTATGCATCAACTCAATGGTGAGAATAGTTTCTTGTTGAGATATCAAGATGGCATGCCCTTTTCTCTGCCTCACAATGGGTAGCATTTAAAGCACTTCAAAACTTGAAGTATCAGATAAGTTCACCTCTACATATGTATAGTCTTTGTTTCTATTGTGTGTTATTCATTTTCATTTTTGGTACCTTTATTTTTGGGTAGCATGACTCCATAGCCCATTGGCATACTTCAAGGCACTGGAGATTCTAGTTTCTACTCTCCTCAGCTGTTCTAATTCTTCAACTGAAGGAAGTTCCCCAACTGGAGCCAACTATTGTTCTCCAAAATTTATCACTCATTTTAGGACAACATTTGAACTATTTTGGTCCTACAAGGCAAAATTACTTCTTCCCTTCTCAAAATTTGTTCTAAGCATTCAATTTCCTCATTTTTAAAGATTTTTTAGTAAAGGGACTAGTAGGTTCAATGGGTTCAATGGCTTCTACGGTTGAGTTCAATCAAAAGTGCAAGTTTCTAGCACTTAGGAAATTTTAGGATCAGTTCAATGCCTTGGTTGAACCAAAAATGTTCATCGGCAAGCTTCTAAGCAAGGATTGAACCATTGAACCTTGAACCATTTTGGTTCATGGGTTCAACGGGTTCAAAGGTTCAATGTCATCTGTCAAATATTCATCAAGTTCAACCGCTTCAAGGTTCAATGGCTTCAAACACTTAGCGAAAAATGAAGGCTTTGAACCATTGAACCATTGAACCTTGAACCATTTTGGTTCAAAGGTTCAACGGGTTCAACGGTTCAATAGGGTCAACGCACAGTTGGTTTAAATGGTCAAAATGCTTAGCCAAAATAAAGAGATTGAACTATTGAATCATTGAACCAAAGTTGGTTTAATCAGTCGGTTCAATCGGTTGGTTCAAGGGACTACCCCAAAGCTGAAGGAATAAGTGCCGTTATAGAGGGAAATGGACTGAAGGCAAATGCCCTTGTGGAGGGCAACAAACGGTTGGTTTAAGGGTCAAAGACAAGGCAGAAAAGATGGAATTCCTTTGGATTTATTCAAATTCTAAAAGGGAAGATTTCCTTTGGACTTTTTGTTCGAGGAAATTATCAGGCAGAAAGTGGGAATTCTTTCGAAAAAGTTCCTGTAGCAAAAATTGTTAAGGAAAAAGTCCTTTAGACAAAATGTCTGAAGGAATTCCTTTAGACATTTTGTTTGAGGGAATGCACCTAGGAAGAAAGCCTGATCAAAAGGAAGGAAATGAGCAGCTAAGGAAAGGAACATTTCCTTTGAATAGAATGTCTGAAGGAAAAGCCAGAAAGCAAAAGCCCGACAGGAAAAAAATGAAGCAAAGGAAGATTTCCTTCGGATAAATTATTTGAAGGAATTCCTTCAGACATTTTGTCTAAAGGAAATAAAGGATAAATTCCATCAAAGAAGCAAAAGCTTGCTGAAGGAATTAAAGCCCGAAGGCCACTTGAAAGATCCCAAAGAGTAGGTACCCTTACGGGGGGCTCTTAGCGCCAATAAAGTGGACCTTTCTCAAATCCCGAAGGGACACCTTCCCTTCGGGGCATCCCAAAGGCTGAATAAAGATGCATAAAAGAGCCTTCAAAGACTTATCCAAAAAATAAAATAAAAAAAGGAATCATTGAGCCGTTGAACCTTGAACTAAAAGGTTCAATGAGTTCAAAGGTTTAGAGGTTCAACCAGTTTGATGAAGATCAAAGGGATTAGAAAGAACAAGAAAGTGATGGAATGAAGAATGAACCAATGAACCAATTGAACCTTGAACTAAAAGAGTTCAAAGTTCAATGGTTCACAGGTTGAATGGTTCAAAGATAGCCCCAATCAAAGGAAGAACATGGATGATTCCAGAGACCAGTTCAAAGGATGGTTTAACCAGACAAAGCAAAGAAATGAATGAACAAAGGCAATGATTGAACCAAGAAGCTGAGAGAGATCACCTCAACCATTGAACCATTGAACCAAGGAACTTTAGCAAGATCAAAGGTTCATGGTTCAACATGGTTCAAATAGCCAACAAGCCATTGACGGCCCCGCAGACGTCAAAATTAAGGTAATGAAATATCTGTTAGTTTTTTAATATGGCATAGAAATTAAAGAGTAAAAAAAGTATCCAGATAAAAAGAGAGCCTGAGAGCTCAAACTTCTATAGGGAAGAGAGAAAAATACAAAGGATAAAAAATATCTTCAAGGGAGTTATTTCTAGTAGGTGAAATAGTGGATCAAGTGGTCATCTGAGCACACCAAATCAAGGACGCGGCCTATTTTTCTTCCATGAAGTACAGACAAATTGGATAGCTACACAAACATCAAAAAAAGGACTAGACAACTCATGCTAAGGAGGAGACATATAAGATGGATGGGCACGCCATAGTCAAGGGAATGCACTGTTCCAAGCATGGCCCTCCAAACAGAACTAAAAATGCATTCAAAGCATTGAATGCGGTATGGACCGTCCCATAGGAAAGAGAGCCAAGCCTTGCTTGGCTGCTATACATTGTAAACTCTTGAATTATGTGAAGGATATCTTTTTCATTACAAAATTAAAACTCTACCCAAATTGAAAGGCGAATACTGAGAATTTGAGCTCAGATTGTTGTTCATATTATTTTATCTGAATGAGAAAGAAAGTTACTTGCAAACTTTGTGCTATTATATATTGTGCCATTTTAGGAGATTATTCTTATGTCTATCTTCTAGATGCATTCTTGTTTATTTAATCTAACAGGCAAAACTAGTGGAAGTGATAAGGAAGATGTCCTGAAGTCAGTTACTTTTAGACTTTGTGCTGTCATAGTTGTCTTCAGTGTGTGTTTTTAGTTTCTTTCTATGTTGAGGATTTTGGGATGACTTTGTGCCCCCATTATCCTTTATGTTTCACTCTTTGGGCAGTTGAGGTGGAAACTTTGTGTTCCATTTCATCCTGCTGGTTACTGTGCCCTTGGTCACCAGTTTCTTGTCATCACCTAAAAGAACTCCTGTTATCTCCTGCAAGATCACTTCTGAAAGAAGAGAAGTGCCTTCAGTGCTTTCACCAAGATTTTTGACTTTTTTTGTTAACATCATCTCTGAAAGAAAAGAGATGGATGGTGTTGTCCTACCCTTGAGTGTTACTTTTTTCTTATATATATAGTATATAGCTCCTGCATATCTATAGGGAACCTCCCCTTGATGAGAGGAGAGATTTGTCCACCTCTTATGTAGTAAACCTGGACATTGGGCTGACCCATCTCCCTTGCTGTGGTTGATAAGACTTATTTTTATCACCAGTTAGTTGGTTGACAAAATATTCACCCAACATTGCTTACATACTCTACTTGTAGATATTTTTGACAATAAATTTCATATGTTTTTTTTCATAGTCTTGAGAATATTTACAAATAAGTTTTCAACATTATTTATCTATTTCAATTTGTGGCACATCTTTCATCTTTGGCATGATTGTCACTTGATATCCCATGTATTTTATTTCAATGAACAAGGATGAGAAATCGAAAATACTTCTTGGTATTTGATGTTCAAATTGGTAACAAACATCCATGCAATTGTAGTTCTATCTAGTGTCATACATATTGGTGTTTTAAAATAACAACACATGTTTTTACATCTTGATTTCCTCACTAAACTTGATTTGTTCATTAAATTGATATTAATGTGGTTAATGATGGTTAATTTACTGTTGGGGCAAACTATTTTCATTTATACTGATGTATGGACATACATATAATGATTTTCGTATGACTCCTCACTTATTGGTTAGTAGTATTTAAGCTTCATATGTACATTTATCATGCTTATTCAATACTATTGTGCTTTAGTAACATTTTATTGGTTATTATTGATACATACTAACTATCATTTATGTTTGTTGAAGTGGATATAAGAGATAGTCCACTCTCTATAAAGATATGGAGGGAGAGTATCATCAAAGAAGGTGCAAAATATGACTATGTTGGGGGTAGAGATATTCGATAAAGAACCCTACACACTAAAATTAAATGCATGTTATTTATGAGTTGATTAATTATATGTTTTCTCTAATCTCAGTTGCATTTAGCTGATTTGTGCTTGATAATCCTATTTGGTTTTGATCCATGATTAGATTCTAATATTAATGTTTTTAGTTGTTATAATTATTTATGATAGTGATGTTTTATGTCATTGAAGAATATTATAGTTATACATGTCTTTTAGATGACTTGACTGTGGGGATTATTAACTGCATGACTCCTTACTCAGGTGAGTACCTATAAATATAAAAAAAAAGGTTATCACATGAAAAGATTATAATTGTAATGGATATAGAGTAAAATTTTTAGTTTATTAAATAAACTTTATTATATAAACATTAGAAAAATTGATGTAAATGAAAAACTAACAACTCACACTTATACCTGGTTTCAATATACAACTCTTAGACAAATGTTCATTAACTCACTCATTCACGATTCAAGGGTTCCCTGGTTTGTTTGATGATTCTTTTGATATTATTCATTCTCATACTAGTATTATTAGACCCCTCATTCAACTCAAAAAAACTCTCATTACATATTCACAACCTACACAACTTCTTCCCTTTTGGCAGACAATCCTTGTAGCCTTTTTCAATGGTACAATTCAATACAAATTAATTTTGAGAAACTAATGACCTTTTCTAACACCCTCTATATTTTAATATTTCTCTATGAAATTTCAAGTCTTGGATCTACTTGGAAGTCACTCTATTAATTCCTTTTAGGTCTTTATTTATGCCTAATTAGGCCTTCACTACCCTGCACCACACACAATCACCTCTAAACATACATTACCATACTAAACCAGTATAAAGAATACAAAATACTTTAGTATACATGAACACCTAATAAATTACAAATTTTTATAAACTTTCATTGGGTAAACCTCCTATTAGATATATTTTAGTCTTGAAACCCTAGTTCAGGGTTATAACTGTTTGCCACCTACTCGAGAGGGATAAAATTGAAGTATTTAAATTATAAACACGTTTCATTATATTGTAGCAAATGGATTGGCTTTGTATATCACTTACACAACTTTACCAATCTTTTTATGTTCCTTTATATATCTTTGTTCCACTAATAACTTGAATTCTTGCCTAAATGTTTATGTAAACATAGTTTACAGGGGCCCAAGAGCATAATCTTAAGATTTTATATTCCAAAAACAAAGTTTCAAGCATTGTTAAGGTTTGATAGGATTTGTACCAACTTCACATACCCTTCCCAATCATTTTTTCCCCCTTAACATCTCTACTACACCTTCTAACAATTATCTACATTTGACTGTGTGTTCTTTCCTACTACTACAAGGTTGTATAGACCTTCTCAAAAATAAATATGGTAATAAGGAATTGAAAAAAATATAATAACACTTAATAAACATGTAATTCACTTAAAACACACATGATAATATTCAAACAGTTATCTCTATTTATTTCTTTACCATTATTCTAAGTTATATAGTCACTTAATGCTTATACACAAAGAAATAGGGTTTGCCATTGATTAGGTTTTTCAAAATGAGGAATCATTATTTCATTTCTTGGAGCTTGATCTCTCTCCATAATTAAAATTAAACCTTTATATCTATCTCAAAAATAAAATTTACAAGTTTTATAAAGCCTATAAGTACCCCAACTACCTTTTGACCTTCCAATGGTCACAAAAGGCTGCTTAGAAATTTGAAAGTATACACTAAGTGTATTTGGCCATGTATATATGATATAAGGACCATAGTACAAACCCATGGTGTTTTAAATAATGTTCCCTTATTAACATCAATCCTGGATCAACCTTCAATACACATAAGACTCATAAACCATGCTTCATAAATTCATATATTCAAATTATGAAAATTGGTGGGAAAATGCTAATCTAAAAATCTAGCCTACCTAAGCACCCCTAGACACTTGGAAAACATTCCAAAGTGTGAGTTGAGACTCCAAATACTCTTAAAACACCTAATTAACCAAAAAACAATTGATCAAATCATAATTTTTCAAATAAACACCAAAATGAGTCATCTTTAGAAGGATGTTCCTGCATCATACTACTGAGGTGCAAAAGAAAATTTCCATGAAAGTTTAACTAAGTTTATGTTGACCTCATCCTTATCTTGTATCTCTCTTGTTTACTCTAACTATGCAATATCACATTCTCCTAGATCCCAAGGCCTATGAGTGACACATAAAACTCCTTTTTATTTTACCAATGCCACCTTGCTTCTTCCTTTGAGGTTATCTCTTTGAATGTTGATCTCAAACCTAATAATATTCAACATCTTGGTGTTCTCTTACAACAAACATACACAATGAACACACAAGTTAATCATAACAACTTCCTTATTATCTTCTTTGAAACCATACTCTTGCATTCTCATGGTTATCTTTGTTATGCTTGGATATGCTACCTATGAGACTACTGCTTGTTGTTCCATCTTCTCTCCTATAATACTCTTAACCTATTCAACCTCATTATTCCTCTCTTGTTTCTATTCAATATTTTCCTGATCAGTTACTTCACATACCATAGGCGACTTTCTCAACACACTAAATTTCTTAGCAAAGTCCCCTAGATACTCAATGCTTTTGATTAAGGACAATTGATGCGATAAGTATTCAAACATCATTTCTAACTATCCATTTGAAAATAACTGATCATGTTGGGCTGAATATAATATCTCCTTGCTTCTTGAAATTAACACCTTAGAATGATTCTCAATTGTTGCTTCCTTTTCTCTCACTTTTATGGTAAATTGTAATACACCATCCTCCTTTTGACACTTGTTCTCAACTATTATACTCTTGGATTCAATGCTACAACTAATTTATTTTGGTAAATATTCTTTTTCTCCAAAAATCATCACACTTCTTTGTGTCTCCTTCCATGCTTGACTATCCTTCAATGGGGTTAGTGTGATTACTACCATCCTTTTCAATGGTGTAGGTATTGACTCTACCATCATGTATAACTCTCTTATCATACTACCATGGTCTACCAAGGATGATATGGTAGATGTCAATGAGAATCACAACACACAAATTTTATCCTTATAACCACCAATATGGAAATCTATATAGCATTGTTCATTCACTAGGACTTGATGACTATTTTGGATATAAGAAAATTTGTAAGGACTTGGATGCTCTTTAATTTCTAGTTATAACTTTGATACCATCAAGGAAGATGTTGATGTCTGAGCATGTATCATAGGTGGTTCTTAGTGTTAAGAAACACTACTCATTTATGAATTCATATAATTTAATGCATGAGTTACAGGTTGTGATAATCTTGATATCTTTGATGGAATAGAGGTAGAACAAGTGACTATTTCACAAATTTATATTATTTGGTGGTTGGGATCCATCCTAGATTAGTAATTGATCTTTTAGTTTGATTTTTAAGATGATATATGCTATTTAGAGTGAATTATGCTCAAACCTAAGTCTATAGCTAAACCAAAATGAGTATTCACACTGAAGCTAATCTAAGGTGAATTGATAAAAAAAGGGAGTAAAAGGAAAAGGTAGGGTAGAAAAGAGAGGTGTCATTGATCTTTATTTCAAAAATTATGATAAATTTATAATTTCATCTGAACATGCATTTAATCAATGTGCAATGTGAAGTGGTATAAGCTCAAATCCTATCACACATCAGGAAAACATCTAAGGAAGTTATGAAAAGATGCAAAGAAGAATTAGGTTCACTTAATAAAGTTCACCCCTATAATAAAAAAACATTAGCTCAGATGCAAGAAGAACAAAGAAAGTGAAGTAAACCTAAGAAATTTCAACTAATCTAGCATTAACACAAATTAGTAGCTCTGTATTTAAAGATGCATATCCATAATTCATAAAAACTATTCAAATATGAAAATAAGACCAGATAAATGAGAGAGAAATCATGATAGCAATTCACATAAGAAAATGTGGACAAAATTTGTATAACTCCTTGATTACATTAATTTACTCATAAGTTACAAATATTTTTAGTTTTAAAAACTCCCTCCTTTTATAATTGACAATACCTCTTTATATAGACAATTCATGAGGTATACCGGTTAGTCATGTCAAATATTAAGGATAGCTATCCTTTTACAATTCTTTTATAAACTTTTAGAAATTCAAAAATGACTAACCTATAGGCAATGCACTTTATAAGTTGCACATGACTTTACAAAATAATATTATATTTTCAAATAGCATACAATGTTCCTACAAAATAGAATATCCTAAGTCAATTGGTTTAACTTTGGAACCCTTGTTATGATGTAGTCTTCTACCTTCCCTACAAGATCTTCATTCTATAATGTTGTTCATTGATTAGTTGGAGATCAACAAAAGGTCTCATGAATAATTCCTTTTCTTGATCTTCTAGACCCTTGAGATCCCTCTTAGCCCTTTCCAAAGCTTGTTTGATGATCTTGACATATCTTATCTTTTCCTCTAATGATAAAAGTATGTCCATGATTTTCTTGTTATTGGTCCTTATTTTTCTTTATCCTTGATCCCTCACTTATTATATGAATTGAGTAGTTCTATTCTTGAACTCCTCTTCAGTGATAAGTCCTAGTGGACTAAGGGTGTTGGGATATTTGATTAAGCTATCCAAAATGTGTAATGTCTTACCCTCTTACTATTTGAGGTCCTTAGAAATGTCCTCCATCTTATTGGACCAATAAGATCAAAATATAGCCATAGCCATATTCAGGTGGGCTAGGCTAACTATCCTAAATTTAGGGATTTGATTTTTAGTCAAGACTTTAATCAAATCCTTCACTTGGTAGATCGAAGCTTTCCATTAGCCAACTTAGCCTGTAGCCATGGTGATTTGTTTATTCACTATCTTTTCCTAGTCTTGATTGAATCTAAAGAATTGAACAAATTAGCCATGGTGTCCTCAAATTGCCTAAATATATCTTCTTGGATTGACATGATAGTTTATTCTTTCAAATTCTTATTTTTCTACAAGATTCCCTTGATCATTGTTTACAACTGATTTGAATAAGCCTCGGCCAGTTCAAGAACATTTTCTTCAAACATTGGGTCCTCACCAGGATTTTGTCCTCTAACTAGAGTTAATCTAACAAAATGTTCCACTTTTTGGAAAGTGAACTCCTCTCCACCAACCATGGCCTTCTTCTCAATTACTCTCTATAAATTGGTAGTTGTTGGGTCAAATTTGACACCCACTAAATATTGTGTTACTTTTGGAGCTATAGTTTCCATTTGTGCTCTATTTGATTCTCTTAGAGTGTCCATCCTCTTTTCATCTTCCTTTTGTAAAGTTAAGATCCATGGCTTGACCTCTTTATAAATTGGGATATTGATGGCCCTCATCATATCCCATGGATGTTGTGCACTTGGTACCTTCTGCAGTTTTCCATAGATGAACCATTTTGGAATGGTTGGACCATGAATTAAGTTTTCTTCACTAAAGAGGTTAACTTCACTCAAAGGAGGAGTGAAAGTCACCTTGGGCTTCTTTGCCTTCACTAGAATAATGAAAAATTTAGATTTTCTTTTTGGGGGTGTCTATAGGAACTAGATCCAACACTTCTTTCCCCTTATCTTACTTTTTATCTTCCATTTCTTCATCTTCAAACTCATAGGCTAATGATAGTATTTTGAGGGAATATTTAATGGTCTCATCAAGGTCCAATGAGACTATGTTAACTTCTTCCATTAGTGATCCTTGTTCTTTTGCTTGGGTTGAAGAAGATGCAATTTCATCAGGCCTTCTCTCCTCTATCCTTTACTCAATTTTTGCAATAGGTTTGGACTCTATTTGTATCTGGGCTGATGGAGGTCTAGAAGGTGTACCACTTTGTAAATGGTATTAACTTGGTCCTAACTTCCATATGTCATCATCTCCCTTTTTCTCCCTTTGCATCCTAGATTATGGACTAATGTTGTGCATTTTTATTCTAATGGTGACCTTAGAGAATTAAGAGGCTTTTCTATATATGGGGTGAAAAGGACCAAGCTGGTGATCATAAGCTAGATTTATTCCTTTGGTCTTAAATTGCTCTTTAACCCTTTCATGGGGATCCCACTGCCTTAGCTCAACATTTAGAAGATTGAAGGAGGTCCTATATTTTGAAGCAACCTTAATATTATCCCATGATGTAAACATAGTTCTACCAATGGTTATGAGGAGGGTGTGAAGTAGTCCCTTCTTTTTGGTCTTGTAAAGACCATCTATTCCATTGCAAATTTGGTAAACGACTTCTTGTTCTGCAAGCTTATTTGGCACATGGACTGGTAATCTAAGGGGAGCGCTTTGGGTTCCCTCCATCTTAATGATTATACAATCATGATATATCCATATATCCCCTATGGATTCAATAGTTTTCCTTATTATGGGGTTGAATCTCATCATTGGGCTCCATGTGATGGCCTCATTAAGGGCATGATAGACAAAATCACATATGACTTGGATGTGATCCCTATACTTAAAGATATGTAACTTGGAGTAATACTATGAGATAGATTGTGTCTTATCAGGTGACCATTACCTAAGGTTGGGGATGTTTGTTTTGGCAAGGAGGGCATCTAAAAGATATGACATCATGTAGAATTGAGCCCTACTCCTCTTCTTGATTACAAACAACTATCTACTCAAACAAGTGTTGATTACTTCACCAAGAGGAGGGGTGAATTATTTCTCAACTATTTTCACTTAAAATTTCAACCCTTGAGGATATGACAAGTTTATCCTCATTCAAGTGGCATAATGGAACCACCTCAGGGTTGTGGGTGACCCAACTTTGAGGTGGATCTCTAGATTTGGGGCTAGTTTCCCTTGATGTACCACTTTGATCAATCCTACTACTGACACTTGGGGGGATGAAAAGAGATAAGAATAAATGAAAGTAAATATAATATAGGGTAGGTGATACACCAAATAAGTTTTCTACTCACACCATCTAACATGCACTTGGAACCAAGAATAAGTCTACACATACACTTCATCCAATGATAATCTTCCCTTTCACATCAATATTTCAAGCATGGGGTCTAAAAGAGAGAATAAGTTAGGAGGACTTAGACAATAGGAATTATAAAAAAAAATATTGAATAGACTAATCACTATACTTGCAATCCAATTAGACACTTCTTGCTAACCTGCAAAAGAGAGATTCCAAAACACACAAGGCACTAGGAAGAGTAACATGTGAAGGTAAGCCAAAATACACTTGCACAAGACCAAAAACCATTGTATGCACTTATTTAAATATTTAATGAGGTAAAAAAAAAACTATATTTATTATCTCAAGGCAAATTTTTTTGAGGGCTTCACCATACCCAAGTGAAGAGATCCCTATAATAACCCAAAAGGCTAGAATTTATAGAAATTGTGAGAAGAGAGAGAGAGAAAAGCTCAAGTGTCATAGAGACACTTGTCAAGAAATGAGAATGAGTTAAAACATTGATATAATCATTTGTGATATATTTTTTGAAGGGAATCAAGGAAAAATGTCCCTCAAACTTGTTCAACTCCTCCACATGTGGTGTAGATTCCCTTGTGCTTGCATAAGAAACTACCTTCATCATTTGCTTTCACAAAACTATCTCATATTTGCATAGGTTAAGGTATGATGATGTATCTAAATGGGAAGGGTTACAAACAAACCCTCACATGCATTTTATTAATATCTGATCATTCCTATTCTTCTGGCCATGCATAATCATCCATGATAGTCCCAAAATGACCTCTTTCCTTGTACCTCTCAGACTTGACACCCAAAACCCTTCCAATTCTGAAATATTATCCATGAAAAATGATGTATGACACTTTTTAATAGTTTACATAGCATTAGTTTCATCAATCAAGCCTTAAAAGGATTCCCATTTGGAGCTTCCCCATTTTTCACTAAGTGTTCACTATCTGTCCACTAGATTGGCTGAAATGAGAGAGATATAAGATAGAATTTTGAGCCTATATAATTCATAAAATAACAATTGAGACTTATAAAAAGTCTCAATATTACTCTCAAATGTGATTTGATCTTTTTAAACCTTCTCACACTTGTAAAACATAGAAAAATGTCAAAGAAAGCCCTATTCTAAACTATCCATACAAGTGTAGTACACCCCAATCACATGTGTCAGGTACCTGAAGAGTCCTCTATATCTTGAAGTTGTTTTCATGGAAATTCCATTTCATGTTGATGCTTAAATTTTCTTCTTTCCCCAATCGGGTCCTTAGGAGGGTTTGTAAGGGTTTTGGAGTGGTATCTGGTCTTAACATTTGTTCATAAAGAATAGATGTTGGAATTATCTTTGGATTCCATTGAGGGATTATTAAGGACCCTATTAATCATCTACAAACAACTAAACTTCCCATGAAAATCATCATGGGAGTTTTAAGTATCCAAAGTCACCATTCAAAATCCTTTCCTACATTCTGTGAGGGTCTGAGTATACTTTAAGCCAAAATATTGATTTTTGGTGGAATTTTATGAAACTTAAAGGATAAAAAACCTATATTAGACTCACAATAACATATTTAAACTTATTTCAATAGTCATCTAGCTCTAAAATGATGATGCATTACTTCTAGGTACTAGGCCTACACTAGGTCTAATAGCCTTACCTGCAACTCTTATTCAACTTAAACCTATAATGAATTAATATGAATTTTTAGTTTTAAAAAACTCTAATTCACTCCCATTTACATGAATCAAATCAATATTATGCTTCACTAAATCCAAAAAGAAAAGTAGTTCATCCCTTGAGGCTAGGTTTGCACCTTACCTAGCTACCCTGCATGTAAACCTTCTTGTCCAGGCCCCCTTGTCTAGATTACAACATTATATAAAAATATACCATGTTTTTAAAGGTGTTATACAGCTTAAAAAATCATCATACAAGGTTTACTAATCTTTTGGTGCATCATTTTAGCCTTTTCCCTCAAAACAACCCTTTTATGCAAGGCAAAAGTGTCGTACCTTTGAGACAAAATAGAGGAATGTTCTCATATTTTATACTAAAAAATAATAATTTGAGGTTTTCCTACAGGTTATGAGGGTAATATACACCAAATTTCATCTTTAAAATCCAAGTATAAGACCACTAACTCTCTCCATCTCATAGGCAGACTTTTCCTAGGTACATTGTTTGTAGGGTATGAGGAAGTAGACTATGTTTTGCTTGTTTGGAGACCTTAGATTTGTAATATTATAATTTAATACAGACTATTAATATTTAATGATCATGTTTTTAATGGATTAAACACCATTCTATCCTTTTGTTCTCTCAAACACATTCTATGCCCTTAGAAACACAAGACTAGGTTTACCCTATTGATTGAGATAGCCTCTTTTCCTCCTACCTGTACGTTTCCATGTAGATATTTAGATTAAAAATAGTATATAAAACATATTATGATCCTATTATAATCATATTACCCTTATTTGGCTGACTTTTACTCCCTTGAGTGACTCTAAGCCATCACTTAAGCATCATTGTTTACTTACAGTCATCTTCAATAGGGTATGTGTGTATGGCCTACAATTTATCTTTGGTCATGTTTTTATAGGTCCTTCATAGGGATTTTAAAACCAATTAAATATTTATCATGCTTGTATCCACCTTGAAAGGGATAAAACATCATTGAGATCCCAAATAAACACTACCTTGTCTTCAAAACTAGCTGACTGAGACAACTACCCTTAACCTTGTTGTAGATCACTATTAGGTTTTTTAATGCTTGGTGATGTATTTATTTATCCTTATATATATATATATATATATATATATATATATATATATATATATATATATATATATATATATATATATATATATATATATATATATATATATATAAAAGTCACATGAGATGTGTTTCATTTGGGACTTAATTTATTGTTCAAAAAGAGCTCAAACTATGCCCTTCACTGACTTGAGACCTAGTTCCTCAAAACTCTGTAGATGCATGTTTTACCCTATGTATGGATTTTGTTACAAACTTGGAGTAAAATTGATTAATTTTGTATAAGAAAATAAACATGGAATTAACCTAGAAGTAATAAGTAACTAGAAATTAGAAACAACAAATAATAGGAGATACAAGAAACAACCAATCTTGCATTAAACTCTTCCAGAATACAATGAAGAAATATCACTCTTCCCACACCTCTTGGGTGTACAATATTTATCTCTCAAGATTTCTCTCTCTCTCTCTCAATCAATTACAATCAACTCAATAACTGATTTGCTATTCCCTCTTTTCTTTCTTCTTCTTCTTCTTCTTCTTCTT
This sequence comes from Torreya grandis, assembly GCA_037957365.1. Taxonomy (NCBI): domain Eukaryota; kingdom Viridiplantae; phylum Streptophyta; class Pinopsida; order Cupressales; family Taxaceae; genus Torreya; species Torreya grandis. The sequence continues at coordinate 609,751 of JARHVA010004251.1, forward strand.
AATTACAATACTGCCCCATGGGTCTCTTAAATAGGATCCAACGCAAACAATAATTATAAAAATAGACTCAAGACTAAAATTAGTCTTTACATGCAAACCAACTATTCTCCTAAAATTATAACAAATCTAATTCTATAAATGCATGCAAACGCACAGACACACACAGGTGACCGATGCCAGTCGCTATCAGTCTGCATATGATCGACGTCAGTTGATCCCTGACCAATGTCGGTCAATTCTGATCCATGCCTGACCGATGTCGATGATACTACCGGTGCCAGTTACTGGTAAACTCAACAACCTCAATCTAGCTCATCAATGAAGCTTTTAGCTCCACAACTCAATAATTGGGAGTGAGTCTAGGGGGTCAAAATCAAAAACCACAATCTTCCCTTGATGTTTCAGTCCATGGATGCCTTTTGAAACATTTAGAATTATTATTATATGGAAGACAAGCTTAGTTTGCAACTTTGGTTGAAGAAAAACCTCTTTTGGTCCCAAACCTGTAGATGTTACTGAGTGTTCTTAGTGTGTTTGAGCATGAATTTGAGCCTCTTGAACACCCCACTTCACTTGTTCTCATCCTTTCAAACTTGGCATGTACATTGTATATGGATAGGGATATAAGACCAAGCTATCACTATGCATCACAAGCTCTTGTACCTTCACCATGAAAACTTCAAAAAACCTTTAGGAGCACTATTTTGGCCCTTTAGGGAAAGGATCCCAAAATACAGTTAGAGTTTTAGCATGGTTTATGCATTTATATACTTACCTTAGCCCTCTAAACATGTATTTAATGATTTATTTAACATCTTAGGACTCCAGGGAAGCTTAAATTCATGCCTAAAAATCTATGGATGCCTCAATCTCCTATTTTCTCACCTATATATGGACATATCTTAGTATACAGGCAGATTAGACCTAGACAGTAATTAGGGAGTGAAAAATGTGAATTGTCATTTGACCCTAGTGCCTCAAAATTTTTCTCAAGATTACCAAATGAATTATTTATGTTTTAAAGGGATGAGGACCACTTATTAAAACCATCAACATGCCATGATCTCACCATGAAACCCCTGGAAGTGCATCTTGAAAAGTTTGCAGGTAGAGAATGGAATTGGAAAGAACATGGTTTCAAGGTTCCAAATGAGTTTATATCCTATCCAAACAACTTAAAAAACATCCTCACACCATCAAGGATATGAAACAAGTGCCAATACTTCTTTTTCAATGTGAATTCCACTTTTGAAGGCATTTGAGATAATTGTAAGTGCAAAATAGATAGTTTGCAAGCATATGTAAACCTAGAAGAGGCTTATTAAGCTCATGAGACTCAAAAACCAATAATATGATGGGAAAACCTATAAAGAGGCCCTAAAAAACATAATAAACTATCAAACTCATCAAATCAAAGCAAAATTATCTAAAACTAGCTCAAACAGTGACCCCTCTTGGATGTGAATGCATAAAAATATGCCTGGAGTCTAAGTAATGGTTCATAAAGAAGAATCCATAAAACTAAGAAATATTTCCATGAAAATGAATTAGATTCATATTAATTTCCACCCCAAAGGCATTCCTCCCAATTTCAATTGTACGGCCCATACTATGCATCACAAAATGACTCCCTTTAGCTTGCAAGGACAAGAAGGAAAGAATAGAAGAAAAAATGAAAATTTTGATGAAAAATATATACACAAAGCATGGAAATGATCTTTGGGAGCTGAAGGGACACCATCCCACATTTTTTGCTGAAAGAGGACTTTCCAAGTCCGTATAAGTGCCATTAATGGCCTAAAATCAAGGAAAAACTACCTCTTTCTGCATATAACTACTTCTTGGATTGACCTCTGATAGATCACTTACATATCCTGACCTCCTCCATGTTAGGATCAATCTTGGTGATAAATTTTATCCCTTTAAAATTTGTACATGTCATTTAATGAGCTCGAAATATGCCAAAATAACACTTTTTGCACAAAGATATGGCAAATGACAAAATCAAGATTATAAACACCTTAAAACATATAAATGACCAAATTAGGAAATTTTAAAGATAATTTGGACCTTTGACCATGTTTTACTAGGGTTGACCAACTTTGACTTTGGTTGACTAGGCAATTACAAAGGAGATGAGCTTAAACCAAGGTTGGAACAAGGATAAGTAAGATGATAGACCAACATGACACACCCATAGGACATATGGAAAACTTATTCAAAAATTTAAAAATGTAGGGCTTGACCCAATTTTATTAAAAGTCAAATTTGGTCAACATCAACCATGAAATAGATTAAGGGGACCCAAAGTTTATCTACATATATAGTGGCTACATTTCCACATAATCTATTCATAATTGTCATGATCATACTTATTATAGGTCTAAATTGACCAATAGGGATGTTATTATTTAAGTCATAAACTTATTGGTTTCTAGAATATAGCCATAGAGAAAGGATGCTCTTAAAATAATTATCTTTGGCTTAATTGTTGATTTTGGTTAGGTCTACTTGGGGTTTAGACAATTTGTAATAATTTTCAAAATCTATAAGAGAAATATAAGAAATATTTATAATAATAAATTCATGAATAATCATGCCCTTATCTATTTTTTCATCTTTAAAAATTGGAGAATGGATGTCTATGCAATGTAGTACCTTAGGTTTCACAATTGCATAGTGTAGGCTAGTCATTTGGATGGTGATTACATCATGATATCTTCTTTTTATAGACAAGTTATTCTCCTCCTCTCTTATGATGGGTTGTTGGTTCTCAATGATCCAAAACAAGCTCAACCAATTATTGTCCCCTATGTTTAGAGCTACGGCATCAAATTGTGTGTCCTTGAAAACTCTTCCTTCTGCATTTGATGTCAAATAAAGTTCCACATCCTCTCTAAAAACACCTTTTTTAGCTACCATGGCTATGAATTTCTCTAAATTACTTTCTAGTAGATTTCACTTTGACTTTGGATTTATTTATTCTTTCATAGGTGATAATTCAACTTTCTTTGGCTTGGTCACAATGTGCATAGGTTAAAATTAGGGTTCTCTCACTTGCTAGGGTTTTTTTTAAGGTCTTCTTATTGCCTTAATGGTGGAAGCTAATTTAATTTAAAAGTTTCTATCTTAGATCTTAATTAGATTATGTATTTATACCTTTGCATTTCCTAGGTCGATAAAATATTCAACTTGGAATATTATGCTTATGTGGCTCTGATGTGGCATCACCATGGCATTCTACTCATTAATATTTGAAATATGACCATTTGTCACTTTTGGACATGTGTCAATATTTCATGGGTTCTAGGCCATTTTAAAATTCCACCTTATCTTGCACCGTTGGATCTATTTGCTTGGATTAACATGGTGCATTGATCTCGATCTAAGAAATCAAACATCATGTGTTGCTTTGTTATATCCCCTATGGTTGTGACACTTGGCACTTTTGCATTCATCTCGATCTTTATTGAAATGTAAACATTGATATCATACCATTAGATGATCCTCGTCTAGATGAATGCGCTTCATTGATCTTGATCGATTAGATCATGTTCCTTACTCCACGTTCCATTGATCAAAATGTGTATATGAGGCCACATACTATCAATCTTTAAAAGATGCTCAAGATTTAATTTATGGATTTTGGTTATGCCACTTGTCATCTCCTCATTCATTGCTAGGGCCTTTGAATTTTCAACCTTCATCATGCACCATTAGATCTTATTTGACCAGATCAATGTGATTTGTTAGATCTCAATCCAAAAGGTGGAATTCCATTGTATGCTTAATGTTATTTTGCTAAAATTATGACACTTATCACCTTCTCATTCATATAAGGGATATGTTAAAGTTTTGAATTGACACACACTATCAATCAAAAATGTGTATGCTTAGTCACATACCATCAACCTTTGGGGACATGTTTGATATTTAATTATCCATTATGGGCTTGACACTTGGCATCTCTACAATGATTCTAAGTTTATTTGAATTGTCAACATCGATCTCATACTATTGGATCATCTTTGACTAAGCAAGTGTGCTATGTCAAATCATCTTTTGCTACGTACCATTGGATCTTTGGTAGGGTTCCCATGATGGCAGCAATTATCACCTTCTTGCTTATTTTGGGGCTTTGTTGAAGTCCTAAATTTTGATGCACCGTTAGATCAATCTTGCACGAGTAAATATGTACCATTGATCATATGGTCAATAAAATAAAACTAAGTCAAACTTTGGGAATATAAGGGACTTATGTTAAAATATTTTAGACTAAGGTTTTATTTGTGTTGATAAACATGATAAAACCTTAGGATAAATTTTTAGGCTAAGCTCTAAAACATTATAAAAGGGACTCGACGAATGATAAAAGCTATGCCATAAAGTTTTAGCCTAGGGTTTTTGTTGTATTAAAAAATATAATTAGAAATTTGTGACAAGGCTTTAGGCTAAGCTTGGAACATAACAAAAGGGACCTTGTATTAGTTAGAATATGTGGAGATAAAAGGAATAAAGGGGGACTTGAGACATAAAGGACCAAGTATGAATTTTTAAACTAAGGTTTGGTCATGTTGATAAACATGACTAAGCCTTAGGATAAAAACTAAACTAAGTCTATTGTTTAATTAATTATTCCTGCACAAATTTGAATTCAATTCAAAATGGACGTAGGTTAAAATATTAGACTAGGGTTTTAACATGACTTAAAATATATTAAATTAATCTTTGACAAACTAAAGGCTAGTAAAATATCAATTTATCATTGAAGCACAAAACCCTAGGCATATTCAATCCCAAATGAGATTTCGTTGAACCTACATTATAGAAATACAAGAAACAATCATTATCAACATTAGAAGGGGTAAAATAATAATCATTTAAAAATATGTCAATTAATCCAAATGAGAACCATGTGTGGATGATCTTCAGATAAAGACAATGTGTAAACATGCTAGTGGTACTCTGATCAAGTGATTTTTCAACTTTAAGGCACAAATTTCATAATTTAAAATAAGGGTTCCCATTTTTTAGAAATTGAGGTATGCTGACCTCAATAAATGATGACTTCCATGAAAAACATAGCAACAGGTTAGAATTTAGAGACTGTGGTTTAGACTAATAACTAGGCTTGTTATTCCACTTGGTTAAGCACCATTATTAAGATCAATTCATGGTTAAAACAAGTCTTGCATATATATAATTAGGGTTAGTGTGTGCTTTGATTCTATTTACTAATTTACATAAGATTTAGAGAACATATTCCAGACTCATGACCTTGACCATTGACATTGAATTTCAACATATTCAAATGTTCATTAAGAATCATGATTTAGCTCAGGGAAGGCTTGAGCATTGATCTACTACTATCCAGGCATCCATAGCCCTGTTAGAGATACCTTTGGCTCTATTCAAGGCCTTGTTCCACTGCCAACCAGGCATCCATAACCCTGGTGGATATTATCAGAATCACTTTTGCTTAGAAAGTTTTTTGAATTTTGTAATAGACTCTTATTTTTTGTATTTTTCAATATTTTAACTTTCTAGCAAAATTTGGGAACCAGATTAGCCAAGTTTTGGGTTTTGGTCAAATGTTTGATCTTTAGACAGTTATCCTTGGTTGTAAACTTTGTCCTAGGCAATTAATATTTTTTTAAGTGAAAAGATGACTTTGTACTAATAATTCAAGCCTTCACCCTATATGTGAAATCCTTCTTAGACCCAAACTTAGATCAAACTAAGGATTAAAATATCAAGGAACAATTAACCAAATTATTAGTCCTTAACAATTTCTCCAAACTATAACTTCATACTCACATTTCAATAATCCATTATCAACCAATGCTGAGGGGCCATACCTACATTCCTGAAGTGTGAGGTTTCTTTCAGAAATCATATGAATCTTGAGATGAGGGTTATCTAAAATAGACTTATTAAAATTAAATAATAAATCAGGGAAAGCAAACACACCAAATAGAAAGTCAAGGAAATAATAAAACAAATATATGCACACACTATGTACAAACAAGGGACAAGAAAGAAAGAATAAGAAAGAAACTAAGCCAAGACTACCTACACTAACTATAACTAGTATTAAAGTTCACTCTATGAATACTTTTGGAAGGACAACAAAGAAATAGTGCTTGAGGTATTGGCCATTGGTTGGTAATGTAAGCTATGTTCCTTGTAAGTATTTTAGTTTGAAGGTGTTGTCTCCTAGGGTCTCAACATTTTGATATGGGCTAATCCACAAAGGTGTGAACTGCCCATGATTTAATTTTGGTTATGAGGCTGTATCCCAAAGAAGAACTAGGTATCCTTATCTAAAAACCTTTATCTTTGAACATTTGTCAAATCACCTCTTGACTATGGTTTGATGTTTTCTAAAATTGGCAAAAGCTTCCTCTCTTGCATCTTCCATTTGTATGATGTCAAGTAGTCTTAAACTTGAAAATTATTGATCCTCCTCCATGTACTCTTGCATGAACTTGTATGTTGGAAACTTGAGTGTGATGGGAAATATAGGTTGTTTACCGTGTACCAGCAAGAATGATGATGCCTTGAGATCTTGCTTGACTCTTGTTATATTTGCCCAAAAGGCATACTTGAGCAACTTGTGCCATGTCCTCGATTTATAAACTATAGACTTTTTTATGGCTTTCATCAAGTTATTATTTGTTGATTCTATCACTCCATTATGTTATGCCTATTTTTCACAACCTCTTAATTTTTTTCTTAAACTAATACTTTCTACCATAGAGATGATTTTGTCGTGAAATTTAAAATTGTGTCAAGGACCTGACCAATTAGTAGTATATTTGAATGCATATTTTTGATTAAGAATTAATGATGAATTCATGTTTATATTTTAAGTGGTTTTGAAAAGTATAATGGATTAATGAATAAAATGTGCATCTATATATCACTGTGTGTGTATGTGATTAGTCATTTTGATTCTCAGATTAATTATTCAGATTACAACTCAACATTTTCAGTTTAACATGGTTCCACTTGGTGTGTTTTCAAATATGGAAGCATATATATATATATTGCTTTGGCATTTTCATATATCTTTATTGATTTTAGTAATTATGGATTGTCATGATAGATTCTTTTTAGTTTTGAAAACTTGAACAATTTTTAGTGATTATTGGCATGGTTTTCATTAGTAATGTGAAGTTGGGTTTAGAACATATCAAAACATTTTTTGAATCAATTATAATGATTATCCCTCTCAGCTTATTTTCAAAAAATTATGAGTATTTAGATGGATTGGATATAATCATCATAACAAGAGGAAATAATGCACTTTATCATTTGTTTTAAAAGAATTCATTTTGAACGACAATGGTATAAGTGTTTCATTTTGAAAGCTCAAAATGTGCTCTATAGTTATTATTTCAAGGTCCTAACGTAAAGTCTTTTATCCTAAGTATTTTTTTACAATCATCGTATCCTAGTGATTCTGATGGCATGGAAATTATTTAGAAGGTTATATATATAAAGAATTCTTGTTTGAAAGGATTAATATTGTTGAATTAGGACTTGTTTCATGGAATGAATTTTGATGGCATAAGGATTTATTTCAAAGTTAATATATTTAAATCTAAACCTTCATCAAGACATAGTTTCAAAGGGCCTAGGTTGTTTGTTTCAAGGGTGTTGAAATAAATTCAAAGGCATATGAATGGTGTAAATGACTTGTTTTAAATTTGAACCCCATATGATTTAGGATGCTGAGTTGGTAGATGTAATGTAATTGATAGATGTCTTGGCACCAATTTGGTAGAAGAGTTAATGCAAGGGCATATTTGATGATGTTTCAAATGGTAAGAGATTTTGGTTGTCTAAAATTTAATACAACAGGTACATACCTCAAAAGGTAGAAGTTAGTAAAGATTTAGTGGATGTTTTTGTAATCATTAAATTTGGTTTTTTGACTAACTTAGATAGAAGAAATTCTAAGTACAATATCAATTTAATGGGCCAATGGGAATTGAGCACATCATCAAGTTAGTTATGGTGGAGGATGGTGAACATAAATAAGGTGGGTTTTCATGTTTTTAGTCATTTTGGAAAGCTTCTCACAGAAGTGGAGCTCTGGTAGTTTGGGATTTCAAGTTATAGAGAAGGATTTTGAGAGAAAAGATAATAGGGAAGCATAACCAGGTATGCCATGAATGAATTCAATGACTCTTTGAAGGATTTTATGAGTTATTTGGACAATTATGAAAGGAAATTTTTGATAGTTTGCATGTTAATAAGTTTTGAGGAGGTTATTGATTTGAAATCTATGCATGAATATTTTGATAAATGAATGATTTTACAGTATTAAATATCCTTCTCATTCATTAATATTGGCTAAGATTGGTTTTGGTTTTCTATATTCCTGGTCTTTAATAAAATATAGAGTCATTTGGGTTTGAAACTGGGTGTTTGAAAATATAAAATTTTGTGGAAATATGTAGGCTTTCAATAATAGTTTAAAAATGGTTCATACACTTAGAAACTTGTTGTTTCAAGACTTAGAGGTTTTTTTTGGAATTTTTAGATGTATAGAGCCAAGCTCAGTGAAATATTAAAAGGATATTATGTGTGCCTCATATGATATATGATGGTTTTATGAGTTTCAAAAGCATGCAAGCACATTTTGTGGTGAAGCATTATATAGTGTCATAGTTTCTTGGCTTTTGAAGTAAAATCATTCATAGTTTTTAATATGTTAAAACTTGAGAAAGAATGGAAGTGTGCCATATTTATGTTTTAGTTTAAACTTATAGGAGTTTGTTTAGTTTCCAAGGTTTCTTTGAAGGTTTTAAATAAAAGGGATTTTGGTTCATAAATATCAATTTTAGTTTTGAAAGTAAAATTGCATACATGTTATGAAATGAGAATGTCAAGTTTTGAAATATAGAAAGATTTTCTCGGCCTGTGCTTAAATTCTAGTATTTAATAGGTCCATTATTTTTAAAATATATGATCTTTTAGTTTTTTTGAAGCCATATTTTTGTGCATTTAGGGTTTTGATGTAAGATGAATATGTATATGCCCAAGATATTGATGTTTAAGTCATTAATTATGTCTATTGTACTTGCCTTGGAAGGGTTTCATAAGTCTTTTGTTTTTCTAAATTTTTTATTACTATTTAAATTTATAGACCTTAAATTTATGTAGAAATAAATTTGGTTTGTTTGTTTTATAAAGTTCATAAGATGGTTATATACAAAAAAGTTTTGAACAAATATGGTCGGCCATAATACAAGAGATAAATCTGAAAATTGTCAAACATATGAATAGAGGGCATGTAAGCTATAAGTTTTATTTGTAAGTTTTAGTTACAAATATTGGTTTTAAAGAGAATTAGATAAAAGGTTAGACTTTTGTTGAATCTACATCTCAATATTGAAATCCTAGGTTTTATTTTGAATTTGGATGTTGAAATAATAGTACCTTGAAAAAGTTAGTTGTTTCTCAGTTGAAATTTTGATGAAGGTTATATTTTGAACAAGTGGTTTCTGCTTTGAAATATTATTTAGTTTTATATTTTGAGAAATCTATGGCTGGAATCAGGTGATAGGATTATTTTTACGTTTGATAAAAAAATTTGAGCAGAGTTTGTTATGAAATTTCACTAGGGTTTCATTTCAAATTTGGTTGATTTAGTTTGGATTTTGAATAAGTTGATACATTGAAGGTGGAAACTTCATTAAAATAGATCAGAATATGATTAAGATAAAATTATTATATTATAATTTTATTTTTGAAGTTTCAATTGATGATATTATTGGGATATAGTGATACAAGTATGATTCATTTCAATTTTTTTGTTGAGATATGACTAAATATTTAGAATACAATTCTATTTCATTTTGAAATGAATATATGTTGATTTTTAGTCATCAATTTTGAATATGTTTTAGATTGTTTTAAAATATGTCTAGATGGGATCAACTCAGGTGAAGTAGGAGTAATGATGATAGAGGTTGGGGGTAGAATTCTATTAGCAATGTTAACCAACAAAATATTAATAGAAATGTTCAGAGAGGTGGTTTTATGGTTAGGATATTTGGCCCTAGGTTTCATAGATGTGTTAGGATGTCCATTCATTTTGATGCAACAAATCCTAAATTTTAGAATATCCTAAATAAATTTCCTTTTAATCCATTCAACAATAGGGGTAATATGGGAAATAAAGGATTTTATGAGCATAGGTTTGGTGCTAGGATCCCTTTACACAATAATTTCTCACATCATGTACAAAGCAATCTGCATCATTTTCCAATCCAATCACTCATTCTTGAAATAATTGAGCCTATTGTTGAACCACAGCCTGATCAGGGAGCCACCTAACTTGAGATTGAAATAGATCATGATAAAAACTTTATCAATCTTGCCATTCCTTCAGTTTCAAATGAGCTTTAATCTTCTCATAGAGAGCCTATTTTAGGATGTAAGAAGTTAGGTTTGACATCTTCTCATAGTGAACCCATCACAGGATGTAGGAAATTGAGTTTGGAGAAACCTATTTTAGCATGTAGAAAGTGTATGACTGAGATTCATCCTTCTCCTTCAAATGAAAGATCAGCCAATCAGAATGATATAGATTCACTGTTTGAGCTCAGAGTGCTCAAGCGAATCAAGCTAAAAATTTATGACAATATAAGTGATTCTAGAATGAAGTTGGTGCAATTTATATCAATTGAAATGGAGGAAAATGAAGGTGTTAATGAGCATGGGAATCCTATTATTAAAGTACTTTCATAATCTAATGACTATTGGATGTTATTTGGATAAAAATTTTATTCTTTAAGTTGGACTATAGTTGGTAGACAATTTAATTTCAAACTTGATATTTTGAATTACAGTTTTGATGCATAAACTTTCAGATCTTTGATAATTTTGAGAAGTATAACATACTTAATTTTTGATATATATATATTCATAAGTTAATTTTGGAATATGCATCATGGCTTGAAATAAATAGATTTTTATTAAAATTTGACTTATCTATTTAATAATTGATATGAATATTCTATTTTATTATTAATTGATGAGGGTCCTCACTTGTTAAGATAAGTATCCGGTATATATATATATATATATATATATATATATATATATATATATATATATATATATATATATATAAAGACTTTTAAGTCTTAATTAAACATATTCTTAACCAATAATTATTTAGAATTAATTGACTTTTAAAATCAATTAGTTAACATAAACTAATAACTAATTAAAGTTAGTTATAACTTATTTTTCAACTAAGTTTGGAGCATAAAAAGAGATCAAGGATTCATTCGAAAGCAAAAGAATAACATATGTATTGAAGACTTATACATTTTATGAAGTTAATCATTCATCTCTCTCTTTTCTATGCAACTTTTATGAGATAGCATGATTTTTGCATATAGACCCAATGGTACTTTATCTAACAATTGAGTAATTGCTTAAGCAACATAGGTATATCCAATTTTTATTATCATTTATAATAGATTATATGAAGATTGTCAAGTTTAACATCTTTTGATGATTGTTATTTTCAGTCTTATGCACAAAATACAAGTATTCAACTAGAATAATCAAGAATACTTCTCTATTTTGCGACATCTCATTGATCTATTTTTGATTGTAAAATTTGTCTCTCAACATATTTGTAGAGAAATATATTAGTTCTTTCAATAAAATATATATTATTTGCTAAGATGACTCTCCTTTGAGACTCACAGACTTTATTGTATTTTATATTTACTATGATATTAAATATAGTTTTTGTTTATCTTATATTAATTTAGTTTTTATTTATATTTCTTAGTTTATATCTCTATCTTTCTATCTGTTTAGTTTACTATTTTATTTCTATTTTCTTTAAGTAATTTCTTATATAGATCTTTCTCTCCATGTTTTAATATAAATTGCTCTTTGAATAGTTCCTTTCTTATAGTTTAGGTTTAGTTTTAAAGTTATTTATTATATTTGTTGTTGTTTTGTAGGTTAGTCATAGTTTAGTTTAGATATGAGATTTATTTAGATTTCAGATTATAGTTCTAATTATGTTTTAGTTTAAATTGTTGATTAGACCCTTCTACCTTCTTATTTAAAGTTTATTAGACTTGTTAATTGTTAATCAACTTGTTATTTCTTAGATTCTTAGATTAATTTGTTTTTATATTTTAGTTTAGTCTAACTATTCTCTATTTGTTTTTGTTTTTATTATAGTCTTTTAACTATTATTTGTCGTGTCTCTTGTGTGTTTACTTTTTTTGATTGAATATCTATTCACTTGTATCTTATCTCAAATTTGTTTATTGATTTCCCTTTGAATTTACTTGGAAATCTTAAAACAGAAGCAAGATATTACTTGAAATATATTATTTTATTGAATCAAATTTATTTCCTTCAAGAGATTATCTAATTCATAAGTTTTTTCTATCAGATAGGATAGATTACAGATTCATATCGAAACTGATTCATGTTTTGATAAAGTGGATTTCTAATGTTATAATAGAATATGTTATATTTGATGACTTATTTATTATTTATTATAATATTTCAAAACCCCTCGCATCTTTAAAATTGTAGTTAAACCTTTAGAACCCCATGATTAGACTGGTATGATTCTAATTTAACCTTCACAATAGGTGAAAGGGTTGATTTATTGATGGTATAATTTTCATTGTCAATAAATTTGACAACTCTATTAGGGATTTTATTCAAAAATTTGAATTGTATTAAGTCTTATTCTATTCTTGCTCATAGTACTTGGAGGAAAACAACCTTTTATTATCCAACCTAGAATAGATATTGTTGATGATCAAGTTGATGTTACTTTTAATTTAACACATTATGCATGGTATAATCATCCTGAAAATCTTTAACAAGTAATTTAGATCATAAACCAAGAAGAAGAGATTATAGAATTTGAGATTGATTGGTATTCTAATCTCACATGAGACTCAATGAGATATTATTAATTTAAATAAAAGAATTTAGGAAGATAGAGCTAGAGTTTTAGTTGCTAATCCTAGGCTTATAACTCATTTTCTTTCTGATTCTTTTCTTTTTGATGATTTTATTTTGCCTTCTAAACCTGCTATTATAAATTTGTAATTAAATCAAGTAGATCAAGTTAAAAATAATTAATCTCCTTATGTAAAAATGCTAAAAATTCTAATGGGAGAGCAACCAGAAACATAACAGATTATATAGGATATGTTTCATGGATTGCAAAATAATAAAGAACAAGATGATTTGACTAAAGGTGAAGATGAAGAAGAAGTTCAAGAAAAATAATAGATAGTTTTAAGTCCATGGATTTCTACAAATCTAATTAATGTTGGAAACCATCTTGGTAAGTTGCCTTCTTTTAAAGGATTGAATATACCAAATTTTGTTGGTGCTCTCGAAGAATATTGAGAGGATAATTTAGAATATTTTAGATTAGTTTGTGCTACTCTTGGAATAACGAATGAAAAAATTTGCTTAAATGTTTTTTCCCAAACACTTGACGAAAAATCTTACCGAGCATTTATTAGTCTGCCTGCCAAGGTTATTGATACATGGACAGATATTGAGGATTGGCTAGAGTTATCCTTTGGGAAACCTAAAGAATTTTTTGATCTAGTCAATGACCTTGTGAATTTTTTTCTTGATCCAGGTGAGACCATTTACCATTTCATTCTTAGGTTCACTAAGCTACATCAAAAGATCCCACATGATCTTAGACCTTCTAAAAAATTATCTAGACTTTATCTTTGTAATGATTTACCTTTAAAATATAAAATGACTCTAGAAGATAGAGATATTACATAATATAATGAAACTCTAACATTCTGTATTGAATATAAAAATAAGCTTAAATGCATTGGGTTTAAGGAAATATCTTCTACAGATTTAAATTTAAATAATTCAAAAAATTTAAAGACTATTCAAAGTCTAGAAGATGAGCTGGTTACTATTAAAAGATAGCTTAATGGTAAAACTTCTTCATCAAATAGAAATAATAATGAAAATAAAAAGTTAGACATTGCTTATTACTATAATGTATGTGAATTAGATCATGATCCAAATTCATGTGTTACTATTCATAAGTTCAAAAAATTTCTTTAAGGAAAAGATCTTATATCTGAAGATCTAGTAAACAATATAAACACTCTTGCTGATCCATAAAAAAATGAGAATGCTTATATTGTTAATACTATAAATTGTTAAAATTAGTTACAGGATCTAATGAATCTAATAGAAAGCATAAATAAGAGATAAAATAGTAACAATAATAAACAATAAATGTATATTTGAGACAATAACATAAATGAATAAATAAATCAAATATGATGAATTACTCTGATAATTTAATATTAATCTAATATAGAATACATAAATAACCATTGCTTATATAGATCAAGGTGTGCATAATAAAGATCAGTAACTCACACAACACATGTAGTTCAACTGATATCTGACTACAAGAATAGTGGAGTGTAACTCCACACTAAAAAGATACGTGTCTAACTTGTGTACAAGTTGGCTACTAATTAAGAAATCTTATTCTATCTTACTCTAAATAGTAGAGTGGAAATATACTATAACAAGATAGGTGTCCAAGTTGACTACTATCTAAGCAAGCTTATCCTATCTGGTATAAATTATTAATAAACATAATAAAATAATTAAAATAAGTAATTAATGCACTAATATAAGTAATAAATATAAGTAAATTCAATAAAGCAAATAAATGCACCAACATCCCCCCATAAGTGAAGCTTAGGTAGGGCTATGTAGATAAGTGTCCCGACAATGTGTAACCATATTAAGTACTCTATACAAAGAGATGAGGAAAGGAAAAAACCTGAAAAAAAAACTTCTCCTCAAAATGAAGGTCTAGGAGATCCCCCTGAAGAACTAATGTCCCTTGAAGAACTGATGTCTTGAAACCCCGAAAGAGATCGTAAGTGAAGATACTTGCTCTCAGTAAAAAGTTTAGTGAAAATATATGCAATCTGATCCTCTATAGGACAATATTAAAGATTAATAATCTCTACCTAAATTAACTCCCTAATAAAGTGCATATGGATCTCTATGTGTTTAGTTCTCTAATGCTAAAATAGATTCGTCGAGATCTGGATAGTGCTCTGGTTGTCACAACAGATGATTGATGGCTTCTAAAATGGAACACCAAGCTCAATAAGAATATTTTGAATCTAAATAGCTTTAGTAGTGGCATTAACAGTGTCATGATACTCAGATTTTATAGATGAAAGAGCAATATCATGTTACTTATTTCTCTACCAAGAAATGGAGTCAGATCTAAAGTGAAAGCTGTAACAAAAAATGGACTTACAATCATCATAAGCACTAGCCCAATTAGAATCTATGTATCCCACCAATTTTGAACCTATACCTACTGTATAGTGAATTTCATATATGATAGTTCTCTAAATGTAGCTCAAAATGTGCTTAGCATCTCTCCAATAAAGCTCATGTGGTGTCTACATAAAGCATGAAACCATGCCAACTACTTATAAAATGTCAAGCCGTGTATGATTTAGATAGATAAGGCTACTTACAAGCTAGTGATACAATGTGACATCAACCAAGGGAGTGGAATAATGAACTTCAAGTCTAACTCCAAATAAGAATAGGGTTGATGTAGACCTACAATCAGCCATGTAAAATTAAGCTAACAAGTCCATGGCATACTTGGGTTGTGAAAGTGTAATCCTAGAATAAGACTGTGTTATCTGAATCTTGAAAAGATAGTGCAATAGGCACATGTCTATCATAGAAAACCTATAATGAAGTTTATTCTTAACACTACTGATGATATATGCTATGTTCCTTGTAACAATGAGATTATCAACATAGAGAACTAATTAAAATAGTGAATCCTCATACCATAGAATATAGACATTTAGATTTGAGTGACATCTCGAGAACCCAAATAAAAGAAGAAATGTGTCCTTCTTGGAATACCAAGCCTTAGGGGCTTGTTTTAGACCATAGAGAGACTTCTAAAAGTGGCATACCAATGAAGAATCTTGAATGAACCCCTATGGTTACTCCATATATATCTCTTGATGAAGATACCCTTGAATAAATGTGCTCTTCACATCCATTTGATGTACATACCAATCATAATCTACACCAATAACTAGTATCAAGTGATTGGAATTCATTGTAGTAATAGGCACAAAGGTTTTTGTATATTCAATGCCTTCTACTTGAGAAAAACCTTTGGTCACTAAGCGTGCTTTATACTTATCAACATTTCCATCTACTATAAACTTAGTTTGATATATCCACCTACATCATACTAATTTTATTCCCTTAGGAAGAGGAACAAGATCTCAAGTGTTGTTCCTAATCAATGACTCATACTCTTCTTCCATCATTGAATTCCACTCAATTATCCCTATGTCTTTTTGAAACAACTATGGATCGAAAGCTGTGGCAATGTACAAATGTGAAAGATCATGTTGTGACCATGTTCTCCTTCTATCTAATGGATCCCTAACAAGAGGGTTTGTATCTACCAAAGTCTGTGTCGCCCACAAAGGCATCAATGGGAGAGAATTTGGAGGAGGAGGAAGAGGAACATGACCTGCTAAACCCTATTGGGGAGGTATTACCTCATCATCCATGCGAGTTGATGAAATAGGAGTATCATCATCACTGCTATCTAATTCTTCTAAGGAAGAAGAATAAGAAATGTTTGAAGATAAGTCTAAAGGACTTTCTTCAAAGTAAACACTTCTTGTTATAATAAGCTCATGTGAATCTAGATCAATGAGCTGATATCACTTAACATCATCAGAATATCCCACAAATATGCAAGTCTTGATTTGTTGTTCTAAAGCATAGCGCTTGTCTAAAGGTATGTGAGTCCATGCTGGACTATTGAAGACTTTGAAATGATGCACATTTGGCTTCGTATTGCACCAAGCTTCAAGAGGTGTTATCCCCTTTAAATATTTGTGATGAACTCTATATTATATATATATATATATATATATATATATATATATATATATATATATATATATATATATATATACAACATAATTAATTGCTTCCACCCAGTACTCAGGTAATAATGATTTTGCATGAATCATATAACTTGCCATCTCTTTTAAGAATCTATTCTTCCTCTCTGCTACACCATTTTGCTAAGGTTGTATGCAACTGAATGTTAAATATCAATTCCTTCAAGAGCATATAATTATTCAAAATTGTTGTTCATATATTCCCTCCCATTATCTATGTGGAGGATCTTGACATACTTCCCAGAGTATTTCTTTGTTAGAGCTTTAAACTCTAGAAATCTATCAAATACTTCACTCTTGAGTTTCAAAAAATACACTCAAGTATATCTAGAATAGTCATCAATAAATGTAAGAACATAGCAAGTTTTACTAAAAGACAAAGTAGGTAATGGACCCACTAAATCACTATGAACAAGTTTGAGGACTTGTGTAGCCCTCCAAGCCTTCCCTTTATCAAACTTATCCTCTATATGTTTGCCTATGGCACAACCATGACATACACCCCTTGAAAATTGAATCTATGGAAGTCTTGTAACCATCTCCTACTGACTAAGCTACTATAAATAGTGGTAGTTCAAATGACCAAACCACTTATGCCATAGCTTTCTCATTGAATCAGTATGTGAGAGCAAAGTTGTAGAGGAAGATTGAGGTAAAAAGTGGGAGAATGAATAAAGCTGAGTATTATTATTGAATTTTTAAACTATAACTAAGGCATTATCCTTCAATTTTTTAATTAAAATAGAATCAGATGTGAACTCAACTTTCCTACTAGTATCAAAGTGGGTGATTTGGTAGATAAAGAGAAGGTTAGTTTATAATTAAAGCACACAGAGGACATCTTCAAATACACCACTATCAACATCAACTATACATTTTCTTATGACATTTACCTTAGAATCATCACCTATGATAATATGAGGTAAGAAACTTGGTTCTAATCCAAAAAATTATTCTTGCTCAGAACCCATATGGTGCGAAGCACCTGCGTTAAGTACCCATGACTTAGGAGAATTTTCTGGTGCAACTAGTGCCATAGATTTTATTTTCTCTAAATTTGAAGGAGTGGAAGAATACTTTGATTGATTGATGTTATTCTTCTTGAGAAGACCCTTAAGTTCATCAATCTATTTCTTTCAAAAATCTTGTTCACTATGAAACCCCTTTTTGCAATAAGGGCAACGAGTGTCATTACTTTTTTATGAATCCCCTTTCTTATTAGTGGATTTATAATCTCCTTGAAAGAAATATTGTTTCCCTTTATTCTTATCTTTCTGTGACTTATTCTAATTATTTTGCTTCTTTTTAATTGAACATGTATTTGATGTTGATATTGAAACTTGTTTATACTGAGGTTGTCTTACAGTTAGAGCTTGAGATTTGGATGACTTGATTAGACCCATAACTATTAAATTTTCTTTTTCAGCCATTATAATCTCAGAGAATACCTCAAAGGTGGGTATTTGATATGTTGTGCCCAATGTGAGCCTATGAGTTTGCAATCTAGAGACAAAAGATGAATATGCAGGACCTAATTTATGTAGGGCATTGAAAATGAATTGAATATTATTTTTATTAATTTTACATTCAAAAAATTATGCTCTAAGATTTATGATTTTAGTGATGTAGTCTTGTATTGTAGCATAATTTTTAGGATCCAAACTAATGAGTTCATTGTCAATTTGGTAACTAAGAACCACATCTATTTTTCCAAACAATTATGTTAATTTATCCCAAGCCTCTTTTGGAGTTGTACATTTATCAAGATAGAAATTCAACTTTAAAGACATATAAGACTGAATACATCCAATTACCTTAGTAGTTTCAAAGAGAAAGTGTTGTAACTCTTTTGTATCAGGTGGAGTAAGAAGAGTTATTATATAATACATATATCCTATCATCATTAATGCATTCCAAGCATTTTGTTTCCATGTGTTATAGTCGTATGTTGTTAATAGTGAGAAATTAAGATTTCCCATGATGTAATTAAAAATAAATCACCAAAAATAAGAAATAAAAGTAAAGAACACACCACATAACCCCCTGAATTACTTATTTTTATCCCACCCAACAATTATTTTTTGGCACTTTATAATTGAGTGTAGTTACTATTGTAGCTTGGAATTGCACCCTTGTGAGAGATTTTTTTAGGCTCTCTCACTTATATCTACAAGAATGGGGACAAACTTAGGATGTGGGTATCTTATGGTGAGGTTGAACCTCTAGGATTTTTAATGAGGCTAGTTCCTCAGGTGCTTCACTTCAGCTCTTGATTCCCACACTATAATTTACTATTGGCTAAGGAAAAGGGATAGGAGAATAACATGAAAAAAAATCTAAGCTAAGGGAGGTGATGCACCAAAATAAATGATCCACTTGGTATAGGAAATGACACTAATTTAGCATAAGATAAATTTACTTACACAACCTCACGATCAGTTAGTTTGCATAAGTATTTTATAAACTAGGCTCACTGAACCATACATGAAGCAAAGAGGGATTTATAAATCTACACTAAGTGTCCATTAGTGGTGGAAGATGCTCAAGTACAGACCTATAACTAACTGAAAAACACCTAAAAATAGGCAAGAAAGAAGGACAATGAGTTTAGAAGGACACTTCTTCACAACACCATTGTACACAAGCTAACTCAACATGATTTTCAAACAAAGAGATAGGTAAAAAGTAATATTTATTTCTTCAAAAGGTATATTACAAAGTGATTTTTTAGAGTAATTTTATTGCCAATCTGGGTATAATTTATTGGCTCCAAGGCCTCTATTTATAACAAAAAAGGGGGAAGAGAAGATGAGAAGAGGGAAGAAGTCATTGATGACTGGAATCCCTATCATCATCCTGTCTTGTGCCACTAAATGTGCCACTCAAGATTTATAACCAACCTTCTCGAGTCCCTCCCACCTTCAAGTCTCTCTTTGGCATATCTAAAGAGCCATGTTACGAGTATCTAAATTTCACTTCCTTACGTGGCTAAAATGATCTTTGCATTTAAAACAGTGTGGTCACATTCATTTTCATGTGTCCTGCTAAAGAAGATGAGGTCTCCATGTGTTGATAATCTAGTCAAACCATGATGCCTTTATATTTAAATGGCCATTTATCAAGAGAGGGAGCCATGTTGAAGGATAAAATCCTTTATTAAATTCTCAACTACCATCTCCTGTCAGTCATTTTGACTCCCTTTTACACTTATTGGCCATTGGATGTTGCCTTGGATCCTTGACCTGCATCGTGGATCTTCCCATCATGGATGCCTATGGATTTTCAATCTCCTAGCCAACTAGGTGCCCTTTATTCCACTTGGAAACCTCTCATTTGTCTTTTCCATGACTCTCATGCACTGTCGATCCTTAGAAAATGACATTGGACTGAGCTTATTAAGTCAAGCAGTGTTGGAAACCTAATCTACTCTTTGTTGTGTAATTTAGGTTTTCAAAGCTACTTGAATTATGAATCTTTTCAAGATAAGTCATTGAAGAATCCCAATTTACTCTATGTAGAGTAACCAAGGATTTTTGATCTCTCCTACTTTAGAGTTTATCTTCTCCTTTAGTTATGAAGTCTTCCTAAGTAGAGTACTTGGAGAATCCTGATTTACTCTATGCAGAGTAACTTAGGTTCTCCAAGTTTACTTACCTTGAGCCTTCTCTATCAAAGTATTTAAACTTTATCCTTCTGTAGACCCTCTCAAAATTATTTCCCATGGGAAAAATGTCTATGATTTTGTTCCCTGTTTCTTCTTTAGGTAAAAATTTTGAAGGAATTCCTTCAGAAAATTTGTCCTAAGGAAATCCTTCAGGTTCTTGTCCACAAATTCTTTCTCTCCAAGTCTTCTTCCTTCAGCTTTCTTTTGGCCTTTTTCCTTTAGGCAAATCTCCTGAAGGAATTCCTTTGGATAAATTTTATGAAGTTTCCATCTTGCTCCTTTTTTTCCTTCAATTTTTTTTTAAGGAATTCTCTTTGATTCTTTCCTTTCAAATATTTGCTAAGGACCTTCCCAAAGGGTAAAATACCCTTTGAGATTTTGAAAATGGTCCCTCTCTTTGGAAAATACACCTTATGAAGGGTAACATACCCTTTGGACTTTTATTTGAGACCTTCGAAAGGATTCCTTTAATCCTTTCTTTTCACTTTGTTCCTTTGGGAAAAATTCTTGAAAGAATTCCTTCGGAATTTTTGTCTGAAGCTTCCATCCCATTCATTTTTCCTTTGGAATATTTTTCTAAAGAAATTATTTTGGTTTTACCTTTGTTCTTTCCTTTGGCCTTTTGTAATTTACAAAATGGACTTTCTCAAAGGGTAAGAGACCCTTCAGGCTTCTCATAATGATCCTTCAAGAAGGAACCCACCCTTCAAATTTGTCAATGATCCTTGGAGTATTCTTTGGAGAAGACTTGCTCTTTAGAGAAGCCAAGAAGCACCTTTAAAAACCAAATCAGGTTTGTCAAGCCCCTTTACTTATTTTGGGCTTCTGACTGCTCATAACCTATAAATTAATTTAGTAGTGCTCCTTGAAAAACCCAAAATACACTGTCCATGAGTAATTCAAGTTCATAAACCTGAATTACTTCTACTTATAAAACATTTAGAAGTCAAGCACTACTAGAAACCTGATTTACACTGTGCCCTTAGAAACTTGAAGTCTTGCGACTTTAAAAGCCTGAAGACTTCTACTTTGGAGAACCTGAGATTGTCTAAACTTGCCACTTTTTCTTGAATGTCTACCTTCTCATACTTGGGCAAAATTTTGGTATGTGGGCCAAAAATGGCCAACATTTCTAGTGACTCATAGGGAAGCATGCCTGTTATGCTTGAGAACCTAGCTCATTTGATTCATTTGATCCATTAGGCATGGAGTGACTAATTTTGTATAAAGTTGGCTCTATCTAAAATTTTTCCTTAAAGCAATAAGAACAACCAAAATGAAAAAAATTGCGCCCAAGGCACTTAGGGAAGGGAAACACACAACTAAAAAGGATCTATACAAGGCACTTAGAGGAAAACATGAAAAACTAAACAAAATATACAAAAATATATATAATGGCTTCAAAATCTCAATAGTAGGGCTTTCTACAAATCCCATTAATTGGGATTGGTATTATCTCTCCATCTAATTGGGTGAGTTGGAAGGTGTTATGTTGTTTGCATCTTTGGATTAAATAAGGGCCACTCCACAAGCTGTCAAACTTGGTATGGTTGCCTAGTTTGGTCGTATTTGAGGACCAAGTCTCCCTCCTTGAAGTCCTTTGCCATGGATCTCTTATCTAAAAATTTCTTGATCTAAGCTTGATGTGACTCTAGTGTCTTCATTGCAAGGTCTCTTATCTCCTCAAGTTTTGTGAGTTATTTCAATCTCACATTCATGGGTTCATCTTCCAGTGCTCCAGCTGATGGGCTAGTTATAATATAGGAACTCAAGATAAATGGGTAACTTGGCCTCCCTTTCATATACTAGAACATATGGAGATTTCTAATAACAGCTTTAAGAGTTACCCTATCAGCCCACAAGGCTTCCTTTAAATTGGTGTGCCACATCCTCTGATTCTCTTCCATAGTCTTCCTAATGATCCTTAGCAAATTTTTATTTATGGACTTAGCCAACCCATTTCCTTGAGGATAATAATTTGAGGAAGTGTTGAGGTAGATGCCCATCTTGAGAGCCCATTCACTTGTTTTTAGACTGAGAAAAGTTAATGCATTATCATAGATGATAGTGGATGGAACACCAAACCTAGTCATGATGCTATCATAGAAATCTAAGATGGTACTTTCATTGGCTTCTTTCAATGTAATGGCTTCCACCCATTTGGTGAATTAATTAGTTGTGGTAAGCACCCACTTATGCCCCACACTTGATGGAGGGTTGATCACTCTAATGAAATCCAAACCCCACTGCATGAATGGTTGTTCTACCTAAATCAGGTTGAGAGAAAAAGCTACTAGTATTTATTTACCCATAAAGAGAGCAAATTTCTGACACTTCCTCACTCATGCATAAACATCCTTGAAGAGTTTTGACCAATAATATCTAGCCCTAATTATCTTTGCTACTATAGTCTTGGGTGAAAAATGACCTCCTACAGGTCCATCATGGAAATGCTCCTGAAGCTTGGCCACTTGATCATCATCTATGCACCTTAGGGGCATCCCATTGAGGCCCCTTTTGAATAAAATCCCATCAACTAATTCAGAAGGTATGGATTGAAGTTTGAAATACCTTATTTTTGCTTTGTCCATACCTGGAGAGCACTCACTTGTTAGCAAAAAGTGTGTCATATCATGGATCCAACTAGTGTGAGATGGAGGTGCATCTATTTGTGGGTTATTTTGTGTTACCAAGATGACCTCTTTTTCTTCATTAAGGTCATCGACCATATACTCACACAAGCCTTTACCTTGTACTAGCTTAGTGACTTTAATCTCTATGTCATACTCCATGACCTTGGTAATCTAACCATCTCTCTTTTCACTCAAGTCTTTGTTAAGAAGGAAGTATCTCACTCCAGGATGAGACATCATAAGATAGATTTTACTATTAGAGAGCATTGGCCTGAACCTTTTGAGGCTTCTTACTATTGCAAGGACTTGGTTTTCTATAAAAGTATACCTCACCTCATACCCCTGAAGTCCCTGACTATAAAATGCTATTAGCTGATCAAGTCCTTTACCATTTTTTTGCATCAACATGGATGATATATTATCAATAATTGCAAAAGCATATAATATGAAATCCCTTGAGAAATAAAGATTCATGAGTGTTGGTGCTTGAGTAATGGCTTGCTTGATAACTTCAAATGCTGATTTACCTTTATTTAACCAAGTGAATGCTTGGTTATTATTTAGCATAGCAATGATGGGCTTGAATAAGTTTGCAAAATTAGGTATATATCTCTTCACAAAGTTAATTTTCCCAAGGAAACTTTGGAGTCCCTTATTATGCTTGGGTAAGGATAAGGATAAGATGACACTTATTCTATCAAGATCAATGGATAACCCTTCCTTTGAAATGACATGGACCAATATATTGCCTTCATATATGGAAAACACACACTTCTTTGGATTCAATGACATCCCATACTCCCTATATCTCTCAAAAATCAACCTCAGGTGGTCCATGTGCTCACTGACATTATTGGAGAAAACCATGATGTCATCTAACTATACCAACACCATTTGATTTAAAAACCCTTGGAAATCCATGTCCATGGCTCTTTGGAAATTTACGGTAGCATTTGAAAAACTAAAGGGCATCTTTTGGTACACATACATGCCTCATTTGGTGGTGAAGGCAGTCTTGTACCGATCCTCCTCTTTTACCCATACTTGGTTGTAGCCTGAATATCCATCCAATAGAGAAAAATGTTCTAAAACTGCAACTACTTGGAGAAGTTGTTCCATGGATGGTAGAGGGTATTGATCCTTCAAGGAGACTTTGTTCAAATCTTTGAAGTCAACACATAGCCTATTCTCCCCACTCTTCTTCCTTACAGGCACCAAGTTGGCTACCCATGATGAGTGTTTGATTGGAAAGATGATCCTGGATTCAATCAACTTGGTTAGTTCTTTCCTCATAAGCTCTTTTATTTTGAGGTTGATAGACCTTTGATTTTTCCTTACATGCTTATCATTAGCCTCCAATTATATGGTACACTAGGCTAACTTCAAATCAAAACCTTTCAGGTCACTGTACTCCTAAGCAAAAAATGTCTGTGTATTCTTGACAAAGTGCTATGAAATCATGCCTCTCAGCCTTATTGCTTACTTTCTTGAGTTTAAGAAGCTTTTCCTTGAAGATGAGGACTCTCTCATAATTTTCTTCATTAGTAGACATTACTGCCTTTTCCTTTCTCACATGGTCCCCTTCATGAAAAAGGCCTTCAAGTGTAACCAGGCCCTTAGGAAGCTTGTTCAACCTTAGTTGAACAATCTAATCCTTGTATTGATACTATAATTTACCTTGATTAGTAGAGGAGAACTCATCTTCCTACTATAATAAATAAGCAATTTTTTGTCACTTTCAAAAACTTGCCAATGGGCTTCATTATCTAGTACTAATGGTCTCAACACCACCTTGACATGTGGTTGAACCTTGGCTTCTTTCAACTCACTTGGAATGTCAAAATGAGCTCCCATGATAGCTAGCATATCAACATACTAGTTTTGATTTCTTGGGATAGCTTGGATGTCAAAGGATTCAAAATCTTCAATTAGATCCCACACTCTATTTTTGTAGGATTTCATCAAAGGATTCCTTGTAATGTTCAAGCCTCTAACCTAGTTCACTATGTGTTCACTGTCTCCATATGCTTACAAAATTTTGATTCCTTTTTTATTGGCCCATTTAAAGCCATGGATCAAGCCTTCATATTATACTGCATTTGAAGAGCAACTGAAATGGAACCTATAAATAGAGAAAAACTTATTACCTAAATGGGAAACCAATATTGCCCCAACACCTACACCATTTTTTCTCCTTGAGCCATCAAAGAACAACTTCCATATACCATTGGGGTCTTCTTTGGGTTTGATGAGGGAAGGCATGAATTGATTCTCTTCATGCAACAAATATACACCCATGTCTCTTTCCTCAACACCTTCCAAAGGGTTGAGAAATTGATTATCTCCCCATAGCTCATCCGAGAACAAGTTTGGAACCTCTTCAAGAAGAGTGTTTAGCTCCTAACCAATTATAAGCTCATCCTTATCAAGGATAGTATAATTGAGGTTTATTTTATCTATCTAATGAGCTTTAATGTGAAATTATGTCATGGGTTCAGCCTTGATTGAGACTTTAGTCTCGTACCTTATTCAAAATCCCATGTAATACCAATTTGTTGCAATATGACATCCAATTTTGGCTACGAACTCTCTAGAAAGACATAATGCAAAGCAAGGAGTGATGTCAAGGATCAAAACGTCCTATACCATTGAAACACTAAGACAAGCATGCAGGGTTAAACTCAAATCCTTGATGATACTTGATGGATTTGTGGAAGAACCATCAAGCTACATGAATCCTTTGGTGTGCGACTCATATTTGAGGTTTAGCTAATCAAGTATAGACTTTGGCATGACTGAAGTGCTAGCACCACTATATACTAAGTAGTTGTGCACCAAGGAATCATTGATAATTAATGAAATATAGAATGGAGGGGGCTTGGTCACATTACTAGACCTTTCTCCCAAAAGATTCTTCATTGAATTAGTGAAGACCTCAACTTCCTTACTTGGTTGTTTACTTGCAACTATTGTAACACTCATCTTGGGTGAATCTTCTTGAAGGATGTTCACTTGGTTGAGCATGGAACGTGTGTCCCACATTGGTACACTCATTCTAGATTTCTTCATTTGCTCCATAATGTTGATTGGCATACCACCAACTTTTACCTAAGTTTTGGGAGCTACTACTGTTAGCTTTGTCAATGAAGGAGTGATGACGAGAGGTTATTTGGAAGCTTCATGGTTGTCACCCATATTCCTTCTCTTGAATCTTGTATTTTCTAAGACTGAGACGTGAGCCAAACTAGGGGTGGCCTATTGATTGGATGCATAACACTCATCTTGTTCATTGATGACCATTATGGTCTTCAACTGGTTTGATACCTAATTCGAGCCTTATTCTTGTGGAGGATATTCTTGCTTTATCATCATGGGAACCTCTATGCCTTGGGCCATAAAAGCTTAGTTGTATCCATAAGCAATAACTTGATATCATTAGTCATTAAATGCCTAGTTAGAGCCATTAGTTGGGACAATGGATTGCCTAAAAGAATGATTCCAAGGCATTGTCCCTTCACCCTCTTGAGCCATATTATTTTGAACCAGAACTAAAGAATTAGATGGGCCTATAACATTTGGATTATAATTATGTTGTCTAGCATAATTAGGCTATCCTTGTCCTTTAAAATTTCCTTTGTAGGGTGGCTTATTTGATTCATAAGGCTACTACTGAGGCTAGAATGGAGCCTAATATTGCTTTCTGCATGTTGACATTGACCACATCATTCCCAAATATTAGAGCATGCTTTTCAATTCTAAGTAACTTTTTTGCTCTTAAGAGTCATTGGATCCATTAGTGGAGGCCCCCTCTTACTGTGGTGAAGGCACATAAATAATCATTGGAGTTGGAAGTATAAAATAAAGTGGAGGAATGACTATAGGAGGTGGTCTAATCTTAGGGAAAAGAAGTATTGGGGGTCTGGGAGTAAGCTTGCTTGCCTAAACTAGGTAATTTTTTACTATAATGGCCACTTTGTTTGCATCTGGCAGTATGCCCCCTCTCATGGATTAGATCATTATAGCTATATCACTGTTTAGATCCTTTAAATTATATAAGAAATCAAAGTTTGAGGATGGTCTAAAAATGGATGAAACTCTATCCCAAGCCTTCTAGAATCTCATGTTGAAGTCTTGCATGACTTCATGGGGAGCTTTATTGATTATGGCCAATTTTTCTATAAGTGACAAATGATCACTCTTATCTACAAACCTCTTACACAAGGTTGTTCCCAACTAGTCCCATGATTAGATAGAGTTAGGAGATAGACCCCTATACCAATCTTAAGCCTTTCCCTTGAAGGATACAACCGATATCCTAACAGCTACATTTTCTATCATGACATTATAGATGTTGCAAAAATTGGCTATGCCTATTATGTATTTAGTAAGAGTTACAACTTGGTCTCTTATGTAATATGGGACACTTTTGAGGGCTGCTACTAGCATAGGGTCATGTTGTGGCAAGTTCAAATGACTTTGGCCACTAAAACCCACAAAAGCTCTTTAGGAAAGCATGGTAGAAAGAGGGGCTAACAAGGATATTCTCAAGTAGGTATGCCTTATGAATGGTTTAGGAAAGTAGTATTTTATGTAAAGGTGAGTATGGATGAACCTTAACCTTCTTGTTGAGTTTAAAGGTAATTCAACAAATTCAAAAGGAATACCTGTAGAATTCAATCTTGTAATCACCTTTGGCATGAAAGATAGCTAATGCTTTACCACCATATAGTTGGGTGTTCCTTGGAGTCATTAGATACTGGAAGATGAAAGCTACCACTACTACCAATTGATCAAAACAACATCAAGCTTGACCAATCTTCCATTAAAATGGAACTAAAAATGGTAGTGTGTCTCATCAGGCATGCCAAAACTGTTGTAGTTTAGAATTACACCCTTGTGAGAGAGTTATTTAGGCTCTCTCACTTCCAGCTACAAGCATGGAGACAACGTTAGGATATGGGTATCCTATGGTGAGGTTGAACTTCTAGGATTTTTAATGAGGCTAGTTCTTTAGGTGCTTCACTTCAGCTTTTGATTCCCACACTAAAATATACTATTGGCTAAGGAAAAGGGATAGGAGAATAACATGAAAAGAAATATAAGCTAAGGGAGGTGATGCACCAAAATAAATGATCCACTTAGTCTGAGAAAGGATACTAATTTAGTATAATATAAATTTTCTTACACAACTTCACAAGCAGTTAGTTTGCATAAGTATTTTATAAACTAGGCTCACCGAACCATACATGAAGCAAAGAGGTATTTCTAAATCCACACTAAACATCCATTAATGGTGGAAAGAGCTTGAGGCCAGACCTAAAAATAACTAAAAAACACTTGAAAATAGGTAAGAAATAAGGAAAATGAGTTTAGAAGGACACTTCTTCACAATGCCATTATACACAAGCTAACTCAACATGCTTTTCAAACAAAGAGATAGGTAAAAAGTAATATTTATTGCTTCAAAAGGTCTATTACAAATAAAAAAATTTAGAGTAATTTTATCACCAGTCCAGGGATAATGTCTTGGCTCCAAGGCCTTTATTTATAACAAAAAAGAGGGAAGAAAATATGAGAAGAGGGAAGAAGTCATTGATGACTAGGATCCCTATCGTCATCCTTCCTTGTGCCACTAAATGTGCTACTCAAGATCACTAAACAACCTTCTCGATTCCCTCCTAACTTCAAGTCTCTCTTTGGCATCTCTAAAGAGCCATGTTATGAGTAGCTGAATGTCACTTCCTTGTGTGACTAAAATAATCTTTGCATTTAAAATGGTGTGGTTACTTTCATTTTCATGTGTTCTGCTAAAGAAGATGAGGTATCCATGTGTTGATAATCTAATCAAAATATGATTCCTTTATGTTTGAATGGATATTTTTTGGGAGAGGGAGCCATGTTGAAGGATGAAGGTCATCATTAAATTCTCAACTACCATCTCCCACCAATCATTTGGACTCCCTTTTGCACTAATTGGCTGTTGGACATTGCCTTCGATCTTTGACCTACACCATGGATCTTCCTATCATGGATGCCTATGGATCATCGATCTCCTTACCAGTTGGGTTCCCTTTATGCCACTTGGAAGCCTCTCATTTGTCTTTTCCATGACTCTTGTGCACTGTTGATCTTTATAAAATGACATTGGACCGAGCTTATTAAGTTAAACAACATTGGAAACCTGATCTACTATTTGCTGTGTAATTCAGGTTTTCAAAGCTACTTGACTTATGAAGATTTTCAAGCTAAGTCATTAAAGAATCTTAATTTAATATATGTAGAGTAACTTGGGATTTTTTTATCTCTCCTACTTTGGACTTTGTCTGCTCCTTTACTTATGAAGTCTTCCTAAGTAGTCCTAAGTAGAGTACTTGGAGAATCCTAATTTACTCTATGTAGAGTAACTCAGGTTCTCAAAATTTACTTACTTTAGACCTTCTATGTCCAAGTCTTTGGACTTTCTCCTTCTGCAGACCCTCTTGAAATTATTTCCCATGGGCAAATGTCCATAAGAATTCTCTTGTCTAAGTCTGTGCCCTTTTTTTTCTTAGGGCAAAACTTTTGAAGGAATTCCTTCAGATAATTTGTCCAAAGGAAATCCTTCGAATTTCTAGTCTGTAACTTCTTTCTCTCCAAGTCTTCTTCCTTTGACTTTCTTTCAATTCAGGCAAATCTCCTGAAGGAATTCCTTCAAACAAATTATCTGAAGGAATTCCTTCAGACTTTTTGTCTGAAGTTTCCATATTGCTCCTTTTTTTCTTCAATTTTTTTTAAAGGAATTCTCTATGCTTCTTGCCTTCCAAAAATTTGCTAAGGACCTTCCCAAAGGGTAATAGACCCTTCAAAATTTTGAAAATGGTCCCTCTCTTTGGAAAATGCACTTTTTGAAGGGTAACATACCATTAAAACTTTTGTTTGAGACCTTCATAAGGATTCCTTCGACCCTTTCTTTTTGCTTTGTTCCTTCGGGCAAAATTCTCGAAAGAATTCCTTTGAATAAATTGTCCAAAGGAATTATTTTAGGCTTTTTGTCTGAATATTCCATCTTGTTCATTTTTCCATTAGAATATTTTTCTAAAGGAATTCTTTGGTTTTCCCTTTGTTCTTTCCTTTAACCTTTCAAACTTTGAAAAATGGACTTTCCTTAAGGGTAAGAGACCCTTTGGGCTTCCCATAAATGATATTTTTGGAAGGAGCCTACCCTTTGGATTTGTCAATGATCCTTGGAGTATTATTTGGAGAATACTTGCTCTTTAGTGAACTCGAGAAGCACCTTTAAAGACCAAATCAGGTTTGTCAAGCCCCTTTACTTATTTTAGGGTTTTGACAGCTCACAACTTATGAATTAATTGAGTAGTGCTCTTTAGAAAACTTGAAATACACTATCCATGAGTAATTCAGGTTCGTAAACCCAAATTACTTCTACTTATAAACCATTTAGAATTTAAGCACTGTTGGAAACCCAATTTGCACTGTGCCCTTAGATACTCAAAGTCTTGCGACTTCAAAAGCTGGAAGACTTCTACTTTGTAGAACCTGAGGTTGTCTAAACTTGCCACTTTTGCTTGAATCTCCACCTTCTCATACTTGAGAAAAATTTTGGTATGTGGGCCAAAAATGGCCAATAATTACAAGGTTGGATTATAATTTTTTTAGTTTAAAAAAGGCTCAATTAGGCCCTCTAGTCTAAAAGTACAAAACATATGTATTTTATTACAAAAATTTCTACACCAATGCATTGTGCTCAAAAAAATATCAACTTTTAAAAAAATGGGACATCAATACAAGGTCATATGTGAAAGTTATGAGCTTATAAATTTACAAAAATGAAGACGAATAAGAGCTGCTATAAAAAAATCTAAATTTTAAAAATATCTATATAAATCTGAATAAAATGTAAGTATAGCAGTGAAAAGCATGAAAATTTAGGGTATTTCAGAAAAAAATTGCTAAAAAATACCTCTTGGTGTCCAAATAGTGGGCTCCCAAAGTTGCCCTTTCAAATCTGCCTATTGATTTGTGAGGCCTGCCAATTTTTTTGTTTTTGCCTGCACAGTCCATACGACTGTACCTAGGAGCAATTTTTTTTTTGCCTTCCAAATGACTATGTCCAAATTAGATAAATTTTATATGGATATGTAGGTTTTGATGCCTTCTGAATGCAACCGTGAGGTTCATTTTACTCATAAACACTTTAATTTTTAGGTACCCACCAGATTTGGGTGTGGTGCTTCTAGATCTAACCCTTGCCAATTTTGTCTCTTGTGCCCAATTTAGATAAAATTATAGATGATTTTGATTATCTCAAGCACTCTAAACTCAATAGTGAGCTAAAAAATTCTCTATAAAGCTCCAATTTTTGCCTGTATATAAAATAAAAAATTGATCCTATATCTGGATGTTTTTCTTTTAAATATTTAACAATCTATGGATTCAAGATAGCTTTGGTACTATGCTAGAATTAGCTATATGATCTAATGAATCTAATAAAAAGTATAAATAAGAGATAAAACAATAATAGTAATAAATAATAACTGTATATCTGAGACAATAATAGAAATAAATAAATAACTCAAATATGATGAATTACTCTAATAATTCAATATTAATTTGATATAGAATACACAAATAACTATTGCTTATATAGATCAAGGCGTGCATGATAAATATTAGATAACTCACACAACACATGTAGTTCAACTAATATTTGACTACAAGAATAATGGAGTGTAATTCCACACTAACAAGATAGGTATCCAACTTGTGTATAAGTTGACTACTAGTTAAGCAATCTTATCCTATCTTATCTTGAATAGGGGAGTTGAACTCCACTATAACAAGATATGTATCCAATTTGACTACTAGCTAAGTAAGCTTATCCTATCTGGTGCAAATTATTAATAAACATAATAAAATAATTATAATAAGTAATTAGTGCATCAATATAAATAATAAATACAAGTAAATACAATAAATAAAATTAATGCACCAATATAAATAAAGATTATGGTTATTGTCAAATTAATAAAATAAATAATAATAATTATTCTTCTAATGATAAAGGAAAAATAGTTTAGAATAATGCTAATAGTTCAATTGATAATGCTGCTCAAAATATTCTTCTATCAATTGGTTATAACAATAGTCAATATCAACATTATAAGCCTAAATTTTTTAGACAAATTGATGTTAAAACTTATAACATAATTGATGATTTATCAGGTAGTTAGTCTTTCAAGGTAACTTGATAAGATTAATGAAGCTGTTAAGAATCCTAAAGCTAATGTAGGTTTACAAGAAGAAGATAATAATGAGCAATCAACGGCTCCTACATAAAATTATGATCCTCCTACTGATTACATTCCTCCTTTTTATGTTACGATTAAAATTGCTTTTAAGATAATCCATAATTATATTTTAGATACAGGTGCTTTAATAAATATTATGCCTAAATATATTACAGATCAGTTAGACATATCTTATGAGATGGATAATAAGAAACTTATTGGTTTTGATTATAGACAAACTAAAAGTTTTGAAAAGTTTCGTGACATAGTCATTGCAATTGCACAAGATGAAAGAATTAGATGCATGACTAATGTTCAAGTTTTAGATATCCATAGTAATTATGATATGTTATTAAGAAGAGATTGGTCTAAAACAATTGATACTTTTTTTGGAAAGGATATCACATGGGTTTCTATTAGTAATGAAATTACTTTTATTTAAAAAAAAATATTACTGTAGTACACCTATTGAATCATCTACTTCTTCAGTGATTTTTTATGTTGAAATTGGGATTGAAACTTATGAATTGTAAAATTTAGATGAACCAAAAAATCAGCATGAATAATTATTTGAAAAGAACATTTTATGGTCACTTTAATTTAATGGAGCTTGTTCTCAACAAGGTGATGGTGTTAAAGTCTGTTTAATTTCTCTTTTAAGCAATTTTTTTTGTTATGCTTATAATTTATCATTTGAGAAAACTAATAATACAACATAATTTGAAACATTATGTTTAGGATTGGAAAAGGTTATTGAACTTAACATTAAGCATTTAAATTTTTTTGGAGTTTCTGAATTAGTTGTTAGACAAGTTATTAAAATATATGAAACTAATCAAACTCATATACATCGCTATAAACAAAAGGTTTGCTCATTACTTGAATATTTTGAAACTTTCAATATCACTCATATTCTTAGAGAATATAATGTTAGAGTTGATAAGCTCACTTTTTTTGCATCTAATCCAACTCTAAGTGAGACTGAACCAACCAAAAATTTCTCTTAAGCTAACATTTTTCATCCTAAAATTATTTATTTAATTAATAGTTGGTCTATTCTTAATTAGGATGAACACATGTATTTTTTCATAAAAGATAATTATTTTGATCATGATGATTATGTGCTAAATTATAAAGATTATTTGTAATTAAGTACTAAAAAATTACATTCTAGTTTATTGAGTTTAAAATCTATGTTTTCATCATATGATCAGCCAAAAATCTATAGAATGGAAGAGCTTTCAAGGATAATTATAGGTAAAACTATTCCTATTAATTTAGGTACCAAAAAGGATACAAAATATGTTTATTTAAAAATTCAGGTTACTTCAAGTGAGAAGGTTAAATTTGTTAAATTATTTAAGGAGTTCATTGATATTTTTGTCTAGTCATATAAAGATCTTAAGGATTATGACACTAAAATTATTAAACATGACATTCTTATTAAGCTTAGTATCAACCCTATAAAGTAGAACATATGAAGAATTAGCCTTTTTTTAGAAGACACCATTAAGAAAGAGATAGATAAGATGATTGATGATAGTGTCATTTTACCTGTAAAATATTAAGATTAGGTAGCTAATCTAGTACTGGTTAGGAATAAAAATGGTGACATTAGACTATGTGTTGATTTTAGAGATCTAAATAAAGCTAGTGTTAAAGATAATTTTCCTCTACAAAGTATAGATCAAATTTTAGAGCAAGTTGCAAGATAAAAAATGATGTATTTATTGGATGGTTTTTTTAGTTATAATCAAATTTTTGTAAATCCTGAAGATAGACATAAAACTGCTTTCACTACTCATAGAGGTACTTTGACTTATAATAGAATGCCTTTTGGATTAATGAATGCATGAGCTACTTTTCAAAGAGCTATGCATGTTGCTTTTGATGATTTGATTGACATTTGTATTTAGGTTTATTTAGATGATCTCACCATGCATTCAAAAAGAATAAAAAAACATTTAGATCATCTTTGTGATGTTTTCACAAGACGCAAAAAATATGGCATTTCTTTGAATCTAAAAAAATCAATTTTTGGTGTTATTGAGGGTAAGTTATTAGGACATAATATTTCTAAAGATAAAATTTCTATTGATCTTGAATGTGTTAAATCTATTAAATAAATACCTCCTCCCAAAGATCAATCTAGCTTGAAGTCTTTCTTTGGTAAGATAACCTTTGTTAAAAATTTATATCATATTTTGCTTATAAATCTAATCCTTTACAATTATTATTTAAGAAAGATAAAATATATAATTGGGATGAAAGTACTAATTTAGCTTTTAATTATATTAAAGATTCTATTGTAAGTGCTCTATTTCTTGCTAAACTTGATTTAAAAAAATCATTCATACTTTATGTTAATGCTATCGAAAAAGCTTTCGAAGCTGTAATAACTCAAGAATTTAAAAATAATGAAGAAAAACCAATCGAATACATGAGCTAAATTTTAAAAGATGCAGAAACTAGGTACCTCTTCATTCAAAAATTTATTTTCTCATTGGTTTACTCTTTGATTAAGTTTCATTATTTGTTGATAGGAAACAAAGTTTTTGTGTGATCTAACTTACCTATTTTGTCATATCTTTTAAAACAAGTAACCATTTAAAGAAGGATTGATAAGTGGATTTTACACATTCAAAATTTTGATCTTGAATTCAAAACTTCCAAAATAATCAAAGGTAATGAATTGGCAAAACACTTAACTAAAAATGCTTCTTCAGATATTAATGTTTTAGTTTTGTCAGTTGATGATAATTTTTTTGCCAAGCCACATTTAAAGACCATGAAGATTGCTGATTTTTATAAAAAATTTCAGTTTGGTCTTGAAATGAATGAATGGGATTATTTGTTGGCTGAAGATGATTGGTACCATGACTTAGTATATTTTTTTAAAAATCAAACCTGTCTTAATTTAGATAAAAAGCAAAGATGTTCCCTAAGATTAAAAGTTTTAACTTTTTGTTTGTTATATTATTTTGTTTTAGTGAAATAAAGATAGAGTTTTATTAAGACGTCTTACACATAATTAAACACAAAAAGTTCTTAAAGGATGTCATTAAGGAAACTGTGGTGGACATTATGCTGTGAAAATAACTCTTTATAAGATTTTAAGAGTAGGTTATTATTGGCCTATTCTATTTTAGGATGCTTATAAGCTAGTTTATTCTTGCATACCATGTCAATTGTTTGTTAGAAGAGATAAGTTACTTGTAATACCTTCAAACCCTGTTATTCCTAAAAAATCTTTTACAAAATGGGGCATTGAATTTATTTCAAATATTCACCTACCTTCATCTATAGACCACAAGTATATTTTAACAGCTACATATTATTTCATTAAGTGGCCTGAGACCAAAACATTTAAGAGTTCGGTAATAGGTGAAGTGATATCTTTCTAAGAAAATTAGATTTTATCTAGATTTGGATTTCTTTATGAAATTATTTTTGATAATGGACCTCAATTTGTTTCAAATGAATTTATAAAATTTTTAGGATAATATTCTATTATATATATTCATTCATCTAAATATTTCCCTCAAAGTAATGGTCAAGCTGAGTCAACAAATAAAAAAATTATTTCAATTATAAAAAAATTAGTTTGTGCTAATAAAAGAAATTGTCATCTCAATTTTTTTGAAGCTTTATGGACTGATAGGACTATTGTTAAGACAACAACTAGGTATTCACCTTTTATGTTATTTTATGGTTTTGATGTTACTTTACCAATAAAGCTTCAAATTTTGTCAGCTATAACTGCTTTACAATATGTTGCTGAAGATACAAATTTAATAGAACAAAGATTACATTATTTAATAGCTCTTAATGAGTCCAAAGCAATAATATTACAAAAATTAGAAAAAATTAAAGAAGTTTTTTGATAAAATGATTTCTAACAAGAATTTTAATGTTGGAGATTTAGTTTTATATTGGGACAAAGGTCAAGAAGATTCTGAAAAACATCACAAGTTTGATTCATTATGGCTTGATCCTTATAAAATTGCTACATCACTTAGAAACAATGCTTTTCATTTAAAGATCTTGAAATAAATTGGCTATGTTACTTAGTTAACAACTATCATTTGAAATTATTTCATGATTGACTACTTTTAGTTTTGTTTGTTTCTTTATGTTTTGCTTTCTTTTTGGTTTGCTATTTCTTTCTTTGTTGTTTGGCATGCTTTTATTTTATTTTTGAAAGATGAATGAAGTTTACAAATAAATAAGTTTTACATTATGAAAGAAGAGTGCGATGATTCTAAAAATCTATTGTAAGTATCAATTATTTTATGATATTATGCTTCATGAATTCAGTTTTCTTTATATATGGATAATATA
Organism: Torreya grandis; assembly: GCA_037957365.1. NCBI lineage: Eukaryota > Viridiplantae > Streptophyta > Pinopsida > Cupressales > Taxaceae > Torreya > Torreya grandis. Next base: position 646,727 of record JARHVA010004251.1, read on the forward strand.
TGTTGAGCTATATCAAGTAATTAAAAGTATTACTTAATTTTTAGATTTTGTACATAAGGTATTTGTATTAGATTGTGTATCCACCCTAAACTTCTTTGTTATATTATTCCTTTTTTTCGTGCCATGCTAGCCGAACAATCCATCCCTTGTGGAAATTCACTATTAAAGGGGTTCACATATAACTACTCGAGAAATGATTTTCTTGGATCACACTCTCAAGAATATGTTTATATTAATAGGTAATTATTTTCTACTCAATTTCATTACACAAAATTGACTAGCAATGTCGTTAGTGTTATGCCTATTTTTCACACCCTCTTAATTTTTTTTTCTAAACTAATACTTTCTATCATAGAGATGATTCTATCATGAAATTTGAAACTGTCTCAGGGACTCAATCAATTAGTAGTATATTTAAATGTATATTTTTGATTATGAATTGATAATAATTGGTTGATGAATTCATGTTTATATTTTGAGTGGTTTCAAAAAATATAATAGATTAATGAATAAAATGTGCATCTATATATCACTATGTATGTATGTGATCAGTCATTTTGCTTCTTAGATTAATTATTTAGATGACAACTCAGCATTTTTAGTTTGACATGGTTCCATTTGATGTGTTTTAAAATATGGAAGCATATATATTTATATGACATTTTAAAATATCTTTATTGATTTTAGTGAGTATGGATAGTCATGACAAATTCAGGGATGAATTTTTAGTTTTGACAACTTGAATAGTTTGTAGTGATTATTAACATGGTTTTTATTGACAATCTGAAGTTGGATTTAGAATAGATCAGAATGTTTTTTGAATTATTTATAATGATTTTCCCTCTCAAATTATTTTCAAAAAATTACGAGTATTCATATGGATTGGATATAATCATCACAACAAGAGGAAATTATGCACTTTATCATTTATTTTAACATAATTCAATTTGAAATACAATGGTATAAGTGGTTCATTTTGATAGCTCAAAATGTGCTTGAGAGTTATTATTTCAAGGTCTTAACCTAAAGTCTTTTTTCCTAAGTATTTTTTTATAATCATCAAATCCTAGTGATTTTGATGGAATGGAAATGATTTAGAAGGTTTATATATATATATATATATATATATATAAGACTTGTCTGAAAGGATTAATATTGTTGACTTAGGACTTGTTTCATGGAATGGGTTTTGATGGCATAAGGCTTTGTTTAAAAGGTAAGATATTTAACTCTAAACCGTCATCAAGACATATAGTTTCAAAGGGCTTAGGTTATTTGTTTTGAGGGTGTTGAAATAAATTCAAAGGAATATGAATGGTGTGAATGATTTGTTTCAAATTTGAACCCCACATGATGTAAGATGCTGAGTTGGTAGATGTTATGTAATTTATAGATGTCTTGGCACCAAGTTGGCATAAAAGTTAATGTGAGGTCATATTCGATAATGTTTCGAGATATGCCAAGAGATTTTGGTAGTCTAAAATTCAATGCAATAGGTACATGCCTCAAAAGGTAGAAGTTAGTAAAGATTTAGTCAATGCTTTGGTAATCACTAAATTTGTTTTTTTGGATAACTTAGATAGAGGAAATGCTAAGTATAATCTTTGATGAGCCAATGGGAATTGAGAACATCATCTAGTTAGTTATGGTGGAGGTTGGCGAATATAAATAAGGTAGTTTTTATGTTTTTAGTCATTTTGGAAAGCTTCTTATGGAAGTAGAGATTTGAAAGTTTGGAATTTCAAGTTATAGAGAAGGATTTTGAGAGAAAAGATATCAGGGAAGCATAACCAGGTATATCATGAATGAAATTAATGACTCTTTGAAGGATTTTATGAGTTGTTTAGATAGTTATGAAAGGAAAATTATGATAGTCTGCATGTTAATAAGTTTTGAGGAGGTTATTGATTTGAAATCTATACATGAATAAAATGAATGATTTTACAGTCTTGAATATCCTTCTCATGCATTAATATTGGCTAAGACTAGTTTTGGTTTTCTATATTCCTAATCTTCAATGAAATATAGAGTTGTTTGGGTTCGAAACTAGGTGTTTGGAAATATAAAAAATTGTGGAAATATGTGGGCTTTCAATAATAGTTTAAAAATAGTTCAAACACTTATAAATTTGTTGTTTCAAGACTCAAAATTTTTTATTGGAGTTTTTAGATGTATAGAGCCAAGCTCAGTGAAATATTGAAAGGATATTATGTGTTCATGATATGATATAAGATGGGTTTATGAGTTTCAAAAGAATGCAAGTATATTTTATGGTGAAGCATTCTAAAGTGTCATATTTTATTCGTTTTTGAAGTAAAATCCTTCGTAGTTTTTAATATGTTAAAACTTGAGAAAGAATGGAAGTGTGCCATATTTGCATTTTGGTTTGAACTTCCAAGAGTTTGTTCAGTTTTTGAAATTTTTTTGAAAGTTTTAAATAAAAGGGATTTTGGTCCATACATATCAGTTTTAATTTTGAAAGGAAATTTTCATGCATGTTATGAAATGAGAATGTCGAGATTTAAATATGGGTAGGTTTTCTCAAACTGTTCTTAAATTTTGGGATTTAGTAAGTTTGTTGTTTTTGAAGTATATGATCTTTCAATTTTTTTGAAGCCATATTCTTATGCATATAGGGTTTTAATGTAAGATGAATATGTATATGCCTAAGATATTGATGTTTAACTCATTAATTATGTTTATTGTACTTGCCTTGGGTTTTGAATTTTTTTTATTTTTCTAAATTTTTTTTACTATTGAAATTTGTGGACCTCGACTTTTTGTAGAAACAAATTTGGTTTGTTTTTCTTAAAAATTTCATAAGATGGTTATATACATAAAAGTTTTGAATAAATATGGTCAGACATAATATAAGAGATATATCAAGAAATTATCAAACATACGAATATAGAGTATGTAAGCTATAAGTTTCATCTACGAGTTTCAGTTACAAATATTGGTTTTAAAGAGAGTTAGATAAAAGATGAGACTTTTATTGAATCTACATCTCAGTATTTAAATCTTGGGTTTTATTTTGAATTTAGATGTTGAAATAATAGTACCTTGAAAAATTTAGTTGTTTCTCAATTAAGATTTTGATGAAGGTTATATTTTGAACAAGTGGTTTTTGATTTTAAATATTATTTGGTTTTACATTTTGAGAAGTTTGTGGTTGGAATCAGGTGAAAGGATTTTTTTTGGGTTTGATAAATTTTTTTAGCAATGTTTGTTATGAAATTTCACTAGGGTTTCATTTCAAGTTTGGTTGATTGAGTTTGGATTTCGAATAAGTTGATACATTAAAGGTGGAAACTTCAATAAAATAGATCAGAATATGATTAAGATAAAATTATGATATTATAATTTTATTTTTAAAGTTTTAATTAATGAGATTATTTGGATATAGTGATACACTTGGTATAATTCAGTTCAAATTTTTTGTTGAGATATGACTAAATGTTTAGAATATAGTTTTGTTTCATTTTGAAATGAATATATGTTGATTTTTAGTCATCAATTTTGAATATATTTTAGATTGTTTTAAAATATGTCTGGATGGGATCAACTTGGGTCAAGTAGGAGTAATGATGATAGAGGTTAGGGACAAAATTTTGGTAGCAATGTTAACCAATAACATTTTAATAGAAACATTTAGAAATGTGGTTTTAGAGTTAGGAGATTTGGCCCTAGGTTTCATAGAGGTGATAGGATGTCTATTCATTTCGATATAATAGACCTTGAATGTTAGAATATCCTAAATAATTTACCTTTCAATCTAATAAAAAATAGGAGCAATAGGGGAAATAGAAGATTTTATAAGCATAGGTTTGGTGCTAGGACCCTTTCACATATCATTTTTTTGTATCATCTACAAAGTAATCTGCATCATTTCCCAATTCAGTCATCCAAACTTGAAGGAATTGAGCCTATTGTTGAACCACAGCCTGATCACAGAACCACCCAACTTGAGATTGAAACAACTCATGGTAAAAATTTTATCAATATTTTCATTCTTTCAGTTTCAAATGAGCTTTCATCTCCTCATATAGAGCCTATTTTGGGATGTAGGAAGTTAGGTTTGACATCTTTTCATAGTGAACCCATCATAGGATGCAAGAAATTGAGTTTGGAGAAACCTATTTTAGTAGGTAGAAAGTGTATGATTGAGATTCATCCTTTTGCTTCAAATATAAGATCAACCAGTCAGAATGATATAGGTTTACCAATTGAGGTCAGAGTGCTCAAATGAATCAAGTTGAAAATTGATGACAATACAAGTGATTCTAGAATGAAGTTGGTGCAATTTACATCAATCAAAATGGAGTATAATGAAGGTGTTAATGAGCATGGGAATCCTATTATTGAAGTAATTTCATATTATAATGACTACTGGATGTCATCTAGATAGAATTTTTATTCTTTAAGTTGGACTATAGTTGGTAGATAGTTTACTTTCAGACTTGATATTTCGACTTGCAGTTTTGATACATAAACTTTCAGATCTTTGAGAATTTTGAAAAGTATAGCAGATTTAATTTTTGATATATATATGCCTAAGTTAATTTTAGAATATGCATCATGGTTTGATATAGATAAAATTTTATTAAACTTTGACTTATCTATTTAATAATTGATATGAATATTCTATTTTATTAATAATTGATGAGGGCCCCCACCTGTTAAGATAAATACCTAGTCTATATTTTAAAAAAACTTGATCTATTAAGACTTTTAAGTCTTAATTAAACATATTCTTAACCCATAACTATTTATAATTAATTGAATTTTTAAGTCAATTAGTTAATGTAAAATAATAACTAACTAAGGTTGGTTATAACTTATTTTTCAACTAAGTTTGGAGCATAAAAGAAGATCAAGGATTCATTTGAAAATATAAGAACAACACATATATTGAAGACTTATACATTTTGTGAATTTAATGATTCATCTCTCTTTATTCTATGCAACTTATTTGAGATATCATGACTTTTACAAATAGATCCAATAGTATTTTATCTGATAGTTGAGTAATTACTTAGGTAACATAGGTATATCTAGTTTTTATTATCATTTATAATAGATTATCTGAAGATCATCAAGTTTAATATCTTTTGATGATTACTATTTGGTATTCAACCTAAATAATGATGAACACTTCACTATTTTATGACATCTCATTGATATTTTTTTATTATAGAAGTTGTCTCTCAAGATATTTGTAAAGCAAGATGTTGGTTCTCTCAATAAAATCTATCTTATTTTCTAAGATGACTCTCCTCTGAGACTTACATAATTTATTGTATTTTATATTTACTCTGATTTTAAATATAGTTTTTGTTTATCTTATATTAATTTAGTTTTGATTTTTGTTTCTTATTTTATATCTTTATTTTTCTATCTGTTTAGTTTACTATTTTATTTCTGTTTGCTTTAAGTAATTTCTTCTATATATATATAAACCTAAACTAGAAGAAAGGAACTAATCAAAGAACAGTTTATATGAAAACATGGAGAGTCCATGTTTTCATATAAACTGTTCTTTGATTAGTTCCTTTCTTCTAGTTTAGGTTTATATATATATATATATAAGAAATTACTTAAAGCAAACAGAAATAAAATAGTAAACTAAACAGATAGAAAAATAAAGATATAAAATAAGAAACAAAAATCAAAACTAAATTAATATAAGATAAACAAAAACTATATTTAAAATCAGAGTAAATATAAAATACAATAAAGTATGTAAGTCTCAGAGGAGAGTCATCTTAAAAAATAAGATAGATTTTATTGAGAGAACCAACATCTTTCTTTACAAATATCTTGAGAGACAACTTCTATAATAAAAAAAGATCAATGAGATGTCATAAAATAGTGAAGTGTTCATCATTATATATATATAAACCTAAACTAGAAGAAAGGAACTAATAAAAGAACAGTTTATATGAAAACATGGAGAGAAAGATATATATATCTTTCTCTCCATGTTTTCATATAAATTGTTCTTTGATTAGTTCCTTTCTTCTAGTTTAGGTTTAGTTTTAAAGTTCTTTATTAGATTTATTGTTGTTTTGTAGGTTAGTCATAGTTTAGTTTAGATATGAGATTTATTTAGATTTTAGATTATAGTTCTAATTCTGTTTTAGTTTAGATTGTTGATTAGACCCTTCTACTTTATTCTTTAAAGTTTATTAGACTTGTTAATTATTAATCGGCTTATTATTTCTTAGATTGTTAGTTTAATTTGTTTTTATATTTTAGTTTAATCTAATTGTTCTCTATTTGCTTTTGTTTTTATTAGTCTGTTAGTTGTTGTTTATCATGTTTCTTGTGTGTTTGCTTTACTTGATTGAATATCTATTTACCTTGATCTTATCTCAAATCTATTTATTGGTTTTCTTTTGAAGTTACTTAGGAATATTATAGCAGAAACAAGATATTACTTGAACTATATTATTTTACTGAATTAGATTTATTTTGTTCAAGAGATTATCTAATTCATAGGTTTTATCTATCGGATAGGATATATTACAAAGTCATATCTAAACTGATTTATGTTTTGATAAAGTGAATTTCTAATATTATAATGGAGTATGTTACATTTGATGACTTATTTATTATTTCTTAGAACATTTCAAAACCCCTCACATCTTTAGGATCATAGTTGAACATTTAGAACCCCATAATTAGATTGGTACGATTCCAACTTAAATTTTGAAATAGGAAAAAAGGTTGATTTATTGATGATATAATTTTTCATCATCAACACATTGCCTTGAGAGTAATAGTTTGATGAAAACTTGAGTATAATGTTGTTGTCATATGCCAATTCAATCATATTAATGGATATAAAATTGAATCCATTATCATAGACCAGAGACACTGGTGTGTCAAACTTTGTTCATATATTATCCTCCAAGAATTTGATCACATCTTTAGTCCTGCACTACTTGGTTGCCACTCCTTCAGTCCATCTTATGCAGTAGTCAGTATTAGGCAGAATATATTTGTGATTATCTAAGGAATTAGGGCTGATGAACCATACAAAGTCTAGTCCCCATTAGGCAAAGGGTTTATTAATAATTATTGGCTTTAATGGCATGCCTAATTTGGGCTCTTTAATGTTGAATATTTGACATGAGGGGAATTATCTCACATGCTTGTGAGAATCTTTGAAGATAGTAGACTAGTAATAACCAGCTTTAAGGATCTTGTGGGTTGTAGTCCTTCCAGATGGATGTCTAGTTCTAATATTCTCATGAAAAGTGCTCAGATTTTAGCTGCTTCTTCCTTGGAAATACACCTTAGGTAGATGCCTTCAAATTTCTTTCTATTTAATATCCCATCTTTGATTAGGAAATAGGTTGTCTTGAGCCTTAAATCTCTTTTTTTTCTCTACTTAATACTATAGGATAATAGCCGTTGATTATGAAATGAACAATAGGATCATACCAATCATTGGATTGAAAGATTTATTAATCAACCTGCATAACACTTAGTTTGGGATTAGTATTAGCAATTAACTAAATTAAGCCTTAGCATCTTACCAACTTGGAAGTCTTCATCTCTAGATCATATTCTTGAAGGACATACATCCACTTAAATCTCCTTTCTCCAATTTCACATTGAATCAACATTAGCTTAGTGGCAGGGTTTGGCAAGATTGCATGCACTTTATTCCTAAGAATATAATGCCTATATTTATTCACTACCTTGACTAAATAAAATATTTGTTTTTCAATCAAAGAATAGTTCAAATCTGCATTTTTAAGGTTAGTAATTATGAAATCAATGGGGTGATCATACTTATCTATCTTCTGAGTTAGAATAACAACTATTGTATGATTAGAGGCAAAGAAATAAAGATAAAAATCTTTAGTGAAGTCTGGGCTTATCAGGATTAGAGCTTGTCCAATTGAATATTTGATGTCTTTGAAAGCTTTCTTAGTCTCCTCATTCCATGTGATCTTGATTTATTTATTCAACATGTCATTCAATGGCTTTACAATCTCTAAAAAACTAGAAATGAACTTTCTCATAAAGTTGATTTGACAAAAAAAGACTTCAATTCCTTCCTACTGTTAAATGGTTTGATATTGTATTTACTCTATCAGGGTCTATAGAGATCCCCTCTTTGGTTATGACATGGCCTAATAAATTTCCCTAAGTTAAAAAAAAAATGTTTTTCTTGGGATTGAGGGAGATTTCATACCTTCTACACCTTTAAAATACATGTTGTAAGTATATGATGTGGTCTTCCCTAAATTTTGAAAAGAGAGTCAAGTTATCCATGTAAATAATAATACACTTACCAATAAGTCCTTGGAAAGAATGATCCATTACTCTTTGAAAGATTTCACCTACATTGATTAATCCAAAGGGTATTCTATTATAAGCAAAACTATTCCACTTAGTAATAAATGTAGTCTTCATCCTGTCTTCCTTATTCACTAGCACCCTAAAAGTCTATCAAGAAAAGACATCATAGCAGAACCAAAAAAATTTTTAGATAACTTGGTCAAAAGAAGGTAGGGGATAATTATATATTTTTAGATTCTCTATTTAGATTTTTAAAGTCAATGCACAATATGATTTCATAATTTTTCTTCCTAATTAGTACTAAGTTAGCTACCTTAGTGGAGTGTCTAATATGAAACACTATCTTAGCATCTAGTAACTTCTTAACTTATTTGTATATCATTGGTTCTAGGACAAGGTTAACTATCCTTTGTTTTTACCTAAATGGCTTGTAAGCTTCCTTTAGAGGTATGGTGTGGGTTATGACTCTAGGATAAAAGATATTTAAGTCATCATAGGATCATACTATTACATATTAATATTTGGTCAATAGATCTTTAGCTCTCTTGATTTCTATGCTTGTGAAGATTGTACCAATTTTTACCAGTTGAGTTTGACCTTGGGAACCTAGGTTAATTACATTGTAATCCTTCCCATTCACTTTGGGAATCCTGACAGTCTCAACTAGTCTATCTGAATCAAACAGTCTCTCTAAGGCAATCATTCCTTTTAGAATCTTATTGTCATTCAATTGAATGACCTTGTCATCAATCTTGCCTTTAACTTTGTCATCACCAAAGGTATTCTCATTGACTTCATCAATGATGTGTGCCTCAAATACTCATGAGCTAGTCATGAAGTCTATGATATGTTGATCATCATTGAATACTTGAAAGTGGTTGACATTATCTAGTACTTAGATACATGGGACTAATTCAATGATAAGGCTTTGTAAATTGGAATTTTGATTGGGCTTAAGGTTGGCTACAATTGAAGCAAGTTCATCAATAGTCTTGTTTTCCTCCCTAACGATTGACACAATGTTGAAAGTATCAAAACATTCAATTAAGTCCCACACTCTAAAATTATATTTCTTAAGATAGGACAACTTGCATTGATATCTACTTCTAATCTAATTAACTACTAGTTCAGAATCACCAAAAACTAATAGTTCTTTGACCTTTTGTTTGATTGTAAATTGTAATCCAAGAATAAGTGCTTCATTCTATATAATATTGTTACTGCATGTGAATTAGAGTTTTTAAGATGCATTGTATTCCTTCCCAAGGGGATTGATTAACACTATTACTACTTCAAAACTTGACTTACATCTAGCACCATCAAAATATAACTTCTATAATCTAGGCATAGCATGAGAATTTTTGGAGTTACATAACTTTGGGGAATCAAGAGTGTAAAAACCTAGATCTAAGTTAACCATGTTAACCATCTCATTGGTTTCATTGCAATTGGTGATCATATGCTTCATCTTGGGCTTCCTCTCTATCCTGATCTAATTGGAAACTCCTTTTAAGGGTAACCACATGTGTGAACAATCAATAGACACATAATAATTCAATGATATGGTCCAATCTCTACTTAGAAGCAATACATATGCATTAGGAATATCCACCACTTGGATGTCAATAAACTATTGTATCCTTAGTTTAGAAGAAATTTGCATGTGAAAATTCAACAATTCACCTATCAATTTGACTCTTGATTTATCTAATTGAGTCACAACCCTATCAGATGATTGGAGTCAAACTTAATAACTCACAAATACCTTTAGGCATGATGTTAGAAAAAACACTTAAATCTAGCAAGCAATCATGTATATTCTTACCAAATATCTTGATTGTAAGCAGGAAAGGTGGAACATCTGCCTTATTTTTGTGTATTTTAACTTTAGCCTGTGTAGTCTTTTAAGACTTACCAAGATTATTAGACAAATATTACAATAAAAAATCCCTTTGTTCATTAATCTAAGTCAACTCATGTAAGGTAATGTTAGCTTTGATATTTTTCATGTCCTCTACTATATTATATCTAGTCTTATTGAGAGAATTAGATGCATCAGTACTATTTTTAGAAGTACTTCCCTTTAGAGGCTCTAGATTGTTGTATAATGTAGTATCAGGAGTGTCAAAGTTATTTGGTGGGGTTGAGGTATTCAAAGGTTACTTTTATTACCTATTCTTCAAAGGATAGGTCTTTTTTAGATATTAATAAAAAGCATGAATCTATTTAGGGATATCCTCAGGCTCATTCTCTTCTCGAAATGGGAACTCAAATGTCTCCACCATGAGAGTTGGATCAGAAGATTTAGATGAATTTAAAGAACTTGAAGTAATTACACCATTGTATTTATTAGGCACAACTTTAAAATTATCTAACTCTTCTTGAAAAGCTTTAAAGGCATTGAAAAATTATAGATAATCTAATTCATCATGCTTTGAAGTATAATGAACTCTACAATAATCAGGTAAATCTACATCACTAATATTTATATCAGGCACATTCTTATTAGTAGATGACTCATGGTTATGATTGTTGTTGTTATTTTAAAACCTATTTGAAGGCCTATTGAACCTTTAGAAAGAGAGGTTTTTGTTAGAGATTTCTCCAATATTTCCAACTTGCTTTTATAGTTGAATGAAATTAGTGCTTAGATTTTGAACCATATTTAAGATAGAATCATTCTCATTATTTGGTGCCTCAGAATTATACACTTGAGTATTGATATTGGTTTTAGGCATCAAAGATATCTAATATTGTAGATGAGATCCATTGGTAGAGTTGTTCAAGAATCATAGGTTTTAGCCAGTATGTACATGAATCAAAGGTAATTGGTTCAAGACTGGAAGTTGATTTAAGGTAGGCATATTTTGATTGGTATTAAGAATGACATTAAGAATAGGCAAATTTGGATTAATGTTGGAAATACTATATGCCATTTGGCCTTGGGGTTAAATCTGATCATTAATGGTCATGATTTCAATATAAGCTATGGCTAGTGTATTAATAACATGAATAGATCTTTTGAGGAACATAGAAGTCATGGGATCCAATGAATCTTTGTAAATCTCTAAGGCTAAAGCCTCATCAAGTCTGTAAGGAGATATGGTTCTACTAAACATTTTATGGAATATGGCATTAAAGGCTCTTATGGGCTCATTTGAATCTCTTTTGACTATGGTAAACTATTAGTACATGACACATGGACTAATGATTTTGCCAAAGTGATCAATGAAGTAATTATTAAAATCATTATAACTAGCTATGTAGTTTTCAAGAAGGTTAAGGAACCATTCTTATGCAACATATTTGAAATTAAATGGGAACAACTTGCATGTTACATCTTCATGAATAACATTCAAAAGTATTAAAGTATATTTGAAACTTTTAATGTGTTCTTCAACAGTTACAACACCATTGGGACTAAAAATAGGCAAATATTTTTTAGGATTTCAAGGAAGGTCATATACCACACCTAGCATATTGATTGAAGAATCACCCAGCCAAACCATACCTTGATATGGATTAAACATAGGAGCACCCTAAATTGGTGAAGTTGGTTGAGACTTTGAAAGTCTACACTTACCTTTGTCTCACCTAGATCTCCAATGAAATTCTAATGAAATAAGAGGAACCCTTATATTTTAATGTGATGCGGTCCTTATCCTTGGTAATTCTAGCTTGAAAGCTTTGAACCCTATTTGAAATACGATGTGTAAATATTATCTTTTTAAATAAAAATGGTTAGACTTACACATTAAGATTTTTTTCCATAAATTTATATAAATAATGATAAAGGACATCAATATTTAGCTAAATTAGTTCAAAGATATGTCCAAATATGCAAGTATGAGTGATATTTACACATTTCAAGCTCAACTAAACTCAATTTTACTGAGATCCAATCAATATTTGAAAAAAATATCTATTACTAACCTCAAACACCTTGGATTTACAAAGTTTAAGCTGTCTTTACCATAATTTATTATATATATTCAAAGAATATCTATCTTTGTCTGAATAAGTAAAAAAAATGATCTGAAACCATTAATATCAATGATTTATACACAAATATGCTAAAATAAACATAAATATGCAAAGAATACATCAATATTTGAATAAAATTCACCAAAATTAGCAAATATGTTGTAAATATTCAAAGATTTAACGACCCTCCTTCTAGCACCAGTGGAACACATTCCCTATTAATGCCCAAGCATGTATCACAAGTAGTTTTTAATGTTTAAAAAACATTACTCATGTTTGCATCTATAGAATCCAATGAATGAGTTCCAAGTTGTGATAATATTTATATCTTTGGTGGAATAGAGGCATAAAAAGTGACTGTTTCATAAATTTATATTAGTTAGTGGTTGGGAGCCATCATGGCTCAATAGTTGATCTTTGATTTTAAAGATGATCTATGTTGTTTAAAGTGAATTATGCTCAAACCTAAGTCTAAATCTAAACCAAGATGAGTATTCACAATGAAGTTAATCTAAGGCGAATTTATAAAAATGGGAGGAAAAGGAAGGATGGGGTAGAAAAGAGAGGTGTTGTTGATCTTTATTTCAAACATTATGACAAAGTTTCAATTTCGTCTGAACATACATTTAACCAATGTGTAACATGAAGTAGCATAAGCTCAAATCCTATCACACATCAGGAAAACATCTAAGGAAGGTATGAAAAAATGCAAATAAGAATCAAATTCACTTTAATATTTTTATCCTTATAAGCAAATAACATTAGCTCAGATGCAAGAAGATCAAAGAAAGTGAAGTAAACCTAAGAACCTTCAACTAATCTAGCATTAGTATAAATTAGCAGCGCTGCATTTAAAGATGCATATCTAAAATTCATAAGAAATATTCAAATCTAAAAATAAGACTAGACAAATGAGAGAGAAACCATGATAGCAATTCACATAAGCAAATTAGAAAAACTTTGCATAACTCCTTGCTTATATTAATTTTCTCAAAAGTTACAAATAGTTTTGGCTCCAAAAACTCCCTCCTTTTATAATAGACAATACCTCTTTATATAAAAAATTCATGAGGTATGCCGATTAGTCATGTTAAATATTAAGGACAACTATCCTTTTATAATTATTTGAGAACATTTTAGACATTATAAAATGACTAACCTATAGGCAATGTGCTTTACAAGTTACACATGATTTTAAAAAATAATATTCTATTTTCAAATATCATACAATGTTTCTATACAATAGAATATCCTAAGTCAACTAGTTTGATTTTGGGATCCTTGTGTTGATGCAGTCTTCTACTTTCCCTACAAGATCTTCATTCTATAATATTATTCATTGATCAAATGGAGATCAATGATAGGTCTCATGAACAATTCCTTTTCTTGATCTTCTAGGCCCTTGAAATCCCTCTTAGCCCTTTCCAAAGCTTATTTGATGCTCCTAACATCTCTTATATTTTCCTTTGATGATAAAAGTAGGCCCACAATATTCTTGTTATCAATGCCTATTTTCCCTTATCTTTGATTCCTCACTTCTTACATGAATTGAGTAGTTCTATGCTTGAATTCCTCTTCAGTGATAAGTCCTAGTGGACTAAGGGTGGTGGGATTTTTGATTAAGCTATCCAAACTGTGTAATATCTTACCCTCTTACTATTTGAGGTCCTTAGAAATATCCTCATCTATTTGGATCAGCTATTTAGGGATTTGATCTTATCAATTCATATAGTCATAGCCATATTCAGGTGGGCTAGGCTGACTATCATGAACTCAATGATTTGATTTTTAGTCAAAACTTTGATCAAATCCTTCACTTGGTAGCACGAAGCCTACCATTATCCACTTGGCCCATAGCCATCATTATTTATTTATTCACTACCTCTTGCCTAGTCTTAAATGAATTTAAAAAATTGAACAAATTAGCCATGGTGTCTTCAAATTATCTAAATCTATCTTCTTGGATTGACAAGTTGGCTTATTCTTTCAAGTTCTTGTTCTACTGCAAGATGCCCTTGATCATTATTTGCAATTGATCTAACTAATCCTGGGCTAATTCAAGAACATTTTATTCAAACATTGGGTCCTTACTAGGATTTTATCCTCTGATTGGAGTTAATCCAACAAAAGGTTCCACTTTTTGGAAAGTGAACTCCTCTCCACCAACCATGGCCTTCTTCTCAGTTACCCTATGCAAACTAGTAGTTGTTGGGTAATATTTGACACCCATTGAAGATTGTGTTAATTTTAGAGCTGGAGTTTCCATTTATGCTCCACTTTATTCTCCTGGAGTGTCCATCCTCCTTTCATCTTCCTTTTGTAGAGCTAGGATCTATGTCTTGATCTCTTCATGAATTGGGATATTGATGGCCCTCATCATATCCCATAGGTGTTGTACACTTTGTACCTTTTGTAATTTTCCATATATGAACCATTTTGGAATGGTTTGACCATGAATTAATTTTTATTCTCTAAATAGGTTAACTTCACTCAAAGGAGGAGCGAAATTCACCTTAGGCTTCTTTGCCTTCACTAGAACAATGGGAAATTTAGCTTTTCTTTTAGGGGTGTTTATGGAAACTAAATCCAAAACTTCCTTCACATTCTATTCCTTTGTCTCCTCCATTTATTCATCTTTAGACTCATAGTCTAATGATATCATTTTGAGGGTATCTTCAATGATCTCATCAGGGTCCAATTCTACTATGTGAACTTCTTCCACTGGTGATCCTTATTCTTCTTCTTGGGCTGAAGAAGATGTAATTTCATTAGGACTTCTCTCCTCTGGCCTTTTCTCAATTTGTGCCTCAATATTGGACTCTATTTTTAGATAGGATGGTGGAGGTATAGAAGGTGTACCACTCATCAAATGGTATTGCCTTGGTATTCACTACTATCTATCATCATCTCCCTTTTGCTCCCTTTGCATCCTAGATTCTAAATTGATGTTGTGCCTTTTCAATCTAAAGGTGACCTCAGAGAATGAAGAGGATTTTGTGTATATGGAGTCAAAAGGACCAAGTTGGTGATCAAAAGGTGCATTTATTACTTTGGTCTTCAAATGCTCTTTAACCCTTCCATGGGGATCCCACTGCCTTAACTCATCAATTTGAAGATTGAAGGAGGCCCTATGTTTTGAAGTAGCCTCAATATTGTCCAATGATGAAAACATAATTTGACCAATGGTTATGGGGAGGGTGTGAAGGAGTCCCTTCCTTTTGTTATTTCAAAGACCATCTATTCTATTATAGATTTGGTAAATTATTTATTACTCTACAAGCTTATGTAGCACATGGACTGGTACTTTGAGGGAAGTGCATTGGGTTCCCTCAATCCTAATGATTATACAATCATGATATAGCCATATATCCCCTATGGATTTAACAATTTTTTTTATTAGGGGGCTGACTCTCATCAATTCGCTCCCTGTGATGACATCATTAAGGGCAAGATAGACACAATAACATATGAACTGGATATGATCCCTATACTTAAAGATATGTAATTTGGAGTAATACTATGAGACAGTTTGTGTCTAATTAGGTGACCATTCGGTTGGGGATATTTTTTGTGGCAAGGAGGGCATCCAAAAGATATGATATCATGTAGAATTGAACCCTACTCTTCTTCTTGATTGCAGAAATCCATATACTCAAACAAGTGTTGATTACTTCACCAAGAGGAGGGGTGTGTTGAGGTCAACATACCCCCATTTTTGAATAATGGGGACCCTTATCTTATATTGTACAAATTTATACCTTAAATTTGAAAATTCATCTAATCAGAGTATCATTAGAATGTTTTTAACTTTATCTTTATTTGAAGATCATCCACACCATGGTCTAGTTGGCCTGTTTATTAATGGCTCTAGTTTGATCTTATTTAAAATGGATAACATTGGATATTTGTGTTTCAAGTTGAAGGTTTAATGGAGTCCATTTGAAATAGAAAATAATTAAGTTTTTGTGTTAAATGTTAAATTACCCCTTTTACTAGCCTTTGCTCTGTAAATGATTAATTGAATTCATATTTGAATTGCTAAAAACCTTAGTCTAGATATAGTCTAAGTACTCATTTTGAATTCAAATTTGATGAGAAATTTTATTTAAATTTTTGTGAGAACACTTTAATATGAATTAGTTTATATTTTATCATAAGGTCTGAGTCATGTTTATTAACATGACCAAGACCTTAGTCTAAAATCTTTATCCTAAGTTATTCACATCTTGAGCCCTTTTTGTTCCCTTTTATCTTAGAATGGTCTAACTAAAAAAAAGGTCCCTTTTACTATAGACTTAGCCTAAAAGCCTTAGCTTAGAGTTTGTTGTACTTATTAATATAACAAACCTTATGCTAAAAAAATATATGTTATGTCTTTGATTATTCATAGGGTCCTTTTTATTATGTCTCAAAACTTAGCTTAAAATGTTTTTCTAAGGTCTTGCCTGTGTTTATTAACATGAAATAAAACCATAGTCCAAAACATTATGTTAAGTTCTTTATTTTACTTGAGCATTGAAATAAATGTCATTTTTATTCATAAGATCAACAATCCATGTTTACCTAGACAAATGAGATCAATGGTGCAAGATTAAAGTTGAAAATTTAAGACCCTAACCCTAAGCTTAAGATTGAGCATCTTCTAGAAATCAACAATATGTGTTTGCTTGGGCCAGATTGATCCAATGATATCTATCGATTTAAAAATTTAATGGAGACCTAGAACAAGTGAGAAAGTGACAAGTGTCACAATATCAGCCAAAGAACACTTAGTAGCCAATGGCATTCGACCTCAAAGATCAAAATCCAATAGAGTGTGTTTGCTTAGATGACGATGATCTAATGGTGCGAGATGAACATTGAAAATTCAATATGAATGTAGAGATGACACATGGCATAAATAAAATATATAAATTAAAGATCAAAGATATTTTACAGATCAACAGTACGTAGATGAGTGTATACATTCAGATCAATAGTTTGTAGAGTAGGAGGTATAATTCAATAGATCAAGATTGATAGAGAATAATTAATCTGTGCAATCAAGATCAATGGTATGAGATCAACGTTGAAATTTCAACAAAGCTCCAAGTGAATGTAGAAGTGACAAATGTCATAACCATGGGGAATGTAATGAGTAGCTAATGATGTTAAAGTTATTGGATCACGATCAATGGTACGCATTGATCTATGTAAGGATGATCCAATGGTGTGAAATCAATCAGGAATTTTTTAAAAGGCAATAGTCATTTTTTAAATATGAAAAAAAATGCCTTGAAAAATCTCATATGGATGCCATGATGATGCCACATTAAAGCCATGTAAGTGTAATGTGCCAAATGAAAGATCTTGTAGACCCAATAAATACAAGGGCATAAACATGCAGTCTAATTAGGATCTAAATAATGAAACTCATGCAAGTTCAGACAACTGACACCATTAGAAAATTTTAAAAACCTTTAAAAATCCCTAATCACATATAAGAGCCCTAGTTCAACCCTATATTCACCATAATCAAGCTAGAGAAGCTAAATTTTCATCTTGTAAGGGTAATTCAATCTAGAATTGAACTCTAGACCACTAGTGAGCAATTTAAACAAATCCATGACCAATGGTAGAAATAAAGGGATAGAATAAAGGATTTGATCAAAATATTGATCAAAGATCAAATTCATAGTTTCAAAACAATTAGCCTAGCTCATCTAAAAATAGTCATGGGATTGTTTGTGGATAAGATCAAGGGTTTGAGCACCTGGTACAAGAACTTGGAAAACCCCCTTGAGTATGAAAACTAGATAAAAGATAGGATGAAATACTTACTTGGAACCATGATCATTGATCTTACTACACTTAGTTCCTTTGGCCTCATCCCTGATGAAAAACAAAAACATAGGTAAGATTGTTGTTGATAATAATAAGATCATGGATATGATTCTAACTACAAAGGAAAAGATTAAGTAAATCTAAAAACATAAAAAGGTCATTAATAAGGGTAGATAAATACCATAAGAGCTTAGTAGATCAAATGAAAGAGCTCTTCATGAAACTAATTTTTGACCTTAGCTAATTGAAGATCAACATCAGAGAGCAATGAGGATCCTTTAGTAGCACAAGGGTCCCAAATTTGAATTAAGATTATTATTCTTATAGATAAAAATTGTACATTTTAAAAATGGAATATTCTATTTGTAAAGGCATGTGAAACTTTTAAAACACATTGCCTATAGATTAGTCCATTGAGAAAAGTCTAGTGTATTCTAAAACATTTGTAGAAAGGACAACTGTCTTAACACTATAATTTTATAATTCGATAGGATTGATAAGCATACTTCCTTTCATCCTATAAAAGGAGAATTTTCAATTGTAACTAGAGGAGTGAGTTTTTTTGAGCCGATACAATTGTAACTTTTAAGCACTTAATATAAGAAAGGAATTCTACATTGTTTGTCCAAATTTTCTTGGTATTTTGTTATTCTAGCTTCTCTCTCACTTATTTATTCTGACTTCTATATTTGAATGGTTATTTTGAATTCTTGGTGTGTAAATTTGAATGCAAAGCTATTAACTTGTGCCAATGCTAGGTTAATTAAAATTTTTTAGGTTCATTTCATTTTCTTACTCTTCTTGCATTTGGGCTAATGTTGTTTGCTTGTAGGGGTAAATCTTTAAAGTAAACTTGGTTCTTATTTGCATTATTTCCCACATTCCTTAGATTTTTGCTTGATGTATGATAGGATTTGAGATTACGCTGCTTCATATCATATATTGCTTAAGTGTATGCCTAGATGATATCTGAACTTTGTCATGATGTTTGGAATGAAGATCAATAACATCTCTTCTTTGCCTTACCTTTCCTTTTGCTCCTTTATAACCAAATCACTCTAGATTAATTTTCATTGTAAATATCCATCTTAGATTAGTATTTAGATTAGTTCTTGATCACAATTCATAATTCTTAGGATAACATACTTCATATTTTGTATAGATTCACTATTTAACCATGGTGGGTCCCAACCACTAAAAAATATAAATATTGTGAAATAGTCCACTTGATTTGCCTCTATTCCATCAATAGATAATAGGATTAACATGATCTGTAACTCATGTACTAAATTCTTAGAATTCTAAAATGAAAAGTGTTTTTGAACACTCTAGGCACCTATGATACATATTTAGGCACCAACAGGAGGGGCTTCACTGGTGTTATAAGGAGGGCCTAGTTAGATCTTTGTAGATTTGAAGTATTTTTGTTCATTATTATGAATTGTGTTCAAAAATTGGTGTAATCTTTACAAAATTGTGTCATTATTTACTCAATTACATAAAGATCATTGATCTTTATGGTCTTAGACCAATCTTCGTGCTTCCTTTAGACAAAAATTGATGTTCTTTAAAGGTATATTTTGAATTATGGTAAAGATGGCTCAAGCTTTGTCAATTCAACAAGTTTGAGGTTAGTAATAGTTGTTTTGATCAAATATTGATATATCCTTAATAAATTTGAGTTTATTTGAGCTTAAACATGTAAATATCAATCATACTTACATGTTTAGATACATCTTTGAGCTAAATTAGTTAAAGATTGCTATCCTTTGCCATCCTTTATATAAATATTTGAAAAATTTGCTAAATGTGCAAGTCTGATCATTGTTCCCTACAAAGATAATATTGACACATAATATTTCAAATATGATTCCAAACCCACAAGCTAAAATTACCAATAATCAAGAAAAGGTCACATTCAGAGACTAGAGAACCTCTACTTTCATTAGAAGTTCATAAGAGATCTAGGTGAGACAAAGGTAAGCATAGACCTTCAAAGTCTTTACCAACTTCACCAATTTAGGGTGCTCTTGTGTTCGATACCTATCAAGGTATGGATTGGCTAGGTGGTTCTTCAATCAATGTGCCAGGTGTGGTAATGACCTTTCTCATAATCTTGGAAAGTATTTACCAACATTTAGTCCTAGTGGAATTATAACCATTGAAGAACACATTAAGAGTTTCAAAGATGCTCTAAAATTGTTGAGTGTGACTCATGAATATGTAGCATGTAGACTATTCCCTTTTACTTTTAAAGATGCTACATATGAATGGTTTCTCAACCTTCTTAAAAACTACATTACCAGTTGGGTTGATTTTAATAATGTTTTCATTGATTAGTTTGGTAAAATCATTAGTCCTTATATCCTATACCAATAATTCACCATAGTGAAAAGAGATACAAATGAAGCCCATAAGAGCCTTCAATTCTAGATTTTATAAGATGTTTAGTACGACCATAGCTCCTTACAGACCTAATGATGCTTTAGCTTTATAAATATATAAGGATGCCTTAGATCCCATGACTTTTGTGTTATAAAGAGAGTTGTTTGGCCCATGAATACATTAGCTTTAGCTTATGTTGAGGGTGTGATCATTAATGACTAGATGAAACCCTAAGGATAATTGGCACACTCCATTTCTAATGTCAATCTGCATTTACCTATTTTGAATATCATTTCTAATGCCAACCAAAATGTGCCTACCCTGAACCAAATTTTAGTATTGAACTAACTACCTTTGAGTCATGCACATCCTACTCAAAACCTAGGATTCCTAAACAATGCTACCAATAGATCTCATCCATAGGATCAGAAAGATTTAATGCCTATAGGTAATGCTAATACTTAAGTTCATAGTTTTGAGGCACCAAAAAATGAGAGTGACTCTATCCTCAAAATGGTTCAAAAGCTTAGCACTAAATTCCTTTAGTTGCAAAATCAATTAGGCAATACTGAAGAGAGCTTTGGAAGGAATTTTTCATTTCAAAGGTTTAATAGTCTCACTAACAAATTTCATAATAATAGTTATAAAAAAAAAAAACATGAACCATCTGCTCGTAAGAATGTGCTTGATATAAATCTTGTTGATGTTTCTTTACTTGATTATTGTAGAGTTCATTTCACTTCTAAGCATGGGGGAATTAGACTGTGTTGAATTTTTTAATACTTTTGAAGCCTTTCAAGAAAATTTAGATACTTTTGAAGTTATCCCTAATAAGGATTGTGATGTAGGTACATTTGGTTCTTCAAGGTCATCTAGATCATCTGATTCAACTCTCATGGTGGAGATATTTGAGTTCCCCTTCCAAGAGGACAATGAACTTGAGGATATTCCTAAAGAGATTCATACTTTTCAACAATTTTTGAAAAATATTTATCCTTTGAGAAATAGGGAGAAGAAGCAACCATTGACCACTTCAAATCCTCCAAATAACTTTGACACTCCTGATACTACATTAGATAATAAGGGAAGTACATCTAAACCTAATACTGATGCATCTATCTCTTCCAATAGGACTGGATATAATATATTAGAGGACATGAAAAGGATCAAAGATAACATTACCTTACATGAGTTGACTTAGATTATATAACAAAGAGATTTGTTGTTGAAATATTTATCTAAGAAGCCTGGTAAGTCTCAAAAGTCTGCACATGCTAACGTTTCAATACACAAAAGAAAGGTAGATGTTCCACCTTTCCTACTTATAGTTAGGATCTTTGGTAATAATTTGCATAATTGTTTATTACACTTTGGTGCATCTACATATATTATGCCTAAGGGTATTTTTAAACAATGAGGTTTGAATCCCATTAAATCTAATAGGGTTGTGACTCAATTAGATAAATCAAGAGTCAAAGTGATTGGTGAATTGTTAAATGTTCACATGCAGATTGTCTTAGAGCCAAGGATCTAATAGTTCATTTATATCCAAGTGGTGGGCATCCTTGATGCTTATGGGATGATATTGAGTAGAGATTAGACTAGGAGCTTGAATTATTATATGTCAATAGACTATTCACACATGTGGTTACCTTAAAAAGGAGTCCCCAACTAAACAAGGATAGAAAGAGAGCCTAAAATGAAGCATATGATCACTAAGTACAATGCAATCAATGAGAGGTTCACATGGTTAACTCAAATATTTGTGTTTACACTCTTGACACCACAAAGGTATGTAACTCTAAAACTTCTCATGTTATGCCTCGATTATGGAAGGATTATTTTGATGGTGCTAGATGCAAATCAGGTTCTGGATTAGGAGTGGTGTTAGTCAATCCCAATGGGAATGAATAAAATGCCTCTTACAAAATTCAATTCCCATGCACTAATAATTTGGTTGAGTATAAAGCACTTATTCTTGGATTACAATTTTCAATCAAACACAAGGTCAAGGAACTATTATTTTTTGGTAACTCTAAACTAGTATTTAACTAAATCAAGAGTAAATATCAATGCAAGTTGTCTTATCTTAAGAAGTGTAAATTTAAAGAGTGGGACTTAATTGAACATTTCTATTCTTTCAACATTATGCCAATCCTTAGAGAAGAAAATAAGGCTGTAGATGAACTTGCTTCAGCTGCAACCAACCTCACACCCAACAAAAGTTCCAAGTTACAAAGCCTTACCATTGAATTAGTCCCATGTCCCTCAGTACCAAATAATGTCAACCACTTGCAAGTATTCAATAATGATCAATAGATAATATACTTCATGTATAGATTAGAAGTATTCGAGGGTCACATCATTGATGAAGCTAGCTAAAATACCCTCGATGATGACAAAGTTGAAGGAAAACTTGATGACAAGGTCATTCAATTGAATGTTAATAATATCCCCAAAGGCATGATTGACTTAGAGAGACTAATTGACATATAAAAACTAGCTGAAATTGTTAACATTCTTGAATTAAGTGGGAAATATTATAATGCAATTGATCTTGGAATTTAAGGTTAACCTTAGCTAGTTAATATTGGCATAGTTTGTACAAGCATTGAGTCCAAAAGAGCCAAAGAATTGCTAACCAAATATAAAGATGTCATAGCATGGTCCTATGATGACCTAAAGATATTTGATCCAAAGGTCATAACACATACCATACCTTTAAAATAAAATTACAAACCTTTTAGACAAAAATAGAGGCTTATCAACTTGGTCTTAGAACCACTGATATACAAAGAGGTCAAAAAGCTCTTAGATTTCAAGATTATGTTTCCCATTAGGCACTCCACTTGGGTAGATAACCTAGTACTAGTCAGGGATAAAAATGGTGAAATCAAACTATGCATTGATTTTATAAATCTAAATAAAGCATCTAAAAAGGATAATTTACCCCTACCTTCTCTTCATCAAGTAATCCAAATTGTTTCTGGTTATACTATGATGTATTTTCTTGATGGTTTTTTAGGGTATAACTAGGTGCTGGTGAACCAATAAGACATGATGAAAACTACATTTACTACTAAGTGGGGCACCTTTGCCTACAAAAGAATTCCATTTGAACTTATAAATGTAGGATCCACTTTTTTAAGGGCTATGGATCATGCTTTCCAAGGTCTTGTAGGTAAGTGCATTATCATATACATGGATGATCTAACTGTATTCTCTAAAAATAGGGAGGATCATATTATGCACATATGATAGGTATTTGATGATGCATAAGGTATGGGATTTATCTCAACCCAAAGAAAAGTATTTTCTATGTTACTGAGGAAAAACTATTAGGACATGTTATCACTAAGGAGGGAATATCTATAGACCCTGATAGAGTAGATGCAACATCTAATATAGATCCCCCTAATAGTAGAAAGGAATTGAAGTCATTCTTCGATAAAATAAACTTTGTAAAAAAGTTCATTTTTGATTTTAAATAAATAGTTAGATCTTTAAATAACATGTTGAAAGATGATAAAATCACTTGGAATGAGGATACAAAGAAGGCCTTCAAGGAAATTAAAGAGGCAATTGGACAAGCCCTAGTCCTAATAAGTCTAGACTTTACTAAATATTTTTATCTTTAATCTTTTCCTTCAAATCATACAATGGCTGGAGTTCTAACTCAGAAGATAGATTGATGTGACCATCCAATAGATTTTACGATCACTAACCTTAAAAATTCTGTGTTGAACTACTCTTTGATTAACAAACAAGCATGTGCTTTGGTCAAGGCAATGAAAAAGTTCAAACATTATATTCTTAGGAATAAGGTACATGCAATCCTACCAGATCCTACCACTAAGATCATGCTAATTCAAAATGAACTAGGAGAAATGAGAGGTAAGTGGATGTCTATGCTTCAAAAATATGACATTAAATGAAGACTACCAAATTGGTAAGGTGCCAAGGTTTAATTCAATTGATTTCTAATACTAATCCCAAGCTAAGTGTTATGAAGGTAGAGAAATAAATTTTTAGACCCAATGATTGGTATGATCCCATTGTCCAATTACTAATGAATGGTTATTGTATTACATGGTTAAGTAAAGAATGAAGAAGAGCTCTAAGGCTCAAGGTAGCTCATTTTATGATCAAGGATGGAGTGTTGTACATGAAAAACTTTGAAGGCATTTATTTGAGATGTGTCTCCAAGAGTGAAGTAGATGAGATCATGATCACCTTCTATGAAAAGATAGGAAGTGGACATCCATTTTGAAGGACAACATCACACAAAATATTAAGGGCTAGTTATTACTAGCACACTATCTTCAAGGATGCTCACAAGCATGTGAGAGAATGCCACTCATGTTAAATATTCAACATTAAAGAGACCAAGGCAACCATACCTTTAAAACCAATAGTGATTAACAAACCCTTTATCCAATGGGGACTATATTTTGTGGGGGTCATTAACCCTAATTCCTCTAATGGTCACAAGTATATTATAACTGCTACTAACTACTACACTAGATGGATTGAAGAAGTAACAACTAAACAGTGTAGGATTGAAGAGGTGATCATTTTTTTATAATAAAACATATGCACAAGGTTTGGGACACTCGTATCTCTAGTTTATGATAATGGATCTACTTTTATATCCATTGAGATGATGGAATGGGCATATTACAATAACAATGTCCTCAAGTTCTCATCAAACCATTATCCTCAAGGTAATGGAGTGTCTAAATCAACAAATAAGAACTTGATGAAATCTATAAAGAAGTCTACATCTGATAAATTGAGAACATGACACAAGCTACTCAAGTATGCCCTTTAGGTAGACAAAAAAAAATTCAACCAAGCTCTTAAGGCATCACCATTATTTCTAATATATGGTCAAAAACCTATATTCCCCATAAAACTCAAGCTACCAACCTATAAGTTTATGCAAGAGTACATGGAGGAGGACCAATAATTTGTAAGTTCAATGTTGTTAGACATCATATAGATGGAAGATGCAAGAGAGGAGGCTTTTGCCAATTTTAGTAGGCACCAAACCATAGTGAAACAGTGGTTTGATAAGCGTTCAAAGATAAAGGTGTTCAGGCATGGAGACTTAGTTATTCTTTAGGACAAGGCATCTAAGCCTAAGGGTAAACATGGGAAGTTCTCACCTTCGTAGATAGCTCCCTATTAGATTTTTGAGATACTTGGAGATAACACCTTTAAGTTGAAAGACTTACAAGGAGTAGAGTTCACATTTCCCACCAATGGACAATACTTTAAGCATTGCTTCTCTATTTTTCCATTTGGAGTCTTCATGGAATGAATTGTAAGACTAGATAGAGTTAATATAGGTAGGCTAGGTTAGTTTCTTTATGTTCTTTCCTTCTCATCCCTTATTTATGCATATGTTTGTATATATTTGTTTGTTTATTTGCTTTCAGCTTGGTTTGTTTGTTTTCTATGCTTTACTCTTTGATTTTAATAAGTCCTTTTTGACATCCTAAGCTCAATATATATATGATTGCTCATAGAAACCTCACATTTTAGGAATGTATCTTTTCTCAACATTGGGTGACCATGGATTATTGGAATATGAGCTTAATGTTATAGTTTGGAGAAACTAGTAAAGACTGATGGATAGGTTAATTGCTCCTTGAGATTTTAAACTTTGTTTTGATCTAATCTTGATTCCAAGAAATATTGTACATGTAGAGTGAAATCTTGGATTATTAGGATACAATCATATTTTTACTTACAAAAAATTAATTTCTTGGGACAAAGTTTATAGCCAAAGATGATTGTTTGAAGATCAAACACTTGAATAAATCCTAAAACCTAGCTAACCTGGTTCCCAACCTTTTTTATAAAGTCAAAATGACTTGAAAAATACAATAAATAAGAACCTTATTATAAAATTTAAGAGATTTCTAAGAAAAGGTGATTCTGGTAATCTCTACTAGAGATATAGACACTTGGATGGCAGTGGAGTAAGGCCTTGAAGGGAGCTAAAGGCATCTCTATTGAGGCTATGGACACCTGAATAGAAGCAAAGCAATGCCCAAGCCTTCCCTAAGCTAAAGTATGGTTTTTAATGAATATCCAAACATGTTAAAAGTCAATGTTAATGGTTAAAGTCATGAACCTAGAAGTTGTTCGCTAAATCCTATGGTAATCAGTAAGTAGAATCAAAGAACACACACATCATGGCTATGCCTTGATGTTTGATCCTAATTTTGCATGTTCAATATTTTTTCTAACCTTGAATTGATCTTAATAATGGTGCCTGATCAAATAGAATAAGTAGCTTAATTATTCATCTAGACCAAAGTCTCTAAATTTTAACATATTGATATGTTTCTCCCATAAGTCACCATTTTTTGATGTCAACATACCCTTATTTATGAAAAATGGGGACCCTTGTCATAAATTATGCAAATTTGTACCCTAAATTTGAAAATTTATCTAATCAGAGTACCATTAGAGTGTTTTGCACTTTATCTTTATTTGAAGATCATCCACACCATGGTCTGGTTGGCTTATTTGTTCATGGCTCTGGTTTGATCTTATCTAAAATTTCTAACATTGGATAGTTGTGTTTCAAGTTGTATGTTTAATGGAGTTTATTTGAAATGGGCAATACTCAGGGTTTTGTGTTAAATGTTAAATTACCCTTTTACTAGCCTTTGGTCTATAAATAATTAATTGAATTCATATTTGAATTGATAAAACCCTTATTCTAGATTTAGACTAAGTACTCCTTTTGAATTCAAATTTGGTGGGATATTTTATTTAAATTTTCATGGGAACACTTTAATTTGACTTAGTTTATATTTTATCCTAAGGTCCTAGTCATGTTTATTAACATGACCAAGACCTTAGTCTAAAATATTTATCTTGAGTTTTTCACATCCTAAGCCCCCTTTGTTCCATTTTATATCAGCATGGTCTAACTAAAAAAAAGGTCCCTTTTACTATAAAATTAACTTAAAAGCCTTACCTTAGAGTTCTTTGTATTTATTAATACAATAAAACTTAGGGTAAAAAAACTATATTCTATGTCTTTGATTATTCATGGGGTCCATTTTATTATGTCTCAAAACTTAGATTAAAATGTATTTTCTAGTCTTGTTCATGTTTATTAACACAAAATCAAACCATAGTCCAAAACATTATACTAAGTTCTTTATTTTCCCTGAACACTAACTTAAATGTCATTTTTATTCACATGATCAATGATCTATGTTTGTCCAAAAAAATGAGATCAATGATGCTACATTAAATTTGAAAAGTTAAGACCCTAACCATAAGCTAAATCTTGAGCATCTTCTAGAGATCAATGGTACGCATTTGCTCAGGATATATTAATCCAACAATGCGTATCGAATCAAAAATTCAATGGAACCCTAGGAAAAATAAGAGAGTGACAAGTGTCACAATCTTAGCCAAAGAGAACTCAATAGCCAATGGCATTTGACCTCAAATATCAAGATCTAATGGAGTTTATTTTCTTAGATGAGGATGATCCAACCATATGAGTTGAACATTGAAAAGTCAAAATGAATGTGGATATGACATATGGCATAGTTATGGGCCAAAAATTAAAGCTCAAACATCTTTTAAATATTGATGGTATGAAAATGAGCATACATATTCAGATCAAAGCTCCATGAAGCAGGAGGTATAATTTAATAAATCAAGATCATAAGAACATGATTGATCTATGTAATCAAGATCAATGGTATGAGATCAACATTGACATTTCAATAAAGCTTTGAGTGAATGTGGAAGTGACAAGTATCATAACCAGGAAGAATGTGGCAAATAGCTAATGGCATTAAAGTTCTCAGATTAAGACTGATGGTCCATGTTGATCTTTGCAAGGATGATCCAACAGTGTGAAATCAAGCAATAATTTTTAAAAATACAATAGTCATTTTTAAAATATGAACGAGCAAAATGCTATGAAAATGACATATGGATGCGACATCAGAGCCATGTAAGTATAATGTGCCAAGTAGAAGATCTTACAGACCCAAGAAATATAAGGGCATAAGCATGCAATCCAATTAGGATCTAACTTACTAAGTTCATGCAATTTCAGATAGCTACCACCATTAGAGCACTGTAAAAACCTTCAAAAAGGCCTAAGCACATAAAAGAACCCTAGTTCAACCCTATATTCACCATAATCAAGCCAAAGAAGATAAATTATCATCTATGTAAGTGTAATTTGATCTAGAATTGAACTACAGACCACTAATGATCAATTTGAATAAATCCACAACTAATGGTAGAACTCAAGGGACAAAACAAAGGATTTGATCAAAATCTTGATTGAAGATCAAATTCCTAGTTTCAAAACATTTAGCCTGTCTCATATAAACATAGTCATGGGATTGTTTGTGGGCAAGATCAAGGGTTTGAGCACTTGGTCTAGGAAATTGGACAACCCCCTTGAGGATGAAAAATAGCTACAAGACAAGATGGAACACTTACTTGGAACCATGATCACTGATCCTACTGCACTTAGTTTCTTGGGCATCATCCCTGATAAGAACAAAAGCATAGGTAAAAGTGTTGTTGATAATAATAGGATTATGGATATGATTCTAATTACAAAGGAAAATATTAAGTAAAGCCAAAAACATTAAAAGGGCATTAAAAGGGTAGTTAAAGACCACAAGAGCTTATCATATCAAATGAAAGAGATCTTCATGAAATCAATTATCGACCTTAAACTAATTGAGTAGCATCAGAGAACAATGAAAATCCTTCAGCAAAACAAGGGTCCTAAAGATAAGTTGAATTAAGAATATTCTTCATGTAGCTAAGCATTGTAGATTTTGAAAATTGAATATTCTGTTTGTAAAGGTATGTGCAACTTATAAAACACATTGCTTACAGATCATTCCATTGGGGAAAGTCTAGTGTATTCTATAACATTTGTAGAAATGATAACTATCCTAACACTTGTACTTTTGTAATTAGATAGGATTGACTAACATACTTCCTTGCATCCTATAAAAGGAGCATTGTCAATTGTAACTAGAGGAGGGAGTTTTTTTGAGCCAAAACCAATTGTAACTCTTGAGCAATTAATATAAGCAAATAATTCTACAAAGTTTTTCCATATTTACTTGTGTCTTTTGTTATCATGGCTTCTCTCTCACTTGTTTGTTTTGAATTCTAGATTTGAATGGTTCTTATGAATTCTTGGTTTGTACATTTGAAGGTAGAGTTGTCAACTTGTGCTAATGCTAGGTTACTTTAAAGTTCTTAGATTCATTTCATTTTCTCACTCTTCTTGCATTTGGGCTAATGTTGTTTGCTTGCAGTGGTAAATATTTAAAGTGAAATTTTTCTTATTTGTATTATTTCCCACATTCCTTATATGTTTTCTTTATGTGTGATAGGATTTGAGCTTATGTTACTTCATGTCATAGATTGGTTAAGTGCATGCTTGGATGATATTTGAACTTTGTCATGATGTTTAGAATGAAGATCAACATCTTTTCTTTACCTTACCTTTCCTTTTGCTCCTTTTTAACTAGATCAATCTAGCTTAATTTTCATTGTAAATGTCCATCTTAGATTAGTCTTTAAATTATTTATTGATCATAATTCATCATTCTTAACATAGAATACTTCATATTTTGTATAGATTAATTATTTAGCCATAGTGGCTCCCAACCACCAAACATTATAAATATTATGAAATAGTCTACTTGCTTTGCCTCTATTCCATCAACAGATAATAAGATTATCATGAACTACAACTAATGTATTGAATTTTTAGAATTCTAAAATGAAAATTGTTTTTAAACACTCTAGGCACTTGTGATACATATTCAGGCATCAACAAGGTGACTTGTTTCTCAACTGTGAAATAGATTAAGGGGACACAAAGTTTATCTACATATGTAGTGGCTGTATTTCCACATAATCTATTCATCATTGTCATGATCATCCTTATTCTAGGTCTAAATTGACCAATAGGGATGTTATTATTGAAGTCAAAAAACACCTGGTTTTTAGAATATAGCCATAGAGAAAGGATACTCTTCAAATCATTATCTTTGGTCCAATTGTTGATTGTGGTTAGGTATACTTGGGGTTTAGTCAATTTATAATAATTTTCAAAAGCTATAGGAGAAATGTAAGCAATATTTTTGTAACTTCATTCATGAACAATCATGCCCTTATCTATTTTTCCATCTTTAAAAATTGGAGCAAGGATGTCTATGTAATGTAGTACCTCGGGTTTCATAGTTGCCTAGTATAGGTCAATCATTTGGATGGTGACTACATCATAGTATCTTATTTTTACAAACATATTCTTCTCCTCCTCTCTTGTGATGGGATGTTGGTTCTTAATGGTAAAAAACAAGCTCATCTAATCATTGTCCCTTATGTTTAGAGCTATGACATTGAATTGTATGTCCTTGAAAAATCTTCCTTATGCATTTGATGTCAAATAAAGTTCCACACCCCCTATGAAAACACCTTTCCTGGCTGTCAAGGTTGTGAATTTCTCTAAATTACTTACTAGTAGGTTGTACTTCAGCTCGAGATTGATTTATTCTCATATAAGTGATAATTCAACTTTCCTTGGCTTGGTCACAATGAACATAGGGTCGATTAGGGTTATCACACTTACTAGGGTTTTTTTGAAGGTATTATCAATGATTTAATGGTAATAGATAGTTCAATTTATAATTTTAATGTCTTAGATATCAATTGGAATACATATTTATACCATTTCATTTCTTGGGTCCAAAAAATATTCAACTTGGCATATTATGCTTATGTGGCCCTGATGTGGCATCCTACTCAATAATATTTGAAATATGATTGCTTGCGGCTTTTAGACATGTGTCAATATTTCTTGGTTCTAGGCCCTTTTAAAATTCTACCTTGTCTTGCACCTTTGGATCTATTTTCTTGGATCAACATGGATCATTGATCTCGATCTAAGAAATCAAAAATCATTGGCTAATTTGTTATATCCCCTATGCTTGTGACACTTGGAACTTCTGTATTCATCTTGATCTTTGTTGAAATGTCAAAATTTATCTTGCACTGTCAGATCATCCTCGATAAGATGAATACACTTCATCAATCTTGATCGATTGGATCATGTTCCTTATTCCACATACCATTGATCAAAATGTGTATATAAGGTTGTGTATCATCGATATTTGAAAGATGCTCGAGATTTAATTTATGGATTATAATTATGCCACTTGTTATATCCTCATTTAATTTTAGGGACTTTAAATTTTCAACCTTCATCATGAATTATTAGATCTTTTTTGGTTGGATCAATGTGCTCCATCAAATCTCAGTGCAAAGGGTGGAATGGCATTGGTTGCTTAATGTTCTTTTACTAAAATTATGAAACTTGTCACCTTCTCGTTCATCTAGGGTCTCTGTTAAAGTTTTAACTTGACACACACCATCAATCAAAATGTGTATGCTTAGTCATGTACCATCAATCTTCAGGGACATTTTAAAGCTTTAATTATCCATTGTAGGCTTGACACTTAACATCTCTATACTGATTCTAAGTTCCTATGAATTGTCAACATTGATATCATAATATCATATCATCTTAGACTGATAAATCACACTCTTTTGGATCATATTTTACTACGTATCATTAGATATTTGGTAGGGTTACTGTGATGGCAACACTTGTCACCTTCTTGCTTATTTTTGGGTTCTTTTGAATTCCAAAATTTTCATGAACCATTAGATCAATCTTTCCCAAGTAAATGTGTATCATTGATCCTGTGATCAATAAAATAAAACTAAGTTAGGATCAGTGAATATAAGGAACTTAAGTTAAAAAAAATTAGACTAAATTTTTATTCATGTTGATAAACATGATAAAACCTTAGGAAAAAAATTCTAGGCTAAGCTTTAAAATAGTAGAAAAGGGACCCCATGAATGATAAAAGCTATGTCATAAAGTTTTAGCCTTGGGTTTTTGTTATATTAATAAATACAATTAGAAATTTATGATAAGGCTTTAGGCTAAGTTTAGAACATAACAAAAGTGGACCTGACATTAGTTAGACCATGTGGAGATAAAAGGAACAAAGGGGCTTTCGGGACATGAAGGACCAAGTATGAGTTTTTAGACTAAGATTTGGTCGTGTTGATAAACATGACTAAGCCTTAGGATAAAAAATAAACTACGTCTATGGTTTAATTAATTGTTCCCACTTAAATTTGGATTCAATTCAAAAGGGACTCAGGTTAAAATATTAGACTAGGGTTTTAACATGACTTAAAATAGATTGAATTAATCTTTGACAAACCAAAGGATAGTAAAATATCAATTTATCATTGAAACACAAAACCCTAGGCATGTTCATTCCCCAATGAGATTCCATTGAACATGCATTACAAAAACATAGACAATAATCATTAGCAACATTAGAAGGGGTAAAATAATAATCATTTTAAAATATGTCAATTAATACAAATGAGAACCATGTGTGGATGATCTTTAGATAAAGATAATGTGCAAACATGATAGTGGTACTTTGATCAAGTGATTTTTCTATTCTAAGGTATAAATTTGCACAATTTAAAATAAAGGTCCCAATTTTTCAAAAATGGGGGTATGTTGGCCTCAATAGAAGACACAAGATTATCCATACTACCATTATCAACTATGACTTTGTAACACTTATCTTTTCTCTTGCACATGGTCTTAAACAATGTCTTTTTCTATGGTAGTTCTCTCTCCTCATGGATTATCTTTAAAAGAACTCTACTCATCAACAAACTTTCCCCTATTTTAGGTTCTTATACATAGTTTGGCAATTAATCTACACTCTCATCTTCTTGCTATACCACTTGATTTATACTCTCACTCTAAGAGATACTACTTTAAATGTCTTTTGGACACTCATATGATCTATGTCCTACAAATTTATTGCACTTAAACACTTTCCAACAAACCAACTATTTCCTCTTCCTCTACCATATGATCTTCCACCTTTATATCCATAACCACATCTATTAGATGGGCTTAAACTCTTAGAACTACTACCACCTTCTTTGATTTGACTTTGACACTAATTTTTATTATTTGGATGACCTATTCCTTCTATATGACCTCTACCTCTATAGTTTCTACCACCTCTACCTTTGTTTTGCTGACTTCACCTTCTATCAAACTTTTCCTCTACCTTAAATGCAGTTTGATAGGCATCCTCTACTATTCTTGGTGACAAAATGATAGTCTCATCTTGAATGATAAACTTCAATCCATTGATGTACCTATCAACCTTATATGCATCTTATTATATGTGTCTTCCTTGGATAGTTAGCTTGTAGAATTCCTTTGTGTAATTTTTCACTATCATGTATTTTTGCCTCATATTTTATAGTCTCCTAAACAAGTGGGTATGATAATATTTAGGCATGAATTTACCTTTCATCTTGGCCACCATTCTATCCCATGACCTTATCTTTTCTTTTCCCCTTCTTTTTTTTCTTCCTGTATGCCATCCCACCATCAGTATGCATGACCCTTCAACCTTGTTATTGCAAAATCTACCTTATTTTTCTCATTCACCTCTTCATAATCAAATTATTTATCCATGGCTGTGATCTAATCAACTAGCTCTTCAATGTTGAGACTGCCTTCATACATTGGCACCTCCATCTTGGGTTTTGATGTCACTCCAAAGACTAATCTTATAATTATATCTTATACTCTACCTTTCTCTCCTTCTAATTATTATTCATGAGGAACTTCATCTTCTCCTTCAATCACATCACCTCTATTCATCTCTTTCCTATAAGCCAACTCTATGGCTTGCAACCTTGTCTGCAGGTTCCTTACCTCAACTACCAATGCATTAACTGCTTGCAACCTTCTTTGGGAAACTAATGCTCCTAATCATTTGGATTCCATATGTCCTTAATACTTTCCCAATATCTCCTATGAATTGATACCAAATGATGCAGAGGAAAAACTAACAACTCACACTTATACCTTGTTTCAGTATACAACTCTTTGATAAAGGTTCATTGGCTCACTTACTCATTCATGATTCAAGAGTTCACTATTTTATTTGATCATTATTGTGATATTATTCATGCTCATACTAGTCTTATTAAACCCCTCATTTAACTCATAAAGCCTCTCATCACATATTCACAACCTGCACAACTTCTTCCCTTTTGGTAGATAATCCTTGTAGCCTTTTTTAGGCCTTTTTCAATGGTACAATTCAGTAAAAAGTAATTTTGAGAAAATAATGACCTTTTTTGACACCCTTTGTCTTGTAATCTCTCTATATGAAGTTTCGAGTCTTGGATCTACTTGAAAGTCACTTTGTTAACTCTTTTTATGTCTCTGTTTAGGCCTAATTAGGCCTTCACTACCCTGGACCACATACAATCACCTATAATTGTATGTTACCATATTGGATCAATAAAAAAACTCAATAATACATTATCATACATGCACACCTAACAAATTACAAAGTTTGATAAAATTTCATTATGTAAAATTCTTATTAGATGGATTTTAGTCTCAAAACCCTAGTTTAAGGTTATAACTTTTTGCCACCTACATGAGAGGGATAAAATTGAAGTATTTCATTAAAAACAAGTTTCATGCTACTTTAGTGAATGTATTGGGTTTGTATATCCATTATACACCTTTCCCAAGCATTGGATGTTCCTCTAAATATCTTTGTTCCACTAATAACATGAATTCTTGTCTAACTGTGTATGCAAACACAATCTAAAGGGGCCTGAGAGCATAATATTAAGATTTAAATTCCAAAAACAAAGTTTCAAGCAATATTAAGGTTTGATAGGATCTATACCAACTTCATATGCCCTTTCCAATCATTTGTTGTTTCCCTTAACATCTCTGCTACACCTTCTAACAATTATCTATGTTTGACTATGTGTTCTTTCCTACTACTACAAGTTTGTATAGAATCATTCGAATGAATCCTTTATAATTGTATCAACACAAAAATTTACAATTTTTATAAATCCTATAACTACCCTAACTACCTTTTGACCTTTTAATGGTCACAAAATGCTGCTTAGAACTTTTAAAGTATACACTAAGTGTATTTGGCCATACATATATGCTATAAGGCCCATGGTACAAACCCATGGTGTTTTCAATAATGTTCTCTTATAAACATCAAGCTTGGATCAACCTTAAATACACATAATACTCCTAAACCATGATTCGTAAATTCAAATATTCAAACTATGAAAATTGGTGAGAAAATGCCAATTTGAAAATCTAGCCTACCTAATCATCCTTAGACACTTGGAAAACATTCCAAAGTGTGAGTTAAGACTCCTAACACCCTTCAAACACCTAATTGACCAAAAAATAATTGATAAAATTAAAAAATTTCAAACAAACACTAAAATGAGTCATCCTTAGAAGGATGCTCTTGCATCAAAAACCTAGGTACTAAATGAATGCGACTTTTGGGGTATCCATGGTGATATGGTTTGCACCACCCAAAAAGGGGTTAAATTAAACATAAAATTTGTATTGTTTAAATTTCATTGTTTTTATATATTTAAAATTATGTATTTTGGCATTTGAATATCAACCCTAATTTGGGGGAGCTATCATTTTGTTTGGTTGAGTCAAGTCGTGTGAAGTGGAAAAAAACTAGGGTTCAAATGTAGAAATTCTATGGAGATAGCATGGTAACTATATTGTTTTTGGGTTGAGATGGTGAGTTGTTAGTCATACCAGGAAATTATGGTGTTTATGGTGAGTCATTCTTAATATTTAATGATGGAGAAGGGTTCACCATGAAAGCAAGGTTTCTAGTGGCATGCAGATGACTGAGGATATGATAAAATATGAATGGGATTTTGAGAGGAAGCTAATCCATGTTCAACATGAAGGAATAGAGTAAAAAGGATGAATTTTTGGCATAGGAAAGGAATATAATCTTCACCAGAGGCATATTGAATAGGTAGGGTTTGTTATTCAATTTACCCTACATAGCTATGTTGATGTTATAGTGGGTTACTATTGAATGTTTGGATGGTTTCTATACTATTTGATGAAATTTTTTACACCATAATAAAATCATGGATTTGACCCTATGTAAGGATAAATCTCTCCATAGAATCAAATCATTAATTTAGTATGGTTATAACATGAACATATTTGGTAGGGTAATGAGAATGAACATGGCTTTTGTGTTTGTTTGGCTATACATCACTGTATGTAAGTGTATTTGGTCATACACAAATATGTGTAAGATTATTTGGATATACATGGCTATGTTAACTCATTTGGTATATGGTTGTGACTATGTTGTTATTTGGAGAATGATTGTGTTGATTAAATTATTGAGTTAGTTTATATAAAAAATGACTATGTTTGGTTATTTATTAAATGGTTGTGTAATTTATATGAAAAATGATTGTGTATTTATTGGTGAATGGCTATGTTAGATTGGTATGGAAAATAACCAAGTTTTTTTATTTAGTATCTATGATATACAACTATGTTGTTTATTTGTTGAACAAGGTGAATGGTTTAGCCGTAGAGCACTAGTTAACACCAACAAGGTTTTCATTTGGTCTTACATATATAAAGTAGTATAAATAAATAATGAAAAGGGTTTTATGTTGAACTTACCCTATTTAGTGTGTATCGGTTGTGGTGAATTTTGAGACCATAGAACCATTTACATTAGGTTCTTTACCTAGTCTCAGTCATTTTGATATTTCTAATGAACTAGTTAAGACTTGGGTTAAATAAGTTAACATGAATGTTTAAACTTTGGGGTCAAATTAATGATGAAGAACCAAAGTCAACCTCAGAATACTCTTAATATGGATGTGTGTGAAATAATTTAGGAGGCCACAAGGTTATAAATAATACAATGTTAAATGGTTTTCATGGATTTGATGTACCATATAATACACAACATGGTAGTTGCATTTGGTGTTTTTATGCCTTAATGCATTCTCATTGGGACTTTTAGTGTTGCTTGGTGCAAATGTGAATTATGCTTGATTGGAATTAATTTAGCTATTCATTTAATTTGTGTGAAAGTAACCATGTGATTAATGGTTTTAATATTTTCAGAGGCATAAAATTTAGGTACATCAATTTAATTTTATAAGTTGAAATTGAGTAAGTTTTAAAAATATATTTTTTATAAAATTTAGAGTATGGACTTGTACCCTATTTTTGGTTATATATAAAGTTAATGTTTTCTTAAGTTAAGAACTTAGTATGAAGGATAAACTCAAAACATGTGTGTATGTGTGAGTTACACATAAAGACACAATTATATTGTTTATGAATAAGTCATTCATATATATATATATATATATATATATATATATAGCCATTAGAAATTAAGTAGTTGAGAAATTTGCAATCCACATATATAAAAATGGACACATAAAGTATATAGGTGTATGTGCAGATAACCTAGCAAGAATATAGATGTTTGCATAATGTGAACAAATGCATTTATATGAAAATAGTGATGTATTTCATTAAATTATAATGTGGTTATACCAGTCTTAATTGATTGGAAAATAGGTAGATGATGTTGAGTGCCAATTAATTGTGTTAATGGAATTTGTTTAAAAAGTTGGAATTTAATGTGAAATTCTTGATTTTGTTTACTTTCATTATAATACATGTGAAAGGTATTTACACAAGAACTTGTTGAAACTTGACTATCTTAAATATTTTTTTGGGTAAGTAAATTACTAGTAATAAGGCCTTATTTTGAAATGGATGTTTGGTTGTTATTGGAACTTAAGAAAATATAACACTGGGTTTTTTATGTTAGTATAAAAAATGTGATTAATTCATGTATGATTCCTTTGTATTTAAATACTATGGTATTAGTTTGGAGATCTATATGAGAAACCATGGATTCTTGTATATGATTTAATAAGTGAATTATGTTATTAATGACACTAAGAAAGTAATTCTGTGAGAAGGATTTCATGCACTTAGATTCAACAATACACAAAATAAATGAAATCAGATTAGGTTATGTATGTGAGTGTGATTGATCTGAGTGATCTTCAAACTATATGAGAACTTTATCCAGAGTAATGTTTATAGTTATAAATTATCATTTCACCTATTTGTTTTAAATGCATGTATGTAAAATATCATGTTAGAATAGAATTATTTATGATATGTTGCATGTAATGGTTATCTTACAACACATGGGTTCTAGTTGACTTCTCGATACTTACACTGTTATCATCTGATCATACGTGAATGGAGGTCCATTCAAAATTGGACAATTGTGTGGGGGATCTATGGTCTGTGATTGGTGTGGAAAATCACTCTGATAATTCTCTCCCTCTCCTCCAATAGTCAACCAATAGAGACTTTTACTCATGATTACATATTGTATATTGGCAAGTTTATGAATACTCATTTATTTCATGTAACATTATATAAACATATATTCATACTCTATAACTTTATATTATTGTAATATTATTACATTTCATCATTCAATAGTTGGCTACTCTTATTATATAATTAATAATATAAACTTTCAACAGTTGGCTGAGATAATATGTTGTAGATTTATAATTTGTAATGAGTTAGTTATGTATTTTAACTTGTTAATTGATCATTAACTAAATGAATCAAACTAAATATATGAATTTTAGATGCATTTAGTTAAAGATCAAGTATCTTAACTTTAGCTGAGATTAATCTAGTTTGGATTAGTGTACTAAAATGTGATTTTTTTATACCTAATATTAGTTAAACCTTGTGGGGTTCTAACATTATGGTATCAGAGTTGAGACTCAAGCTCTAGGACTTAATGAGTCTACTAACATATTTGTATCCTCTTGTTAATTATAAATGAGAATGGTGCATATTAGACTTATAGGTAAGGGTACTTTAAATACTAACCCTCCATTCGATCCAAATTAGTTTGTTGTAGAGAAAGCTATAAGGTTGGATCAGAACCTTGTAGCCATACACAAAAATAGGGACTAAATCATAGCCTTAGACTAGGAAGTTCATGGATATGATAAGGAAATCAATCAAGAAGATCTTGAAAAACACCCTTCTCAATAAGAAGTTAATCAAGAGCATAGACATGAAGAGGTACAATAAGATATGAGGGCTCGTGTAGATATAGAGCTTGCATGGTACATGGAGAAAGTTAATCCTCTTAAGTTTGATGGAACTATGTTAGGGGATGGTGTAGAAGCCTAGTTGATAAAAATGGAAAAGTAATTTGAGATCTGTAATTACTCAAAAGTCACCAAGGTAGTTTAAGCAACATATCAACTTGCTAGAGAAGCAACAATATGGTGGGCAAACAAGAAGCTCAAGATGAATCTCAACTCCACTACTAACACATGGGAGCAATTAGTAGTTTTGTTAAGATCATGATGTTTTCCCCAACTATATTTTGACCAAAAGTTGATGGATTTATCAAATCTAAAATAGGAAGATCTTTCAGTGAATGAATACTAGGAGTAGTTCACTAATCTCCTAAAATATATTCTTTAGTATCAGGTAGATGAAAGGTTTCATATTTAAAAGTTTATTATGGGATTAAATACCCAAATATGATGTGAGGTAGATGTGTATGGGTTGTCTACGATGGATCAATTTTTTGAGAAGGTAGTAAATCAAGAGATAAAGCTAAAGTCTCTTTCTTAGGTCAGATAAAAACTCAAGAAGTTTGGAGGGTCCAAACCCACTCTTAAATGAAGAACTGGAAAAGGAAAAAAAAATTCAAAAACCAGTTCAAGAATCATAATTCTAAATTTCGTAACTTCTTAGATAATAAGAAAATGAATGGTGGGTTCAAGACTGGTTTCAAGGGAAACTAGTAGTCTAAAATACAAGGACCACCTAGTGGATGTTTCATCTATGGGGGTGATCACTATGCTAGGGAATGTACTCAAGAAAAGTCAGAAGGTAAAGCTAAGGGTACTGTGCAACAAAGAATTTTTTGATAGAGAATCCATTCAAATATTAACAATTGTCATGAGGATTGTCAAGTCTCACCTATTGAGGTTACAAGTAATATTTTTGGTCATCCCATTTCCATTTTGATTGACACTAGAGTTACAAAAAAATTTATTTCTCCTCAAATGCTAAATAAGTTGTCTAGGAAAGTTGGTATAATGGTAAATGCATGGTTAGGGGAATATGAGAATGAGGCCAAGGTCAAAGTTGATAGGTACTTATTTAAAACTAAGGTTGAATTGATTGAATTCACATTGATAATGGATCTTTATACAACACCACTGGGATCATATGATGTGATCTTAGGGGTATATTAGCTTGTTAAGCATAAAACTAAGGTAGATTATTATATTAAGAAGGCAGAATGTTAGGATTATTTTGCAAATCAAACATAAATTCAAGGTGATAAAATGGATTTAAAACTTGGGAAAATTTTTACAATTTAGCTTAAGAAGGATCACAGAAAAGGATGTTAGGCATTTATTGTTAAAATAAATGGGATGAAATAATCTAAGGAATCATCCATCAAAGATTATCCTTTTCTTATGAACTTTCAAGACATGTTTCTAGAGGAAGTTTGGGCTTATCACCCAAATGAGAGTTTGATTTCTTGATAAACATAATATCTAGTTCACAAACGTAGTCCAAAGTACCCTATAGGATGGTGACTACATAATTGGTCAAGTTAAAATCTCAACTACATGAGTTGTTATCTAAGGGGTTGATTCAACCTAGTGTGTCATCATGGGGTGCACCAGTGGTGTTTGTTAAGAAGAATAATGATACTCTTTGCCTGTGTATTGATTGAAAGATGTTGAACAAAGTGTCTATCAAGAACATGTACCCATTACTTTACATTAATGATATTTTAGATCAAATGCATGGGGAAATAGTTTTCTCTAAGATATATCTCTAAGTGGGGTACCATCAATTGAGAATCAGAGAAGAAGATATTCCCAAAATAGTGTTCAAAACTTGTTATGGACACTATGAATTTATAGTGCTTC
Source organism: Torreya grandis (assembly GCA_037957365.1). Classification (NCBI taxonomy): domain Eukaryota; kingdom Viridiplantae; phylum Streptophyta; class Pinopsida; order Cupressales; family Taxaceae; genus Torreya; species Torreya grandis. The sequence continues at coordinate 688,250 of JARHVA010004251.1, forward strand.
CTTTTGGGTTAAAAAATACTCCTAAAACATTCATGAATCTCATGAACAATGTGTTTAGGGATTATCTAGACCATTTTAGGTTATTTTTTATGGATGATATCCTCATTTATTATAAGAATGAGGAAGAACATCTACAACATTTGGAGTTGGTTTTTCAAAATTTGTGGAAGCATAAATTATATGGTAAGTTGTCCAAGTGTGCATTATTCTAGAGGAAATTGCAATATTTGGGGCACATTATCTCCATAGATATAATTTTAGTCGATTAAGTGAAGATAAGAACCATAATGGAGAGGCTAACACCTAAAAATGTGCATGAAGTGAGAAGTTTTATGAGATTGCCAAGTTATTACAAGAAATCTATTGTAAATTTATCAAAAATAGCTAACCAAATTACCTCTCTTAAACATAAGAATTAGATTTTTATCTAGTCAGACAACTGCAAAAAATCCTTTCAAAATATAAAAAGGAGGCTTACTTCATCACCTATGTTGAGATTTTCTAATCTTAATGATCAATTCTCAGTGATTACATATGCATCTAGGGATGGTATTGGAGGAGTCCTTATGCAATATGGTTCAGTTGTAGCATATTATTCCAAGAATATCAAGCCATATAAGGAAAATTATGCCCCATATAATCTAGAACTTATTATAATAGTGGATGCCTTGCAAATTTAGAGGGATTATCTATTGGGAAAGTTATTTGATCTCAAAACTAACAACTTGGGGCTCAAATAAATCTTCACCCAATCAAAATTGAATGCTCATCAAATATGATGGTTAGAGTTTTTATCTGATTATGATTTTGATATTAGCAACATCAAAGGTAAAAAAATAGAGTTTTAGACAAACTTAGTCGTAGAAGGTACATAGTAGCTTTGGCTACTATCTGAAGTAATTTCCATAAACAGGTAATTAAATTCTCCCCTAGAGATGAAATATATGAGTATATTAAGAAAACTTTGTCAAAGGATGCTTAAAACCCTAAATTTAAAGGATTTAAGTTGGATAATGATGGTATTCTGAGGTACAATAGAAAAAAATATGTACCTGATAGAGAGAATTTGAGGAGTACAATGCTAAAAGAATTACACAATGCCCCTTATCCAGGTCATACGGGAGTGACTAAGCTCATGGATGAGTTAAGACCTCTCTATTTATATAAGATAATTAAAAATGATGCAAAAAAATTTATGTCTTAATGTTTAGAGTGTTAGTGTGTGAAGGCTGAACATGTGCATCTAGCAAGATTGTTATATCCTCATGATATACCATAATGGAAGTGGTAGGTAATTAGTATAGATTTTGTCCAAGGGTTGCCATTATCACAAAATTGATATGACATGATCTTCGTAGTAGTTTAAAAACTAACCAAGGTAGCTCACTTCATATCGAGTAATCTAACGGATGATGCACCCATGCTTGTGAAAATATTTTTGAAAGAGGTGTATCGGTTACATGGGTTTCTAGATAAGATCATTTTGATGAAGATCTGAGAATGACATCTAGGTTTTTGTTGACTCCAAATTTAGATTTGGGCATAGTTGACTTTAGTACTTCATATCATCTGGAAACAAATAGATAAATAGATAGGGTAAACCAAGTTCTAGAATATATTCTTTGAATGTATTGCATGGATCAACAATACAAGCGGGAGGAGTATCTTCCACTAGTAGAGTTTGATTATAATAAATCTTACCAATCAAATTTAAATATGGCTCTATGGCTCTATGTGAAACTTTGTATAGAAGGAGGTGTCGAACAACAGTCAGTTAGGACAAGCTTGAAGACAGGGTATTCATTGGTCTTGAAATGCTTGTAGAAATAGAAGAGCAAGTCAAATCAATAAGGTAATGGTTGGCTAAAGCTAATGATAGACAAAGAGTTATGTTGATATGAAAAGGAAAACAAGATAATTTTATGTTGGTGATAAATTATTTCTATGGTTTAAGCGTGAAAAAAGATCAATTAAGTTTGGTAAATCAACGAAGCTTTCACCAAGATATATGGGACCTATTGAGGTCTTAAAATTGATCAATCCTCTAGAGTATAAGATTTATTTTCCACCATCTCTAGCTCTCTTTCATAATGTTTTCCATGTGTCCTATCTTAAAAAATATGTAACTGATCCATCTCATGTATTAGATTGGAATGCTTTATAGATTTTGGATCATAGGGTGGTCATAGTAGAACCAGTCAAAATAATTGACACTCATAAACTTAGTTTGCGTAATAGGGAGGTGTCATAGTATAAGGTCTAGTGTGACTAATATTTTGATGATAATGACACTTGGGAGGACTATGATGAATTCTATAGGTTGTTTACATATTTATTTGTTTAGCATTTATTGATGTTATTTGATTTGCTACTATATACTATTTAATTTTAGAACTATGGTTTGATATAAATGTCATTGGGATGATGACCAGTTTTAGGGGGAGGATGTTACATCTGATTTCTTCACTAAACTTAATTTTCTCATTAAATTGATATTAATTTGGTTAATGATGGTTAATTTACTATTGTAGTAAACTATTTTTATTTATGCTGATGTATGGACAGACATATAATGATTAACATTTGACTAATTGCTTATTAGTTAGTAGTGCATAAGTTTCATATATATATTGATCATGTTTATTCAGTACTATTGTGCTTTAAAAATATTTTATTGGTTATTATTGATACAAAATAATTACCATTTACATTTGTTGAGATGGATGTAGGAGATAGTCCACTCTTTAGACAGATATTGAGGGAGAGTATCATCAAGGAGGGTGCAATAGATGACTATGTTGGGGGTAGAGAGATTTGATAAAGAACCCTACACACACCATATAGTACAATTAAATGCATGTTATTTATGAGTTGATGGTTATATGTTTTCTTTAATCTCAGTTGTATTTAATTATTTTATGCTTGATAATGCTGACTAGTTTTGATCCATGATTAGATGCTAATATTAATGTTTGCAGTTGTTATTATTCTTTATGATTGTGATGTTTTATGTCATTGTAGAATATTATAGTTATAAATGTATTTTAGATGACTTTACTGTGTAAATTATTGAATACATAACTCCTTACTCTAGTGCGTACCTATAAATAATCAACTGAAAAAGTTATCATCAGAAAAGATTATAATTAGCATGGATATAGAGTATAATTTGTAGTTTATTAAGTAAATTTGATTATATAAACATTAGGAAAATCTAGGTACTAGGTGAATGTGACTTTTGGGGTATCCATGGTGATATGGTTTGCAACATCCAAAAATGGGCTAAATTACATATAAACTTTGTATTGTTTAAATGCCAAAATTTTTATATATTTTGAATTATTAATTAATTATTATGTCTTTTGACATTTGATTGTCAACCCTAATTTGGGAGAACTATCATTATCTTTGGTTGAGTCAAGCCATGCAAAGTGGAAGAAAACTAGGGTTTGACTATGGAAGTTTTGTGAGATAGCATGGTGATTGTGTTGTTTTTGGGTTGAGATGTCATGTTGTCAGTCATGTTGGGAAATTCTAGTGTTTATGATGAGTCATTATTGAGATTCAATGATGGATAAGGGTTCACCATGAAAGTAGGGGTTTCTAGTGGCATGCAAACAACTGAGGATATGATAAAATATGAAGGGAATTTTGAGAGGAAGATAAGTTGTGGTTGATAAGAAGGAATAGAGAAAAAAGGAGGAATATTTGGCATAAGTAAGGAATATAATCTTCATCAGAGGCATACTGAAGAGGTAGGTTTTGTTCTTTAATTTACCCTACATAACTATGTTGATGTTATATTGGGGTACTTTTGAATGTTTGGATGGTTTCTATATTGTTTAATTGAATTGTTTATACCATAATAAAATCAGGGGTTCAACCCTATGGAAGGATAAATATCTCCACAGAATCAAATCATCGATTCTATATGGTTATATCATAAACATAGTTGGCTAGGGTAATGAGAATAAACATGGGTTTTGTGTTTGTTTGGTTATACATGATTGTGTGTAAGTTTATTTGGTCATACATGACTTTGTGTAAGGTTATTTGGATAAACACGACTATGTTAGCTCATTTTGTATATGGTTGTGACTATGTTTTTTAATTTGGAAAATGATTTTGTTCAGTTATTTATTACATGGCTGAGTTAGTTTATATGGAAAACAACTGTATTTGGTTATTTATTAAATGGTTGAGTTAGTTTATATGAAAAATGATTGTGTTTGGTTATTTTTTAAATGGTTTTGTAATTTATATGAAAAATAATTGTGTATTTATTAGTGAATGGTTGTGTTAGATTGGTATGGAAAATAATTGAGTTTATTTATTTAGTAACTATAATATATGGATGTGTTGTTTGTTTTTTGAACAAGGTGAGTGACTTAGCCAAATAGCACTAGCTAACACTTATAGGGTTTTCATTTTATCTTGCATATATACAAAGTATAAATAAACAAGGACAAGGGTTTTATGTTGAACTTAATCTATTTACTGTGTATCGGTTGTGGTGAATTTTGAGATCATAAAATCATTTACATTAGGTTCTTTGCCCAGTCTCAGTCATTTTGATATTTCTAATGAATTGGTTAAATCTTGGGTTAAATAAGATAACATGAATGTTTAAACTTGGGGGTCTAATTCATGTTAAAGAACCAAATTCAACTTCGGCATACTCTTAATATGGTTGTGTATGAAATAATTTATTAGGTCATAGGGTTAGAAATAATATAGTGCTAAATGGTTTTCATGGATTTTATGTACCATATGGTACACAATAGGGTAGTTGCATTTTGTGTTTTTATGCCTTAATGCATTCTCGTTGGGACATTTAGTGCTGTTTGGTGAAAATGTGAATTACATTTAGTTGGAATTAATTCAACTATTCATTTAATTTGTGTGAAAGTAATCTTGTGATTAATGGTTTTAATACTTTCATAGGCATAAAATTTAGGTACAATAGTTGAATGTTATAAGTTGAAATGAATAAAATTTAAAATAATAAGTTTTGCAAAATTTAGAGTACGGACTTTTACCCTATTTTTGGTTATATATAGAGTTAATGTTTTCTTAAGTTAATAACTTAGTATCAAGGATAAACAATATTATGAGTTACATAAAAAGACATAATTACACTATTTATGAATAATTCATAAAGATATATTATATAAATAATTCATATATGTGTGTGTGTGTGTGTGAACTGAAAAGTTCTCATCCACTTAATTTATAATGGCTATATATATAAATGGTTATATATATATATGGACATATAAAGTATATAGGTGTTTATGCAGATAACCTATTAAGAATATAGATGTTTGCATAATGTGAACAAAATGCATTTATATGAAAACTGTCATGTATTTCATTAAATTATAATGTGGTTACACCAATCTTAATTGATTGGAAAATAGATAGATGATTTTGAGTGAAAATTAATTGTGTTAATATAATTTGTTTAAAAACCTAGAATTTAGTGTGAAATTATTGATTTTGTTTACTTTCATTATAATACATGTGGAAGGTATTTACATAAGAACTTGTTGAAAATTGACTCTCTTAAATATTGTTTGGGGTAAGTAAATTACAAGTAATAAAGCCTTATTTTGAAATGGATGTTAGGCTATTATTGGAACTTAGGAAAATATAGAAATGAGTTTTTATGTTGTTATTATAAAATATGTGATTAATTCATGTATGATTTATTTGTATTTAAATATTGTGCTATTAGTATGAAGATATATATGGGATAATATGGTTTTGTATATGATTTAATTAGTGAATTAAAGTATTAATGACATCAAGAAAGTAATTATGTGAGAAGGATTTCATGCACTTACTTAGAGTCAATAATACAAAGAATAAATTAAATCCAACTAAGTTGTGTGTGTGAATATGATTAGTTTGAGTGATCTTTAGACTATATGAAAATTTTGGTCAAAGTAATGTTTATAGTTAAATGTTATCATTTCACCTATTTGATTTAAATACATATATGCATGATATCATGTTAGAATGAAAATATTTATGATATGTTTCATGTAATAATTATCTTAAAATACACATGTTCTAGTTGACTTCTTGATACCTACACCGTTATTATCTTCTCATCCATAAAAGGAGGGTCATTCCCTAGTTTAGCGATTGTGTATGGGATCTATGGTTTTTGGTTAGTGTGAAAAATCACTCTGATGATGCTCTCCCTCTCCTCCAATAGTCAACCAATAGAGACTTTTACTCATGATTACATATTATATGTTGGCGAGTTTGTGAATACTTGTTTATTCTGTAGAACATTGTATAAATTTATATTCACACTCTGATTTATAGCATATTGTTGTACTATTATTAAATTTCATCATTTAGTAGTTGGTTGCTCTTATTATATAATTTATAATATAAACTTTCAGTAGTTCACTGAGATAATATATTGTAGATTTATAATTTGTAATGAGTTATGTATTTCAGCTTCTTGTTGTTAATTGATCCTTAAATAAATAATTCAAACCAAATGTATGAATTTTAGATGCATTTAGTTAAATATCAAGTATCTTAAATTTATTTGAGATTAATCTGGTTTAGATTAGTGTAGCAAAATTTATTTTTTTCTACCTAATTCTAGTTAAACCCAATGGGGTTCTAACACATGCAGCTATAAACCAGAATTTGTTTAATGTATTTTAAAATCCAAGGTCTATAGAAGCACAATATTATTGATAGTTTGGATTAATAAAGAAATATTTTTTCCTATATGGTTCTAGAGATATTTTAATTCCTTAACCAAAGCTTCTACATTAAAACATGACAAACCCTTCAGATTTTGTTATTCCCTTGGCCAAAGTACAACAAAGTGATTTATGGTACATAAGTTTCAATTGGTATTCACTTTAGAATTATTTTTTAAATAGAGGAATCAAGGGTGCATAGGTAAATCTGGCTTCCAATTTATTTCTTAATGGATAACATTTAAAAAAATAAAGACTAAAAAACCAATGCTTTTATTAATTAATGAATGTGAAACACTACAACTACTGTTGGTGAAGCATGGAGGGAAGATGATATATTTAGGACCCCTTGGTTAACACTTTCAAAATCTAAAATTTAGGTTCCATTTACACCCTCAAAACAATTGTTTGCTTGCAGACAAAAATTTGTTCAAAATTTGCAAAATTCTTTTTTAAGGGTACTATAAAATATATATTATAGTTTGTTGTCGTGATATTGTGAAGTACTAATAGGACCATCTTATTATGAGGAAAAGGTGTTTAAAATGAAGCAAAAATCAAACTCCATGTTATAATGATCATATGACGTTATCAATTTTTATTGATTGTAACATGTATTCATTTGACAATGAATTACTTACATTACAACAAGTCTAACACTGCTATTTTTCAAGCAATGTTTAGTGTCGAGCCTTGCCATATTGTAACTGAGATGGAAATTTCTGGGACAAAATCTCACATTATTGAAGGGAAGGAAGAAATAGGAAAAAATATGGAGGTTTAGGAAGAGTAAATTAGTAGCAGTGACATGCCTATATCATGGACTATCAATGGATTTAACTCACACAAATGGTCTACCTCAAATGGGGATGCCAATATTTTTGTTAATGCAAATACCACATGTTTGGTGAGGTGTTCTAGCAATAAAACTATAGAGGGGAGAGAGACAATATGTTCATTCCATGCCTTTGTTGGAATCCAAATATTCATCATTCTTTTATGCATGTTGTTGAATGCCTTGGTGGCCAAGAATGTAAGTATAATTTCTCCTCACAATAATGAATAATATTTATAATCATGACTAAAATTTATATTTCCATATGCAAAATGGTTTTTAATCATCATAGCCATGATTAATATATATAAAATATATCAATCGATATCCTAAGAGATTTTTTCCCATTTAAGATGATAATCGATGCATGAGCAACACCCAAGCTAGTGTTACAGCTAGTGGATGTGAAGGTATTAACTATTGCCCAATGTAAAGAGTCACCTACAAGTACTATTCCTATACTTATTTTATATGTGTACTATATAAGGTTCTAATTGTTACTATTTCATGATATAAATCCTATTTATTTCTATGCAGATGTGCAAAAACATGAAAAATTATGAAAATGGACAAGGTAAGTGACCTCAAGCACTCATTTATTCTATTATTTACTTTGAGTTGAACATGGATCACTATATTATATTCTTTGATAATACCCAAGGGACCATATAAACACATATTAGCTATTGACCATTTCACATTTTCTTATTTTGTGTTGGGAATTGGTAATTTCCTAGGTTGAAAAGTTTTAGTCTTCTTATTGGTTATGAAAAAAAATTATGCTCTTTATAATGGTATCCTGTGATGAACCAAAAAATTAAAATAATTAAAATTATATGCCCTTGTTAGTTGGGTTAACCCCAGTGACCCATTCCATGACAATGAACACTACTTGAATGATTCGATTGTAAAATTTTAGAGGTGATATAGAACATTTGAATTTAGATGTAATCTGGCTAGTTAGGAAATCAGGTGCCCCAAATAAATATTGGTGCATACCATTTATATTAAGAGGTTTTGTTGAATTTTAGCTAATACAGGAATATGACAGTCATAGAGGTTCATGAAAGGAGGTCAAGATCATATTGCAAACCATTTCTCCCTTTCTATAACAATAACAAGAGGCGACATATAACATTATAAAAATGAGAGTTTTTTGGCCAAGGAAAACTATTCATCTTCTCATTACTATAATCCTCTACGTTGACCTACTTTACATCATTTTGATCCTAATCCCTCAAATCAATATGTTCAATGATATTATCATAATATATATTTCTATATCTATAGTTGAGATGATTTGAGTTTTGGTAATATTTTATAAACAAAACACTCAAAATTCTAATTGATGCTACAATAGTTTGGTAGAAAATAAAAGAGTATACACAAAATTATGGTAACTGTGTAATGTATAATATTGAGAAAAAGGACTATGATGTCTATGATGTTATGTGTGAAGATATAACCAAAGTCCTTGGGAGAGACATCAAAATGGGCATTTCAGATCATATACAAATTATTTTTCAAAACATGACAACTCATGACACTTATACAGATGGACTACTATGAAGCTTTTGAATTGGAGTAATAAACATGAACACATTTGCTTGATGTTTATTTTAGAGAACCCAAGTTAGAACTCTTAACTATTGGAGATTCTAATTCTTTAGTACAATGGGGTAAAAGATAAAAATGAATAAAAGGTAACAAATTGAGTAACATAGCTACCAAATATTGCTTTAAGCCTAATTTAACAGTCCACAAAAATATAATTACCCATATTCCCAATATGGATTTAGTGAAACTAAGCCAAGGTAGAGTGCTAGGGACATCCAACATTATGAGATTCATTGAGGAGAGCTTGCACCAAATGCTTGCTAAAATAAATGAAGAATGCCTAATAGTTTTGGAGTAAGAACAACTGCCTATGCAAATTTAGGTATCCTTAAGTTTCAATCCAAATTTATAGTTTTATTTATATTATATTCTATAGAAATTGGTAAAAAAGTTTTACCCCTATTTTCCCTTGATTTAGAAGCTAAAACATAGAAACTTGGTGCAACAAGATAAAAAATACCTAAAGATTACGGAGTGCCTAAATGAATCACATAGTTTTAGGAATAGATTATGTAGAAATATATTGAAATTCACCCCATTAACATTAAATGATAAGGGTTAACAACATTTAGGAATCCTTTTGTTTTTTATTTTTTTGATATAATAAAATGCTTCTAGACCCAATTGTGGGCACAAAATTCAACCCAATTTTTTTTATAATTGTTTTATAATACTAATCACTAGATCATTTTGGTGTCATTGATAATATTTACCTATTGGTTGAACTATAAAAAAATTAGATTTAATTTAATTTTTTAAATTTATATTGTATACTTAGGATTAAAATAATATAGTCTCTTGAGAGATAAAAGAAATAGTATTTTATATCCTCTCCTGAGAGACAAAATGATATCATCTCTCGAGAGATAAAATAATTAATATTCTATATCATCTATGGAGAGAAAATTATTTGAGATAATAATTAGAGATGCCCGTTTTAAGATAATATTTGAGACAATACACAACTTTGTTTTTATCTCAATTTGAGATGATTTGTTTAAGTATTGTCTCTAATATTATCTTAAAATATCTCCTTATTATAGTGACCACTCCCTATGTATCTTCTTCTTTAAATAGAGAAATCAAGTTACACATAGTTCTTTCCATTAGTTTTAATGCACAATTGTGCTCTTTCATTATATGAGTGAACCTAGAATATGGTTTTAGATAATTTAAAATATTTACTCTTGGCTTAGTGTGTTTCAGAATCGGGTGATGACTACTATTGATTTAAAATCTGTAAAGAATATAAAATAATTTCTCAATATATAGTAGTATATATATACTTGATAGATAAGTGCCAAGTGAGTAACAAGTATGAGTTTGATTTGTATTTATATGAGTACATTTGGGTAATTATTACACCATTAACATATTAGTAAAATGCACTGAATCAAAGAAATAATTTAGATTTGAAAAATAGTCATTATTAGGTAAGCGTTAATAACATCACCCTCAGGTCAGTTTCGTCGATGAACTATCTAAAATTAGCATTATTGTCCAAGAGATAAGAATGTGGATCTAATGATCTAGATATGTTTAAGTAAGATATTTAACTTGCATGACATAGATTGAGAGGTTCATATGGGTGATTGACAACAAAATGAGAGGTTTGGACTCATAACAAGCATGTGGATATGTGAGTGAAGAATAGGAGGTATATATGTGTGCACAAGTCATGTATGGTGAAGGTAAATTAAAAATTATATTGTCAAGTGTCTAATAACATAGTTTATTATCTAAAAATTCTCCACTTTTATTCTATAATTGAAATCCAATATAATACTAAAGTAAAATGATAAAGTATTATTAAGTGTGTACAACACACTTTGTCTTTAGGATATGGTCCCAAATGTATAACTTTGTTCCATGCAAATTTATAATTCAAATTTAGTAGTCAATGTCCATATGTGAAATATGAAATATCTCTTAAAAATTTTAGTAATTTTTAAGAGAAAGGAAATAATACACCTATGTTTGAATAAATCATCTTGCCTTGTAACTTGTCGGAGATAATGATTTCTTGTTAAAGAACTTAAGAACTGTGCTTCCTTGTTGAAGTACATAGAGATTTGGGATTACTATGCCCTAAAATATTTTAGATATGAAAGCTCTCGTATTTGAAAAATAAATACCCCAACCCTTATTATTATAGAGAGATGGTTGAATCTGAATTGCACAAACTCAAATAACTAATCTAGCTCTGATCTTGATCCTCAAAATGGTAAGGTGGGAACCACATAATGGTTCTCTATGGGAAATTCCATATAATTTGAGTGTCACTTAACCTCAAAGTACAATATCTTAAAAATAATGAACCAATCATTATGGATAAACATATAGATTCAAGTTTACTCACTACTTGGTGCCATTAAATTGTGTTTTCATAAATAAACAACTATAATAGTACTCAATGCAAAGAATATAAATGTGCATGAAAAAGTATTATGACTCATTAAATATGTGGAAAATATAAACTGTCATAGTGTACGTGTGCATAAACAAGCATCATGTCCCATTGGATCTATGCTAACTGATATAGAATGTTATGTATCTATGCTAAATCTTAGAACCTGTATCTTGAATGTATATGCATGTGAAAATAGGCAATGTTTGTTCCTTAAAACTATGTGTACCTACATGGCATATGCACTTAAGTGTGTTTAAAATTTTAGTCTATAACTCTTGTCTCTATAAAGTGAGTGCATATAACCCCAAATTGATATCAATGTGTAAATATTTGTCACATATCTGAACCAATATGATGTCTAAACTACTATGAATCTATGAAATTTTTAGTTTGTACCCAAAATCTATTAAAATATTTTTTAAGATCATTAAAATAACATTGAAAACATAGAGTAAATAAATACATAATGAAAAAATATTATCTCAATAACAAGTCACAAGAGAATGTAAGAGATAATAATAATCAAGTGAGGAAACCATTAAACGGAAGAAAACCTCAAATCTATTAAGAAGGATTTCAAAATAAAATTCTCTAAATACAATCTCAATGAAAGAAAATAAAATAGATAATAAATATGGACCTCAATTCATAAGAGAGAACTGTTAGAGTAGGTTGTTTATCTTAGCTCATGTTGACCTAGGTGCTTTATTATTCTCACCCACTTATGTGTAGATATTTCATTTATCTTATTTTACATATTATGAGATATTACATATTTATCTCTTAAATATTATAGTGATAATTTATAGTTATTTTTATCTTTTAGAAATGTTAGGTGTGTGGAGCTAAAAGCTTCACCAAGGAGCACACAAACAGGTTCGGGTCTACACAGACGCCGGCGTCGGTCAGGAGCGACTGACGTCGGTCAGTTGCAGTTACAGAGGCACCGACGTCGGCAGTATAGTCGGCCGGCGACGGTCACAGGTGAACAGGTAGGAACCGACGTCGGTTACCTGTGTGTCCAGAAAGTGATTTTCGAGGACAGAAGCGAGTGTTTGCATGATGAGTTTGAGTTGTAGACTCAAGCTCGCGTCTCTATTGTTAGCAATATTATTTTTAGAGCCCTTGTTGAAGAGGCTTAACTGTTTGTTGTAAGAGCATGCTCAAGTTTCCTATTTCTATATGTAGGAGAGATCTTCTAAGCTATTGTGTGGAATAGAGTATGAGTAGAACATTGTGAATGTTTGAAGGACAGTACTTGAGAGAGATCTCTTGAGGAATAGAGATCTAAGTGAGAGATCTTGTGTGCATCTGAGAGAGGTGTGGAAGAACAAAGTTCTTCATTTGTATTCCTATTGTAAAGAGTTTTTAATACAAGTTTTCAGGGTGTTTTCTTGTATATCTTGTTCTGTGCTATTTATCATTTCAGTTACTTATCTATCTGATTTATTTCCGCATTCATTGCTTTCACAAGTGTAATCCATTGTTGGTTGATCCCCAACAAGAAATAGTTATCTCTTAGTTCTATATTTGATCTTTAGCTTGATCTCTAAATTATGATTGATTATTTAACTTGATCTCTTAGTTATGATTGATCTTTCTTACTTATATAAGTAAAAATTATTCATTATATTTGATGAAGCTCTAGAAATATAGAGTATTTCTCATTATATGATCTATTTATGTATAATATACTGAGATATTATTTGAGTAATGTATGAATGAATTTTACTTTGGTAATGGTTTATAGATTTAACCCTAGGTGAGAGTTTTATAAACTCTTTCATAGTATTAGAATGGTCTCCAACAACAATTACTCAACTCCTTAGCTTTTCCTTACTTGAATTGCTCATTTCACAGCTTAAATTTGATTTCATTGCTTTATTTTTTGTTAGATCTAAATTTTGTTGCAAAAATTGTATGGTTCTTTTCTATATCTAATTTAAATTAATTCATATTCAAATTATATTTACATGTATTATTTTTGGCTTATGTCAAGTATTAACATGTTTTTGTATTGGCTGTATAAATTCTGTATATCATATTTGTTAGAAGCCATTCATATGTTTCATATTTGGGCTCCACATATCCTCATAGATTTTATAAGGATCAACCTTGTTTTTCTATTCAACTATATTTGTTTGGCCATGGAAGGTGCCTCAACTGGTGAAAGGCTTCAATGATCCTAGATCTAGCATTTTTATGATTACCTAAGTCATGTCTATAGAACTACATTTTTTTTAATTTGTTTTTGTAGAATTATTGTTGCCTCTACCAAGGGAGGTTTTTATTCGTTTGAATCTACATTTTTTTGGGATTATATTGTCTAGATTCTACATTATGTTTTTTTTTTTTTTTGTGTGACATATTTTTGGTCTTGTATTTTCTATGTCATTGATGTGTTTTCCTTATAGATCCATGTGCAACATAGATCAACAACTAATAACATCTCAATTTTAGACCAATAGGTAGTGATAGACATGAGAGTGTCAATATTAGACCAACAGACAAGAGCACTATTCAACTCAAATTTTCCTCTCTTTTATGGGTGATGTTACTCCCATATCAATCACATCAATAAAATGGGAGGCATTTAGCCTTAACCCCTTGGTGATATGGTGTGGTCATATAGAGGGGACTTAAATTTTGATTCCTATTAGTGGGGGCTTAACTTTTAGGCCTTCAAAATTATTTCAACCCCTCAAAGATTTTTTTTCAAAACATTCATTAATTTTTTCTGCAATTTTAATTTTTTGACCTATTTAATGAAAAAACTTTTAAAAATTATATATCTTGATCAATAACTTGAAATTAAGTGTATTTTTTTTTAAAAAAATGTATGTCTTTTTATACTCAATCTATTAGTGTCATTTATTTTGTAAAACTCATTAAATTATAGAGTGCAAAATTTGGGGCGGGCGGGCGAGGGGGGCGGGGCTAGGCAAGGGCAGTTTACTATTTAAGCTTTGTTTATCTTTATGTGTATTTGGGGATTTAATTCTTGGCCTACACTGCTCCCTTATTTTTAAAGAAAATCTCATAATTTGTGATGACTCATTTGACATGTTGATAATCTTCTTGTTTGAAACTATTCTTGTGTATATAGTGTCTTCATTGATTTTATTTAGTATATTTTAAGATTTATTATACTCACACTAAATTATAAATTGCTATGAGAGGTTTGATTTTATAATTTAATCTACCTTCATATATGTGTACCCTTTATTATTTCAGTTACCAATGTCTCCCATCACTACCAAGCCATTTTCTTTAGATATTTTATCTAAATTTTCTAGATTTCTTTTTACATAGATATTTTATTTAGGCATTTTATTTGCTAGAACCCATATGAAGATTGTTATGTCTCAATGGTATTCTTGGTGATTTTTTAAGTAGTGACGCCAATGTGACATCCCCACCAGTCTTTGTCTTCACTTGTCATCATTTTTTAGTCTACTTTTTTAGAGACTTTTATTATAATTTTTTCCTAGTTTAATATTTAGGGAGGGTGTTCAAGCAATGGTTCTTCGGGTTCATCATTCTATCCAGTATTCTGGAGTGTAGTATTTATGTTTAATGATGCTTGTATTCAACACCATTCTTACTTCAACTTGGTAGTTATAATGACTCAACATCCATGTATTCTGATAAGATAGATTGACATCTATAGGGACACTTATATTCACACTACATCTTTTTTATGCATGGATATCTCATCAGGTCTTGTTGTTGGGACCCATTTCTTTTTTTTTTTTTTGGGAGGGGGGGGGGGGGGGGCGAAGAGAGGGGGCGCGGGGGGTGGAGGTGGGGGAGTTTTATTTTTCTATGGTTTTTTCCCTTTGTGTGGATATTTTAGTTATATTATTTTAGATATTATGAGATATTACATATTTATCTTTTAGATAATATGTGGATAATTTTTAGTTGTTTCTATCCTTTAAGAATAATTATCTCATAGTCCTAGGTTTGATCTCTACCTTGATCTCTTAGGATTGATTTTTCTTGTCTATATATATAAGGCTCATTCATTGTATTTGATGAAACTCTGTAAATATATAATATTTCTTATTGGATGATCTATTTATGTATAGTATACTGATATATTATTTGATTATTGCACCAATACCTTTTGTTGTGGTAATATTTTATAGATTTGATGCTGGGTGAGTTTTCTAAACTCTTTCAATAACCTCAAGATAAACTAGTGTGTAGAATGAGAGAGAACATAATTTATTAAATAAATTTAGAAGAAGGAAGATGAAGTTAGAAAGAATATTATAATGACTTAAACAATTTTTTTGTGTATGTCAAATATCCCTAATTCCCATAAAGTGAGGGGGATATGTATGACAAGTGTAGAAGTAGTTACATATGAATATAACTCCAAGATTCTTTACAAAAAGATAAAATAAGTGTGACATCTCATAAATTCAAGATAAATGAATTTATTATAATAAGAATTACACAATTAAATAGACTTACGATTAAAATAAATTGACCTAAATAAAGATTAATCTCTAACACTCTCCCTTAATTTTTTGTTATAGAAGAGGATCAAATTATATAAACAAATAAAGGAGTTGACATTACATAATTCTTCCTTCTCAATGGAACTTCCTTTAAGATAAATTTAAAAGATATAAAAAAAGAAAGAAGAAGGTGAGGGGTCACCAAAAAATAAGGATGAAAGTGTGATCATCAATAATATCCAAGTGTCGTCTTCGGATAAGATAGTCAATCTGTTATAGAACAAGGACCAACAAGGAGGAGATTGATCTACTAAAACCTACAAGACACAAATGCTAACACCATCTTTTTATGTTAAGTAAATGAAATTCCATGAAATATGATTGACATATAATTAAAGTATAAAAGTATATCTAAAACAAGGTAAAATAAACAAAAGATAACTTCCAGAATAAAACATAGAACCTAAACAAAAAAAATGTTAGTCCAATATTAATTAGCTTAAAAAAAACATATTTATTTGAAAACTTACAAAAATAAGTAATCACAAAAGTAAGGAATGCATTAAAATTAAAATTTTAAAATTATCGAAAGGGAGACAAAGAAGATGTGTCATTTTTTTATAAAAGACAACTTTCTTTAAATAATTGATGAATTATCAAAATAAGACACATCAAAGTCTCTAGAAGATATCATAACTTTATGAATCTAAATTTTAACTTTTAAATGATGTATTTTAGTGATTTTATAATAATATAAAATGTGATGAGTTGATTTACCACAAAATTTATATGGATTAATTTCTAATATTTAGAAATATGATACATGTGTTGACCATAATACTCACAAATTTTACTATTCTGAATGGAAGTATGAGCATAAGAAGCATTATAAGAAATATTATGAGATTGAGAAGCACTATTATGCAATGTTCTTCGGTGAGGGAAATAATATGAATTCAAATTATTATTAAAGTATTAAAATTGAACCCTGCATAATTTGCATTAGAGACAATCGAAAAGGGCTCAACAATGTTATTACCACACTTACCAAGACCACGACTAAAATAATCCATAGATTGTATAATTTTTAAATTATGGTAAGAAATAATATATTGCAAAGAAATACGCTCTTGAGAAGATGAAAATATAAATTACATATTTATACATTATCAAAAGCCATAATTTAAACGATAAAAAATTCAACAAGATTTTATATTTCATTATTTTTTTCATCATATAAATTTTGTAATTTAATTTTAACATTCAAGTTAATAGTTAAATGCAATAACATCATTATATTTTTCAAAAAAATATTAATCAAAAGCTACCCAGACTTACAAACCCCCACCATTATACATTATAAGAAATAGAAAAACTAAATAAATAAATTTTTTAAATATTATTTAAAAAGTTACTTACAAATTATCTCACTATTTACAAATTAAAGTAAACTAACAAATCACATAAACATGAATTATATTGATTGATTTAATGACAATTTAAACAACTTTCTTTGAGCATTTAATGTTTGGATTTAAGCAAATTTAGCAAAATATTTGAAAGGCTAGATAAACCCCCATTAATTTGAAAAGATGCCGAAGTTAAAATAGTGTCTGAGATTATTTTTAAAAATTGACAAATCAAACCATATTGAAGCATAAAAATACATTGTTTTCATTCCTTGATTAATTGCCAAATGCTTCGTTTAAAGTATATACATATTAAAAAATCAAAAGAATACTTATGCTTTAACAAAAATTCCACGTGGGACTTGAGAAAGAATGTCTTTTCGATTATTAAAAAAAAGTGAATTTTGATTTAATGTGAATTCAAAGGGATTTGTTGTTCTGATGTGATACCAGGCATAAGAGGAAAAAAGCATAAACTAAGACCAATATGAAAGCATAAAGACAAAATAGCCACTTGGAACGTGGCAAAAGTATGTTGCTATAACCAAACAAAATCTAACAATGAATACGTGACAAATGTAAAATTGTCAATGTTAATTTTAGATAAAGACAAACAAAATTTAGATTTTATATATGAAAAGTTATCATCATATTAGTTAAAAGAAAGACGTCATATAAGATAAAAAAAATGATGATGATAAAATTACAACATAATAAGTACGTGACAAATGTAAAACTGTCAATGTTAAATTTACATGATACAAATAAATAAAAGAAAATTTAATATAAGAAAAGTTATCATATATTAATTAAAAGAAAGACGTTATACAAGATTAAAAAATGGTAATGACAAAATTACAACACAACCAGATTAAGAATATCAAAAGAACTCCACATATAAAAGGAACATCATAATGATATAATAAATTATTTTATTTATTTATTTCTTTATTTAGTGATAATGGGAATCGGTTAAAAATTTTCATTATCATGTTTCATCCTATTAAGTTCTCACTACGTTTCGATTTTTGATTCAGGTTCGTAATCATTATAACCCATTCTCATCTTGATAAAATCTAGATGGAATGAATAAGACCCTCTAGAGTGCATATTTCGAACCGTTGATTTCGAACCAGCAAACACTTAACTTCATGCAAAATGTACTACCAACCACTCCTGCAATAATATAATGCCTAAACTGAAAACTATTAAAATGAAGATTATCATGCCAAAAATTAATTTGAGTTATGAATATATTTACCACGAATCAGTTCTTACCAGAAAGACGCACCACTTGGAGTTGCACGTTGATATATGAGTTTAAGAAACCAAAAAAAAGGCTTAGATGCCACTTAAGAAGAAATATGCTATTTAAGTCACTTGTCACCCAGTTCTAAATGCCATACGAAAGAATAGAATAAAAACAAAAAAAAATTGACAAGTGAGATGCTAAAGTAAGAGCTGCAACTAAAATTTACAAGAAATGGCAAACTTGAATACTAAATGTCTTAAATAAATTGTTTTGTAATTTAAAAAATGACTTGCAGATAGCCAACCTGAAGTGCCAATGTTGAAAGAAACGAACTCCAAGCCAATAAAGTTGTAGAAATAATGGAAGGAAGATAAGATCTCAATGTAGTAGAGGGATTTCCAAAAGACGTTACTCTCAAAAAAATCCAAAATTATATTAAATGACTATGCATAATAGTTGAAAGAAACAGAAAAGAAAAGAAAAATGCACCACACAATACTATCAAAAGAGTGAATCTGATAAAATGATGGAGCATAATTCATAAGCTAGATGAGAACGCCTTTTATGAAAAGTGCCAAAATGAATGCAATAAGCAGTAGTAGTAAAAATAGAAATACAACCATATTAGCACATTGATTCAGGGAATAAAACGTCTTCCTAAGGTTGCAACACAACAGAAAAGGGATGCCTAACAGAATAGAATACCACTATGTGTTTATCAAAACAATAGTGAAAATAATGTAGTGCCCAAATTACAATTGAAAGGGGAAACAAATGGTTTAATAGTGACGCAAGTCTAGTATTAATTCTTTTGAATTAAAATTTTGAAAGAATGACATACTTGGTAAATGCAAACTACTGAACAAAATTGGAATCAGTTTAAAACTTTCTTTAGCAACTTCAAACTCAACATTTAATGTTAAAAAAAGTGTTTTGATATCATATTAGAATATTTTTAAAGATCGATAAAATAACATTAAAAATATAAATCAATTTAATACGTAAATGAAAGAATATTATTTCAATAGCAAGTCACAAAAGAATACAAGAGATAAGAATTGTGAAATGAGAATTTTTTTAAATAAATTAAAACCTCACATCTATTAAGAAGGCTTTCAAAATAAAATTCTCTAAGTATAATCTCAATGGAAAAAAAAGAGAATAGAGAAGAGAGATGAACCTCAAGCTATAAAAGAGAAAATCAAAATAAACTAGTGTGTTCTAGTTTCAGAGAGAGAGAAGATATTTCATTAAATAAAGATAGAGGAAGGAAGAAAGAGTTATAAAGAATCTCATCATAATTTGCATAACTTTTTTGTGTGTCAAATGTCTCTAATCTCCATAAGATGAGAAGAATGTGTGTGATAAGTGTAGAGGGAGTTATATGTGAATGCAAATCCAAAATTCTCTAAAAAAGACAAAAAAGATATGTCATTTCATAATTCTAAGATAAATAAATGTCTTATAATAATAAATATACAATTAAATAGACTTAGGATTAACATAAATTAACCTAAATAAATATTAATTTGTAATAAAATCTATTTTTCTGTTCATGGAGACTTGTATATCTATGATAAACTCAATAATATGTTCCCCTTTTGAGTGAGGGATGTAACTTGTAAGTCACTCATCTCAAAAAAAGAATTAACTGTATCATGTCATGTATAAATATTTAATTATGTAGAATCATGCCAATACGTGAAGAATATGTTATCATAGTAATGTATATGTCATCAAAACATATATGTAACATATGTAATGCATGAAATATAAGTGTCATATCAAGATAGACGTATCAATTGGACATGTAATAACAACAAACTTGGATAAAAGAACTGAGTAAGTCTATGCAATAAAACGATGCATAATATGAATCATGACACTACACAAAAAAAAGAGGTGTGTGATATGCATCATAACACTCACAAATTCATAAATCTCATCAAGACAAAAAAGTGTAACAATCTCAACAAGATTAGCAAACAATCCTAGACTAATCCACTCATAGGTACATAATGTCACACATAAGGTTAAGTGACATAAATACATCACAATAAACAACATCAAGAACCACAAATAATGGACATAAATATGTTACAATAAATATGACTGAGGGCCACAATCAAGAGACATAAAGATGTTGTAACAATCAAGGCCAAAGAGCCATAATTAAGGGACAAATATATTGCAAAAAATAAAGTCAAGGGCCACACATAATAGACAAACAATGAGTAGTATATTATGCAAGACTAACAATATTAATGAAATATAAAACAAGCGAAAACTCATTTCACTATCCATATATATTAATGTCACATCATAGTAAGGTAGCATATCCATGTAGTATTGTATAAGATACGATTAAATAACATGACATGTGTAAGCAATCTATGTAACTTGACATGGTAAAAGGTCATTAAAAAAATATAATCTATGATAGTGTGAGTTATGAAGTTAGATTACCTGCATGGCCATTGGGTATAGAAGATTTTGACATTTATGTGTCCAGGTATAATATGTATGTCCTTCATTACATTCATATACCATGAAATTCATGTGTATATGAAATAGAATATGCCATCTACTAAACATGTGATAAATAATATATGTAAATAGTGTAATCTAGTAATCATGTCATGCTTAGGGCCCCATTTTTTATTTTTTAAAATGTTTGAATGTTTTTGTATTTTTAAATTTACCTTGAAATATGAAAATTACTAACCAATGATACCATTAATGGGACAATCACGATGAGTCCCTGTATCATGTGGTAAAAGTGTCACCTATCATGAGATAAAATTACCAAATTTTGTTGTATCAAAATATGAAAGGGAATTAGGTGTTTTAATGTAGTTATCATCATCACTCATAAACTTACTGTATGATGAGTAATTCTTACAAGACAAAGACTTTGTGGGGTCTATTTTATAATAAGAGGATGTATTGGTTCTTTTATTCACTATTTGACATTCTAAACTATTTGTGTTCCAACTTAGTGCGTGGTATAGTAGATAATGACGTGTAAGCCTTTAATAACTCCCTGATGTGAGGACTGCTATAAAATTGGCTCCCTAGGAGGGTCACCTAATCTCCTTTAACCTGAGTTTATAAAGAGGTTTTGCATAGGTGTAATAACTAGATTCACACAATATTTGTGAATAGATGTGACAACCAATTATGATGATGGTGGGGCTGGAGGAGGTGTTATCATTGGCTAAAGAGGGTATTCATATCAAATGCTTGAAACTATAACTACCTTATTATAATGTATGTATTTAATACATTGATACACTATAAATGGTACTACATGGAGCTTATATATTCATGGGTATCCTAATAACATGTTAATAACCCTTGTGTTTGGTAAAAAATAGTGTAAAACTGTAGCAAAGCTAATTTGAGTAGGTAGCACAATGTGCTTAAGAGTGTTTTGTGTCCTTTCATTGAATCCCTTGACCACTTGTGTAGTATCTTGTCAATCCTATTGTTTGTATCCAAGTGTGTTGAGAAGGGTCATTGTGCATATATTGCTTGACCCATTGTCAACCATGACACTATGTATGGGTTGCTTATTGATGTAAGATTGTATGAATAGTGCATTGAGATATGAATCTTCATAAAAAATCTCACTATCATCAAATATAATCATAGGACACTATGGTAAGATTCGTGTAAGTGTACCAATAATATTGTCTATTGGGTGATCATATGCCACAGGTGGAGGATGTACAATGTATACATGATTTACTTTAGAAGTATCCTTGGTTTCTGTTGCCTCATGTGTTTTGGAAATGGATCATTGAAGGTTTTTAATTTTAATTTTCCATTTTATTGTGGTTTAGACTTTTCTTTAAACATGCTTAAATCAATAGTGTTGTCATCTATAAGATCTTGTATCTTATGCCTTAACTTGAAACATTTATTTTTAGAATGCCCAGGATCTTGGTGGTAATATTTGTATGCATTTCTAACATAATTATTAGGTGTAGGCTTGAATTTAACTAAATATTTTGATGAAAGAATATGATGAGATTGCACTCAAGTAAATTTTGTAACAATACATAAGGAAGTGATGGCAATCGTGAAAATTATCTCTTTTGTGGAGTAGATAATTGTATTTGATTTTTACGTTGTGATACTATATTAAATTTTATCTTTGCTTCATTATTTATATCATTTTATTTAACCTTGTAGCTTGGATTGCTCTGAAACTTGTTTGTTGAATTAGTTGGAGTATTAGGTGCATACTTGAGTTTGTTTAAAGCTATAAATTTGACTTCTCACTCTCTCACTATATGACATAACTCATTGAAAGACTTGAATTAATTGAATACTATTGAATCATGCAATGGTACAAGTAAACTTTACCTGAAGATGTCTTATAACTCATTGTCTACCATAGGATTGGTCAACTTAAAAAGAACAGTCTTATATCAAAATACATGCTCATTGATTGGCTCATTGGACCCTTGCTTGAGTTTGGTAATTTGTGCATAAGATAATTTTTCATCAATGTTTATGGAAAAGAAACTGATTTTCCAAAGGTTTGAATGTGCTAACTGATTAGAGTGGGAGGTCATAGAATCACAAAAAAAATATAGTATTCAAGACTTCTTAAGTATAAATTTGTCAATAATCTGTCATTGGATGCATAATCCAATCATGAATGATCACCTTTACCATAGTAGATTAGGAGTTTATGACATACAAATCCTATATATTAGGGACATGCCACTATCTCAAGGGATAATGGGGAAAGAATAAAAGCATGTGAATCTATTTAATGACTAGTTATAGATGTACATTTCTCTAGTTTCAACACCTTAGCTTGCATATCTAAAATATTCTGATTGAGGGAATATGTAGTTGGTGAGGTTGATGATGTAATATGTACAACCATCATAAGATGGGAGTAGGTCATCTATGTAGGAAGATGCATGGAAGCTTGTGGGAAGCCTTGTGTTTCCCCCACACCTTGGGTAGACATCATAGAAATAATACTAATAGTATAAGTTTGAACACCTGTGGTTGGATTAGTAGCTTGAAAGGATTGATTGAAAATAATAAAGGGCTCTTGTTGTTCCTTGAAAGTAACAACCTTATCTTTGTGTAACCTTAGATGATAAGATTAATTTTACTATTTTATCCACTTCTTGAGGATGTTAATGAAGTCCATGAGAAATTTGGATAAGGTTTTAACTTGGTCAAAATCTACCCTATTAAGTTCATTGGGATCAATACTATTTTGGGATTCATAAGTATCTTGATTATCATGTTCTAAATTATACATTTCAACATAATCATCAAAAGAGGAAGAAATATTCATTATATTTATTTTTTCCATGTTAGAGGAATCTAAAGGAATTTGATTATGCTCTATATGGTACCCACTTAATATAGAACTATACTGTAAAGGGACAAGGAAAGTACAAATATGTATAATATGGGCCCCACATAGTACCATTTATGGCATATGATGAAATCATACAAATATGTAGAAGGTGGAGGCCAAGGTTTAAAATATGTATTGTCTTTTGTATGGGGAAATAAAAAATAAGAACTAAAACCCTAAGAAAAAATATGAAAACCTTAGAAAGAAGAATGATATCCTTAAAGAGACCTAGGGTTTGAAACTATTCAAACAATATCTAGGTTCACCAATATGTTTAATTCTAATTTGTATTGTACAACCCTAATTAAGATAAAAACTTAAATGTAGTTAAGATTATAAAATATGACAATTAATCATGAATTTGAATGTAAAATATGAAAGTGATTTGACACGTAGAAAGCATTGAATATATAAATTATTAAAAAATTTAAAATACTTAGCTTTCCTAGTACATTGACTGACTATGACTGATATCTAATAGTGTGAAAGGATTGGAAGTAGGCCTGAGAGTCACTCAAATCTAGAACTGGTTGTCTATGCATGTAGGATCACCAACATCAACCTGGGGATAAATTATCAACATTAATGGTTGAGTTAGATGCTATTATCATAAGTTAATCTAGATATTTGTGACAATATAATCAACTATTCCTAATTATGGTATCTTTATGTGTGAGATCTTGATGCTTGACTATGTGCACAAATCTAGTTATTATTTTCCTACTCCTTAAAACCCTAGGTCTGCTTATGAAGGTAAAAATCCTATAAAAACTTGGGAAGTGTAATGGTTTGAGCTTACTCCAATCAATTTTTTGATGATTGAGCACTGCCTAAGTATCCAATAATCTGAAGAGGGAAGTTAAGACACACATAGTTCTTAACTTTAATGTGAATGTGCAATTTCACTCCTTTTCTATATAAATGCAACTAGAATCTAACTTTTGATACTTGAAATTTTTTTATCTTCAATTGGATTAATGTGATTTAAACTTGGCTAATGACTGCTCCTAGTGACTGAATTTTGAATTTGGGAAGAATATAGTAGATTTTCTCAATGTGTAATAGTTTATACATGCTTGATAGATAAGTGCCAATTGAGTAACAATTATGGGTCTGATTTGCATTTATATGAGTCCGTTTGGGTAATTTATCATGCCATCAAAACATTTAGGTGAATAGGTTGACCTATTGGAATGATTTAGATTTTAAAAAGAGCCATTTGTTGGTAGGCATGACCAATAGCAACATCACCCTCAAGTAAGTTTTGTTGTCAACGAAACTATATGAAGCCTGACATCAATGTCTAAGATATAAGAATACAAATATAATGATGTGGAGATGTCTAAGTAGGATATTTAGCTAATTTGATATAGTACATGAGAGGTTCATGTAGGTGATTGACAACAAAAAGAGAGGGTTGAACTCATAAAAACATGTGGATGTGAGATAATGGTAAATAAGAGGCATATATTTGCATAAAATTAATGTATGATGAAAGTACATAAAAAGTGAGATTGTCAAGTGTTTAATATCATAATTTAGTATCTAAAATTTCATGAGTCACTCAAAATCCACTACTTCGAACATGTATAAGATGATAGATATTGGGGATCCTAGAAGTCACTCACCACATGAAATGATCACTGTGTCAAAAAATGCAAGGAAATGAGGAAGTGTTTTCATAAGTGGTCTAAATCCATGACTTGAAAAACATGTTAAAAAATGCATAAGGAGTTATTTTTAAAATTTTCCATGTGAAAAGAGACAATTTTTACTCAATAGGGTCTTATAATCTAGGCCATGTATTGTACCCTATACAAAGTGAGGAAAAAAAAAATTCCATTACATGAGAAGAAGTTAAAATAATGAACATGAAACCCATCACAAGATTGTCAAAATGGCCATATAAAACATGCCAAATGTGGCACAAAAAAAGTGTTCCAACAATTCCTAACAAGAATGATGCCCCCTTAAAATATAAAAACTAATACGTATGAGACTGAAAACTAGAAATAAAATCTCTCATAACTATTTATATTTTTGTAGTGTGAGTTAATTTGTTAGATTTAAAGATAAAGAGAGGAAAAATAGATGAATTTATACGTATATATAACATGAATCAAATCTAAGCATATATCTATATTCTACAAGATAATATATACACTTTCAAAACAAACATTAAGGAAAAATTCCTTGCGATTCAAAATATATGCGGTTAGGAAGATCTATGAATGAGGTATCCCAAAGGCTTCCTCAACATGAAAGTGGATTTTTGGAAAAAAAAAATTATGTCATGAAATAATAGGGGGTTCAATCTATAGTGATGACACTGGAATCAAAATTCTAAAAAAATGAAAGGAGCCTCCTAGGTGTCATGGATAAAATGATGCAGTCTCCAAGGTGCAAGTAGGTCCAAAAGACAACTAGAAGGAGCACTTGGGGACTATTTGCTTAAGCCACAGAGTAATATTAAAGACTGATCATTGCTCACAAAGGGTTGTTTTGCTACAGACCAAATGATCACATGTAGGAATAGGGGTTAGACAAAAGGTGCAAAAGTGTTGTAGAACTAAGAGAGGCCCTCTAATGAACTTGTTGTTTTCATAAATTTTCCATAGGAACACCTCTCATTTGTTTTTTTACAAACTTAAACTTTATGGAAATATCATGAAGTGAATAATCTATAAAAAAATATGTCAAGGTTTCCAACCTACAATAAATTTTATAAAAAACTATAGGGAAGTTGCAGGGAACACCTCTTGCCTTGATCTTTCTAGGAATCTCAACTTCGAAAAAGTATATCCATTGAAAAATTTCAATTCTTTTTGAAAATTTTGAAAATTTATGAAGTTTATTGGAACATTCATGCCACAATCCATAAAATTCATAATTTTTATAGATAATTCAAAAAATATAAAAAAATGTAATTCAATCGAAACAAAAAAATATATAGATGGGTTTTAGTAGAACCCAGAATATTGGGTGGCTAAAAAACATCTTAAAATACTAGAAAAACATATGGGAATTCTGATTTTTTTTCAAAAATCCATAACTAAGGCTTGAAAAAAACTCATTGAATATTTCCCCTAATACAAACAAACATAAACAATCATATTTTGTAGAGCTAGCTTGTAAATGATTTGATGCCATATTGAATTTTGACACTACCTAAGATCAAATTGAAACTGAGGCATAACTCCCATGCAAATTCAGGAGAGAGATGAGGTAGAAAACTAAATATGATAAAATCAATATTTTATAATAATGACATCATATATGACATTGGATAACATGATATGAACTGATCTTATAAAGGAAAATAGTGTGTATAAATTAAGCAAGAGAGAGCTTCAATTTCCGTTTTGGCCACATAATAGGAAAATGTGATTGGTCTATAAATAGAAACTATTGGCTAGCATAAAGTATAATAATTATCTTATTCCAAGCCTAGGAAATTGTGCACTATGTTACACTTATCTAACTTAAAAATAGTAAACTATCCTAAATTAACTTAATAAAAGGTGCATAATATATTGCACTAACATTATGTGCATCATCAAATCTCAATCATTTATTTAGGTTTGCTTCTACAAAACTTTAGGCCCTATTTTTCATCAGTTTAAATTATTGTCGGTACACATGTAAATAAGAAATTAGGTAGTCCTTTACAAACCTCCTTTATCAAGTTTTAAGTTTCTTAGATCCCCATTTTTGCATAATTTAGATATGCATTTGATTTTTTATTATTATATTTAGACTAGATTTTGGGTGTGCCTTATTTTAGTGGTTTAGTGTAGTTCTTAATATAAATCCAGCTTGATTAGTATCAAACCAATTTGATATTGGCTAACTGCTATCAAACTAGTTTGATAGTGGTCATGTAAGTTATGGGTTGCTTTTACCCATTTATATGGTATTCAATAGAGATCATATAAGTTGTGGGTCCTTTTGACCCCTTTCTATGGTTTTACATATTTTTCTATGCCTTGATTTTCAACTTTCCCACTTCCACAAAATTGACTTATGCACAAAAATGGTCTTAATTTGAATTCAATAAGTTTACATATACATAAACATGCTAATGCATAAAATTATCAAATATAGAGATCACACATCCTCGTGATTATGACTTGGTCTAACCATATATAATGAATTCAATATTGGTTAACCATTATCAAACTAGTTCGATAGTGGTCATGTAAGATGTGGGTCCTTTTGAACCCTTTCTCTAGTTTTGCATGTTTCATTATGCCATGATTATTAGCTTTCCCACTTACACAATGTCAAATTATGTGCAAGTATTGTCTTAATTTGAATTCAAGAAGTTTAAATATACATAAACATGTTGATGCATCAAAGTATCACATAGAGAGATCACACATCCTCCTGATTATGAATTGGTATAACCATATATACTTTGTTTTTTATTGCATTTACATATATTGAAGTTTTTTTAGCTACATACTTGTACCAAAAGAAGAATTAGTGAAAAAGCATATATAATTGACTAATTAATTGCATCTCATACATAGGGATAAGGGCTAAGATATTCATATATACCATATTTATTTTTAGATTACACAAGTTCTAGTTTCCAAACTGTCAACATGCATCTCATAACTACACTAATTTTTTATGCTCTTGCAGGGTCTTTTAGAGTGGATTAGGGTCTAGAGAAAAAAGAAGGGATTTTTAAATATTCACATACCAAATTAACAATCTAAGAGAGGTTTTTGAAAATTAGGAGCTGATGAAGACATATGCAAATTTTTAGAGTGATCTAAAATCATCTGATAGTATCAAACAGTTAGTTGGCATCTAACTCGTTTGATAGTGGTCTACAACTATCGCACTAGTTTGACAATGGTCTATTGATATCAAATGAGTTTTATAGTGGTAATTTTTAATGAATAATTACATCTCTACAACTTTTATGGGTTTGATTTTTCACTACCTCAAGACTTGTCTTCATCAATTTTAGACACTGCAAGTATATGGGAAAGTTAGAAATTAAGGATTTCTCTACAAACCTCTACCTTTGTCAAGTTTCATGCATCTTAGACCTTTGTTTTTATACAAGCTAGATTTGTACTTGCTATATTATTAATGTATGTATGTTAGATTTGGCTTGTGCCTTTTTTTATTGGTTTGGTGTTGTGTTCTTAACATAAATCAACCTATTTCAATAAAATGTTTTAATGAACCTATGTTTTTTTACACATCCTAGGATTGGATTGTGTGTCTATTTTCATATTTGATCTGATTTGGTTTAGGGTTTCCTACATTATTTCATTATTCCCTTATCTTGTTAGGGTTATCCTTTGCATGTGCATAGTGTTACCCACATTGATTTGCATTATCTCTTTCCCTATAATGTTGTCTCTTACTAGTATATATCTAATTTAAATTTAGGGATACACATATTTTGCATCATTATCCCTAACTCATTATGCATTGTTTCAAAGCCTTGTTTTTATGTTAATATGTTGACACCTTATTCTACCAAAAAATTATTAGATATAAGTCCCCTATTAGGTGAAGTGGTATAATGAATACCAGATTGATTGATTATGTTGAGTTTCCTTTGACTAGTACTCATGTTAATTTAAAAAAGAAAATGGAAATTGTTAATGAGATTTATACTTATTTTATGGATACATGTGGATGAAATTGTAAATGATATAAGTGATATGAATGAAAAATATTTAAAATGATGATGATGTGAATGACGAAAATGTCAATAAATTGAATGATAATGCTATCATTGATAATTGTTCTATTGGATCTAAAAATATTTAAAATTTTAATGTAGACAAAGAAAGAATAAATAGACTTATTGTATTTGATAGCATATTAGAGAACACCCTAATGAAATGAATGCAATATTAGGTGTGTTAAGAGATGAACAAAAGAAAATCTATCTAAAGAACATGAATAAATATATGTTGTAACTAATAATGAATATTTTAATGCTTATAATATTATACCTTATAGAGTTTCCCCTGTCATACCAACTAATGTGTTTCTTGTTTCTTCTATTGTTCCTCCTATTGTTTTTTCTTCTGGTTTTTCCATGATTTTACCTTATCAGATTGGTCTTATTGTTTCTTTTATTTCTCCTCAAATTAACCATATAAATCATTCTTTCAACCTTCTTCCTTCATCCATAGTGTTTTTAATGCACCTAATGTCTCTATTCCTACTTATGTGGATACTAATCTTTAGATTCCAACTCTTGTGAAAAACCATGAAAACCATGAAAGCTATGCAAAAATAAATTTAATTTAATTTCTAAGGGTTTCAAATGCTAATTAATATTGTTAATTCAAATGAAATATTACACAACCCATTGGATTATGAGGTTCTCGCATATACTTTGCCTATTAGTTTTGTTGATCCTAAGTTTGAATTTTTCAATGGAAAAGGAGAATTTTCTCATCATATCAATTTAGTTTATGCTTCATGTCTCAAATTTGCTCATAATGATAAAATCTTGACAAAAATATTCCCTAGATGCCTTCAGGACTATACATTGGATTGGTTTTATGCTCTACCATTAGGATTCGTGCACCCGGTCACCTATTTTTCTAATACTTTCTTAGCTCAAATTTGAATCAACATTAGGCAAAATGTCACATTTGCATAGCTTTCTTGACTTGAACAATCACTTAATGAGAATGTTAGCGAGTATGTTGTTAAATTTAAAACAATGTGTATGAAGATGACTCACCAATTATTTGACACATAATTGCAAGGTATGTTCTCTCAAAGTTTACTTCAACCTATTAAGGACAAAGTGGTTTTAAACTAATACCAATATTTAGATGAAATTTTTCATGTAGTTAGGAACTATGACATTCTATAGGTCAACATGTTCAAATATGGGACTAATACCCCTAAGTCTATTGGAGATAAATATCAAAGTAAAAAATATTCAAATTTAATATTAATGATAATATTTTAAACCTAAGAATGAGACCAAAAATGTGGTAGATTAACCACTTGATAGGCTTTTTCTTTCATATGAAATAGAGAAAAGATAATTTAAATGGTTATCCGAGAGTCCTCAAACTGTGCTTAAAAAATTTCTTGAATGCAATATGATATCTTTACATCTATTATGGAGTTTGAATCATCTATAACTTTGCCTAAAAACCATGATGTTAATGCATATTGCAATTATCATAGAAATCAAGGTCATTCTACAAACAAATGCATAAATTTGAAGCATAAAATATAATAATTGAATTAAAAACCCAATTCATGTAGAAGGTCAAAATAATAATTTCATTGAATTAGTCACTGAACTAATTGAACATTTAAAAGTCTTAACCAACCCTCTTTCAAATCATGCAACTCAAAAAAAAATCAAGACGACATTCATATGATAGCTCAAAAGCATCCTCTATTGGTTTCTAATGCTCATCCCCTTAGATGGATTTATAGATGTGGTCAATGAAATAGGTAAGGAGATTCCTTAAATTATGTTTTATGACCATGAAATCCTAGAGAACTATTTTTAATAGTGGATCACTTTTTATGTGGGATTGCATTGATACACATTCAAAGTTAAAAAAAGGCATTATGGTTGATATGGTTCAAGTGCAAACATAGGCTCAATGTAATTTACTACTAATCATAGATACACTTAGGAGGAGTTAGATGGTATTTAACCATTATTATAGATACATGATTGTTTTATTCAGACACCATTCAAGGGAATCATGTTCCTTATCACAATGGGTCTTATGACCATTTTAGTATAGTTTCATGTATTACCAAATAATAAAACATATGATGTATTAATTAGATGCTCTTGGCTTAATCAAATGAATTAATTACCTCAAAATTATACAAATGATTAAAGTTTGAACATGATAATAAAATAATCACTACTCAAGGCACTCTTTATGAGTCACCAATACAAGTTCAATATTAATTGTCACCTAAAAAACTACCAAAACAAAAAATCACGTAACTTCAAAAAGATATGTCTAAAGTTCAAGTACCTGCTCATCTATATACTAAGATTTTATCATCACAATTTTTTTTGCATATTTAAAATAAAGTACCTATAAAGGAATTAATCATGCAAAGTACCATTTAGACTAAGAAAAGTGATCCTTTACAAGAGGATGTTAAAGCTACTACATTGATAATGATTGCAATGATGGTGAGAGAGTTTTTTTATAGGTGATAGAGGATTGGGGGTCCCTCAATTTTTTAGTAAAAATAATTAAAGATACAAAAAATTTCCTACTGGATGCCAAAGTTTCCAAGATCCATAAGATGCCTAAAGACCTAAAAGACTTCAAATGTATTCATCTAGCGTAATTTCCCACAAACAAGAAACTAATTCTTCAACACTTCCAAATATTCAACCCTTGATAGCTAATGCTATTCTTTCCCTATGAGAAAATAGATCATCTACCATCCATTGAGAGCCCTTATCAATGGAATTCATAGCATCAAACTGTAGTCTTTCCACTTCCGTTCTTCACCCTCTTTGATTTGGATTTTTTCAACAAAGATTTTGTTTGGGAAATGGTGTGAAATTCTATAATGTCTAGACCGTCCTCTTCCTTCTCTCCTCTTCCTTCTCTTGAGACTCTACCTCCTCCATCTAATAAATATATTCAAAGAGTAAATGATCCCTCTCCTTATCTTCTTCCAAATCCTCATAAACCATTGAAACTACCGCTTCTCGAACCTCCAAAATATGCTTCTTTAGTGCCTCAGAGAAGGAAATAAGTAAACCATCAATCACACCATTGTCAATGTTTACAAAAACCCTAGGAGAGCTTGTCTCTATTCTAGTTGCTTGGGCAAATAAGTGCCCAAATTTTGTATCTATGGATCTTACTTTTGGAACCCATTTCTGAAATTTAACCATAGGTAGCCTCAGGGCTATTGGGAAAGGTACAAACTGCTATCTTATGCCCAGTTCTATTACACCTAAAACAATTAAATGGTAGCCATCCAAAACACATGTTGAAGCCACTTCCCATGCTTAGGAGAAATCTAAATTGAATTAACAAGCAACTATGAAGAGTCTAAAAGTATGCATACACTAGTATAATTTGTTTGATTTCCTTCAAATTCTAGATCAATTCTAACAAAAGAGACCACCTTCTCATTGATAAATTTGATAGAGCATGGGTTTCTAAGCATCAAAGGGAGATGATAAATCCAAATTCAAATGGGGATGTTGTTGAAAATATCTGTGAAAGGGTCGAAAAAGGATTCCAAGGGCACAAAATCAATCCAGATCTCCCACAAACCATGGGCCTTTGGCCAAACAAAATTTTGTTCTTCTATTGATTAGAACTTGAAAAGAAAAAACTTGTTGGGTAGTCAAAAGAGGGTGATTTACTTAGACAAGCCAATTTTCGTGGGCTGCCTTTAATCTTTCATCCTTATTCTGCCCTCCAAAAGTCGTTCGTCATGTGGTATTTTACTGGCAAGCTTCCCCCTCTCTCTGATTTACCACTTGTTGTTAATCTCTCCAGCTGCGATCCTCATGTGGAAATATTGATATTTTCAAAATAGTGTATTTATTTTTATTTTAATTGGCTATTGTGATTCTATATATTATGCAATCCATGATTATACAATTTTACTGATGATGATACTATTGATGACAATGCATTAATTTTTTTATGACGATGATAATATAATATTTTTTTTGGATTTACCTTTCCTGATACATCCAGATCTTGACCATGAGGACATAATGGCATCTATATATGCAATATGAACATTGATACCATCATTTAGATGGTATTATTGATTAGTATCACTTGGTAGCCCCACATGCCCATACATAAAACATTTATATTGATTGTATATATTTTGCTTTGCTTTCTTTTTACTTTCTTATCTCTGTTATTAACTTTTTTTCTTGTTTCATCTACAACTTATGGGTTCACTGTACTTCCTTTTATCTTTATTCTATATTGTTGTTGCCTATCGGCTCTTTCATTGTCTCTAGTTTCTTTTGATTTTAAAATATATCTTCTTTTGAATTTTGAAGTTATAGTTTTTATTTATATCTTCAATTGTTTGGTGTTTTTTTTTATATTTTTATATTTATTTTATATATTATTTATGTTGATATTGTTGTTTATTCATTTAGAGCTCTTACTTTTAATTGTTGTTACCCATTCTAAAAGCATGTACAATTTTTTTTGTGATATATATATATATATATATATATATATATATATATATATATATATATATATAGGTTTTCTGCCACGTACAGATTTTTTTGTGATGACAATACATAAAATTTTTTGAAGGAAGTTGTATGTTAGTAGGGATCTCTCTCTTTTTGTTTTTATTGTTTGGCTTTCCTTCTTACTTATTCTCATTTTTGCCTTTTGGCTTGATTGATTTGGTTTGAAACTTCTTTTAGGTCGATTGTGAGTATGATTTCATCATCTTAACATGGAGTTAGAGTAATTTATTTTGAAATATCAATGCATATGTAAAATTTGTAATAATAAATCAGAATCAGAGAAGGATTTTGTATTCACATCTCAAAATATATTATGAGATATGTGGTAGGTTTTACTACTTCTTTAGAGCAAATCAAGGCTCTTTATTTGTTCTTATTCATTATGAAAATCAAATATGTGTAGCTAGATTAATTAGAGAAATGACCCAACACAAATATGATCTCCTTAAGAGTCATCAATATAACTCTTTAACTCATTAGTTCAACTTCAGAATCCATTCTTCAACCTCAATTTTAGAGGTGCAAATGGGCCCACTATTCTACTCACCAATCAAAAGTTCTCAGGGGAAAGATCTCTTACATACATTATACTTGACAAAAGGTCCCATGGCTAGATGAAGATGGTCCTAAAAAGAAAGAACCTCCTCATTCTAGTTATCCCCACCCCATTCTTATATTTTAAGTTTTATCTCCTTTTTCTCTTGTATGTTCTTATTTAAAATGTACTACTCTATTATGGTTACTATTAGAAATTAATAATATTTTCATATTCATATCCTCAAGAGATATATATTAGCTATAAAAAAATTAAATGTAATTTGTACATTTTATAAACTTGTGAGTTTGTTTCTTTATTTCCTTATTGACATTCTACAACATATGTTTGCATGAAAAGTAGTCATTACTCAAATGATCTCTATGACTAGTCATTATTTAAATCCAATAATAACACAAATTTTATGTATATTTGGTAATAATCAAAAGGTAAAAGGTCTTTGAAAAAAATTCCGTAATGTCTCTGAAACGCTCTACATGCTCCGTTGGCTCCCTCCCGCCCGAGCAAGATTCAAATTTTCATCGCCCCAATGGGTCGATGCTGCAGGCTACACTCTAGCCAGTCGATTCAACCCAGGATACCCAGTTCTTACCGCTTCCTCCTGGTCTCCAAGCGGTTGGAGGGTCAAACCCTTGTCTTCTCTCCCCTTCGTAGCCTGTTCCAAGTGGTTCACTCTTTTAGTATGGTGTCCCAGCCGCTTTGGGATCTCCTAGTGTTTGCTGCAGGTCTTTGGTGGATAGATCTGATTCTTCTCTTTCTGGTGCTCCATCCTTATGCCCAGATCGGTCCAATGGTATACGTGGGGAGAAGGGTTTTCTATATGAGAATCCTCCTGTGCTGCAAGAGATGCCAAATCCAGATTTTATTCCCTTGGTGGATAGGGGTTTGAGCTTCAAGGTATTGGAAGACACCGCTGCTTCAGAACCTAAATCTTTTACTGAAGCGGCCTCCAAACTGATGCTCAGATCTGCGCCCAAGGCTCTCAACCCTGCTCCCTCTGCTACTATGGTGGTATTTGATGAGGAGAAGACAAAGAAAGTTCTATCTGATGAATTTTTTTTGGTAAGCCGTGGCATCATCTGCAGATTCACAAATCTTTGGACTAAACTTCAAGATTTCCGTGCGTGAATCTTGAAAAACTGGCAACCTCTCTTAAAAGGTAGACTCAAGATTTACCCCAATGCTAAGAGTTTTTTATTGCTGTTTATGATTGTTGCGAGGACAAGGATTTGATTCAAAATTAGTTATGGAGCTTGAATCTCCATCCTTTGATTTTGAAACCCCGATCTCCCCTTTTTAATCCCCTTATTAAACCCTTGAATGAAAGACCTATCTGGATCCGCTTTCCTTACCTCTCTTACCAGTTCCGGTTTGAACCTAGCTTCAAAGCCATAAGTAATTTTCTAGGTAAATTCTTGTAAACCCACCCAGACACTTCTATTTTTTTGCATACCACCTTCGCTTAGATATACTGGTTAATGTTGATACCTCTAAGGATCTCCCTGAAAAAATTATTCTGTAAATGGGCAACCGTTTTTGATCCCAATCTATTGACTATGAAGGTTTGTTGTTCGGTTGCTGAAGTTGTTTTAATACAAGTCACTTGACTAAAGACTATAGGTTTCATAGAAAAAGAAGGAATCTTCCTGGTGGTCAGAATTCTGCCCCACCCATCACACTATGAATGCACTCAAATATGAGAATGATGATTCAGATTTGTCTTTAGAGGACCCTGAGCCCTCTAATATAAACCACATCGATCCCCAAGATTCAAAGGGGGAGCATAAGGTAGATCCTCCAATTTTGGAAATGAAGGTGTTAGTTTTGGTTGTGGAAACCCCTGTTGCTAATGATGTTATTACTCTCTCTAGAACTTCAAGGGTAGAACAATTGGTCCTAGCTTTAGCAGTAGATAAATCTCAGCTCTTAGAATCTATTGAAATTCTAATACCTCTAGCCTCAGACTCTGTGGAAGATGAGGGGGAGTGGACTAAAGTGCAGAAGAAGAAAAGTGGTAGAAGACAAGTGTCCAACATGACCCTCCATTGGGGGGGGGGGGCACAAAAAAGACAAGGCATGGTTCATTCAGCGATTGAGGGCATTAGGATGTGTATGGATTGTTCTACATACACGCTGTGTAGATCTACTTGGCTCTCTTGGGAGATCTTTTGTCTTGGTTAACTTTGGCAGAAACTTCGTAAAAGTTTCCTGGGTAAATATTTTTGTTCCTTTTCAGTCTTTGGTGGAAGCCCCTATTGAGGGGGATCTTGACTGCCTATTTAGCTACCGGTGGTAGAGGCATCCTATTTGATCTTTATTCTTTTATTTTTCGGTTCTCTCCTTTGTAAAAGGCTACGGGGCCTTACAATCTTTTAACCTATCTAATAAAAAAATCATAAGGTAAAAGGGACACACACATATGGGAATGAAAGTCGCCACTTCTGCCTTCTCCCCTTCTAGCCCCTCTCTCCATTGGCAAAGTTTTTTAAGTGTGTACTGCATAATAAATTACCCGTGTATCATAATATTTAATAATGTGAGATTAACTCGATTACAACCTAATCTTATATTTTATATTTTAAGTAGGAGGCTTTCACAAAAAAATTCATCAAATAATTTTTTTTCAAACTTTGTATTTTAATCACTTAAGCACTACCTAAATGACCTTTACAAATAATCATTAAGTAAATAATATTTTTTCTCATATATTTTAATAGTAATAAAAAAAATGAGACAAACTTTAATACATAAATGTCATAAGTATTTATTAATAATATATTTAACTAACTAATTTAACCATATGTTTGTGGGAAGAGTTATTAATGGGTTAGAAAATTAAATATTATAATTAAAAAAATCATTCATTTGTAAAATAGGTATTTTTTTAATATTATTAATTACATATATCAGTTATTTAAATTTATTTTTTAATGAGTTATCATTATTTTAATTATAATTTTCATTCATTTGTAAATTTTTTAATTCAAAAGAGAGGATAAAGTTAAGTGTAGGGCAAACAACATTTTCTTCTGAATAATATATTTTTCATTCAAAGGAAGATAGAGTTAAGTTCAGGGAAAATGTGTAGAGTGCCAAGTTTTTCTGGGATGAATTGTGTAGAAGTGTAAAAATTTTATGTTTATTCATAAATAGATAAAAGAGAACAATAATTTTACTGTAGCAAGGCACCAGAAAATGACATAACTTTTTATTTTCAAAGACTCCAAACTAATGAGGGGCGTCTTTAACATTGCAATTAAATCAATGAATTAATAAGAAGCTGATTTACATGCTTTGGCTGAATACTCTATCAAGGCACCAACTTTTCCAAAAAGGAGATCCGAGTTCTTTAGCTTCTACTTTACTTGTTTACCAATTTCTGTAAAGCAGTCTTCAACAGTAACCGTAGTTTGAAATAGACCAAACATTTGGAAAAATGACACAATACTCTCTTCCAAGACTAACCATGCAAAATAATTGGTTATAGTCCTAAAGAAATCACCAATAAATCTCATAATCTTTAATTATGGAAATGCAATGCTAAAATAAATAATTTATTTTATTATTAAGATGCTTACAATTCAATGGATATATCATAAAAGTTATGAAAATGAAGACACTGTACCATCAATCACACAAAACAGAATGGGCAAAATCTGGATGCCCTAGACATGACCTCTTACGACTCGTGAGGAGTCCCAATAAGGAGATCGTCTTTATTGGCACAGGGCACTCATTATTTTGACTGGCGTCCCGACAGATGTTATCCCTAGTTGTGTGATTAAATCTATCGAGCTAAAACAGTTCTTGTATCAAGTTCTCTTAATTATTTTTTTGGAAACCATGGTCTCCTTTGGGAAATGCAAAATATTTTCCTAGGCCTTGTGGCAACAAAAGTTTCAGGGGAGGTGGCATGATGGGCTAACACAGGCTTCACTGCTTTTAAATCTGCCTTGCAGTTAAACACAATACAACGTCCCTCCAACGCTTCAATTAATCATTTAATGTTGAAAATTGGTAGATTGGAAACAGTAAAATGGTGGGTTTCACCATTTAAAATAGGGACTCCTTGCTCTTAGCGCTTGACCAACATGGATACCCACCTGAACAGTCAAATTTCAGCATGGTTGCAGCGTGCTTCCAACCTGTGATAGAATTCATGTTTTGAATGTGACTGAGCACTGGTTTGCGCTTCCTGCATGTTATTATCCTATGCATGTCTTGAATTTTTTTCTTTTGTTATTCTGAGCTTCTTCACCGCTTATTTTTATTTTACACGAAGTGCTAAATATATTTAATATGTGCTTAAATTACTGTGCAATTCATGTTGAGCTCCCTTCATTCTTTGTAATGAACATATATTATCGATATTCATTCAGATTATAGAAAATATACAATTTAGAACCGTTATTTGAAAATGCATTCTTCAATGATCGAGTCTTGGGACTGCTAATTATAGAGGTCTTGTGTAAAGATAAAAAGCCAGGAATTAAAATTAATATGCAAATGATACACTTGCCAAGTATAAACTCATCTTCCTAAATAGCCTTGACTTATCAAGCTGACGCTTCAAACATTTGATCAGTTTGGAAATAGGTGAATAAATGAATTCCATTAACTAGAACGCAGTTATTTCCTTCTTAGAAGCTCAGAAAAATAAGTAATAATTACTTAGTTACTCGTTGAATCATTTATTTTTATGATATGTAGACGTTTGTGTATTTGTGTGATTGTCTGGCTAATCGCTAGCATTATGGACAAATTACAAATGATAAGCTAGGCGTAATTAATATGAAAATTAAAATATAATTATATATTCATAGAAGGTGCATGTATGAAGTAAACATGGTTACACCTGATCCACCTAGTTTAATTGGACCACCTAAAGTTGCACGGTGTGGTATCTCGCTCCTCTACAGGAAGTTTGTTGAGTTATACTCACTGATCATATGTGTCATCTTTGGTTCTCTCTCATTCTAATGTGATTGGGAAGACCATGCCATTTTAGTCACATGTGGTTAAAGTCGGTTGCCATGTAACCATTCAATGTTCTTGACTAGTCTTGGTGCAAAAACATGCCATAAACGTCCAGGGTATCCACCACTTGGATGTCAATAAATTGTTGAATGCTTGGATTTGAGACCAATTGCATGTGTATATGATTTAGTTCCCTTACCACTTTCACATAAATTTTGTCCAGTTGAACAACCTTTCGATTTGACTTTGCAAATGTAAGGACCAACCGTTGGCAAATAGCATAAAGCATGATGTTCCCAGAGGCACCTAAATCAACTAAACAATTGTGTAAGTTTTTTTCAAATATTTTTACTTTTAAAAAGAATGGATGAGTTTTAGTTTTCTCCTTATAAAGAGCATAACAGAGTATTTCCCTTGTTATCATAAAACTCTTTCAAAAACAATTCTCTTTGATTAGAAATTTGAAGTATATCCAACATAGTGATATTAGCTTTAGTCTTTTTGAGATCCTCAATGATATCATAGTTGAGTTTGTCTTTTTATTATTGTTTTACATCTAAAGTATATGTAACATAATTATTGGGCTAATAAGAAGTGGGAGGTCTTTTATGTGGAGGAGGATTATTGTTCTAATTTACATCAAGTGGGACCTGAGTGTTGCTGAGAGAAGTAGAGGTGATTAATGTATTGGTTGCTGTACTTCTCATTTGGTAATTATTCCATCTTTTGAACTACTTAAATGTGTGCACCTAATTTAGATTGTCTTTGGGTTTATTGTCATCCTCAAAAGGTAATTCATATGTTTCCAATATTAAAGTTGTGCTTGGGTTCCTTCCATCTTGGTTTTGACTTTTATCAAGGGTAGGCACAATTTCCATGTTTTTCATTTCCTTTTAAAAGATGTTTAAGGTAACTATAAACTTAGCATAATTTATCTTTGTGTGGCCAACCGTGTTATGCACTCCACACCAAATATTTAAATTCAAGTCTGTGAGATTCATAAAACGAGAAAAAATATTGCTATTCCAATTATTATTGTTTAGAGGACTAGACACATTTCCATTATTGGGTATAGTATTCCATTGCCTATTAGGCCTTTGGCCATGAGGTGGGTTATTTACATTCTGATTTGTATTATTAGGTCCCTATCTTTCCATGTTGATCATATAATTTGATAATATTTGGACCATCTATCTCAAATTGTCTACTTCAAAGTCTATGCTAGTGCTGGGTTGGCTCCTTGCTTGAGATTATGAACTAGTCACGGGTGTACCTACATTCAATAATGCAAGGGTAGGGTAGCAACATGAGTATGGTTGTGAACATTATTAGCAATTATTTGTGGTTTCAAATAGGATGGAATTGCATGCTGAGTGTTATTGGACACATCATACCCACTAGTGTTAGGTGAGACAACAATGTTATTGTATTCCATTGGTACCAAAGTTATTGATTGTTCGTTTAGGGCACTGCATGATTGGGAGGCATATAGGGCATACCACTAGGCATGTAGTTCATGGGAGTTGGAGCATACACTGGCCCCAGAATACCATACATAGTACTGGGATGGAATTAATGTTTGGCATAGTACCTAGGATGGAATTAATGAGGAGCATTTTGCATAATGGCCCAATTCAACATAGGGATCTAATTACACGCCCTTGGTTATCCCAAAGATAATATATATCCTACACTATACCCTTATGGAACCATTTGTTGCTCTATATTCATTGCTTCTTTATAGGTTAGGGATAAAGTGGTAAGTGGCACTCAGGTTCTTCTCAAAAACATTGAAGTCAATGGATAAAGAGCTATCAAATATGTCTAGATTGTAGGACATTTTTATAATATGTAAGGTGATTTGAGTCTTTGGAGCTTATGGAATCGAGCATTAAACACGCTCATTGGCTAATTGTGCTCCCTCTTTATGGCAACAAAATGGTAATACAAGATAGCGAAGTCAATGGGGAGTCTAAAATGGTTCACAAACATTGTATCTAATTCTTCCCAAGAAGTAATAGACCCATGAGGTAACCCTAGGTACTAGGCATACATGGTTTCCCCTAAGGAGTATGGAAACAATCTACAAGCAACTTCTTCGTGTTGAACCCACATTTTGATTAGTGCATCCTTAAGGGATTGAATATGTTCCTCTTCCATTTGGATGAATTTAAATATAAACTTAGGACAAAACTTTTCTAGATTTTTGGGTAGATTGTGAGTTATGCCTAGGATAGACACAAGGCAATAACCTCCTTGCCCAACCCAGTTCATGGG
Organism: Torreya grandis; assembly: GCA_037957365.1. Taxonomy (NCBI): domain Eukaryota; kingdom Viridiplantae; phylum Streptophyta; class Pinopsida; order Cupressales; family Taxaceae; genus Torreya; species Torreya grandis. The sequence continues at coordinate 730,418 of JARHVA010004251.1, forward strand.
ATTGGCCATTAGTAAAGGTTGGGGGACAAAAAATGGATTGACAAAAGGAGTAATCGTAACTATTGGTGAATTACCAACTAACTGAATGGGCTTAGCCTTTTCTTTTCTTTTGTTAGCTCTTTGCTTTGGTATCTTATGATTAGTAAGTTCTAAGAGCTTAGAGTTGTCTATGGAAGACTTTGATCAAGTGCTTATCCTTCTATTTTAAAGCTTAAGATATTGTTTATTTCGGTGGAATCAAAGGTTTATAAAATGTATTAATTTAAACTTTGGTTACAATCTCAATTCGTGGTTCATGGGCTCTCCTTCTAACACTAATTGTGTTGATCAAGGTTTTGACACGACCAACAGTATGAAGGGTTTGTTAGGTCCTAACTCTCCTTCCAAAATACATATTTTGATAAACATTATACTTTTTCATAAAATAACTACTCTCCAAATAATCTTCAAAAATTTGATGGCTAATGATGTTGTATAGTGTTCATTTAGCAAAATTCTTTACTAGATTTTAAATCTCTTATTGATAATGATTTTAATTGACATGGTTATTTTGAGTATTTATTTGTGCTAGGAATAGATGTCAACAATGTATAAATGAAGATGGATTCTTTTTCTTTATATATATATATAATGATGAAAATAATTTTGATATAGATCATGGGGGTTTCTGAAGTTCACCTTGGTAAAGTGTTAACATAACATGTGTGATCACACAAGGTAATTTAAAAAATAAATTATATTAATATATTGATAACAAAAGGAGTGGTAGTGCCAAAAAAATCCCAAGAATAAGAATATGTAGTGGTAAATAAAATAAAATTACAAATGATATTCAAAATCCCATAATCACATGTTATGGACATTTTTTACTAAGTGACCATTCTATGGAGATGACTTGTGTACTTGTGTTAATCTTTATTTATTATATTTTATATATAATTTTAGGCAGATAATGCTAAAAGATGAAATATAAGTGTTAGATATTATAATTTGATATTATTTTTCTTAAATGTAATTAGGCATTAAATCTGATTTGTCTTATAGAAATAGAATTTTGGTATTTGTCTTATATTTTATCATGTTATTTTTTTACTGCTAGTTTTATATATTTATATTTGAATGACATAATGTATAAGGTTTATTGTCAAGATGGATTGGCTTTAGTGTAAATGCAGATTAGTATTGATGTAAGATAACATTTATAATAATTTTAATGTAGTTTTTTCTAGGACAAAATATATTTAAAATTCACCACACAAAGACTCCAATCTCACATCTATTCAAACTAAAATACAAAAAATATTCATTTATGGTGATGCATTTCCATAAAATCTTTTAAAGATCCAATTATTTACATGCCTTCATTATGTTTCCACATTTTGGTAAAGGTTGTTGGTGTAGTCATAGTTAGGGGTCCCAATAAAGGGATGCCTTGAACCACGTATCCGAGTGTACACGCTCCCTCACAATTATAATACACATAAATAAATAAAAACACACGATTTTATTCTACATTAATATGGAACAAATATTAAATGGGTTTATCCCAAGGCTCAAACTACAATATTTTCTATGTTAGAAGTTGCAAATACACATGTTTTACATACAGTACTAGAGTATCTTAGACATCCATACAATGCATAATGTTACACACCTTATTCATGAGTTGATTCCCTCCTTTGTTTTCTAATGTAGTAAAATCTCCCCAGGAGTTCACCAATTATCTTATTTGCATATTGGATGCAACAACCCCTTTTTAGAATCATCAAGATTCTTAGGGTTTTCATTTTAGATTAATATGTATAGCTAGCATTCTCATTTAATAATGTTAAACATATCTATGTTATATGTGCACTAAATCTTGAAGTTATTATTAAGAATAAATCCTAAGAAGATTCATACCACTGAATCCCAACTACCTATCAAGATAGTTGTGATAGAATTTACTTTGACCATTAGCCATGATCTAAATTGAATTTTTCTAGACAAAATATGTTTAGAGTCTATGATAACTAATCATATATATTTTTGGATCTACAGTATGTGTATGTCTAAATTGAATATTCTACCACCTACTTTACGCCAAGATTTTGTGCACTTGAATCCCCCGCACCATCCTCTACTTGTGCGCAATGGTTTTTTGTTGTATGATAATTACTTATATGCCCATGTCACAACCTTGCTTGTACCAAAATATTTATATGTCTCCACTCTGATTGTGCCTTAGTGTTGAGGTCTCTCATGAAACTACATACCATTCAAAACCTTGTGTGAAAATATAAAAATGGTGTAATTAAATTCCCAATTTAAATTGATCTTACCTTCACTTTCTTCACAAAATTGAACTTATGTATCCTTGGAGATGCAACATTACTCGAGCTTGGGATGCTCATACATCAAATGAAAGATGGAAAGTAATTGTATTAAAAAAAATTTTACAAGACGTACTTATTTATACATCAACAAGTGAGCTTAAATCTCCTAATCTGTAGGGGATTAAGACTCACAATGTAATTAATCACACATAGGAAATAACACACATAACTAACCTATGATACATGTCAATCAAAGGTGTAACTACACCATGTGACATTTATTATATATAGGATAAGATAAATTAATTATTTAACATTCCCCCCTTAATATATCATAGCCTTAAGAGAAGAAGAGAGAATTTTTGAATGCCTCAAACTTATCACATGCAAGTGATTTCATGAAGACATCCGCACACTGATCCTGAGTGGGGAAATACTGGAGTTGTATGTTGTGTTGTTGAACATGTTCATGTATGAAATGAATATGAACCTCTATGTGCTTGGTTCTCTCATGAAACATCAGATTGTGAACAAGATTTAGAACAACTTGATTATCACAATACATAACTGTAAGCTTCTGTAGAACCTCAAGTCTTGAAAGAATGTGATGTATCCATATTGCTTCACATACAACTCTTGTTGCAACATGATATTTTACTTCTATAGAAGATCTAAAAACACAAATCTATTTCTTACTTTCCCATGAAATTGGACCAGATCCTAGAAAGAACACAAATACAAAAGTGGATTTCCTGTCATCAATAGAAGTTGCATGATATGCATCCGTGTATCCTGTCAAGAAGAACTTATCATTCTTATTATACTCTAGGCCATACTCCATTGTACCTCTATTGTATCTCAATACCCATTTTAATACTTTCTAATGTGTCACCTTTGGTTCCTGCATGAACCGAGAAAGATAGATTATAGCATAGCTAATATCTGGTCTAGTATATGTCAAGTAAATGAGACTCTTAATCAACTACTAATAGAGAGTTGTATTTACTTCTAGTGATGGATCTATATGAGACAACTAAAGTCTTGTTTCCATCGGTGTTGCAATAGGATTACAGTCCATCATCCTAAATTTCTTGAGTAATTTATTGGTATACTTCATTTGTGAAACAAAAATGTGATGTTCCTTATACCATACATCCAAACCAAGATAATAGTGTAGCAGTTCAAGATCTGTCATGCTGAATGATCACTTAAGATCATTCTTGGTTGCATCAATCATCTTCACTATGTTGCTAGTGATGACTAGATCATTGACACAAATAATCACTATAAAAACCTCCCCCCCCATGTTGTTTGAGGTATAGGTTAGGATCGTATGGACTCCTATTGAATCCATGTTGTATGAAATGCTCATCAATCTTGATGTACTAGGCTTGGGGAGCCTGTTTTAGCCCATAGAGAGACTTGATAAGCCTACACACCTTTTGTTCCTGATCAGGTACCACAAATCCTTTAGGTTGAGTCATGTAGACTTCCTCTTGTAAATATTTGTTAAGAAAGGAACTTTTTACATCCATTTGATGGACTTTCCATCCAAACTGTGTAGCCATAGAAAAAACCATTATGATAGTCTTTATCTTAGTCATGGGAGCAAAAGTCTCTTCATAGTCAATGCCTTCTTTCTTAGCATACCCTTTTACAATAAGCATTGCCTTGCACATATCAATACTGCCATCTGCTTTGTACTTGGTCTTAAAGACTCATTTTCACCCAATAGGCTTCTTCCCTGGTGAAAGATCAACAAGTTGCCAAGTGTTATTCTTCATCAGTGACTAATATTCTGCATCCATGGCATCTTTCCAAGATTTTGATTATAAGGCTTCTGTTACTATTGAGGGCTCATAAGTTTCTTGAATAATACTATAAGGGCCATATTAACCTCTTCTCAATCCATGCTTTGAGTCATCAGTCTTGAAGTGGATGTATTTGGTACTCCATTCAAGTTAGTGTCTTATATAGTACTTGTAAACCACTTGGGCATACATTGAGTTGTAGATGGTGGTGCTAGAGGTCCTATTTGACTATCTTCCTTTTCACCTTCACCATCACTATTTGAAAAGATTATAAGACTTTTGCCTGTATCATTTACCTATATAGAAGGTAGATTGATTCCACTCTTTTCATCAAATACTACATCTTTGTTGATTAGTACCTTCTTTATTTCTGGATCAAGGAGCTTGTATTCCTTTGATTATGCACTGTATCCCACAAAATTACATTCTTTTGTTTTCTTATCCAACTTATTCCTTTTCTTCTTAGGAACATGCATGTATGCCTTGAAACCAAAAACTTGAATGTGAGTAACCTTTGGTTTATTCCCTGTCTAAGCTTCATGTGGTGTGATTCCATCAAGAAATTTGGTGGGTGACCCGTTCAACAAGTAGATTGTAGTGTTACAAATTTATACCCAATATGTATTAGGAAATTTTGCATCCTCAACCATGCTGCAAAAGATTTCCACAATGAATCTGTTATGTCATTCTACAATTCCATTCTACTAGGGTAAATATGGATATGTTAATTTCCAACTGATTCCATTCACACTGAGATAGGCTGAGAATTATTTACTGGTGTATTTCCCCCTCACAATTTGAGTAAAGGGTCTTGATTTTCCTACCAGTTTCATTTTCAACCATGGCCTTAAATTCTTTGAAGACTTGAAAATCTTGATCCCTAGTATTCAAAAAATATACACACATTTTTCATGAGTAATCATCAACAAAACACTAAAAATATTTATACCATCTAAGACTGGCAGTGAAATGTCTACATAGATCGATGTGCACCAAATCCAACTTAATAAGTGACTAATATTCAGTGTTTCCAAAGGGAGTTCTTCATTATTTTCCAACTAAGAAACTGGTACATATATCATAAGATTGCTTGATTTTGGGAAGACCACGAACCATATCTTATTTTCTCAATTCAACCAAATAACCATAACTCAAGTGAACATATCTTTTGTGCCATAAGTTGCCTAGTTCCATATCTTTAACCACAAGTTCTTGATGATCATTTTAAACAAAATCAAGCTAAAACATTTTTATAATGTTGGAAGCATTGGAAATCGCTTTTAAATGCCTAAACTTGTCTTTGATGTGGCAAAACTTTTGACCATTTTGGTGATTAAATTCAACCATGAGGTTGTGGTCAAGTAGCTGATTAATAGATAACATATTTTTTGTAAGTCCTAGAATATAGAAAACATTTAAAATGTTGTAATTATTGTTTTGAAGTTGAAGTTTGATGTCAATGCCTTTTACTGTATATGAGGTATCATATCCAAGTGATACATTTCCTTTTGATTATGTTTTGTTCAATATAGAAAACCATTATTTTCTCCTTGTCATGTGTCTAGTTGCTCTTGAATCAACATACTTAATTGTACTTGGATGATTGGTAGACTCATGTGTTTGAGTAGCTAAACCATATTCCTCATTTGAAGAATCATAATCTTCTACAATATTTCCATGTTATTTAGGCTTAGAATCTTTTTGTTTCCATCTATTTTGTTGTTGTGGTTGCTTCTTTTTTGTTTGTGGTGAATTGTTGAAAAAGGGATTCTTTCTTGATGAGCCCATTTGAAATGTGTTGTAACAATAATGCTTTAAGTTATGTCCTTGTCTTCCACAAATTTAACATGCTCTAGAAAAATGTGATTTGTTCCCTTGTTGGTTTTTTTTATTATTTTACTTTGGAGATTATTTTGTACACTTGATGGGTTTCTTCCCCTTTTGATTCAATGCAAGTGTATGCTCGTCATCTACTTCCTCTAAATTATGCAAAGCTTCCTCTTGTTGCAAAAAATTTACCAACACTTCAAAGGTTAGTTTTTATCATGTGATATTCAAAGTGGTTACAAAGATCTTGTATGTAGGGGGCAGTGCTCTAAGGACTATAGGGACCAAAGAATCATCTGTCACTAGTTTACCCAAAGATTGAAGAGAAGCCTTCAAAGTTGTAAACCTTCTAAGGAATGTCTCTGCATTTTCATCTGATTTGAGCTTGAGAGTGTGCAATTGGCTCTGAAGATGCTAGATTTGATTCTAATTCTTTGTTTCATATATTATTTTAAGATTATCCCAAGCATATTTTGTAGTTGTATCACTTTAGATATGAGGTTGTACCTCATCCAAAACTCCAAACATTATTATTAACTTAGTTTTTTATTAGCTTTGTCATATTTTTGTTGTTGACCAACATTTGTTGCATGTTGGACCCATGTGCCTTCTACAACTGACCAAATATCTTCAAAATCAAAATGTGTTTGGATTTTTATTTTACAAGTAGCATAGTTATCACCATAAGGCAATTATGTGTCGGGGAGGATAAAATGAGGTCCAGAACTAGACATCGTGAAATGCAAGTTGTGTATGACAAGAAAGTATAGGTGTGTTTTAAGTGCAGAAAGAATGTGTAGAAATAGAAGTTTCAAATTCACACACATAATGAAATTCAAGCGCACACAAACACACAAAAGATGTTGGACACCACCAAAAATGCATCCTAGAATGAAATGGAAAATTGAGGAATCTAAACATCAGTTTCAACTAAAAATGCATCTAAGGAGTTTAAAACTTAATTTTCTCATTGCAAGATGATTTGAGGGTGATGAAAAAAAAATATCCCCCCTTTTGTGGTCTTTTAAATTGCAAAAAAAAATCCTGTCTTCTCAAAAGATCCTCTTGGGCTAGATAATTCATCATAAAAAATGGCTTTTCATCTTACAATATTCACTATTGTGATGAATCAATAAATTTCACCAATGAAGTTTAAAATATGATATAGAATCAAAATAAACATATATTGCATTTGTGAATATCATGGAAAAACATGCACTTTCAAAAAATATAGCATGCAAATCAGAATTACCAGTCAAAAGTTATGGCCTCTTAAAGGTCTAGAATACATGAAATGATCAACTAAACTAGTAGAAAACTAAAAATTCTAGAAATATGGGTGATCAAAATGTAAAAAATAGCCTTGAAACTGCATAGATATCAAAAAAATATCCAATATGAAAAAAAATCACCTTACAGCTTCATGGATCAAAAGTTATGAGCCTCAGAAGAAAAGATCTTCAAAGATGGCTCATAATGGTGAAGGACAAGCCCTTAGGGGATTAAAACACCCATCAGGTGGTCATATGGCATGAACAAAGGTTGAAAATTATTGGTGGCATGATGGTGGTTCTACTTCTATAATTTTTAGATCTGGGTGGTGCTTCACCCAAAAAATTGACCCTGTACCAAATGAAGATTTCCAAATTGCCCTCTACCTTCAAACTTTCACCACGGGTGCCTCAGTGCTCATTTTTAAAAAAATGAATAATTTTCAGAAATATATCGATGAGAGGAATCTGGTGATATAATATTTGATCCAATATTATTAAAACAACTTCATAAAAAACTTCCATTTTTTTTGTTCCTCGCTTGTCCTGTAAAATAGAAACTTAAAAAAATCATAGAAAATCATCATAAGCTCCAAAAATTCCTTTTTTTTTAAATTTGTATTTTTATGATTATAATTTATAAAAAATATAGGATCATTTTCATAAATTCTATATTTTTATAAAAAATTAAAAAATAAAAAAATGACCCTAAAAAAGATTAGATCTGATATGCCAAGCTAGGATTTAAGATTGACAGATCTGCATGACAACATTTTCCTTCCATAATTTGTTATATTTTAGCATGAGATAATATAAATTAGATTAATGTGATGCTAACAAGGCTAGCATGAACTTATCTCTTGATCTCTACCTTCTCTCCAAAACTTTGAAACCTCCTCAGGATTACCTGCTCTGATACCAAATGAAAGATGGAAAATAATTACATTAATAAGAGCACTACAAGAGGTGCTTATTTATACATCAACAAGGGAGATTAAATATCCTAATTTTTAGGGGATTAAGACTCACAATGTAACTAATCATATATAGGAAATAGCACACATAACTAAGCTATGCTACATGTCAATCAAAGGTGTAACTACCGCATGTGATATTTATTACATATAGGCTAGGATAAATTAGTTATTCTAACATCAAATACCCCAAGTGACTAAAATGTGAGCTCCTACTTAAAATTTTAAGCCTTTGAGAGTATGGCCATAACAACAAATATATGAGAGATCCAACCACATCGAGTCTTCAACTAATTAGTTATTACACTTGACCAAATATTGTTTGTATTCATTTTCATACATCCTCTTGATCATTCTCGAATCAAATATGGACTTCATCTCCTCTTCCTTTTATGGTATTTATGCCTTCTACTTCAATATTTGCATTTCTATGTTTTTTGTCTCTTCCCTCTATTGTTTTTCATCAAACTCATACAAGTCTAACACATTGAATATGGGTGATATGTCCATTTCTTTTGGAAACTCAATCTCTTATGCATTAGTCAAAAATTTGTGCAACACTTTACATGTCCCTATCTTCTTCATCTTCAACTTGTTATATATTCCCCATGGGAACATCATTTTGTGAAAAATGTGTCAACACAAGGTCTCCTACCTCAAACTCTTTTTTTTTATGCCTCTCATATGTGCACTCCTTATATTTTAGATTGTTCTTCTTCAACCTTATTGGCATATATTGGTGTAATTATTGCATATATTATACATAGTCTTCAGATTTTGCACTTTTTCCACGTGCATCATTGATGTCTCTCAACTCTACAAGCCCTATTGGAATGCTCCCACATACCACCTAAAAATATGTCCTTATAGTGATCATATTCACCTTATTTTTGTATGCAAAATTTTATTGCACCAATGGCATGCCTCACTGCTTAGGATTATCTCCAACTAAGTAGCTAAGTAACTTTCCAAGGATTATGTTCACCACCTTAGTTTGTCCATTCGTTTGTGGATAGAATTTTGAATTGAAATTAAGCCTCATCCCCAAATTCTTCCATAGTGTATGCTAAAAATTTCCTATGAACTTCATATCCATACCTAACACTATGATATATGGAAATCCATGTAGCCTTACCACCTATCAAAAGAATAAGTTGGTTATGTTTATCACATCAATTACTTTATTGCATGTGATAAAATACACCATCTTCAAAAATATATCCACCAATAAAAATATGGAAGCATAGCATCTCTATGTTTTCAATAATCCTAGCATAAAATACATGTTAATTTATTCCCATGGATTTTCTATAATAGGTAGTGGTCTATACAAGCCTACATTAGTTCTAATTCTTCTCCTTTACCAATTGAAAAATTATATGCCTTCGCACATGGTCATGAAAATTTGTGCCCATGTTTGGCCTATAATACCCTTCCTCTAATTATTCCAATGTCTTATCACAACTAAAATGTCCTTATAGGTCCTCATTTTTCTTCTTATTGATCATGTTTTGGTGCATTGACCCCTTGGGTATGCAAAACTACACTTTCATTAAATACATTCTCTCATGTATGTGGTAGGCCAACTGCAATGTTCTATCCAAAATTTTAGGTTCTACACATGCTTTCCATGCATCTCAAAATATTCATCTTTGATGTATAGCTCCTTCATGGAATCAAAACCCATGACTTCCACTCGCATCTTGTTAAATACTAAGGCTCTCCTACTTTTTGCATCAATAACATTGTTTGATCTCCCAATTCCATGTTTTGACATAAATGTGTATATTTTCAGGAACTCTACCCACTTCATGTGTCTCTGGTTTAAATTCTCTTGGTTATTGATGAATTGTAATCCCTGATGATTTATGTATAATATAAACTACTTTTGAAATGGATAGTGATATCAATTCTTCATCGCTTGCACAATTGCATAAAAATATTAATCATAGATCAAGTATTTCTTCTTCACATCATTTATATTCTCATTGAAGTATGTGATGGGTATTCCTTCTTTTAACATTTATTGATACATTATGCCACTTGTATCATAATCCACTTGGAACACCTTATTGAAATCTAACACCACTAAAATTGCCTACTTATTCACCTTCTTCTTCAGTTCTTGGAAACTGTACTTAGTTTCATTTGTCCATGAAAATGTCTTGTGATCTCCTCTCAACACCTCTATGATCACTACACATATCCTTCCAAAGTTTATGATGAACTTCCTATAAAATCTTACGATCCTATGAAAAAAATATGCCTCAAATGAGAAATGGCCACTCCACTATTGCATACTCCTCTGGATCCATCTTCAATCCTTCTTGGGATATAAAAAAACCCAAGTATATTAACTCTATCTTCATAAAGCTACAATTATTTACCTTAATGAGCAACTTCTCCTTGCAGAACATTTACAATACTTTCCATAAATTCTCCATGTGATCCTCCTTTATCTTTTTTAGCACCAAAATGTTGTCCAGATACACAATGACATACTTTTTAAAAATTAATTTAATTCTTCATTCATCATCCTCATGAACATACTTGGTGTGTTTTGCAACCCAAACAACATCACTATCTTTAAATTTTAGGATGCCAAAGAAAAATTTCACATCTTCCAAACTTCAATGTCACCAAAAATATTGCATGGTTTTGATATTTGAGGACATGGACTTCATAGTAATAGTTGGGATACTATCCAAAAACTTGAGGGCAAAACAACTAGTTCTATTTAAAATTAATTTTATTGAATTTAACACCCATCCCCTTTATATTTCAGTTGTTTTCATGTAGTTATGTTACTTCATAAATTAAAATGTATGGTATATATAACAATTGGTCATAAAAAATATCCATTTAAGAGTCTTCAATCATCTATGATGTGTGAACAAGGGATCAAGAACACTTGGTATGTTGAATGTATATCTTTCTTACAAATAATTGGAATTGATATCAATCATATACCACTTATTACCTTTTCAATAAATTATTCATACATGTTTTAAAAATATATTCATAGAGGGATTAAAGATGATATTTACAATTCCTACATAAAATCAAATTGGACATAACCATCACAAACAAAATCACATCACTACATGGAACACTATATTCAAATAGAAGATAGACATATTATTACTCCTAAGTACATCAGACTCAATTTTGATTTGAGATTTCCCTTAGGTTAATTTCAGGTATAATTTCACCATTTTTACATGGAGTTAGATAACTTTATTTTGAAATATCAACTCATATGTCAACTTTGCAATAACGAGTTAGAATCATAGGAGAATTTTGTATTTAGGCGTATATTATGAGATAAGTGGAAAGTTTTAATACCTCTTTAGAGGAAATCAAAGTTATCTATTTGATCTTATTCTTTATGAGGATTAAATATGTGTAGCTAGATTCATCAAAGAGATGACCCAACACAAATATAACCTTATTAAGATTTTTCAGTACAACTATTTGTCTCATGGTTCAACTTTAGAATACATTCTCCAACCTCAATTTCAAAGGCGTAAATGGACCCATTGTTTTACCCACCATTCCATTCAATAATCATGAGTTATTAGGAGAAAGATTTCTGACATACATTACACTAATGAAAGGCCTTGTGCCAAGATGGAGATGGCCCTGGAGAGGGATAAAATCCATGTCTTCGTTAGCCTTTCCCCGATCTTGTATTATAGGTTTTATCTTATTTTTATCTTACATGCTATTATTTGAAATGTACTTTTCTTGCAGTCCTATTAACCTGTTATTTTTTTATATAAAATATATTAAAGGAAAAGGGACCCTTACCCTATGGTACAAAAGGATCTAGAAGCAAATCAAAGCAAAGATCCTCCATGATAACAAAAGGAGACATATAGAAATCAAGAAAGTGAAGTAGCAACAAAGGAAATAAGTTAGATACAAGAGAGAAGACTAAATAACTCAAGGACAAAAGCAATACATCCTAGATCAATACAGGAATGCTAGAGGAAAGCACCACCATGTAAACATTATTAGGAAGCAGGAAGATTCTAAGACCAAAAGCCTTGGTACCAGTCACCAGACTATCCTTAAAGTATTGAGACTAAAATACACACTCCAAAAGTTATACCATTCAATCCCTTGACAACAAATTGAACAAAAGGGAAGTTGTCAATGGGTCAAGTCTTTTCTAATTAATTCTATTCATTCTTCTCAGGGGAGGGTGTCTTCACAATGCCAATCTTCATTAGGATGAAGGTGAAAAGATCCAAAACTAGCCAATAAATCCATTGGAGAGGTTGTCTCGTGATAGTTGTTTGAGAAAGAAATGTCATAAAAATGAATGACATGAAGGATATATTGAATGATTGAATTGAGCTGCCATTAATAATATATTATCATTTTAAAAATGTTAATAATCAATAGAGAATCACCTTCCACCAATAATTTATTGATATTTGAATAAATAATGATTCTCAAACTTCTGAGAAGAGCTAGAGCTTTATCCAAATTGTTAGAAGATGATTGAAAGTTGAAGTAAAAACATGAAATCACTGGTCCCAAATAATATCTAAAGATACCACATCTACCAAAAAGACCTTGGTTACCTTTGGACACCTCATCACAATATAACTTGACATAAATTTCACTCAGAGACTTCCAAGAAGCATATAATCTTTTGTTAATTTTGGGAGGGAGGATGAAGTTTTTCTTTAGTAACTTCCATTTTAAGAGAATATGACAATATATTGGGTGTGAAGCTAATATTCATAGCCACTATTTATGGACACTATTCATAGTCACTATTTATGGTGGCATGGCATGTAGATGATGTGGCATGTGGATGATGTGGCATGTGGTATGAAGGTGTTACATGGTGGTGTGCTCTGCAGGTGATGTATATAATGTGGCATGTAGGTGATGTGGTATGCTAGTGATATATTAGAAAGGTGATGTGTCATAGGCCCATGGAGGGTCCCAAGTGTGATCAGGATGATGTGATGGGGAGTGGGGCATAATAATCCACTAAGGGACATAGTTTTATCCTTAGTAGTCACATGTGGTGGAAATGGTCAAGGGTTGGTAGTGGGGTACATTTCTTGATGTGTCCTTGATTCTCACATATGGATAAAGTCCAAAGGTGATTGCAACACCTTTTGGACTTGTGTGATCACATGGAAGAAGAAGACAAGATGATCACTTTTCATGATTGGCCTCACATGTGTGAGTGGGGTGTAATTATAAGAGTCATATGGGGTGGATTAGATCTTGTCTAAAGTGGAGCATCCACTTTGTTGACTCTTGGAGATGAAGACAAGATGGTTACTATTATAGTTTAGACTCACTTATGGAAGTGGGGAGTAGGTTTTAGATCCACATGGAGGTGGCACATGATCTTGTCTGGGGAGTAGGTTTTAGATCCACATGGAGGTGGCACATGATCTTGTCTAAAGGAGGATATTTTTTGATGACTTTTAGCACATGAAGACAAACACCACTAAGGATCACTATACACCCACTCATGTGTGGTGTATTTTTGGGGCCACTATGCTTTTTCTCCATCTATCTTCTCTCTCACATTGTAAATGTTATTTAAGCATGGTTCTCCTTTGTATTTTGTAATCTATTTTTTAATCCCTTAGATGGATTCACTTTGAGGATCCATACAAGCATTGGGATTACATGTTATGAGGTTAGATCTTGGAATGCTTGGAATCTTAGCTCACCTAGATGCTTGGGTTACATGCATGCTTTGATGTAAGCATGGAGATATTTGAGGTTAGAGGTTAGATCCTAAAAGGCTATGTTAGCTTGGCTCACCTAGTTGGAGACTTGGAGCTTGGAGGCTTATTATCTTAGCTCACGGAGATGGAGGTTGATGCTTGGAGATAACCTTAGATGATATGTATGTTAACATTGTATTGAGTTACATGTTGCATCTTGGAGGTTAGAGCTTGGAAGGCTTGGTTATAAGCTTGGCTCACCTAAGTGCTTGGTTTGTAGCACTAAAAGGAGTTACTGAGAGGATGTAATATGAAGTTTGGAAGCTGCCATTGCCTCATGGTTTTTCCCTTGATAGTTTTTCAAGGGTTTCCACGTATATCTTATGTAATGTGTTCTCTCTTGTGTTATGTTTTATTGTAGCTTATTTTTATTTCCACATTAATTATTTCACATGTTTAGGATTATGTTTGGTTCCTAACATTGGAATCAAAGCTAGGCTTTAGCTGTTTCTACCTAAGCCATACATGTATGTTGATCCTAACAAATGGTATCAGAGCCAAGGTTGTTGTCTAGTTTTGTGCAAGTGAGAGCTACAGGTGGAGAGACCAAGATATGAAAGAAAAAAAAGTTTTTTTTTTATATGGAAGGTATTTCTCTCTATGGGATATGCAGATGAAAAATGAAAGAGCAAATAAAAAAGATTTTCCAAATGAATCAACACCAACATAGTGTTCTTGATGAAGAAGCAATTATATATCTTGTGGATAAAGAAAAATAGTCTCCATTGGTGTCGATGGAGGGTGATGACAAGGCATGCACCTTATTGTGTTATTGTATATTCAAGGGGTAAAATTTGTGGGATCCTACTACCACAATGTGTTAGCCAAGACATTGCAAAATCCATGGAAAGGAGGAGGTAAAAAGAAACCTAAAATTGTACCTATTGAAGTAGTTCATGATGATGGAGAAGATCAATTGAGACATGAGGTTCCAAAAAGGATAAGGTTGGTGTTGAATATTTAAAAAATCAAATATGCATTGAGTGAAGTGCTTAGTGGTTGCAGTGTAGTAGAAATGGGTAGCCAAGAGGGTTGTGGTGTAGCTGATGTGAGTAGCCAGGTAGATTGATGCATAGAGTAACTCTACATATGAGTTGGTTTGACATGTGATAGAGAAGGATGAGTTATAATATGGGATTGAAAACTAAATAGGTGAAATTATGCACTGAGTATCATGACAACTTACCTAGAACTATTGATATGTGCCATATTGATCATGGTGGGTAGTAGTTTGCTATGTGTAGAAGTTAGGCGTTGATTTTTATGGGTTCTTATCTCTCTTGTTGTAAACTAATATCAAGATTATGGTGTGAACTTATTGTTCTTCATGTTTAGATTAGTTGGTTTCCTACATGGTGATCTCATGATGAGATTGAATAGTCAAAGGACTATGTGAATGAGGAAAAGAGTTGTTGGTTTATGAATTTGAAGACTATACAGGCTGAAACAGATGTGCAGATGGTGTACAATGGTACCTTCATATAGATCTAAGATTTAGTAGAGGTTATTATTGTCAATCAAAATCTCACCCTTGTGAAGGTATTTTTAGGCCTTCATAGTCTACTAAAACATTGAAACAATCTTAGGTTGTGGGTAACCTAATAAGTGGATTGAATCTCTAGATTGTAAGGGCTAGCTCCCTTTGGTGTATCAATTAGGATCTCTAATATACGTTAAAAACTACCAAGGAAAAGGAAATAAATAAACTCGAAGGGAAATCCTACGTAATGAAGGTGATACACTTAAATTTTGAGATTGATCCACTCAATTTCAGCTCCTAAGAAACTGATTTAGACAAGAAAAACACTAAACTTTCAACTCCAATTGACCAATATGCATAAGTATTTCATGAAAATGTTTTCTTTGGTGATCCAAGCTTCAGATAAATGAAAGAATAGGCCTAATTTAAGGCACTAACCAATCACTTATATCCACTGTAAACTCAACCAAGAGACATCAAACACAGAACATGACCTGCATAAACTGATCAACTATACTACTAGGTAAAAGAATTAAGACTTGACAAGGAAGATAAATTATATCACTTGTGAAAATATTTGACATGAAAACACTATACTAGTATTTTGAAAATAAAAATAGTCCTATTAATTTGAAAAAGGTTACAAACTCAGTCTTTGGTAGAATTTGATCTTGCCAAAAGAGGGATACAATTCAAGGCTAAAAAGCTAACTTATATAGAAAAGTATACAACAGCCAAGAGATTGGTGCTAAAAATAGAAGAAGAAGTTAACTTAGTCTAACTTGTGTTATTTTAGCCTTCAAATATATATATTTTTTTTCTTATGCCTTGCATGAAATCTCTTTGGCGTTGAAAATGGATGGTGAGCCCAAGCTTGAGTCAAAACTTCTAACATGCATGATTCTATGCCAATCTCCAAATATGGAACTCCTCTTCAGCTACTAAAACATTTGAAAGGCTCTTATTTTCATGAAATCAATGCCAAAACTAAATTTAGAACTCTGTTTGAATTGCTGAAAACATTTGAAAGGCTCAGATTAACAAGAGTGCATGCATGAAATTTTGTGTTGAGATATCCAACGTTAAACTCCTTGAGTCCTTCATGCAAATGAGTCTCCATTTTAGAATTTAAGGTGTTGTGTTTGAAATGGTTATACATCTTGGATGTGTCTAATCCTATTTGGGCCACTTTGTATATTGTTGAATGCGTTAATCTATTTATTGGATGTTGAAATCTCTTGCATTTTGGTTCTTCATTTACGTGTATTTCTTGTTGTTTGTTTTATATCTTCAGATAAATTGTCCCTATTTATTTCCTATGGAATTTTTGTTTGGGCTCTTCCTTTTACCTCTGGCCTTCCTTATTTATGTGGACTTTTGTAAAGGACTTTTCTCTTCAAACTTTTTGCACATGTCAATTTCCTTCTTCAACTTCCTTTGGACAAAAAGTCTGAAGGAATTCATTCCTAATTACCATTTCCTTTTTTCGTAGGTTACATACCCTTCAGCATTGTTTCTAGTGACCCCTTAATGAATGAAAAATTGTCCTTTAGGCTTTTATCGATTATCCTTTTTTGAAGGGATAATAACCCTTCTGATTTTGTAAAGTGTACCTTTTGGTAAAATGAAAGTGTCCCTTCAAAATTTCTAAGTGACTCTCTGGACTTTCCATTTCCTTCAAATTTTTTTGAATTAACCTTTGGGCTTTATAATGTCCCCTCAGGATTTGAAATGGTCCTTTGTCTTCGTTCACTTCCTTCAGACAAAATTTTTGAAGGAATTCTATCTTTGGAACCCTTCTCAAAGTGTCTCCTCAGCTTCCTGAAACTGACCTTCAGAAAGATGTAATGGTACACTTGCCACTAAAAATTCCTTTGGGATTTTTAACTAGGTCTCTTTCTTTTAGATTTTTATCTCTTGGACAAAATGTCTAAAGCTCTGATGTAGACACTTTTCCTTAGGACAAAAAGTTTGAAGAAATTGTGTCAAATTTTGAAAATGAACTCTCCGAAGGGAAAGTACCCTTCGAAGTCTTGAAATGTGTCCATCAACTTTTCTTTATTAAGTCCTTTTCTGAAGGGCTAATAACCCTTCAAATTTTTTGTTTTAAACTTTCCTAAAGGGCAAATACCCTTCAGGATTTTTTTTCTTAATCCCTTTTCGAAGGGAAGATACCCTTCGAGAATTCCTCACAAAGTGACTTTCTCTAAGGGCACATACCCTTTAGAAAAAATAAAATAGTTCAATTGGATCCCTTAAAAATTCCTCCTCAAAATTTTCCCTTGAGATTTTGAAATTGCCTTTTTCTGAAGGGCACATACCCTTCAACTTTCTTGATTAGTCCCTTAAAATGCCTCCTCTCGAAAGGAAAAGACCCTTCAAACTTGTGCAAATGACCTTCAGATTTTTGCAATGGTCCTTTCAGCTTATGTAAAAGTCTTTCCCCAAAGAATGAATTCTTTAAGCAGTGTGTAAGAAAAACCTAAAATATTCTTCCTTGAGAACTTGAAGTCTTTTCCTGTAGAGCTTCGAATGGTAGAAGTTACAATTTGATCTATGGGGTCAAAATTGTTAATATTTTGACAACTCAACTGGGAAGCATGCCTGTTATGCTTGAGAAATCAAACCATAAACATGATATTGAACTCACAAAACAATGGTAAACTTGGTCCATGATTGAAAATCTCATTTGACCAGACATGAAGTAACCTTCATCCTTAAAAATAAGAAGGGAAACACATGAAAATAGGAAAACTAACTAAACCAAGCAAATGTGCAAACAAGCACTTATTTGGGACAAAATAGACTAAACTAATGTTCTTGAATAGAACTTAGAGGAAAATAAACTAACATGGAACCTAGCTAACCATGACAAAGCATGATCCACCTAGATCAAAAGGGAAATTCATAAACTCAATCACTCCAAGAGATGGTACAAGTTGCAAGGTAGGATGTTTATTAATCATAACCTTTGATAAGGCATTTTTTTTGTCTACCAACTTTATTAAGATCTTCTCAAATGAGTCATCAACAACAAACCAATCACCAACAAAGACAAACTCATTAAGTACTTCCTGATATTTTTCATACTGCTTATCATCTACCACCTTGTCAAGTGATATCTCATCTATGCATTATTATTGAGTGACCACGTCCTTCTTATAAACTGTTGCAAGTTCATCCATCTCTTTAAGGAGCTTTGAATAGGAAACCCAATCTATATTATGATCTTGAATAGGTGGTTCTTGATCAAATTTCTCATAAACATGCTCTTCAATAGGCAACATATCCCTACAAAACTCTTTAATCTCCTACAGAGATTCAAGGTACAGCTACCAATCATCTTTTTGTTCCTAATTTTGATCTATTTAAATAGAATCAACTTGAAATCTATCTGGATCCTTCTCATAGGAGATACTTGTAACTCATTTATGACTTCAATTTGCACCAACTCTTCTTAGAGTTCCTCCACATCAAGATCAGCCTTCTCATTCTTAACTTTAATTTGATTCTCAGCAACAACTTTAAGTGAAGTATCAATGTGAAACTCTTCCTCGAACATACCTAAAGTATCCTCTTTACACTTTGCAAAAACTTGACCTACAACTTCAACCTCTTTTTCTATTTTCTAGAGAATAGGCTCCTCCTGAAGAAGGGAGATGGTGGGAGGGTGATAAAATTCATTTGTTTGAGAGGGATTATGAAGTATGGGAGGTTGATCATGATCAAATTTTAGAATCTAGAGGATAAGGAATTATCTAGGGAGTTTTGGAGAGGAGGGAAAGAGAAACTCTTAAAGACCTTTGTATTTTGTTCATTCCACTTGGCCATTACCTCATCAAAGTCTGAAATCTCCTTATCCTCATGGACAACTTGTTCTTGAGAGATGAGTGGTGAATAAAAGGGACTATAAGAAGGCTTAGCCTCATGAATAGGCTCTTGAATACAACTAGGAAACTCCCTTGGCACACACTAGGCATGATTAAGAACTTCATGAGAATAAGGAATATAATAACCCTTTGTAGACAAGTGGTTCAACTCATTTTTCTACCTCTCCCAAGCCTCCATCTTCTCCAATACAAGAATACACAGCTCATTTATTTCTTTTGGATCATTGGACACATTTTGAAATAGACCATTCACTTCTTCATACTGAGAGTTCAAACAAACTTTTCTTGCATATTTTAGTATTATGAGCTCTATTTTATTCATTATTTCTTGAAGATAAGACTGATCATATCTAACATCATAGACATATGGGAAAGATGAAATTTAGTCATGAGACTAATATGGCTCACAAGGAAGGTAAGAATCATGTTCTTGATAATAAGGATCATGAGAAACTTGATAAGGCTCAACATAGCTTTGATAATACTCTTGAAAAGGTTGATTAGGCTCATAAAGAGACTCATAGGTATCATAATAAGGCTGGTATGATTCATCATAGGGCTGATAAGGAGACATAGCATAGGAATTCTCTTCATAAAAAACCATAAAAAATTATTCATGATAATGCAATAAGAATAGACTTACTTTGAAACTGTGTTTGGATTATTAGAAGCAACTACTTGAGCTTGGAATCACCAAATACTTCATGAAGAACACTACTGCAACTACAATTTCATCAAGACCAACTTCAATGAGTCCCACCAGGCATGATAAAAACTAACATCAATCAAACTTTCACCCTTGTGAAGGTAGTTTCAGGCCTTCACAATCTACTGAAACATGGAAACAATCTTAGACTGTGGGTAACCTAATCAATGGATTAAATCTCTAGATTGTAAGGGCTAGCTCCATTTGGTGTATCAATTAGGATCTCTACTCTACGCTATAAACTACTATGAAAAAGGAAAGAAAGAAACTTGAAGGAAATCCTATGTAATGAAGGTGATACACCTAAATTTTGAGATTGATCCACTCAATTTGAGCTCCTAAGAACACTGATTTAGACAAGAAAAGCGCTGAACTTTCAACTCCAATTGACCAATATGCATAAGTATTTCATGAAAAGGTTTTATCTAGTCATCCAATCTTGAGGGAAATGAAATAATAGGCCTAATTTAAGGCACTAACCAACCACTTATATCCACTATAAACTCATCCAAGAGACATCAAAAATAGAACATGACCTACATAAACTGATCAATTATGCTGCTAGGTAAGAATTAGGACTTGAAAAGGAAGAGAAACTATATCACTTGTGAAAATCATTGACATGAATACACTATACCAACATTATAAAAATAAAAATAGTCCTTCTATTAATCTGAAAAAGGTTACAAACTCAGTCTTTGGTAGAATTTTATCTTGCCAAAAGAGGGATACAATTCAAGGCTAAAAAGCCAACTTATATAGAAAAGTATACAATAGCTAAGAGATTGGCACTAAAAATAGAATAGGTCAACTCAGTCCAACTTGTGTTGTTTCAGCCTTCAAATAAAATATATTTTTGTCTTATGCCTTACATGAAAGCTATTTGACATTGAAAATGGATGGTGAGCCCAAGCTTGAGTCAAAACTTCTAACATGCATGATGCTATGCCAATCTCCAACTATGGAACTCCTCTTGAGATGTTGGAACATTTGAAAGGCTCTTCTTTACATGAAATCAATGCCAAAATTGAATTTAGAACTCTGCTTGAGCTACTGGAAACATTTGAAAGGCTCGGATTAATAAGAGTGCATGCATGAAATTCTATGTTGAGCTCTCCAACGTTAAACTCCTTGAGTCCTTCATGAAAATGAGTATCCATTTTAGAACTGAAGGTATCATGTTTGAAATGGTTACACATCTTGGACATGTCTAATCCTATTTTAGGCCACTTTACATGCTGTAGAATGTGTTAATCTATTTATTGGCTATTGAAATCTCTTGAATTTTGGTTCTTTATTTTTGTGTATTTCCTTCTATTTGTTTTTTGTCTTTGAATAAATTATCCCTATCTATTTCCTACATAATTTTTGTTTGGGCTCTTCCTTTTGCCTCTACCCTTACTTATTTCTATGGACTTTTGTAAAGGATTTTTCTCTTCAAACTTTTTTCCCATGTCAATTTCATTCTTAAACTTCCTTCGGACAAAAAGTATAAAGGAATTCATTCCTAATTGCCCTTGCTTTTTTTCATAGGGCACATACCCTTCAACATTATTGCTAATGACCCCTTGAGTTATTGAAACTACCCTTCAGGATTTTACAATGTCCCCTTGACATTTTATCTTGAACTTTCATTAAGGGTAGATACCCTTCGAGTTTCTACAAATGGCCACTTTGGATTTACAAAGTGTACCTTTTGGTAATTTTAAAGCACCTCTCAGAAATTTTTTGCTAAGTGACTTTTTCTAAAGGGAAAGTAAACCCTTAGATTTTTTGGAATCAAATATTCTTGAAGGGAAAGAGCCCTTCAAGATTCTCAAAAGTGTCCCTAAGAACTTCAAAGTGTCCCCTTGGTGAATGGAAAACTACCCTTCGGGATTTTATCGATTGTACTTTTCTGAAGGGCTAATAACCCTTCAAAAATTTTAAAGTGTAAATTTCATCAAAATGAAAGTGTCCCTCTAAAATTTCTAAGTGACTCTTCAGACCTTCCATTTCTTTCAAAAATAATTAAATTGCCCTTCAAGATTTTATAATGTCCCCTCGGGATTTTATAATGTCCCCTCAGGATTTAAAATGGTCCTCTATCTTCGTTCACTTCCTTCGAACAAAAAGTTCAAAGGAATTATGTCTTTGAAACCCTTCCCAAAGTGTCTCCTCAGCTTCCCAAAACTACCTTTCAAAAAGATGAAATGGTACACTTGCCCCTGAAAATTCCTTTGGGATTTTTGACTAGGTCTCTTTCTTTCAATTTTTTGTCTCTCAAATAAAATGTCTGAAGCTCTACTTTATACACTTTCCCTTTAGACAAAAATTTTGAAGGAATTATGTCAGATTTTGAAAATGAACTCTCCAAAGGGAAAGTACCCTTTAGAGTCTTGATATGTGTCCATCAGCTTTTCTCTGTTAAGTCCTTTTTTGAATGGCTAATAACCCTTTAGATTTTATATTTTGAACTTTCCCGAAGGGTAGATACCCTTTGAGAATTCCTCACAAAGTAACTTTCCTGAAGGGCACATACCCTTTGGAAAAAATGAAATGGTTCACTTGAATCCCTTGAAAAGTCCTCAAAATTGTCCCTCAAAATTTTGAAATTACCTTCTTCTGAAGGGCACATACCCTTTGGCTTTCTTGATTGGTCCCTTGAAATGCCTCCCCCTGAAAGGAAAAGACCCTTCAGACTTGTGGAAATTCCCTTTCAATTTTTGCAATGTTCCTCTCAAATTCTATAAAAGACTTTCCCAAAAGAATGAATTCTTCAATCAACTTTTAAGAAAAACCCAAAATCTTCTTCCTTGAGAACCTGAAGTCTTTTCCTATAGAGCTTTGAATGGTAGAATTTACAATTAGACCTGTGGGATCAAAATTGCCAATAGTTGTTTTTATGGATTTATGGCATGTTGGTTTCAAACCCCAACATGATGGAGATCAATGTCTTAATGGCTCAGGTGATTAGGATGTTGAGATGAAGGTGGTAGGAGAAAATCGATGATGGATATGCATAGGGACATGAAAGCAAGGAAGTAAAGTATCCCACTTCTTGTAGTATATTTTGAAGTTGTCTTCTAGAATGTCGTAAAATAGAGGAGAAGATATGGTTATCATATGTATTACATTCATCAAGAATATGAAAACCTCATGTATGCCATGGTGTGCACTAGATAGGATACTTCCAAGCAGTAGGAGTAGTGAGTCATTCATGGAAGTATCATGAATAATGATGGGTTTGTGATGAAGTGGGAATAAATCTAGATGTTGAAATATACTATGGAGTAGATGTTAACAAATTCAATCAGGGTAGAGGAGTTTTTAGTAGTGTATAAAAATTCTATTAGGATTGTTATGAGGATAGTAGTGTACATGGATGGCACCTTCTTGTCATAATACATAGGTGTGGTAAATCCTATGTATATTTACTTCAAATAGGATATTGTTGGGTTTGAAGCCAATATTCACAATCACTATTCATGAACACTATTAATGGTCACTATTCATGGTGACATGGCATGTGGATGATGTGGTATGCAGGTGTTGCATGGTGGTGTGATCTATAGGTGATGCAAATTATGTGGTGTGTAGGTGATGTGGCATGCTAGTGTTGTGTCAAGAAGGTGATGTGGCATAGGCCCATGAAGGATCCCAAGTGTGATTTGGATGATGTGATGGTGAGTGGGGCATAACACTCCACTAAGGGACATGATTTTGTTCTGAGTAGTCACATGTGGTTTGTCATGTGGTTAAAATGGTCAAGGGATTGTATTGGGGCACATTTATTGATGTGTCCTTGATTCCTATGTGTGGAGAAAGTCCAAAGGTGATTACAACACTTTTTGGACTTTTGTGAGTACATGGAAGCAGAAGACAAGATGATCACTATTTTTGATTGGACTCACATGTGTGAGTGGAGCTTAAGTATAGAAGGCATATGGGGTAGCTTGGATCTTGTCTAAAATGGATCATCCACTTTGTTTACCCTTGGAGATGAAGACAAAATGGTTACTATTGCAGTTTGGACTCACTTGTGGAAGTGGGGCACAAGTTTTGGATCCACATAGAGGTGGCACATGATCTTGTCTAAAGGAGGATATTATCTGATGAATTTTTTTCACATGAGTACAAACACTAATAAGGATGACCATACACTCACTCATGTGGCACATTTTTGGGGCCACTATGCTTTTTATCCTTCTCTCTTCTCTCTCTCATTGTAAATGTTATTTAAGCAAGGTTCTCCTTTGTATTTTGTAATCCATTTTGTAATCCCTTAAATGGATTACCTTTGAATATCCATGAAAGCCTTGGGATTTAATTTTAGGAGGTTATAGATTGGAATGCTTGGAATATTAGTTCACCTAGATGTTAGGGTTGTAAGCATCATGCATGCTTTGATGTAAGCATGAAAATCCTTGAGGTTAGAGGTTAGATCCTAGAAGGCTATGTTAGCTTGGATCACCTGGTTGGATTATTGGGGTTTGAAGTCTTGTTAGCTCATCTCATAGATATGGATGTCGATTCTTGGATCTCACCTTGGATTCTATGGATGTTAGCATTGTATTGAGTTTCATGTTGCATCTTGGAGGTTAGAGCCTAAAAGGTTTGATTGTAAGCTTGGCTCACTTGAGTGCTTGGTTTGTAGCACTAAAAGGAGTTGATGAGAGGATGTTTTTGTAAGAGAAGATTATTTTATGTAATATTAAGTATGGAATCTGCCATTACCTTGTGGTTTTTACATTGTTGGTTTTTCAAGGGTTTCCATGTATATATTGTGTAATGTGTTCTCTCCTGTGTTATTTTTATTGTAGCTTGTTTTTTATTCTACATTAATTATTTCACATGTTTAGGATTATGTTTTGGTTCCTAAAATTGGTATTATATCTAGGCTTTAGTTTTTGGTACTTGAGACATGCATGTATGTTGATCCTAACACAATAATCTCTAGTGATTTCATTTTTAGGAGGTGACACTTTACCCTTAAAGACCTCTTGAAGGAGTACCTTGATTTTAAGAGTGAGGAAATATTTAGATATTTTAGGAGTACCTAAAGACTCTATTATTTATTTATTTTCTTAAACTCCACATGATCATAGATGGGGCTATAGCTCAAATAATTTTAACATCATCCCCTCCCTTTATCCAATTAATCAAAATTTCATGTTGTGCCCTAATACGCACACCCCATTTTAAATTTTAAAAAAGGACCCATCACTGTTGGAAACCTCTATTTGGAGCCCCACATAAACATTAGAAGTCCATAATATGATGTTATTTATGAAAATTATAAGGTTGTTTCCATGATTCTAAATTTATAGAAACTTGAATCAAGTAAATCAAAGCTTGAATGATCACTTTAAGTTATTTTGGGTTTTCATAAGTTTTCTTCAAAATTGACACTTTGATTTATTAACTAACAAAACTAATAGGTTTTGTCCAAGTTTTCATATATATTTTGTATGATCATAGGGCCATCAATGAAAGACTTGTTATGCATCCATGATTGGCCCTTAAATTAGTTACGTTGGATTATGATAAGTGGCATTATCGCATTTCCCTAATCCTTTAGCTTTCTCAAAGGAAATTCTAAGCCTTCAAACGCTCATGGGCTAAACATTGATAGGTGGCATCTCAACGTTACATGGATCCTTTAAAATTCAAAGAAAACCTAAGTCTTTCAAGTTCTAGAGCTTTGAAAACATGCCACATGGTGCATTCTTGTGAACTCTAGAGCACATACATTATAAAAGATTGTCAATTAGTCAATGGTTCCAAGCTTATGAAGATCTAATGGTTCTAAGCTTAGGATAATTCAAAACATGGTGTATTTTCATCCAACAAAACCTTGGTAGGATTAACATAGTCTGATGGCTTTGAGCTTCTGAGCTTCGAATGAATGACACTTACAACCTTTTCATTTCACCGCAATTTCAGAATTATAAAAGGGTAAAGAAAAGAGTTCAATAGTATCAAGTCTTCAAGTCTTTGATATCATGCCATGTGTCAATATTACATTACTTAGAGCCTTATAAAATAATCATATTTCTAACATTACAAGCATCAATGGTTCTAACCTTCTGAGTCCTTGTAGGCCCAAGATTTCTCCACATGGCTAATCACATCACCTCATGACCTCAAGAGTATACAAAACATACCTACAAATCTAAAGATCTAGCTAAATGAGTATCGAATATGTGTCAGAATGTGAATGAGGAATGACTAAGGTACAAGTAAGTAGGGTCAACAATAAGGCAAAAGAGCTAGTAAATAAAGAATTGAGAGTTATCTCAAATGAAATGACTAAGTACATAAGGTTGATGAAATATTGCCATTTTGAAAATAAGTAAACCTGCCAAAGTTGATAGGCGTATTCAAATTTAAATTGGAATCAAATCTAAAGTCAATTATCTACATTTATGACACCAAATACATTTAAAAATTAGGCTTAGGAACAATATAGGCAAAATACATTGATTAAACATTACAATTTTTTATCTCTCATGTATCCATAAATCCCTAAGTTTTCCTAGTGAGAAAGCAAAGCATGAACCAACCAATCTTCCAGAGGAATTACAACATTTTATTTGAAACAATCACCTCTTCATCCAAGAGAGGTCATCCTCTATTTCCTTCCACATACTCATTCATTGGTTGGAAAGAATATATACACACTATGTTTGAGAAAAGTGCTTTGGATATCAAATTCCTTCACTACTCAGCATAGTGGGGTGAGGTGGAATCTGTGACACCTTATTGTTAGGTTGTGGAGCTAAAAGCTTCACTGATGCAAACAGGGAAGGAGGTTGCTGAGGGTTGCTGAGTTGCAGAGAAGTTGGGGTCGGTCTGATCAGCCGACATCGGCAGGATAGCAGAGAGAAGCAACCGACGTCGGTTATATATCGGCCGACGTCGGTCACCTCCAGGCAGACAGGGACCGACGTCGGTCGCCTGTGTGGTTCGACTGCGAGTTAATTACGGGCAGTTGGTTGATGAACCAAGTGTTTGCATGGTCAGGGCTAATTATAGACTGAGAGCTGCGGATCTAATTATTGTAATTAGATGTCTAATTATTGTTTGATGAGATCTATATAATAGACTCATGGTTGTATTGGAAAAGTGTTCTAGTTTGAGTTGAGCAAAGTTTGCTCCTTCTGTGTGTGAGGTGAGCAAGGGTGTTCCTCCTAGTTCCACAGGTGTGTAGGATCTTGGTCACAGGTGCATGGCCTATATAGGAGATCTACATGGTAAGTAAGATCGTTGATCTGCAGGTGTGTGTGTATGCGAGGTTCAGACAGAGATCGGCGGTTGGCCAGGGTCCAAGGTGACAGCAACACAACAGGTAGCAGAATCAGGTAGGATCTACTTGGAGTACAGGTGTGTACTCGAATAGAGCAAAGAGAAAGGCAAGGGAGTTCCTTCCATAAGTATGGTCTGTTGAATTGCAGGTTGTTACAGGTTCATGGGAGATCTACTTGAAGTACAGGTGTGTACTTGTGGAGTGCGTGGAGCACAGGAGGTGAACACCAACTCTGTGTTTGAGTTGGGTGTTGGGACCTGAGAGGGAGAGCTTTGGGGAGAAGAGTTACTGTTCACTTGAGGTGTGGGAAACCTCTGTAAGGTGGTGGAGAAGAAGTGGGATCTTCTTTATTGTAATCTTTTTTGTAAAGTGTTAATACAAGTTATGTATTGTCTCTCATATGCTGTGTTATTCTGAATTCTAGTTACTTGGTGAATCTGGTTATTTCCGCATATTATAGTTGCTTGGTATTTGGTAATCAATTGTATGCTTCCGGTGTTGTCGATTCCTGACAAGTGGTATCAGAGCATGTTTGTTGTTTTAGATTCCTGACAAGTGGTATCAGAGCCTTGGTCGTAGGTTCTTAGCTTGATACTGACAAGTGGTATCAGAGCTAAGGTTCCAGGAAGTAGGGTTGTGTTTGGTTACAGGCCACTCTCAGGGGTTTCTGATCGAGTGGGAGTAGAGCAATGGCAGATCAAAGTAAGCTAAGAATGGAGGAGTTGAAAAGCACAGATGGTCACTCACGGTCCGATGGAAAGAAAGAGCAGGTAAAAGTAGATTGTTGGTTGGTAGCAGATCAGCATGAAGAAACTGAAGAAGCGGATGTTGCAGGTGTTGTTGCACAGGATGCTCTGGGAGGTTTCTTGGATAAAGTTGAATCTTGGTTAAAAGATTCGGTTGCCTCTTTCCATGCAGCCCCAGGTAGAGGAGCTGGTAAGCCTTGCCAAAGAATTGGCAAAGGGGAAGTGAAGCTGAAATTGCAGGCGGCCAACACACGGGTGTTGATGAAGGTCATGCAGGTCCCAGGTTTGGAGATATGGCTAATTTCTTCAGAAAGATTGGGTGATAAGAGATGCACAAGAACTCTCACAATGGTAGCACTTGAATTAGCTGGTGGTAAGAAAATAGGTACTCTTTATCTACTTGTTTATATTACTGATTCTTCTTCTGTTGCAGAGACGTGGCTTCGTAGGCTTGGTCACATGAGCAGGAAGGAGATGCATGTTCTTAAGCGGAAGACAGATATATTTGACAGGCTTAAGAACTGGAAAGCCTTGGTGTTCTTGGAGGAGATGGCGGACAAAGTTCAGTGGATGAGGCTGGATACATCTGAGCAAGGCAGTTTGGACATGGGTTTTGATTCAAAGGAGCTCGCAGGTAAAAAGTCATCACTCACAAGCGAACACAGATACCGATGTCGGTCAGGAGGAACCGGCATCGAACAGACAGGTGCCGATGTCGGTCATGTGCAGACCAAAGCCAGCAGTGTCAGGCAGAGTAAGACCGACGTCGGTCAGGAGACCGACGTCGGCAGTATGTAAGACCGATGTCGGTCAGGAGGACCGACGTCAGTAGCAGGGACACCAGCGTTTGCAGGTTGGTAGTCAGAGACAGGCGCATGGGAACCGACGTCGGTCAGATGCAGACTGTGGAGTGGCCGAGGTCGGTCACTGTAACGAATTTTGGGTGGACAGCATGTTGTCAAGGAGTCTCAAACACCCATACGGAGGACTGAAGGTGTAAGTAGGCCCTCAAATTCGTGTTCCTCTTTTTTATACTTGTTGCTGATTGTAGAGCAGGAAGGATCCAGGAAATAGGTGGGAGCATGGCAGGTATATGATGCAGAACCAGACGGGAGTTTTGGTAGGTTTGCCAGCTGGATGAAAGCACAGAGACGAATGGATGCCTTAGTAGAAGAATAGAGAGAACGGATATGTGAGATGGAAGACCAGGGCATATGGTCTTGAGGAGCTGCAGGACAGTGGTACCAGGTTTGACAGGTGGAGGACGAAGCATGGCTTCAGTCGATGTCAGGGTAACTACTGTGGTTTGACTTACCAGGGGGATGATGAGTCGCGACATCATTCTGTTACTGTATGTGGATGGTATGTTTTGCTATAGCAGGTTTGTACATACAGGGTTTTGCTGAGCTAAGGGTAAGATTAGTTCAGTGGCATGTCATGAGGAGTTTGGAGCAGCAGAATTCTTTGACATGGGAGGCATGGAGATCACAAGTAGATTTTATCTCCAGTGGGAGCTGATGTGAATCAGGTGTTAGCGAGGTTCGGGATGCAGAGCTGAAGCACACTAAAGGCTAGACAGGTACAGTGTCTGAAATCACATGAGGTCTGGTATAGACCTGAGTATTTCCATGCAGTGGGAGCTGTCAGAGTTAGGAGCCAATTCGGGGAAGTGAGTTCTCAGGGATTTGAGAGGGACCAGTAGCAGGTGTTGCTATGCAGGGTCAGGACTTCACTACAGGTGTTGTAGGTTCGGATGTGGCAGGGTACTCGGATGATAGGAGGTACACCACGGGATGTGTGGTGGGTTGTCTTCAAGATTGAGCTTGAAGAGGGATACAAACTAGGAAACAGATTAGATGGGGTACAGGTACAGGTACAGTGCAGTTGTTTATCTCCAAGTGGGAGATTGTTAGGTTTTGGAGCTAAAATCTTCACTGATGCAAACAGGGAAGGAGGTTGCTGAGGGTTGCTGAGTTGCAGAGAAGTTGGGGTCGGTCTGATCAGCCGACATCGGCAGGATAGCAGAGAGAAGCAACTGACGTCGGTTATATATCAGCCGACGTCGGTCACCTCCAGGCAGACAGGGACCGACGTCAGTCGCCTGTGTGGTTCGACTGCGAGTTAATTACAGGTAGTTGGTTGATGAACCAAGTGTTTGCATGGTCAGGGCTAATTATAGACTGAGAGCTGCGGATCTAATTATTGTAATTAGATGTCTAATTATTGTTTGATGAGATCTATATAATAGACTCATGGTTGTATTGGAAAAGTGTTCTAGTTTGAGTTGAGCAAAGTTTGCTCCTTCTGTGTGTGAGGTGAGCAAGGGTGTTCCTCCTAGTTCCACAGGTGTGTAGGATCTTGGTCACAGGTGCATGGCCTATATAGGAGATCTACATGGTAAGTAAGATCATTGATCTGTAGGTGTGTGTGTATGCGAGGTTCAGACAGAGATCGGTGGTTGGCCAGGGTCCAAGGTGACAGCAACACAACAGGTAGCAGAATCAGGCAGGATCTACTTGGAGTACATGTGTGTACTCGAATAGAGCAAAGAGAAAGGCAAGGGAGTTCCTTCCATAAGTATGGTCTGTTGAATTGTAGGTTGTTGCAGGTTCATGGGAGATCTACTTGAAGTACAGGTGTGTACTTATGGAGTGCATGGAGCACTTGTGGTGTGCGTGGAGCACAAGAGGTGAACACCAACTCTGTGTTTGAGTTGGGTGTTGGGACCTGAGAGGGAGAGCTTTGGGGAGAAGAGTTACTGTTCACTTGAGGTGTGGGAAACCTCTGTAAGGTGGTGGAGAAGAAGTGGGATCTTCTTTATTGTAATCTTTTCTGTAAAGTGTTAATACAAGTTATGTATTGTCTCTCATATGCTGTGTTATTCTAAATTCTAGTTACTTGGTGAATCTGGTTATTTCCGCATATTATAGTTGCTTGGTATTTGGTAATCAATTGTATGCTTTCGGTGTTGTCGATTCCTGACAAGTGGTATCAGAGCATGTTTGTTGTTCTAGATTCCTGACAAGTGGTATCAGAGCCTTGGTCGTAGGTTCTTAGCTTGATACTGACAAGTGGTATCAGAGCTAAGGTTGCAGAAAGCAGGGTTGTGTTTGGTTACAGGCCACTCTCAGGGGTTTCTGATCGAGTGGGAGTAGAGTAACGGTAGATCAAAGTAAGCTAAGAATGGAGGAGTTGAAAAGCACAGATGGTCACTCACGGTCTGATGGAAAGAAAGAACAGGTAAAAGCAGATTGTTGGTTGGTAGCAGATTAGCATGAAGAAACTGAAGAAGCAGATGTTGCAGGTGTTGTTGCACAGGATGCTCTGGGAAGTTTCTTGGATAAAGTTGAATCTTGGTTAAAAGATTCGGTTGCCTCTTTCCATGCAGCCCCAGGTAGAGGAGCTGGTAAGCCTTGCCAAAGAACTGGCAAAGGGGAAGTGAAGCTGAAATTGCAGGCGGCCAACACACGGGTGTTGATGAAGGTCATGCAGGTCCCAGGTTTAGAGATATGGCTAATTTCTTCAGAAAGATTGGGTGATGAGAGATGCACAAGAACTCTCACAGCGGTAGCACTTGAATTAGCTAGTGGTAAGAAAATAGGTACTCTTTATCTACTTGTTTATATTACTGATTCTTCTTCTGTTGCGGAGACGTGGCTTCGTAGGCTTGGTCACATGAGCAGGAAGGAGATGCATGTTCTTAAGCGGAAGACAGATATATTTGACAGGCTTAAGAACTGGAAAGCCTTGGTGTTCTTGGAGGAGATGGCGGACAGAGTTCAGTGGATGAGGCTGGATACATCTGAGCAAGGCAGTTTGAACATGGGTTTTGATTCAAAGGAGCTTGCAGGTAAAAAGTCATCACTCACAGGCGAACACAGATACCGATGTCGGTCAGGAGGAACCGACGTCGAACAGACAGGTGCCGATGTCGGTCATGTGCAGACCGAAGCCGGCAGTGTCAGGCAGAGTAAGACCGACGTCGGTCAAGAGACCGACGTCGGCAGTATGTAAGACCGATGTCGGTCAGGAGGACCGACGTCGGCAGCAGGGACACCAGCATTTGCAGGTTGGTAGTCAGAGACAGGCGCATGGGAACCGACGTCGGTCGGATGCAGACTGTGGAGTGGCCGAGGTCGGTCACTGTAACGAATTTTGGGTGGACAGCATGTTGTCAAGGAGTCTCAAACACCCATACGGAGGACTGAAGGTGTAAGTAGGCCCTCAAATTCGTGTTCCTCTTTTTTATACTTGTTGCTGATTGTAGAGCAGGAAGGATCCAGGAAATAGGTGGGAGCATGGCAGGTATATGATGTAGAACCAGACGGGAGTTTTGGTAGGTTTGCCAGCTGGATGAAAGCACAGAGACGAATGGATGCCTTAGTAGAAGAATAGAGAGAACGGATATGTGAGATGGAAGACCAGGGCATATGGTCTTGAGGAGCTGCAGGACAGTGGTACCAGGTTTGACAGGTGGAGGACGAAGCATGGCTTCAGTCGATGTCAGGGTAACTACTGTGGTTTGACTTACCAGGGGGATGATGAGTCGCGACATCATTCTGTTACTGTATGTGGATGGTATGTTTTGCTATAGCAGGTTTGTACATACAGGGTTTTGCTGAGCTAAGGGTAAGATTAGTTCAGTGGCATGTCATGAGGAGTTTGGAGCAGCGAAATTCTTTGACATGGGAGGCATGGAGATCACAGGTAGATTTTGTCTCCAGTGGGAGCTGATGTGAATCAGGTGTTAGCGAGGTTCAGGATGCAGAGCCGGAGCACACTAAGGGCTGGACAGGTACAGTGTTCGAAATCACATGAGGTCTGGTATAGACCTGAGTATTCCCATGCAGTGGGAGCTGTCAGAGTTAGGAGCCAATTCAGGGAAGTGAGTTCTCAGGGATTTGAGAGGGACCAGCAGTAGGTGTTGCTATGCAGGGTCAGGACTTCACTACAGGTGTTGTAGGTTTGGATGTGGCAGGGTACTCGGATGACAGGAGGTACACCACGGGATGTGTGGTGGGTTGTCTTCAGGATTGAGCTTGAAGAGGGATACAAACCAGGAAACAGATTAGACGGGGTACAGGTACAGGTACAGTGCAGCTATTTATCTCCAAGTGGGAGATTGTTAGGTTGTGGAGCTAAAAGTTTCACTGATGCAAACAGGGAAGGAGGTTGCTGAGGGTTGCTGAGTTGCAGAGAAGTTGGGGTCGGTCTGATCAGTCAACGTCGACAAGATAGCAGAGAGAAGAAACCGACGTCGGTTATATATCGGCCGATGTCGGTCACCTCCAGGCAGATAGGGACCGACGTCGATCGCCTGTGTGGTTTGACTATGAGTTAATTACGGGCAGTTGGTTGATGAACCAAGTGTTTGCATGGTCAGGGCTAATTATAGACTAAGAGCTGCGGATCTAATTATTGTAATTAGATCTCTAATTATTTTTTGATGAGATCTATATAATAGACTCATGGTTGTATTGGAAAAGTGTTCTAGTTTGAGTTGAGCAAAGTTTGCTCCTTCTGTGTGTGAGGTGAGCAAGGGTGTTCCTCCTAGTTCCACAGGTGTGTAGGATCTTGGTCACAGGTGCATGGCCTATATAAGAGATCTACATGGTAAGTAAGATCGTTGATCTGCAGGTGTGTGTGTATGCGAGGTTCAGACAGAGATCGGCGGTTGGCCAGGGTCCAAGGTGACAGCAACACAACAGGTAGCAGAATCAGGTAGGATCTACTTGGAGTACAGGTGTGTACTCGAATAGAGCAAAGAGAAAGGCAAGGGAGTTCCTTCCATAAGTATGGTCTGTTGAATTGCAGGTTGTTACAGGTTCATGGGAGATCTACTTGAAGTACAGGTGTGTACTTGTGGAGTGCGTGGAGCACAGGAGGTGAACACCAACTCTGTGTTTGAGTTGGGTGTTGGGACCTGAGAGGGAGAGCTTTGGGGAGAAGAGTTACTGTTCACTTGAGGTGTGGGAAACCTCTGTAAGGTGGTGGAGAAGAAGTGGGATCTTCTTTATTGTAATCTTTTCTGTAAAGTGTTAATACAAGTTATGTATTGTCTCTCATATGCTGTGTTATTCTGAATTCTAGTTACTTGGTGAATCTGGTTATTTCCGCATATTATAGTTGCTTGGTATTTGGTAATCAATTGTATGCTTCCGGTGTTGTCGATTCCTGACAAGTGGTATCAGAGCATGTTTTTTGTTCTAGATTCCTGACACTTATTTTACTCAAAGACCATTTTTTTTAGAAGAGAAGTAGTACATAGATGATCTGATACTTATCAAAGCACAAGGCCTCTACCAAGTGGAAATAAAACTAGAGGTAATGCCTTGAATTGATCTACTAAGGAATTTATTTATGAATGGAATAATTTTTGGGGATTGTTTGCATTTTAGGATAAATAAAAACATATCCACTTAAATATCTAGTAGGGCATTTGAAAGATACCTTAGACTTCTATCCCTTAAGACTACTTACAACCAAGTTTTAGCCAATGTTTGGCTTGAGCAAAACATTGTAGAAGGAAATTTAAAGTAATGGTTGGTCAAGGGCCAAATGATGAATCCAAAGGGGGCTATCTCATTCAATTGTATTATCAAGTTTAGACCTAGAATTACGATAGTTATGGCTTTCTTGAATAGGTTATATGGGTTTGTCTGCATTGCATATGTCTTTTTGAATGGGTATCATTGTTGGATATTATTCTAACATTTGAAAAATTAGTTACCCTAGGAGAAATCATTAGTGTAAGATTAAAGACACAAATGTTTCATCTTGATCAGAGGCCAACTAATGGTAGTTTTTATATGATATCATATTTACTAGAAGTGATATTGGGAACTGTCTCTAACACCCCTGGGAAGATATGGAGATCATCAACCGAATACTTGGTAAATAGGATTGGGGAAGACTATTCTTTTATGTTCATATACAAGTACATGAATGAAATTTGAATAATATATGATGAGGTATATCCTCAAGTGTTTTAGGGAATTCATGACACTTCAATACCTAAGTTGTTTGACAACATAATGAGAACCCTTAGCAAAATAGGGGACTATTAATACTACCCCGATGTCACTATAATCAGTATAAAGGGCATGCAAACATCACTGTTATTAATATCGTACCATGTTCTAGATAAAATAGTAGAGCAGGAAATAACATTCCAAATCTATAACAACATTGATGAAGAATTAGGTCAGAAAAATTTGGCCTATTACTTCAAACCTCCTTTAAGCATTGGGTAGCTACAATATGTGATCAGATCACACTTCATCCAAGTTGGCAAGGCCAAGACCTATTATAATTTGAATTTATCACCATTTAGGGAGTGGGATCCTAAGAACAAGATAAGGGGATACCTCTAATACATCAAGGAAAAGAAAAAGGTAAACTTCTCATATGGCCATCAAGAATATGATCATGATGTTGTCTTTATAAATGCAAAAAATGGC
The DNA here is from genome assembly GCA_037957365.1 of Torreya grandis. NCBI lineage: Eukaryota > Viridiplantae > Streptophyta > Pinopsida > Cupressales > Taxaceae > Torreya > Torreya grandis. The sequence continues at coordinate 765,954 of JARHVA010004251.1, forward strand.
ATGGATGTGTGGATTAAGATGAATAATAAGTCTATGTCTATGATTTGGGCTTAGTCCATTCAATATGATTTTAATATGATAGACTAAAAGGCACAAAGTGCATGGAGTCACTAGTTGCCTCCAGCCTAGTCACATGACTCATAAGTGCAAGACTAACCCTCCTCTCTTGTAGCGGATCAAATAGATGAAGAAGAAACTAAATCTAATAGCTAGATGGAATCCAACCCTAAAATAAAAAGAGAGATTATAAGAGGCACCATAACTCCTTAGTTCATGTCTACATGTGTAGTTGATACCACTTAGGCTCTATGCATAACCACAATGAAAGAAAAGTTTACATCTCCAACAAGGGAACAAAAGACCACTTTTGTGATGACACCACTACCACCTCTTACCATAGTTACTCAAATAAGTCTTCTTGAGTTTATTTGAGCTTATTTTAAATCTATTCCAATGGTTCCTTATTCCCTAAGTCTTCTCTAACAAGTTCTCCACCTTCCACAACCATCAATGAGGAGACCTCTCCTCAAGTTATCCCTAACATACCAACTATAATCACTATTTATCCCACCAATATGGTCACAAAAACCATTCCTTCACCATCGCCTTTAGTCATAACTTCCACCACTATTGCTCCTTCAGCTATATCACCATCTTGTCCACCTTACACTCCCCCCATCTTCACTTATCAGAGGAAACCTAGGGGCCTCTCCGCCTCCTATAAATGTAAGCAACTAGTGGAAAGGTCATCATTTGGTCTTCCCACTATAGAAGAAGAAGTTGAGGAAGAGAAGGAAAATGATGTAGAATAAATAGAATAAGTAGAGGAAGAAGAGCCTAAATAGGTTATATATTTAGATTATTATTTAGTTGATAAAGAAGTAGAATACATAGAAGTAGTAAATGGATCAGAAAAAAAAATGAGTGATGGGGATAAATTGGATAAAGTAAAATAATATTGAGTCTTGGAGGGAAACAAGTGGAAGGAGCCCAAAATAATGCCTTATATTAGTAAGTCCTCATAGGTGATCAGATCCAAAGTATTGATGAGTTAGTATATTACATTAGTTCATCTATTATTAGTGTAGAGATTTCAGTTGTAAACTTACCTCTAGCTATTCTTAGAAGTTATGTATCAAGTTTTATTTTTGGTACATCTATTATTTCTCCTAAACAAATAAGGACTCTAAATCTAGTCCACTTTGAGAATTTGGTTACTATTTCCCTCTTTAACCATAAAATGCCAATAGTCTCAAAGAAATGGTTATCTCAATTAGAGCTACCAATGCCCCAATCTTCACCCATGCCATCAACTACCATGACTATGGAAAAGACCCATGGATTAACCAAATTAGTGGTCATAGTCACCCCAATAAGGGAACCATCACCATGTGAGATATTTATTCATCCACCTCTTTAGTTCCTCATTCAAATAAGTGCGTCATTGGTACCCCCAATAATAACACCCCCTTCTATGACTCTTCCACCTTCTACATCCCAAGACAAAGGTCCAAATGAAGAAACTGGGGAACTTATTGTTCTCTAATGGGTAGAGGAAATGTGGGGTATAAGGGATGAGAGACACAATTTGGTTGTTATTGATCTACCCATGGTCTCCACTAGGTTTGATAAGAAGAGTGAAACTATTCAAAAGGTTAGGAAGAGGAAGGCAGTGACTCTCATCTCAAGAGAAATGATGGACTTAGAACAAAGGGAAAACATGTTCTCTTTATCAAATAAACCCAAGAAAAACCCAAATGGTCCCATAGAGTATACAAAGGAATTTTGTGCTTATGTGGATACCATTGGTGAAACCATGAAATATATGTACCAAAGTATTGAGGATGCCTTAAAAAGGTTACAATAGAGAAAAACCATATAGGCTCCTTAGGAAATTATTGATGATGTGCAAAGTGTAGCTACCAAGCTGTATAATGTTTTTAATAACATCCAAACTTCCATAACAGGAAATCAGTCCAATAGAGTGAATGTCTCCAAGTTTTGGCATCAAATGAGGAAATTTGAAAAAAGACTGAATTTCCTAATTCAATATTCCAAAACCAACTCATTTAGTTAACTAAAATTAATGACCATCATAGATGCATCCTGGTGCTTAAATTATGTAATTTAAATAAGTGATGCTTCATTCAATTAGAATAATCAAATGAAGACATTATTGAGACTTTTTTCTAGACATGAGAGTGAGGTCTTGGAAGTTTTAGAAGATATGAGGGTCATAAATGTGATCAGTCCCACACGTGAGCTTGTTAACAAGCCTATTTTTGATAACCTCTTCCAAGCAACTACCAATAACTTCAAGGAGGAAGTTGAAAACATAATCTATATAACCAATGAAGAAATTCTATAATTGTTAAATTTTCCCAAGGACATGATAACAAGAGTCGAAGCCCTAAGAGATAAATTCAAGAGCTTAAAAGTTGAGCAAGAAAGGTTTATGGTTGAAGTTGTAAAATTTTTATAGCCTTCCCTACTCAATTTTGACATTATAAATAAGGAGTTTGAGATAGTAGTTGCATTATTTGAAGATCTTAAGGCAAAGGAGAAGGCTTCAACTTCAGTTCTAACCACTCAACTAATAATCAATGTTCCCATGTTAACATAGAGTGCCTATTTTTCAAAATTCATGGCCTTACACACTCCGATGGGCCCAAATTTGATCTCATAGAGACCCTAATGGTTACTTCAACTACAACTATAGTTAATCCACTGACTTATTCAACAAGTGGTGCTATATCAACACCATAACAAAAATAGCTATGTATATGCATGTTCTTATCAAGTTGGGACTTTATTTCCTAACCTATGTACCTCACATGTATATTTTATTTTTAGATGAAGGGTCTATTGTACATGTTATCATTATACATGCATGACTAGTATCATTTTAAACACATTTTTCTATTTTTGAATTGTAAATTTAGATAAAACTTGAATAGATGAGGTTTTCCTCATCCCAAGATTATATATACTTATAACCTTTTGGTCCCAAAGGGAGGAGAGTTTTGGATAGTAGAATAATAGGAAATTTTGAGAATTTATACTTGACTTGAATTTGATGTGCAAATATTGTTTCTTCTCTATTTCATAGAATGTGTGGGATGTGCGATCATTCTAGTATCTTAGTTATTTGATTGTGTACGAGTTATTTACTAATATAGGTATTAACTTTAAATTATAGTTGATTTGAATGCCTTTTTCATGCTATTTATAATCCCCCTTGTAGATGTGCAATCACAATCTAAAAACATGGCAACCTTTAATTTTTCATGTTTAAGTTTATTGTGTTTTATCTCCCTTTGACTACAAAATATGTTTGAGTGTTGGTATGTTACAATAACTTTCAACAGACATTGGTCTTCTGATTTCTTATACAATCTTAGGTCAGGTACTAGTCTTGAAGATTTATCATCTTATGGGGCCCAAAAGCCTCTTTCCTACCCAACTTAGTTAAATCCATCATCCTTCCATCCAATCCAAGTGTATTTAGGGTCATCCATAGCCAACCCATCCATGTTAGACAATGTGTATCACTCATCATTATTCCACTAATAGTTTGTTATAAAATTGAATACCCTATAACAAATGCCTTGGAGTGAAATATATCATCAATCCTAAAATTTTAGAGGCAACTTATTAAGTTCTCTATGGTATGTATAAAACCCAAATAAACAATTCATAAATAGAGTTAGTTGCTACCCAAAGTCTATTCATTTTATTAAATAACCAAAACCATATTCTCTAGGTAGATGATAAATGAAGGATGACATGGTTTAGGGTTTCAATTATCTTTACATAAGATTCACCAAGAGGGCCCTTGAAAACTAGTCCTCTAGAGTCTATCCTAGAAAAGAGATTTATTCTTCATGTCAAGCCACAAATTTACATTTGCTTTAGGAAGACCCCAAGGGATCCAATTTTTTTTATAGGTGATTAAGGTGTATTAATATGAGATATCAAATTATTTTATCCTTGTTTCACTCAAAAATTTCCATACAGATATCCAAACCATTTTAATCCATCGATCTCCACTGAACTATTGATCTAATGAGAATTCAGGAAGAAGTTGAAAGAAATTAGAAGATCAAAGGAATTATGAGCTACTGATATTTTACATCTTCTCTAAGGGCCCATACACTTTGGGTTTCAATCCAATAATTAAAAACTAGAGGTCCCTATAGGTTTGAAAAATACTCTTTTAAAATGTTGAAGGATGATTGTAGAGAGGGCCCACACTAGACTAGGCATCCTTCTATAAATTAACAGATATACCATTTTTAATATCTCAGCAAAAGGAGTTAGAGATAAGGTATTTACATTTCTAAAGGAAGTTTAATATGTGAGACTTATACATCCAATGCTCTGTACTAAAACTATGGGTGAAATAATCTATGTTATTAAGATAATTTCTTTGGAGCAAGATGCTCCAAGTGTTACCTTTGTCCTGATAGATTGTCCATAGAAGTTTTTCTCTTAGAGATACATTCATCTTGAAAAAATATGAGTCCAACCCCATATTTTTATTTATGCAAGCATACCTCTTACCATTTCATTAAGTTATTTTCTTAGACTCATAATGACCATTCTAAAGAATTTTCATATTGTTAGTTATTTTGGATTTAACACTAACTAGAGGTTCTAAATTTGACATCATATAGATTATACTTAGAGAAAAACTTGAATTATTTGAATTTTACTACCCAAGAGATCCATTTTTATTTCCAATAATCCACCTTATTCTATATGTTTTTGGTCATGTTATCCCAAAATTCTTTTTTCAACCACCCATCAAAGAGGGTGTCCCCAAGTATTTTTTAAGAAGAGAACCTAAAGAAAATCCAATAATTTGCTTTATCTTAGCTTATCTGCAGGGTGAAGCGTGGAGGAAGAAAATAATGGATTTCTAAGGATAAATATCCTCACCTAAAGCAGACTGATACCAATCTAAAATTTTATTTAGCAATCTAGCTTCCTGAATGTAAGCAAAGTTTCCTAGAATTATATGATCTACAAATTTAATTTGAGAGATGTTTACATTCTGAGTATTATTGAAGAGTCTAATGAGATTTAGTAATTTTACCTTTAATAAGGCTCTACCCAAGATTTTTGCCATGATGATGAAGAGGTAGAGAGAGATAAGATCTCCTTGACATAGAAATATTTAAGTATTTAAAAATACAGTAGGGACTCTATTTATAAGAAGAAAAAAAACATAGGAGTAGAAACACAATACTTGATCCAATCACACCAGGCCTCTAGGAACCCAAATTTTGTACAAATTTTGAAAAGAAAGATCAAGTTAACCCTATCATATGTTTTGTTGATATCAAGTTTTATGATCATTAGTAGGCCTCTTTATTCAATTTAGTTGAGTTAATTAACTCGTGCAAAATAACCACTCCATCTAAAATTTGTCTATTTTGGACAAAACTTCCTTGTTATTTTGAGATAAGAAGAGGAAAGAGGATTTTGAGATAATTCTCCAAGAATTTTGAGATAATATTATAGATGGTGTTGTACCAAGGTATAGGTCTGAAGTTGTTTAGAGAGTCTGTGTTAGCTTTCTTGGGGATTATAGCTAGAAAGGTGCAATTAAAATCCTTAAGATTTTTTTATTGAGGATCTGGATTCATTGGTAGCTTTGAGAATATCCTTATTTACAATTTTCCAAAAGTGTTTTAAAAATATTGGAGGGAACCCATCAAGACCCGAGTCTTTATCATTATCTATATCTAAAGCCCAGTCTGGATTTATTTTTCTATGAAAGGCCTCATTAAATCAAAATTATGTTTATCATTGATAATTATTGGAATAATATTCATAAATTACTATTGATCCAAAGTAAAATTTGGTGAGGGGTACTTAATGAAGTTTTTAAAAAATGGGCAACGTCATTTTTAATCACAACCAAATTTCAATATAAGGACCACTGCTAGCTTTGAGTTTTGAGATCTTATTGTGATTATGAGTAGCTAGCATTTATTGGTGAAAATTTTTAGTGTTACACTCTCCTTCCTTAAGCTATAACTCTCTAGATTTTATTTCCAAAAAAACCTTTCTTTTACCAAAATTGAGTTCAACTTTGCATTTAGTTTTTTTTACCTAAGAAGTGAGGTTTTGTCATGACCAACCCTATGCACTTGGTCTTGAAGACTTTGAATATCAAACTCAATGATGGTCTTTATCCCTAAAGATGTTCCCAAATATTTTTTTGTTCCATTTATGGAGGTGTTGTCTAACATTTTTTCAGCTTGTGAGATACAATAAACATTCAGGTGTTGTCTTTAGGGGTTAGTTCCTTCCACCAATATTTCATAAGGTTCATTAGATTTGGATCCTTGAGCCATATCGGTTTGAATTTGAAAGGTGTGCTAGAATGAGATATGTCTCTTTTGATAGTGAGTAAAATAGGTAAATGGTCAAACCCCAAGTTTTTTAGAATCTTTAGGTGAATTATCCAATTTTGATTTAGGTAATTATTAGAGACCATGAATATGTCAATTTTTTCAACAATGTTTCCAAAACCAGCCCTTCTGTTAGTCCAAATAAAGGATCCATATTTAGGCTTAATGTCCCAAAGATTATTTTCATTGACAAATTTAATGAAGTATAATTGGGATTGAGTATTTATTTGAATCCCACCTCTTTTCTCATGATGCTTGTTTGTTAGCATGTGAGTGTATTGGTGCTCGACTTATGTGTGCAATGGAGTATTTTTGTTAATGCAATTTGTTTGTGGAAAATACCTCTCCTTGTCCATATTTGGCCTGGTTTGTCTTGGATTAGCAAAATGAAGCTTTTTATAACCAATTTAGCATTATAACTCTACATAAAGCAGATTGTTAAATAATGGGCTTGGCACTTGTATTTATAAGTTCTCCAACTAACCCTAACACAAGTGTAATTAGGTTACATTTTAACCATGGTTAGGTTAGGGATGGGAAAAGTAATTAATATTTGGGATAGATATCTCATTTATTAATCTAGACTTGGAAATAAACTAGTAGAGGTAAAAACTTAAAATCAATCTAACTCTAAGGTAAATGGTTTGGAACACTTGATCTAGCAAAGTGAATTAGGTCTTGAAAACAAACTTCAACTAGGTCCATGGAAACAAACTTGATCTAAGCATGAAAATTTTGAAACACTCTTAAGTCTAAGGATCCTTATTTGAAACAAATGGCACACTTGGTCTAAAATATAAACTTGGAATCAAGGTAAGACATGGCAAGAAAAAACTTGGTCTCTAGGCAAAGGTATTTAAAAATCAAACTGAAAATCAACCCAAGTTCCACAATCTAAAGATAGAAAGGTGAACCACTCAATCCCAAGTTGTAAACAAGACTCAAGCATAAACCAATTGTTTTAGATTTGAACTTCAAAAGATAGATTTAGAATGACATTTTGAAAGACTTGGATTTTTAAATGAAAAATGGCCTAAACTCAAATGGGAAGCATAACAACACCTTTTATAATGAAGGTACATAGATGGTTTAGAAATTGGTTTTGAACAAAGGTAATTGTCTTGAAATAAATTGGGCAGCGTGATAACATCTCTTTGAACAAGTGTATAAAATGTCATTTTAAAAATCTCTAAGGCAAATGTTTGGAGTAATTTTGATAGTGTAACACTTCTTAACTCAAAGTGGAGTGTGAAACATGTGTTTTGTGTTGAAGATTCTTGACTTTTTTTTTAATGTTTTTTGACATAAGAAGTAATTTTATACCCTAAAAAAATATAAGTAAAAGAATAAGAAAAGCACCAAGTACACGTCCTACCCTAAAAATTTACAAGGTTGCATAGTCTATGCCAACGTTTCAATCGATATAATAATGCTCAAAAGGAAATTATTGTTAATACAAAAAAATAAGAGTACATGTAGGTATATTTTTTAAGCCCCCATCTATTTCTTGAGTATTGATACGTGGCATGAACTTAGAGTGTCAAAGAAACTCAATATTTGGATAGATATTTCATGGCAAGTGGGGTTGATCTAAATTTAAAATTTTCAAAGCATTCTAGATGTTCCACATGTGTATCTAACATGAAGGATTAATCATGTTAAGTGGATGGTTACCACCTAGATTGTTATGCAATGGTCTAGTAATTTGCATAATGAATTCACCCATGTATTTCTTAATGAATTCTGATGTCTAGTACATACAAACTCTGAGGACCTATTAGACTAGTTGGGCTAACCGCTCACCACTATCCCATCCAATAGTTTGTTTAATTTGTATACCCCATCAGGGAATAGGGTTAGAACATTGTCAAGAGATGAAAACATAGGTTAAAGTCCTCCTATAGCACTCTTGAGGAGGCTATGAAATCCCACTTACAATCCAATGCTAAAAAGAAATAAATGAAATTAGAAAAACTTTAGGGTCATTTCTAGGTCAACCAAGTCACTCAGAGCTTGGGGAGAGCATACACAAATTTTATTCACTTATATGACTTAACCAAACAAGAAAAAATGATGTGCTTTTGATCACCCAATTTCCCTAAATGGGTTAGGGGGAGAGCATGCAGGAGAAGTTTTGCTAAAAAAGAAACTAATCTAGGAAAGAAATTAAGTACTTTTGTAAAAATGGAAAGTTAAAAGCAAAAGCTCTGAGGAGCACTAATCTAATGTTTGTTTGTTTTTAGAGAAATTAATGAAATTTCAAGTTTGGCCCTTTGTGTTTGAACTTGTAACTTTGAAAAACAAAAGGTAAAATTATTTTGTAAGTAAATTTTAAGCACCAAAAAGACAAGTGTGAATGACTTTTAAAGTGATTAAAATCTTCTCCCTTTGAATTAGTTTCCTATAATAAATGTTAGGGGATTTACTTGTGTTTGTTTTAAATATTTATTCCAAAAAAAACATTCACTTTTTAAGCTCTTGGTTTTTTGACTTAAAATGAAGTTGTCTTTTACAAAATAAAGCGAAGTAATCATTTTCCTACAAAACTAACATAAACAATTTTTTTTTGGTAAAATCACCATTTAGTAGGAGTGAAGTTGCCAATTAGATTAATCAAAGTTATTATTTTCCTTAATATATCACATAAACATAGAGGATAGTTACCTGATAAAGTCATCATTCTCGAGGGATGAAATCGTTGTTTATATCAGATGAAGTCATTGTTTCCAAAAAATATGCCTAGGTCAAAGTTGTAAAAAAGCAAGGGTGAAGTAGTTGTTTCTATCAAAGTTGTTAAAACCCAGTAGTGAAGTCACCATTTATTAGAGAATAAAGTTGACAACAAGACACAGGAAAACTGGTGAAGTCACTGATTAGTAGTGGTAAAGTCACCGAAATGTAGTCAAGTAAAAACATAGACTTTTAAGGTAAAAAATCTAAAAACGAAAGTTGTAAGTGAACTTTTCTTGGATTTTAAAGGTCTAATATCACTCCCTTAGTGCATGTAGGGTACATATTCCCACCAAGAATGTCATTATGTAGCATAGGATTATTAAGGTGATTGTTAGCTTTCTCTTGTTAGTGTAATTACAAAAGCCTAATATTAAACAACTCTATGAAATAAATAACTACTTGCCTAAGTACTTGGGTGACCAATAACAAAGCTAAGCACAAATACAACTAAGAAATAAATACAAAAAACCACCTTTACCTCCTTTGTAAAATGATGTTTGTTTTTTGGCATGTGAGTGTGTTGGTGCTTGACTTATGTGTCCAATGGAGTCTTTTTGTCAATGTAATTACCTTATGGGTAGAACCTCTCATTGTCCATGTTTGGCTTGGCTTGGCTTGGCTTGGCTTGTCTTGGCTTGGTTTGGAAAAATGAAGCTTTCTATAATAAATTTAGTATTATAACTCTACACAAAGAAGCTTGTTAAACAATGGCCTTGACACTTGTATTTATAGGTTCTCTAACTAACCCTAACTCAAGTGTAGTTAGGTTATATTTAACCATGGTTAGGTTAAGGAGGGGACAAGAAATTAATATTTGGGATAAAGATCCTATATATTAAGCATGACCCTCTATTTATAAATTTAAGGCTTTAATGGAGATATTTTCTAATTCCTTGACTTTGAGGATGATGACATCATCATGACCTCATTTTTATTGAAATTTCCTTTTTACAAAATTGATATTCACTAATTTCACATGGAAATTTCACTTAAGTAGATAATTGCATTTGCTAAGTTAATTCATTCTACTTAGGTTTTTGTAATTTTAGGAATTGGTTAAGTTCCCCGCTTAATGGATCCAAAGGCCAATTTAGTAATTTGTTAGGTCATAATTTGACTAGAGATGAATTCATGGGATGTTATCAATATGTAAAAGATAATAATCTAAATAATAATGCCTTAACATGATTCTAGGCACTAATGTTTGATGCGCAGATGAAATTAGGACATTCAGTGATTCCTAGGATTAATTCACATTGTTTGGTAGAAATCAATCTAAAGTCCAGTTGGAACATGGTTGTGGCCAAAATGGGGTGTCAACACATGTCAATGTCACACTTGTAGGGAAACAATGTTTGATGAGAAGCTTGTGATGACTATGATAGGTTTGAATATGTCCTTGTAAACCATCCACTTAAAAATTTGAGGCATACCATACAAGATTAAAAAATGATCTTAAATCACATTCCTTTCATTTATTTTTTATTTTAATTACTATTTTATGGTAATAAAAAAATTTGTAACACATATGGGTAACAAAAAAGCTATGTTTTTTGTTACATAGGTTTCTCAGTAATGGGGAAAGGAGGGTTTGAATAGGGAAAAGACATTTTTGCTATGATTTCCCATGTTATACTTGCATGGCTTCCATGTGCTTCTCACCAACTGCTGCACTATCCAGTGAAACAGTGCCTAAAATAGATGGAGAACACCTACAATCTTGGGGATACTCACATCCTAAAAATAGATCGCTTCAATCAAGAATCTCAAAAATTTAAAGATGAAGTAGATGAATTAAGAGACAAATAGGCCCTTTAAAAGTCAAATATGAGCTTAGCTTATTGCATCCACCATTCAAGATAATGAAATTCTCATCTTGAATTTAGGGTTTTGAACATGTTTTTGCATTAGATCGTGTAGGCATGGGGATAGATCAGTTCCCTTTATTTTATTTTTTATTTTTATATTATGTACAATTAGATGAAATCCATACCCTATTTTAAATCTCTTTCTTTGTTACAAGCATGGATTATAGTGGTGAAGGTGAAGTGACCAATTGCACTTTTGTAAGCTACAATTATCTCTTTCAATAAACATGATATTTTAATAGTATTTAGAATCCAATTTAAAGTTTGTGCATTTGATTTTCCCTTTGTTTATATTCTAATTTTCATGCATTATGTGAAATATGTAGGTAGTATCATTTTACATTGGCTGAATCAATTGTTTGTATTTTAATTTTCACCCCTATGAATGTTAAAATATCTAATTTTTATTTAATTCTTAGTCAAATGGTGATGTGAATCTTCTATTATTTACAAGTGAATATGTGTTATTTACAAGTGAATATGAGTAAAACAAATTCATGGTTTTCCATATAATTAAATAAAAAATATAAGGAATTAATCTTATATATTAAGTAAGTTTGGTAAAAGCAATTTTCTCCTATATTTATTTTGGTGTGCCTTTCAAATGACCTACCTTCAATATGTTGTATGCTGTAGAAGAGAGATTATGTAAATGGTATGATGCACTTAGTATACTTGAAAGCCAATGTTTCTAGCTTTAATTTTTGGACACCAAAAAAAAAAATTTATCTTCCAAACTTTAATGTCACAAACAATATTGTATGGTTGTGAGATTTGGGGCCTAAACTTCATAGTACTAGTAGGGATTGAGTTGATAGATTTCTTATTTCAATTTTATCCAAAAAAATTGAGATAAAAATATTCAATTCCATTTTCAATTATTATTTTTGAATTTGGTACTCATCTCACTCATATTTCAGTTGTTTTCCATGTAGTGATGTTACTTCACAAATTAAAATGTATGGTAGTTAAAATAATTGGTCATAAAAAAATCCATTCAAGGGTATTTAATAATTTATGAGATGTGTGAATAAGGTATTAATAACATGTGTATGCCTAACTTACACCTTTCGTATTCTAGATAACCAAATTTGGTACAAACCTTGTTTACAATAAATTTTTATGTAACTTTGCATATAGAAAACCTAAATTGTAAATATGGAACTTAGTGGCTCATTTGTCTTAGTATTTTGAATTGTCTTATTTAATTTGCTTGGTTGTGTGACATCTCATTTTATTATTTTTAGCTTGATTTATTATTACTATAGGGATCCCTAGATGTTTTACCTAACTATGAGTCTTCTTAGGCTTAGGGGCAATTCTAGAATGTATAGTCAGTAAAGTTGACATTAATGACCATAAATTACAAAAGTGTCATAGGTCCCTTTTCATAGTCTTTTGGGCATGTTTCCATTTTGGACTATTGGTTATGCACGTTTCCATTTTGGACCATTGGTTGTGCACGTTTGATTATTTTTTGGTCAGCTTTTATACACCATTGATTCCCCAATTTAAAATTTGAGATCTCTCTATCTACAAGGTTACTAGAAGGCATTTAGGGACAAACATTCATTATTAAAAAATATTAGATAAATTGTGCACTATGCCCACAATAAGGATAAGGTTAAATCTAAAGTTTACAAAGGTCAAAATTACATTTACATGCTTGTACCAAGGAAAAAATAGGAGAAAGATCATCTAGACTTGCATTCACAATTATGCACACATATGTTATAGGGAGAAATAATTTCAAGTTTGAGTTCTCTTTGAAGTAGTGGTAAATTAGTGTAGTACTTGGTTAATTATTGGGGATTAATGAAGGTCAATCCAACTCAACTCTTCCACTAGTTGTCCCTATTTTACATTTCTCTATTAGACATAATTAGGTCTTGAACAAGGAGAGAAGATACATATACATATGTACAAATCCAAATACAAGTATGTGTATAAAAGAGCATTACAAATACATTCACATCATTTCAATTGAAAATAGTGATGCTTAGGGCTCATGGATAATAATGTCACATTTGGTCAGTAACATTGATGGAGTTTCCTAGGGCTACGTGAGTGACATATGAGGATCTAATAGTCAGTTTCTAATCTAGATACACACATTTTTTCCACAGGGTATTGACAGAGTACACATAAATTTAGAATACATAATAGATTTGTAATAATCTAAGAGATTTCTTACCCCTTTTTGTTTAATTATTTCTATATTTAGGTTATGTGATAATTCATAGGAGTATTCAGTTTTTATAAGTACACATTACATGAATCTGAATTATACATAGTTTATATTTTAATCAGTATTATGTAATCCAAATTAGGGCAACACACATTGGTCATACTTTACAATTTAAATTAAATTTGAGTTTATATATTAATTAGAATTGCATTAATCCAAATTAGGGTAAAAAATATTGGTGAATTTGTATACTATATATAATTGTGCAAAGCCCTAAGTCTTGTTAGGGTTATTCCTACCACTAAGGTTTAAGATTTATGCATTAGATTTGATTATAAATATAATTTATGATTCCTACATTATATGTGGCCCCAAATTTAGGGTTTTTAATCTCTAAAACCCTAAAATTTCAATATATGTTTGCCTATAATTAGGCCTTACATATGTTTTACATGCTTTGTTGGATCTTGTTAAATTCAAAATGAATAACCAATCTCAAACCCTTAGTATCCCTCACCATGTAGATTTTCTATTATATAGTAATTCCATCATGTATGCTTGTGATAATGAGCATACTAATAATCAAAATTGTACAATTAATAATCCTAAATTTATATATAAGGAACACATTGGTGAGGGAGATGATTATGAGAATGAATATCAAGAGGATTGGTACAATAGTGAAGAATATGATGAAGAAGGAACTAAATAAACTAATTCTAAAATAGAATAACTTAGTTCTCCTACTTAATTTTTAAACTTTTCTCTTAATCACACACTATAATAAGAAGGAAATAATAATGCGTTATCTCATATTTAGCACTTGAATAAAATACAATAACACCATGCATAAATGATGCACATTTAGATGCTCATGATGTGTTGCCTTGAAATAATATGTCTACATGTGATTATACTTTTAGTAACATAAAAATGTAGGAATTACTTTTTGTAAAAAAATATCCATTTGACATGCATAGTTTGTCACAACAGTTTGCTAAATAAATTCATCTCATTATATGTTACAAGATGCAAGGACATAGAGCATGCATTCCAAATAATCTTATTAGTACAAAATAATATGATACTTCTCCTTCTCTAGAAATGGAAAATGATACAAATAAATGTGATATTTCTTCTCTTTCTCTAGAAATGACAAATGCTAAAAAAGAATATGATACCTCTTCTCTTTTTTTAGACATGGAAAATGACACAAAAGAATGTGGTACTTCTTCTCCTTATATAGAAATGGTAAATGATACAAATGATTTTGATATTTTTTCTCTTTCTCTAGAAGTGGAAAATGATAAAAATGTGTGTAATGTTTATCTCTCCCCTCTTTAAAATTTGTGTGAAAATATTTATTTACATGAGCCTTCTATTGAAACAAAATGTGATGCATCTACTTTGGAACTTACATGTAATGATGATTCATGTTATGCAATGATTTCAAATTAAACAATGAGGGTTCTCTAGAATATAATTATAAACAATGCATTGATATTGGTGATGAATATATTGTGCCTATGTTTAGAGTAAATAGTGAGTTAAAACCAATGAATGAACCTTTCCAGAAAAATAATATTCCTACTAACCAAATATTTTCTATGATGCATGACATCGGTGACCTCCAAAATCAAGTACTTTATCTTACTAAATAATATCAACCTTGTAATGCCAATATGAATGATAATGTCATTTTAAGATAACCAGTCACATGAATTGTATTTAATTATATTTATCCTAAAAAAATTATCATGCCAAAATTTAAATTGTTTGATGACTATGGAGATCCTCTTAGCCATTTAACTCAATAGACACTCTCTTTTGGGAAATGTTGTAATGATGGACATATACTATTAAAAACATTCCACAAGAATTTATAAGATGAAACTTTAAATTGGCTACATAGCCTCCCTAGTGGCTCCTTGCCTTATTTTAAGAAACTAGAAGAGGATTTCTTATCCATATTTAATAGGCAAAAGGTTATAAAATTCACATTAGAACATCTACAAAGTCTAAAGCAAGGTCATGATGAGCTTGTTGAATATTATATTATAAGATTTAATAGTACATTACACTCTTTAATGTATTAACCCTTGAATTTGGGAAAAATAACAATATTTAGTATGGGCCTTATGTCTCCACTTAAGAAAACATCACTCTATAACTCCTATCTGAGAGACTTTACATGGATATTTTTAATTATGCCTCTAATCTCAATTTTGATTCCTACAAGGCAACAATTTATAGTGGTTCAACACCACCTTCACCTAAGAAGGAAGTTACTCACAAAGAATTTGTACATGAGGAAATTAATCATAAGGTACACAAGAAATAAATTCCAAATGTGATCATAAATAAGGTGGTGGAACCAAAGGTGTTACCTCCTAAAATTCTAGTTAAAGTCCTATATACAACACATAAAAAAGGACATAAGTTATAAGATTTATGTCACCATGAAGGCACCTACTGAAACTAAGATCCAACCACGCAAGTTTCATAATTTCAAAGATCAACCACATGAAATTTAACAAACATTACTTGATTAAAACATAATCAATTTATCTTCTAAATATTACCGTCTTCCTCATAATCTTAAATGAGTGAAATCTAAACCATTATGAAATTATCACCATATTAATGGACATCATGAAAATGATTGTTATACATTGTGATAACTACTTATATAACTTGAAGATAGAGGAGTTATTAAATTTGGAGAACTTAACACTTGATCAACAAGATTCCCTTATCCATCTTATTCTAATACTCATCCAATGAAGATTGAGATATCCCATGGCACTCCTATAAAGGAACCAATGGTCCATTGGAATTCTAAGGAAGATGTTGTTAGGATTAGATCTTCATCTAGTTCATATTCTATAAGGATGGATGTTTTTCAATATGTTTCTATCAAGGAACCAATGGTAATTCAAGTACTTATTAAAGGCAAATGTAGAAAAGGCATTGTTGTAGATGATAAGGAACAACACATACATGCACATGGGTATTTCTTAAGATCCTGGGATATTAGTATTGATATTTATATCATACACACAAAAAATGCCATGGAGTATGTTACTATTCCAATCTCTTTAGGATTTAATACAATTGATACAATATTATATGTATACAATACTATTGCACAAGGCAATGCCGCATTTGGAAAATCATGGCTACAATAGATGGGAATAGAGTTTGACAAGATTCATATGAGTATATATTTTACTTTCCATGAGGTATTACTTAAAAATTAGAATTATAAAGCAACTATGAAGAAAGTTTCAGTTACAATACATCCAATGAAAATTTGGGTACCAAAATAACAACAATCAATAATAAAGCAAGATGTGTAATTAGTAAACAGCATTTCACAACAAAAGTAGGAAAAGGAACCATTTAAAGTTGTTTATAAAAAGGTTCATCAACTAGTTATAAATGATTACAATGCATTCTTATTCTCGAGTGGTTGGTCAAATCTCTTTTGAGTGATAATTTCATGGGTTAGTCTCATATATACATGTTTGATGATTAAGAAGTAAAAATTATTCTACACATTTAATTCATGTAATATGCAAATATAATATTCAAACCACATATAATATGATAAATTAAATATGTACAATTACAAATAAAGAACATAACAAGTATGTATATCCAAAAAATGTTTACAATGATAACAAATTCAATCAATAATTAGGAATATATCCCTTAATCATCAGACTCACCCACATCACTCCCTATATAACCAATATCCCTTAAGGATGACACACCACTATCACCCCTAGAAACTTAGGATTGAGACCTATGATGACTCTCTCAATCCTCCAAAACTCCTAATCTAGTCAATACCCTAACATGTTCAACCTTCAAGCTCACATAATGACCTAAAATTTATCTACCTAAGTCACCACTAGTACTGAATGGTGGATGCATATAATATATAGCTTCAACATAATCTATGTCATCCCTTTCTCCTGATACTATAATATAGGTTATGACCACAATATCAACTCAATCAAACAAGGGTGCATAAACACTCATAATATCAGTGACACAATCAACTAGATTTCCTCCAATGACATCCTCCAGAATGTAATGAGTTATGGTACTATATCCACATCCACTAGATTAAACAAATACTCATCACCTATAAAAACATGGTAGATATATAAGACACAAGAAACTTATAATAAGAACTAAGATTAAATGCAAACATACTAATATACATATATAAACTTGAGTAACTATATTGGAAGCTAGAGTAGGATTTGGTGCAACAGAACCTACTCCTCCATCTATTCTATCACCTCCTCCTTGAGTTAGATCCAAGACATAGGGATAATTTTATACAATAGCAAAAATGATGGACCATTTAGTATTTGTATGCAATGGTAAATGCAATAGATATACAAATCAATCCTCGCTCGGAGAATATAAATCTTATTTACACTTTCAATTGTGGATACATTAGATAATCAGGGTCATGACTAAGATGGATCTGCTAGACCTATCTAGGGGATATTTTACAATAAATAATATCATTAAGGAGGGTTCCAAAGCCTCCAGTCAAGAAAAACTATTCAGTAACCCTAACTAGGTCCTATGTTTTCATATTCACTATACTAATAACAAGTAAAGCAAAGTTTAATCTAGTGCTCACCAAATCTTGTAGCACAAAGTGGGGTTATTAAACATAAAAGTAAACATGCATAAGAGAATCCTAATTAAGTTATGTATAGGTAAAACCGTAATGCATAGAGAGAGCAATATATTCAAAATCTATTACTTGTGCTACTTCTATCTACTAAAGAGAGGAGCAAAGTTAGAGATAATTACCTTGAAGATAAACCCATCGAGACTCAATCTCTCCTTTGTCCAAAGGTTCTTGTCAAGATTTTTTTGTGGTTTGTAAGGATCACTAAGAAAGGCCAAATCATCTGAGACTTTCTCTAAAAGATAATATTCTTCTCCAAGTAGAAACCCTAAGCTAAGACTCCTCAAGGAGAATGGAAGAAGCACAGATTGTAAAGAAGCACAAATGAATAATTAATTCTTGTTGTCTCTTTAAAAATGGTGAAATGAATGTGTTCATATTGGTTGATCTAACCCTAAACCCTTCTGAAAGTTTAGGCTGACAAGGTTGACCTAGTCGACCTAGTATCATAATTGAAAAAAAAAAATTAGGTCATGGACTAGGTTGACCATGGGCTAACCTAATCCATAGTAATCTTTGTCAATAAGGATACAAGGTCAATGTGGCCAACTATGTCATGTAAACTTCCAAAAAGGGGTTTAGGTTAGGGAAAGGGATAATGAAGGTGACAAATGACTAGAAGATGGTGTAAAATATGAGGCAAAGCTTAGGGGAATGTTTTTAGGAGATAGTTGGATTGATGAAAAGTGGTAATAAGGGACAACAAACCTATGAAGCACCAATGGTCTGCCCACCCCTTTCCCATGCACCCCTTAAAGCATGCACTTAGAAATATTGAGACTCGATGAGTTCTTACAATTTAGAAATAATCAATAATTGATAAAGTTTGAAAATATTGTGTATACATATGCCCCACTCAAATCTCATCACGTGTCACTCAGGTGCAACATGGGATGGTGATTCAAGAAAGAATATAGTAACACAAAATGTTAAAGCTAAAATAATGTTACAGTATTTTAAAGCATAAAAATAACTAAAATTAAATGATGGGAAGGAAAATAAATGAAAAATAAAATGTATGCATATCTTGACTTACCTTTATTGTTGGATGGTTATCTGTTGTGTTTTTAGTTTTGATTGTGGAGGATGTAGAGCTTGCTTTCGACAAACCCAAGGATATAAAAATAAAGAGATAAAACAAACAAATAAAGGAAATCCAAGATAATTGGTGCTATGTGGACTAAACATACTTATAAATTTGGCAAGCTGGGGTGACAAGTGATATGTTAGACCAAATGGCCAAGTCAAAATTTAGAGTAAATTGGGTAACCGAAAAGCCAAGGCTACTAAAGATTGAAAAACTCAAATAAGTAAACCTAGAGTAAGAAAGGCAAACTCACCAAATGATAGGACCTAGGTTCCCCAAAGATCTGACACAACTTGTCAAATTTAAGAGCACATATGATTACCTTTGTATAAGCAACTAAACATGCGGAATTATACCAAAAGTACAAGTAACTAGAAATAGAAACAACATAGAATATGAGAGGCAACACACAATTGTATTCAACTCAATTAGAAGGAAATTACAACAAAGAGATCACACTCTTTCATCCACTTCGTGGGCATACCATTAATCTTCCCTCAAGAGTTATCTTCTCTCAATACAGGTCACAACAAATGGCTAACACAGAGCTGTTGTTCACCTCAACCAGTCAGTACAATACTGCCAGTACAACTGAGTACGAACTGGTACTCCAAGTAGATCTCCCCTGATCTTGCTCCTTGATGTGTTGCTATCACCTTTGATCTTTCTCCCCCATAGATCTACTTTTGACCTCGCACACACACACCTGCAGACCAACCTGATCTTACTTACCCATGTAGATCTTCTCCCTGATCTTGCAACACCCTGCAGATCAAACCTGATCTTACATACCTGGAAGAACCCCTATGATTCCACCAATGGAAGAACTCTTCTGGTTCTACACATTACAATACAGCCCATGATTCTATTATATAGATCTCATGCATACAATAATTAGACAAGCTGCTCAAGACTCGAACTAGTCTTTAACATGCAAAAAACTGGTTCAACAAACTAACTGTCTGTCAACAAGCAATTCTGGAACCGCACAGGCGATCGACGTCGGTCCCTGTCTACCTGGAGGTGATCGACGTCGGCTGACTCTTGACCGATGTCAGTTTCTTTCTGTCGAACCCTGAGCGATGTCAGTTGCGGCTTGCTGACGTTGGTGACTGTGACACTCAGAAACCTCCTCCATGTTTGCATCTGGGTGAAGCTTTTAGCTCTGCAACCTAACAATCTCCCACTTGGAGATAAACAGTTGCACCTGTACCTATACCAGTACATTGTCTAATCTATATCCTAGCTTGTATTCCTCTTCAAGCTCAATCTTAAAGACCAACCACCACACACCCTGTGGTGCTACACCTGTGTCTAAATTTCTCCATTCTCAGCTTACCTTCTTCTGCCATTGCTATAATCCCACTCAAATAGAAACCCCTATGAGTAACCTGTAATCAAAAACACTAACTAGATCTGAACCACTTGTTAGTCAACCTCACTCTGAGAACGTCCAACCTCGCTCTGATACCAATTGATAGGGCCTAGGTTCCCCAAATCTCTGACACAACTTGTCATATTTAAGAGCACATATGATTACCTTTGTATAAGCAACTAAACATGCAGAATTATACCAAAAGTACAAGTAACTAGAAATAGAAACAACATAGAATATGAGAGGCAACACACAATTGTATTCAACTCAATTAGAAGGAAATTACAACAAAGAGATCACACTCTTTCATCCACTTCGTGGGCATACCAGTAATCTTCCCTCAAGAGTTATCTTCTCTCAATACAGGTCACAAAAAATGGCTAACACAGATCTGTTGTTCACCTCAACCAGTCAGTACAATACTGCCAGTACAACTGAGTACGAATTGGTACTCCAAGTAGATCTCCCCTGATCTTGCTCCTTGATGTGTTACTGTCACCTTTGATCTTGCTCCCCCACAGATCTAATTTTTACCTCACACACACACACACCTACAGACCAACCTAATCTTACTTACCCATGTAGATCTTCTCCCTGATCTTGCAACACCTTGCAGATCAAACCTGATCTTACATACCTGGAAGAACCCTTGTGATTCCACCAATGGAAGAAATCTTCTGGTTCTACACATTACAATACAGCCCATGAGTCTATTATATAGATCTCATGCATACAATAATTAGACAAGCGGCTCAAGACTCGAACTAGTCCTTAACATGCAAACAACCGGTTCAATAAACTAACTATCCGTCAACAAGCAGTTCTGGAACCGCACAGGCGACCGACGTCGGTCCCTGTCTGCCTGGAGGTGACCAACATCGGCCTACTCTTGATCGATGTCGGTTGCTTTTTGTCGACCCCTGACCGACGTCGGTTGTGGCTTGCCGATGTCGGTGACTGTGACACTCAGCAACCTCCTCCATGTTTGCATCTGGGTGAAGCTTTTAGCTCCACAACCTAACACCAAATCAAACCAAGGATACATGTCAAAAAGGATGGGAATCAAACATTAATGTGAAATTAGTAATAATTCTTACTTAAACAAAGATGGGTAAGTGAAAATGGTAAAACAATATTAACGAGTGAGTAGTAACAATCCTCACTCAATCATTAATGGAAAAAGTACATGAAAGGAAAAACAACATTGGTGAGTAAGAAGTAACAAGCCAACCTCACTCAATAATGAAAAAAGGACATGAAAGTATAAATTGACTCAGGTGCCCAAAAAAAGGGTAGTACAACAATGACAAATGATAAAAGAAAACAAAGTGATGCCAAAAATGTAGAGCCATGGTATAAAGGAGATAATCCATAGTTGTTCAAACATATTGCTTTGTTCTAAAGATAGATAAAATTGAAATGAAGTAGTGTTAGCATGTTTTTAATATGTGAATAAACGGGGATATAGAAGAAGGGAAAATAGATTTAGAATCACACTTGGCTATCAAGGTGGGGGGAATGAAATGGGTGGAGGGGAGAATGAAGGAAAAACCAAGGAGAACTCTTTATTGAACTTAAGACACTCAAATTAGGTTTGTCAAAACAAGAGGACTTTCAACCTTAAGGATTATAAAGAACTTCTCCTAGCCACACAAGTCTTAGGTCAAAAAATAAGTATGTAGATCATCCCATTAAAGGCTATAAGCATGAAAATTAAAATGGACATACCTTCCCACAACGTATTCCCTATTTCTCAGGAACCCTTACAGAGTTGTCAGTCTACTATGAATATTGGGTATTTGTGTCAGAAAGTAGATAGCACCATAAATTTTATTGAACTCTCCTATTCCAATCTACTATCCTACCACATCATAATAGACCTTGGCTCTATTGTGAGGCCAATAATGTAGTTTGAGCTTCAATTAGAGATAGGAGATGTGCTTGTAATCATGTCTTTTGGAGTGATGTTGACTTTTGAAATTTTTTATGTTGTCTTTTGTTTCAAATGATTTGGCTTTTAACTTTATTGATGGATTTTTCTATTCCTCCTCCATATGGATTTATAAAACCAAACATGGGTGCTAAATATGACTTTCATTTGGTTACTTTGGACTTGGTTTCTAAGAGAGAGAACTTAGAGAGCATGGTGTCTAAGAGTCTCATAAATTTAGGCGAAATAAAAGTGATATCTTAATGTCAACCTTGGTTTTATCCTATGTAGAATGAAAGGAAAGGAAATAAAGAGGAGTGCAACATGAAACAATTTGAATTACTTCAAATTGAAAAAAAATGTGACAAAGGGATACAATGATTAAAAAGTGTGATTTTTTACCATAAGAATGAGGGAGATGGAGGAAAACATGTTGGCATAGATTATTTTGCAAATTTCTTCTATCAAAATAAACAAAATCTAAATCTAATAACAAAGATCAAAAACTTATAGCCATTGCAAAACACATTCTAGATAAGGAATGAGAATATGGTGATTTTATGAGGAAGGCCAGGTCCTATCCATGGTTTTACACTACAAATTATAAAAGAGGAACCCACAAGGGTATACAAAGCATGTGAAAAATAAATATGATAAAGATGGTATTTGAGAGGAAGGCTAGGTCATATCCATGGTCTTACACTGCAACATAAAAGGGAAACCCAAGGGGTGCCAAAAAGTATTAGAAAGCAAGAAAATAAAGAGGATAAAAGTGGTAGTCATGAGGAAGACCAGGTCCTATCTATGACTTTACAATGCAAATCATGAGAAAAAGGGGAAACTAAAGGACCCAAAAAGGAAGGACTAAGGTTTGTGAAAAGAGAGAACTACTACAGAAGGTGAGACCCATGTAAGTATCTGCAAAAAGTGTTAGATAGATAGCATATAAAAAGTATTTAAAGAAGGGAAGGAATCTTTGCTAATGTCTATATCAAGGATGAACATGTGAATGACAATCTTGTGTCTTAGAAGGTTTCTTGAAGTTGAATTAGTTTGGTATCATGCAAGGTAGAATAATAGTGGACATCATAAGATGCCCTAATAGATAATTGGATGTAGGGATGGGCATCACAAAATGCCCAAAAGTTTGAAATGATATATGGGTGGGCATTGAAAGATGCCCCAAAGGTTAGAGTAATTTGTGGATAGGCATTGTAATATTCCCCAAAGGTTAAATTAATATGTGTAAGGGAATCACAAGATGCCCCAAAGGCTGAAAATAGGAAGAAAAGATAAGAAGAAAAGAGCACCCCATATAGTGTCTAAATGGATTCAAGTTGTCTAAAAATATTTTGACAGGTGATTTCACGATGGTTGATAAAAGGAAAAAAAATGTAGGAAATAATAAAGATAATTAGAGATAGAGAACTAAGTTGGACAGATAGAAGAGCAAAGTCAATAATTAGATATAAGGTTGATGGGGTCAACTATGTACTGATGAAAAAGGGGATGAGAAGAGTAAAGAGTCAACTAGGTCGAATATTTATTACTTGATAGAGGCAAAAGATATGGATAAGAGGTAGATAATGGTACATAGTCTTACAAGTTGACTATGTACTATAGACAAGGTATGAAATAAAGATGATAAAGATACAGGGTTGACCAGGTTAACTTAGTACTGTAATCCAAGAGGTAGATAAGGATATAGAGTCATACAGGTTGAATCTATACTATAGATAGGGAGAAGCATAGTCTATAGGAGATTGTACTAGATAGAATGATAGTGTGCTAAACATAGTGAATTTTTTTTCAATATAATTGAATCAAGAAATGGAAGAAAACACATTAATAATTGGATCAATGTGAGTGATCCAATTGGGGCACACAACACAAAACCTTGTACCAGCACTGGCCAATGCAAGTTTTTAAAATACAACACACAATGATCAGAGAGCAAATAATCAACTAAAAATTAAGTGCTAAATAAGTGGTCATCCTGAGTGTTATTAGATTATTATAAAATATTGTTTTAAGTATGATAGGGGAGTCTGATGAAAATAGGGAACTAAAAAGTAATCTTTAGATGGTTTCAAGACATTTAGGCTAAAAGAGATTTGTGTTAGTGATAAAGGTGTCGGGTCCTTTGCTAATATATACCATTAACCACATATTTATACTTAGCCAGAAAACCAAGTTGGCTTCCCCCTTGGTAATGAAATCCAAGTAGGTAAGCCTTAGGAAGACAAATGTTAAATGTGTTTTAAAATTTGTGTAATTTGGTAGTGTCTAAAAAAATATCAAAATAGTGTAACTACATGGTAATTTGAAAAACCACCTAATTAAACTATGTGAGCTACTATAATCATGCAAATAGTTGAAAATGAAAGTGTGAATTAATTACTAGCAAATTATTGTTAATTACCTGATTAAGAATGGTACAAAGTCAATTTTGATGACATTGTATGCAAACAGTATAGAATAGAGTCAACTAGCTTGCTCCTATTATGTAGAAGCAAGAGTCTTTAATAACAGAGTTGAAAAGGTCAATTTAGTCTTTTAAATAGAAGACATGTTATAGAACTAAGTTGAGTAGGTCAACTTATTTTACTGTATGGTTGTAGTTTTAAAGACTACAAACTTGCACAAAATAGAACTATAATGAAGTACTGAATTGATAGAGAGAGAAAAAGAGGAACCTTGGTGGGTTGGAAGATGATTAGGATTGCAAATTTTTTATTGAAGTGCCTTGAGTGCTGCTTTCAAATTCCATAAACTAAGTCGAATGGTTTGACCCAATTCTGCTAAACCTTGTGTGCTGAAGTAAGATAAGATGACTAAGTTGACCTGTTTGACTTAGTTTGTTGATCTAGATGTTGACTGAAACACAAAGTTGACATATTCAACCTAGTTTATTGATTTGGATGTTGGTTGAAATACTAAATTAACCTGTTTGACCTAGTTTGTTATCTAGGACTAAATAAGAGTATTGTGTTGACCTATCTAATCTAGTAACCTATATTTGATGAAGACTTGCATATAAAGAACATAGTCATTTTGATACAACTATATCTTAAACCTACACAAGAATTTAGAATGATACTAACTGGTTTGACATAGTATCACAAAATGGAAAAATAATGAAATGATATAAATGAAAGTGTGAAAGTAAACCCAAAAGGGTTATATTCACGTTGAGTTTACCATAATGTATGCAATGGGAAATGCGGTAGATCTAAAAATCAATCCTAAATTGAAGAAGATAAATCCTACTTATACTTCTGATTGGGGATACATTAGATAATCAAGGTCATGACCAAGATGGATTTGCTAGACCTAACCAGGGGATCTCTTCCATAAATAATATCACCAGGGAGGGTTCCAAAGCCTCTAGTTAATCAAAATTACGTAGTAACCTTAACTAGGTCCTATGTTTTCATATTCACTATACTAATAACAAGTAAAGCAAAGTCTAATATAGTGCTCACCAAAGCTTGTGGCATAAAGTGGGGTTAGTAAACATAAAAGTAAACATGTGTACAATAATCCTAATTAATCTATGTATAGGTAAAACCTTAATGCATGGAAAGAGCAATATATTCAAAATCCATTACTTATGTTACTTCTATCTACTAAAGAAAGGATCAAAGTTAGAGATACTTACATTGAAGATGAATCCATCGAGACTCAATATCTCCCTTGGACAAAGGTGCTTTTCAAGAGGTTGTTGTGGTGTGTAAGGATCAATAAGAAAGGCCAAAACATCCAAGAATTTATCCACAAGAAAATATTCTTCTCCAAGTATAAACTCTAATCTAAGACTCCTCAAATAGAATGGCAGAAGAGTAAATTGTAAAAAAGTGCAAATGAATAATTAACTCTTATATCTCTCTAAGAATGGCAAAATGAATGTGTTTATATTGGTGGATATAACCCTAAACCCTTATGAAATTTTAGGCTGACATGGCTGACATGGTCAACTTAGTATTGTAATTGTAAAAACAAATTAAGTCATGGACTAAGTCAGCTATGGGCTGACCTAGTCTTTAATAAGCTTGTTCGATAAGAATATAAGGTCGATGTGGCTGACTATGTCATATAAACTGCAAAAAAGGGGTTTAGGTTAGGGAAAGGGATAATGAAGGTGACAACTGACTAGAAGAGGGTAAAAAATAGGAGGCAAAGCTTAGGGGAATGTTTTTAGGAGCTAGTTGGATTGATAACAAGTGGTAATAAGGGATAACAATCCTGCAAAGCACTAATAGTCTTCCCACCCCTTTCTTGATGCACCCCTTAAGGCATGCACTCAAAAATATTGAGACTCAATAGGTTCCTACAAGATAGAAAGCATCATTAATTGATAAAGTTTTAAAATTTTATGTGTATATAGTATCTACTCACCACTAAGTATATCAAGCAATAGACCCTACATCATCTTTGTTGGCAATCATAATAGGGTTTTACATATCCTAAAACCAATGGATCTAAATCTAAAGGACTTTGTCAAGGCCTATCACTAGGATATGATCAGACCTATGAGTGTGACTCCAAGGACACGTCTTCGATGGTACATCCTATTATATCCCAAACTATTATGTAACCCTCTCAAACAAAAATATCTTGACTGTACTAAGAAACTTATCTTATAGTTATGCACCATGAATATGATGTAACTCTATCACATCCTACACCATATAACATAGCTTTTATATGACCTCCAAATGATCATACTAGGAGTAAACATCACATGATACTCCATTGTGGATAAACTACTTTGCCTGTCTAAAACCCAACCCTTAACAAATGTTTTTGGATGCACCCAATTACCATGGGGTCCTCCAACTAGTTTTACAATGATGATATGATCATAAGCCCAAAAATTCAATAATTTAGTAACACAAAGGCCTCAAACATGGATCTCTAATGCAAACATATACAAATCTCTATGTAAAGGAGCCAACATTATGTAACCGCATGAGTACCTTGTAGCCTACTCCTCTATAGAACAAAGAATACTATACCCAAATTATGAAATAGATACTACCCCACCATCCATAATAATAAACATTTCTAAAAATTCACATAAATACTTTTATAACCACAAAACAAATGATATAATAATCTTTAACAGTAACACACCAGTACTCCCATCACAATACTGGTCTCGTTTGGCTTGTCTAATTATGATCACATACAATATATCCTTGTCTAATTGTTATCTAAACCACTAATTAAGGACAAAAAATAACTAATATCATAATACATAAGACATCTTCTAATCTCACTATCATTTCCCTTGTTGGGAGCCATAAAGTGCAAGTGTCTGCATTCCGCCTTTATGCTAAGACAATCATGAGATGCATATCATATGGGATATGCCCAAGACAAGATGCATAACTAAGACTATATTAATAAATAATTTATCAATAATCATCTAATAGATCCAAGATACTAAGAGTTTCCATATAACACAAATAATTTACACATTGATACATATTCTATGAATATATGTCATGCATATGCGCTCATTTTATAGAGACACGAGTTAAAAATTACATATTACAAATACATGAGTTAAAAATTATATATACTAGATACACTTGAATGCATATTCCATTTAGGGGCACGTGGTTTATAGAAACATTAATCATAGGGCTTCACATATAGATATGTTTGAGATATAGGTTCTTAGATTTAACATATAGATGCATAACATTCTATATCAGTTGGCACATGTTCATAGAGCATGATAATGGTTCATGTAGATATACACCATTGAAAATTCATGGGGCATGATATTGGTTCATGCAATATCATATTATGATATTTTTCAATTGGTATTGATTTAATAAGGCATGATACTTTTTATGCATGACTAATCTTATTTAAAATAAGTACTATTACAATTGTTTATTTGTAAAACCACAATTCAATGGCACTAGATAGTGACAAAAAATTGAACCTATAAGTTTGTTTCTAGCAGTTAGTTCATTATTTTTGAGGTGATGTATGTTGAGGTTCAATGACACTTGATAACCATAAAATTACTCATAGTGAATGCATCACATGGTTCCCACCTTATCATATTGAAAAGGTACACAATCAAAGCTAGATTAGTTCTTTGAGTAGTATGGTTGAGGTTTAGCAAAGCTGAATGGTCTACCACTTTACCAATACCACTTGGAAGCTTGTCCATTTCCTTGGCTAGTAAATAAAAAATATTAAAATCACCTCTCTCCATTATTTGGGTCAGTTAGATACCCATGGCATCTCCACCCTCCATGGTATGAGCACACTCGACAAGCAACACAATGCCATATACATATAGGTATAGTTGTTTATTATTATTATTATTATTATTATTATTATTATTATTATTATTATTATTATTATTATTATTATTATTATTATCATTATCATTATCACTCATGTGCAAGCATTTTTTTTTTAATAATCCTAATGTGTGCCTCCCTTTCGATGAAAGGGATGATACTGTCAAATAGAGCGTGTCAAAATATGTGTTAAAATAGGTAAATGAAATCATTTGTGAAAGTTCCCAAAAAAAAATTAGTTCTTGAACTAGTTGTATATAATATTCATAATTTGAATTATATCTTTGGAACTCTGGATGCCACGCATAAATTAACCTCAAAGAGGTATATAAAAATATGATGTGATGAATTTTTTCATCGATGAATATGGGAGGATTACCAAAGGCTATAGAATATTGTGTGAATGAATAATTCCCCCATAGATGCAAAGCATAATTTCATATAAGGAGATAATTAGCATAAAAATAATAGTGTATTTGAAACTATCCTTTTTGTTCATGGAAATCTTACCATATAGAAAAATGTGTTGAATGTGTTCCAATACAACTAATGCGGATTGATTTTGATATACAGTGTCCAATATAATGCATGCATAAGTTTCATAAGTACTAATGTGAAAATTTAATTTGTGTTGGTAATAGTATAAAGTAACTCATATAAATAAATTAATTTTTTAGAATTTGGTAATTCATTTGAACATTGCATTGATAGAGATTTGATCTCTAACCATCTACAATGACAAGTCGACAAGATTCATTTCCTAACCACTTTGAACATCTAGATGTTGCACTATAGGCCTAGCACTATAGGACTTGGTATGTTTGGAAATTTTTCTTTATTTAAGTAATTTTTTTATTTTTCAAAATTTTAAATTTTTTCAATTTTGAAAAATAAGTGTTTTTAGATGTATTTGAACTTGTTTAGGTGCATGATGGTAGTGTTTTCTAATAAACAATAATGTCTGGATCTTAACATTTTTGTTGTAAGACCTGACGAGACTATCTAATGATGGGGTCTCTTTTGAATGGTAATGTTTGACATAATAATTTATATTTGGATGGATACATCCTTGGAAAAATAGTAGTTATTTGATTATTTGTAGTCATTATTTGTGTCATATATACACATTTATGAGATTATTTTTTTAGCTTAGATCTATTAAATTTTTTACACATTATTACATATTTTATGGGTATATGCCATGCATATGTACTCATTTTACAGAGACACGAGTTAAAAATTATATATTTCAGATACATGCATTAAAAATTATATATTCTAGATACACTTGAATGCATATGCCATGTAGGGGTACGTGGTTTATAAAAACATAAATTATAGGGCTTCACATATAGATATATTTGAGATGCAGGTTCTCATATTTAACATATAGATGCATAACATTCTATATCAGTTGGCACATGTTCATAGAGCATGATAATGGTTCATGTAGATATACATCATTGAAAATTCATGATGCATTATACTGGTTCATGCAATATCATATTATGATATTTTATGATTGGTACTGATTTAATAAGTTATGATACTTTTTCATGCACATTTAATCTTATTTACAATGATCAATATTACAATTATTTATATGTAAAACCATAATTCAATTGCACTAGATAGTGAGAAAAATTAGCCCTATAAGTTCGTTTGTAGTGGTTGGTTCATTATTTTTGAGGTAATGTATGTTAAGGTTCAATGACACTTGATAACCATGAAATTACCCATAGTGAACCTATCACATGGTTCCCACCTTATCATCTTGAAAAGGTACACAATCAAAGATAGATTAGTTCCTTGAGTAGTATGGTTGAGGTTTAGTGAAGCTGAATGGTCTACCACTTTTCCAATACCACTTGGAAGCTTGTCCATTTCCCTAGCTAGTAAATAAATAAGACTAAAATCACCTCTCTCCATTATTTGGGTCAGCTAGAGACCCATGGCATCTCCACTCTCAATGGTATGAGCACACTCAACAAGTAACACAGTGCCATATACATACATGTGTAGTTTTTATCTGAATATCTTTATATTTATTATTATGACTATACTTATATTAAAGGTATAAATATATCTACTTACACACATTATATTTTTCAGGAACACTTGGACACCATGGAACATTAAGGAAACAAAAGATACTAATTCCAAATCTCCAACGTAGGTTTTCATTCTCTTTTCCCATTTTAAATTAGTATTTATAGTTCCACTAAAATGCTAGATTAAAGGGGGGGCATTTATAGATAACCAAATTCAGTACAAGTCTTGTTCACAATATTTCTTATGTAACTTTTCATATACAATTCTGAAGTTTAAAATAGGAAATTTAGTGGCTCATTTGTCTTGGTCTTTCAAATTGTCTTCTTGACTTTGTTTGGATGTGTGACACCTCATCTTATTATTTATAGTTTGATTTACCATTCTAAAAGGATCCTTGGTATTTTTATCTAACTGTGATTCTGTCTAGGCTTGGGGCCGTTCTAGAATATATGGTTAGTAATGTTGACGTTAGTGACCAAAAATTATAGAAGCATCTTAGGACCCTTTTTCAAGTATTTTAGGCATGTTCCCTTTTGGACTGTTGGATTTGTATGTTTAATTATTTTTGGGTTAGATTTTGTGCACTTTTAATTTCCCCATTTTAAAATTTGAGATCTCTATATATACAAGGTTACTAGAAGGAATTTAAGGACAATCATTCATTGTTACTAAAGACTAGACAAATTACACATTACACCTAAAATATTGATAAGGCTAACTCTAAAGTTTACAAAGGTCAATGTTACATTTGCATGCTTGTACCAAGGGGAAATTGGTGAAAGAGCATCTAGCTTTCATTCACAATTACACACACACATTATAGGGAGAACTACATTCTATTTTGAGCCCTATTTGGAGTAGTGGAAATGTGGTGTAACACTTAGTCAATGGGGATTGACCAAGGTCATTCCAACTCAACCCTTTCACACATTATCCCCATTTTACATTATCTATATTATATTAAATCAAGGCTTGAACAAGGATAGAAGATATAAATACATATGTACTGATCCAAAGATAAGTAAGTGCATCACCTTAAGTGAAAACAATGATGTTCTAGGCTCCAAGACAATAACATAACCTTTGGTTAGTAATGTCAATGAACTTGCCCAAGGCTAATGTTCATGAATTGTGAGGATCTAACAGTTAGTTTTTGATCTATCTACACATAAATCTTCCACATAGGGTGTTGATAAAGTATGCACAAATTCATTATACAAAATAGATCCTGAAATAAGCTAAAAGCCTTCTTACCCCTTTTTTGTTATTTATTTATATAATTAGCTTTTATGATAAATCATATGATCATTAAATTTTTATAAATATAAAAGTACATTATATGAATCTAAATTACACATAATTTTTATCTTAATTAGGGTTGTACAATCCATATAGGGTAAAACATATTGGTCATACTTTACAATTTGAATTACATTCAAGTTTCTATCTTAATTAGGGTTGTATTAAGGCAAATTAGGGTAAAATACCTAAAATGAATTAATATTGATAACAATTGTCTACCTCCTAATACCTTTTATAGCAATGCTCCTTAAATGTTGACAAACAAAATTCATAGAGGCATTAGAGATGAGATTTACAAATCCTACATAAAATCAACTTGGATAAAACCATCAGAACCATTGAAAGTAAAAACACATTAGGACATGGAGGACTATATTCAAATAGAAGCTGGACATGTTATTACTCCAAAGTATATCAAGTTATATTTTGGTTTGATATTTACTTTGGTCAATTGCGTGTATGGTATCATATCTTTGTATGGAATCAGAGCACTTTCTTATGCAATATCAACACATGTAAACTTTGCATTAATAAACCAGAATTGAATAAGCATTTTTATATTTAGGTGCCAAGTATATTACCATATCCATGGAAATTTTTACTTCCCCTTTAGAATAAATAAAGGCTCTCTAATATATCTTATTCATTATGAGAATCATATATTTGTATCTCTATGCATATGAGAGATGACCCAACATATATATGACATCCTTAAGAGTCATTAGTATAAATATTTGTTCTATGGTTCAAATTTAAACTCCATCCTTTAACCTTAATTTTAGAGATGTGAATAGAACCATTGTTCTACCCACTATTCTACTCAGTATTCTTGAGTTTTTAAAAGAAAGATCTCAATAACTTAGCTCTTGTGTTTTATGTTTTATCTCTTTTTTATTTTGCATGTTCTTATTTTAAATGTACTTTTATTATAGTCTTATTAACATGTTATGGTTATTATTGGACATTAATAATATATTCATATTCATATCCTCAAGGGATAAATTATTTTAAAAAATTAAATGTAATGTGTGCATGTTGTGAACTTGTGATTTTTTTTTTAAAAAATTCCTTATTGACATTCCACAACATATGCTTGCCTGAAAAGTAGTCAATGCTTAAATGACTTATATGATCAATCATTATTCAAATGGAAAAAAAATCATGTATATTTGGTAATAATCACAAGGTAAAGGGATTTGCACATAAGCATCATAAGTATTTGTTAGTAGGAAGAAGAACAGGGATTCTAATTCACTACTTTGGCCTTCCCACCCTCTAGTTTCTCTCCCACTAGAAAATATTTTGGGGTGCATAGTGTAAATCATCCACATCTCGTATTTATTACTAATATAGGATTAACATAATTACAACCCAATCATGTATTCTATGTTTTAAGTTGAAAGCTTCAACTAAAAATTTTCATTAGATAATTGATATTTTTTTAGGATTTGAATTTTAGTCATTTAGTCATTACCCAAATGACCTCCATGAGTACTCATAACCTAAATGACATTTTTATCATATATTTTTGGTAATAATTAAAAATCAAGGGGACCCACTTTGGCACACAAACATTGTAATAATTTGTTAATAATAAGTTAAATAACTAACTAAACCATGTGCTTGTGTGAAGAGTTATTAATATGTTAGAAAATTAAATATTATAGTCGAAAAAATATTCATTTGTAAGATAGGTTTTTTTCTATATTATTAGTTAAACTTATGTATGTTTGAGTTATTTTAAATTATTTTTTATGAGTTGTAATTATTTTAGTGACAATGTTTTCATTCATTTGTGGGATAGTTATTTTTTTCACTCAAAAGAGGATAAAGTTGAGTTTAGGGAAATTAATATTTAATTTTTTGAATAATGTGTTACCACCAACTCGTAAATACAATTCAAATAATTTCATCTCATTTTATTTTACAACAATCACTTATAATTTTTATACTACCTAGTTTTAGAATATATAGTTTAATAAATGTCATATTATTTTATGGAAAGGACAATGTAAACATGAATACTCTTCAAAGAATCCTGAAAATAGTGGTGGCTAATGATGTTAAATAGTGTTCATTTTGAAAATTTATTTAATAGATTTTGTAGATACTAAATCTGAATTATATAGCACCTTAGTATTGTACACTTGTAAAATACAGACCATGATTGTACCCTTCAACTCCTAAGACCTTCCCACTATCGACAATCTCATATCCACTATCTCTTTGTGCCTATTGCTTATCTCTTAATCTAACCAATTTTATTCTAATGTCTAGGCCTTCTATGTTGTTCAAAATTTTATAAACCTACTTATTCTATGTCTCTGCAAGTTTTGGAGCTGTACTTATTTTCCAACTTTTTGGACACTAGCATCCCAACTATTACTTTGTCTTAATTCTTACTTTCATTATATTTGACCTTGCAAATTAGATTTCTTTGAAACTTGATGTTGGAAGTAGAATAAATATTTGGTGCATACTCTATCTTGTTCAATACTATGAGCTTGACTTCTTTTTCCTTAATTGTATGACATAACTTATCAAAAGATCTAAAATTTTAAAACATTATTGATTCATGGTATGGAGCTAACAAGATTTGAGTAGAGATATCTTTCAATTTTTTATCTACCATAAAGTTTTTCATCCTTTCAAGCATAGTCTTATATCGAAGGACATATTTACTAATTTTCTCATTTGACCCTTGTTTATTTTTTCAATTTGTGTATAAGATGACTTTTCACCAATGTTAATGGAGAGATGTGTTAAAAATTGATCAGCCAATGCATTGAACGCTCTAAATAATTGAAGTGGGAGATTGTACAATAATCAAAAATCACAATTTTTGAAACTTCTTGGAAAGACCTTGGTAAGTAATTTATCATTGTAAGCATAGTCCAAACATGTGTTATGTAATGAATGTAGATGTTGTTTTGGATCTCTTGTACCCTCATAAAGTGGTATTTTAGGTACTACAAAGCCAGTTGGTTTTGCATAAGAGAGTATTTCAGGTGCCAAAGGGTTGTGAAATAGATTATGAGAGTCCATTAAGTGAGTAACTTTGGAAACACCTTGCTTTAACTGTAATATTTTAGCATATAAGGCTATCACCATTTGTTTAAGAGAGGATACATTAGGTGAAGTTGGAAGTGGAACTTTTGTGGTCATAAATGGAGGTTTAAATGATTCCCTTGTTAATATATGCATGCTTATCTATTATAAACCAACTGATTCCCCCATATCCAAAAATGTTTGCACATATATAACTATAAGGGTTGATATAGGCATGATAGAAATAGTAGTGACTAGATTAGGATTTTTTTTAAAGGAACCTCTTGAAATGATGATATGTTTTCTTGGTGTGTAGTAGTCTTAAATGCAAGTAGCAACATGACAACCATATCCATTTGTTGGGGATATTGTCGAAGCCCTTGATGAAAATCAGATTTTTTTTATTTGCCTAGGATCTACTCCATTAGGTTCATTTAAATCAATTGTGTTGGAGTTTTTAGGATTATATTTAATATAATGCATAATTTAATTATCTTGGTGATCAATTTTATCACTAACATCATTTTCAATGAGCATATACTTGTTGAGAGTTGCATCATTATATTGATCATTAATATTTATGCGCTCTATTTTATAATATATTAAAGGAATTGGGATATGCTCAATATGAGTTCCACTTAATATGGCACTGTGGTTTAGAGCAAGGAGGATGTAACTATCATAAGTGGCATGCAAAGGTGTGACAGAAAAATAAATAAAAATGGGTGAAACTACTCAAGGTTATATTTACTTTATAGGCTCTCAGATATACTAATCCCAATCATAAATAGTGAATATGACCATGAAGGCACTAACTACGAAGTATTCCACCATTCTCATCATCAAATTATCTTGTCTCATGGGGTATGTTGAGAGTCACTTCTCGAGGCTAATCGTTTACCAGTGCACAACAAGAACAAATGGCTGAAGGCTTCTTATAGCTTAAAACAAGATCATATGTGTTTTCGATATATTATGAGGTATGTGGAAACTAAAATTTGTGAATAGTGTTGTTTATTGACTTGAGTATTTGGGGAAGTACCCATCACACCATGATAGAGGTAATAAATATAACTTATTTGCCCAAAATAATAGCTCTTATGATTTTTAAAACTATTAGAACATAGTTTTTAGGAAAACAAAACAAGAGGAAAATGAAATAAAAAATTAGAGGCTATAAAAAAGGCTTGGGTTCACCAATATGTTTTACCCTATTTTTTATAAAATAATTAATGTATTAATAAGTATTGATTGTATATAGGTGTAAAATTAGAAATACCAGAATGCTAAAGATATATAATATTCAACTATTTTGATTTTGACAAATTGTTAAATATGAAAAATTATTGTTTTTAAAAAGTACTAAAAAGGAAAATACTTAGCTCGCACACTAATCTATGTTGATTATTATAATTTAATGACTATAAAATTATAAAAGAGATGACTATACAATCTTATTATTAGAATTGGGAAAAGAAACACAATCTGGATAAGTCTGTTGTAAGTGGATGGCGATGTAATGTGCTTCAATCCGTTGATTGTGGACTTGTCTCAATTGAATATGATAGAAAATTTAAAAATATATATAGGGAAAGAAGGAATTTATAAATTATAGATAAGTGAGAGATTCAAAATATGTTTTTGGATAGGTCCACTGAAGGAGGATGACACAATGTGCTTGATTCCATTGACTGCAAACTTATCTAGGTTGGTTGTGCATACAAAATGATTTATGTGGATATTATACCACTTGTGTGGATTTGATACCACTTGATGTGGCCTCCAACCACAACATATATTCAATAATCGATAAACTTTAAAAAATCACATAACAACTCATGAATTCTTCACATAAATTCAACATTCTCTCATTAAATCTCTCACCATTACAATAAGCTTTATCAATAAAAATTTCTTCTCACTACAAGATTAAACAAGATATCCAAAAACACATTATAAATATGGCATCCAAATCCAAGGAGGCTCTCAAATATTTCACACAAGCTTTATTCCCAAACTAGCCTAACAAACTAAGCCAAGAATACAATTATTTATAGAAATGCATGGAAGAATGAGAGAGAAATAAAAGAATCCCAAAAATTAGACCTCCTCCACTTCAAAGGACTATTAATCAATATTAAAATGTCCTCCACCATGTGATCCACTTTATTTTGGACCCCTCCAATAAGTGGAATCTTCAAAAGGTGTTCCCCACTCCACATGTGCTTCCAAAAACTAGTGGAAACTCCTTTTGACCAAATTCAAACCCATTAACTTTGCTCCCCACATGAAATTCATCCCAATATAATAATAGAGGTCAACATCAACTTTATCACATGTGAAATATATTCCATGGGCCATTACAATCCACATCACCTTCTTGCATCATCTCCTACATCACCTGCCACATCATCATGAATAGTACTTATGAATAATACCCATGAATAGTGATAGTGAGTAGTGTTACATGAATAGTGTTTTATCACCACATCATTCTCCTATATATGAAAACAACTTAGCTACTATGAGTTTTCTTGATTGTATCCATGCCATTTATTCTGAAAAAAATAAAAGCAAACCACTTTATTTTTTAGTGATGCAAGATTTCTCGAACCTTGGGATGCTTCTTCTCAGACACATGTTATCTCTTGATCACATATATGGGGTAAGTGGTAAAACCACTCTTTTGGTCATGAATATTAATGAACATGGCATCCCCTTCTAATACACCAAGTGCACTTGGAGAATATTCTTTTTCCTTCTCCACTTCTAGCATATACATATTGGCCTTCCCAAAACTATCCTCATGGGACCACAAATTATCCTCCTCCAAAAACATATCCATATTATAATGGATTTATATGTGGTCCAAATCACACCATAATAGATCATCCTCCTCCACAAAAATGTTTTATCATGCATCTTAATTTCCCATGTGATCTCAAACCCATCACTAACCATCCATCTCCACAAAAAGCCTATCTGGCTTTCTTTTTCCACCATCCAACCACCTGTTGGATCTTCCACACCATCAAAAACCACAACATCACTCATCACCATTTTCATATTCTCACACATGGATGTAACAACATTCTTCATCTCACTCTCATCATGTGTACCTACTTGCACAAAAATTGCATCTAATGTTTCTTCCATAAAAACATGCAACTCCACCAAAATACTCTCTTGTGCATTCACTTGCACAACCTCTTCTTCCAATGCTTCTACCATGGAAACATGCAACAATATTTTTTTTACACTTTTCATTCTCAATCAACCCCTCATGGTTGAAATATTCCTCTCCTTGCAACTCCACATGGCTGCAACATTCTTCCACATGCATCTCCTCTTGGATGCTCTCTTCCTCTACACTCTCATGTGCACTAGCTTGCACATCCATCACTCCCAACCAAAAATTGGAAAAATTATTGCCATCACAAACCAAAAAATCAAAATTTTCCCACTCATGGGAATTTGAAATCTCTTCCTAATTTTCAACTAAGGGTTCTCCTTCATCTGGTGGACAATACACAACGTCTACATCCTCTTGCATGAGGATTTACTCTTCTCTCTGCAACTCTTCACAACTTCAATCTTAACTCTTTTGTAACCTTCCTTGGATGTAATTTTCTTCCATCTTCTCTTCTATTTTCTCTTATCTCTTATGCAACTCTCCATGGTTGTATTCTTCAATATTCTATGTGGATATCTCTCTTCAATGAGGCCACATTTTCCTTTATGGAGTCCATCATCTCCCACACCAAATTGGCTTCTTCTTCTAGCTCACAATATTCATATCTTTCAATCAACAATTCTATCAACCTATCCTAGGTCTTTAGCTTCTTCATCCATTCTTCTTCTAGTGGAATCCTTCCACTCTTATTTTCTATCTTCATCTTCATACCTTCAAATTACAGAAACAACATAATAACCTCACATTCTCAACAAGATCCTCTCCACAGGAATCTTACTTGCTCTTACAAATTCTCCTCTCCATAGGAATAAAAAATTGCTATGATAAAACTTGATGTGGTCAAACAAAGCTCTGATATCACTTGATGTGGATCTGATACCACTTGATGTGGCTATAATACCACTTGATGTGGCCTACAATTTCAACATACATTTAACAATCCATAAACTCTAAAAAATCACATAACAACTCATGAATTATTCACATAAATTCAACATTCTCTTATTAAATATCTCACCATTACAATAAGATTTATCAACAAAGATTTCATCTCATTACAATCTTAAACAAGCTATCCCAAAACACATTACAAACTTGGCATCACAAGCCAAGGAGGCTCCCAAAGCTTTCACATAAGCTTTCTTATCAAACTAGCCTAACAAACTAAGCCAAGAATTATTTATAAATATACATGGAATAATGAGAGATAAACAAAGGAATCCCACAAATTTTACCTCATTCACTTTGAAGGACTATTCATCAATAGTAAAATATCCTCTGCCATGTGATCCACTTTAGTTTGGACTCCTCCAATAAGTAAAATCTTCAAAAGGTGTTCCCCACTCCACATATGCTTCCAAAAACTAGTGAAAACTCCTTTTGACCAAGCTTAAACCCATTAACATTGATCCCCACATGGAATTCATCCCACTCTCATAATGGAGGTCAATATCAACTTTATCACATGTGAAATATCTTCCATGGGCCATTGCAAGCCACATCACCTACCACATTACCATGAATAGTGACAGTGAATATTGTTGCATGAATAGTGTTTTATCTCCACATCATTGATCATTGCACATATTTCACCTAAATATGATGATAAATATTAGATATCACACTTAGGGTTTGACCATGAAAAACTCATTTCTTGTCTTCTCTTGCGTTTGAAACCCTTAGGGAACTTTGATATCTTGAAAATTTGTAAGAAAAAGATGGGAGTATAATGGATTGAGTTAGCCTCAATCACCCTCTTAATTATTGACCTCTACCTATGTATCCAATAATTCAAGGAGGGAAATCAAGCCCATGTAGTTATCTCAATTAGAGTGAATGTGTGATTGTGCTCGTTTGACTATGTGTATTCAACTAAGATATGGATTAGAATTATAGCTCTTGACTTGCTTTAAAAGTCCCTTGACTTGGATTAATTTTATTTAATTCATGTAAAGTTTAGGTTTTGAGAGAACCCATAGTCTACAATAATGAATAAAAGATACAATGATACCAATTTACATAGATTGCCTCTACCACTAGCTCACACCAAGATCTAAAAAGAGAAAAATCCACCCCATAGTGGATAACAAAGATATAAAAATAAAACAAAACTTCCACCTAACTTCAACCTAGTTTTTCCTTTTCTTCCTACATTTCCCTCCTTCCAAGTTCTATTTGAACTCCTTAATTCTATTAATAATTATGTTTCATCCTTTCTTCTTGGTCCATAGAACACTAATCATTTTTTAAATCTAGAAGGTAACCTATTCACCTCTAAGATTTTATGAGTACCATCCACCACTTCCTTGGTGGTTTATTTAATTTTAGCCTCTCTTTGATTGAGTATTCCTCTTTTTGTGTCCATCCCTAATTTAATGTTCTTCTTGGTATTTTTGGTGTTTCTAATATAGCCTCTTGGTTCTAAAATTTGGGATTTTCATTTCTCTTGGGGCATTCCTAGATTCTTATCCTATGAATTCTTGGGCTTCCCTTATGATGTCTTGGAAGGTTTTGTGTCCGTGCTACTCACAAGACCCTCAGGCTTATTAGAACCTCTCTCTTCCTCTCTAGGGATTTATATGGTTTTAACCTTAATGCTTATCTCCTCCTTGGTCCCTTCCT
Organism: Torreya grandis; assembly: GCA_037957365.1. Taxonomy (NCBI): domain Eukaryota; kingdom Viridiplantae; phylum Streptophyta; class Pinopsida; order Cupressales; family Taxaceae; genus Torreya; species Torreya grandis. The sequence continues at coordinate 806,823 of JARHVA010004251.1, forward strand.
CTTTAAAAACTTTAAATCCTTATCCCTCCTTGGTCACTTTCTCTTCTAATATCTAGGTACCATTTTCCTCCTTAATACTTTATATATTCCCACTCAACTCAGTTTCTTCCTCCTCCAACCTAATTCCCTTTATGATTGTATCCTTTAAATTAAAGTTCAGTAATCTATAAGCAAAAGGATCATTAGTTGTAGAAGGGGATTCCTTGGTCACCTCTATTTATTGGACCTCTTTTTCAATGACTAATTCCTCATGAATAGTATCCTTTAGTTTTTTTGTCTTGTAAGTTGGTTCCCCAAATTTCTCTTTACCTTTACCTAGTTGTTTTACAGTCTTGTTATTGGTGTACGAGATGGAATTATGTCCAAATTTATCACATTTAGAACATATTTCCTTGGCTCTCCCATAAATGATGTCTTGAGTCCACACACCATACTTAGACTTCAACTGAATGGAGTATGGTAGAGTTGAATAATTGGAAATATTAACATAGAACCTAGAAAAAATAAGTCTCCTTCTTGACTTGGTAGCTACATCAATAGTAAAAGGTTGGCCTATGTCTCTCACAATTCCTAACAATATTTCTTCCTCCTATTATTCTAGGGTAAACCCAAGTAATCTAGCCCAGAGGGGAAGTATAGTGAAGCATTCCTTGAGTGAGTCAAAAGATGGTTTCTAGTTTTTTAAAACTAGGTTGTATTTTCCAAGAAACCACGGTCCTCTTTGTAAGTTATTAAATTAATCTCTTGGTTTAGAAAGGAAAATAGAAATAACCCATTTTTCATTGCTAATATATCCAGACGGATTTTTGGCTTCCATTTCCTACTAGTCCATTCTCTAACTACATCAATATTGGGTATATTCCCCATAAACTTCCCTATTAGAGAATTCTCATGCTTAAAATATTCCCTCTCGATTATTTTATCATGTATGTTTAAATAAATTTCCTATTCCTCAACTAAGGGATTTAACCCTACCACTTTAAGTGTTCAAGGGGATGAGATCAGCTTACCTATGAGTCATTCTACCTAAGATCTAGCAACCTTTAAAATAGAAAAAACACTCCCCTGGGTATATTTGTTTGAGTTTGTTACTCTTCTTTTTTGACACTGATAATGTTTTTTATTCCAGCTAAATCCAGATCTAGGTTTGGCTCTTCTACACCCCCCTTGATCTACCTTTCCCTTGTTGTTTCCTGTTCATTCACAATTTTAAGTATTTTACCACTCATGTTCCCATCACTCCATTTCATATGTTCCATCTTGATTTCGCTTATGACTACTTATGAATAATGTATAATTTGGACATAATAAGGTAGATTTGATCAATGTGTAGAATTTTAATTCTTTGTACTAAGTGAATAGAAAGTGGGGCTAATAAATAACTCTTTCTATAAATTTATAGGAGAATATATTGAAAATTTCCTTTAGTTGACCATGTGAAACATGCAGGAAGACCCAAAAGGATAAATTCAAATTTGGAAACTATCCATTATTTGACATAGGACATGACCAACCTAAGTGGACAATGCCATAGTACACCCCCGTCTACCTAAGATGGACCTATCCAAAACTATTAGGGACCTATATTATGAACTGGAAATAATATAATGATGATTTTAAGTAACTTTATAATTTTACACTGATGGTTATGTGTAATGATAATGGCAGCAAAGGATCAATCACACATAAATATGAATGTCAAATAACAATCATGTATTTGATCAGAAGTCATGTGGTTTAGAATATGTCAACAATTAGCATTATCAAGTCCCTGTGACCAGATTTATATGTCTATAATACCTTTTAAGAGCATTACAATTTGATGTCATTATGATGGGTATGTAGATAATCTAGTAATTATCACTCATGTTGTCCAACAAGTAATCTAGTGTGTATGAATAACCTAGCCATTATCTTTATGTATGAGATGCAATAAAGTAGTCAATTATGTATGTTATTTCACTAATTCTTATTTTGGTACAAGTATGTAGTTATAACACTTAAATGGATGGAAATGTAGCCAAAATTAGAGTATATATGGTTAGAGAAAGTCACAATCATGAAGATGTGTGATCTCTTTAAGTGACAATTTTATACATTACCATGTTTATGTTTATATAAAATTATTAAATTAAAATTAATACTGTGATCGCACATAAGTATAAATTACGAAAGAAATAAAACTAAAAATCAAGGCATTAAAAATAATGCAAAACCAAAAAAAGGGGTCAAAAGGATTCACAACTTACATGACCACTATCAAATACCAAAGAAACAGGATAAAAGGACTCACAACTTACATGACTACTATTGAACTAATTTGATAGCAGTTAGTATCAAATTGGTTAAATACTGGTCAAGTTAGATTTAGGTTAAGAACACTACTCTAAACCAATAAAATAAGGCACAAGTCAAATCTAGTATAAATAGAAAAATAATGCAATAAATGCATATCTAAATTATGCCACAAAGAGGTGTCTAAGAAACTAGAAACTTGACAAAGGGGGTTCATAAAGGAATACCTTATTTTTTACTGACACATATATTAACAATAACTAAAAATGATGAAAAATAAGTCTTGAGAAAATGTAGAATCAAACCTATAAAAATATAGATATTTGATGATACACAAAATGTTGGGGCATTATATTATGCAAATTGTATTAAGTTAACTTATGATAGTTTACTATTCTAAAGTTATATAAGTGTAACATAGTACATAATTTCTTAGGGTTAAATTCCTTATGCTAGCCAATACTTTTCCACATATTCATAGACAAATCACATTTACCTATTATGTGGCCAATAAGGAAAGAGATGCTTGTTTTTTCTCAAGTTATACATGTCATCTTTCTTTATTCAAATTGTAAGATCAATTTATATCATGGTATATGATGTCATATATCATGTCATTATTATAAGATATTGAGTTTCTCTTATTCAGTTCTCTACGCCGCATCTCTTTTTTTTCATGAAAGTTATGTCTTGGTTTCAATTTGATCATAGGCAGTGTCAAATTTCAATATGGTATCAAATCCTTTACAGGCTAGCTCCACATATTATAATTATTTAGACATGTTTGTTTTAAGGAAAATATTCACTAGTTCTTGTCAAGCCTTAGTTATGTACTTTTTTATTTCCATAATTCCCACGTGTTTCTCTAGCTTTGAATATATTTTTCATCTACACTATATTTTGGGTTCTACCAAAACCCATCTAGGTTTTTTTGGGGATTGAATTGCCTTTTTTAGTAGTTTTCCAATTTTCCATAAAAATCACAAATTTCATGGATTGTGGCATAAATGGTCCAATAAAATTCAAAAAAAAAATCAAAAAAATTAAAAAGATTGGAATTTTTCATTGGATATATTTTTCAGGTAATTTTTCAAAATTGGGACTCCTAGAAAGATGAAGGCAAAATTTGTTTCATGCATTTTGAGAATTTTTTTTTCTCTTTTCACATGGAAATTCTGGGCAGAATTCCTTTTAAATTTATGAACATGTTGTTCAAGTAGTGAATTTAGACTTCTCATGTAGACATTTCCTCAGCTCTTTATATTTTTTAACATGATGATCGTTCCATGTGGTGAGTAACTTCTGAAATCTCCAACATATGTCAACATCTATAAGTTCAAAATAGTGTATTAACACCACTTGTTTAGGACATTAGGATTGTTGTGAGTTTATTCACCCTAATCAACAATAGTTTGTTAGTTTCATCTGCCACTTCCACTCATTGGGGGGCATTATTTTTGTTGGGCATTATTGGCACACTTATTTTGTGCCACATGTGGGCTATTTTCTATGGCCATTTTTTACACTTTTGTGATGGGTGTCATGATCATTCTTTGAGATTATTCTCATGTAAAGGAAATGTTTTTTCCCTCGCTTCATATAGGTTATTTTACATGGCCTAGTTTCCAAGACCATATCAAGGAATTTTTGGTATATTTTCACATTACAATTTTTGGCAAAAATTCTTCTGCATTTGTGAACATGTCGATCAAATAGTGGATTCAGATCACTCAAGTAGAGACTTCCTTAGTTATATTTATTTTTTTCCACAATGATCATTCCATGTGGTGAGTGACTTCTATAATCTATAACATTTATCATCTCTGTGTTCGAAGTAGTGGATTTAGGACCACTTGTGCATGATATTTAGATTGTTGAGAGTTTTATCACCTTGATCAATAATAGTTTATTAATTTTATCTTCTACTTCCACTTGTGCCATTATTTCAATAAATATGAGACCCTTTTCTATGAGCCTTACTACATTTTATGGAGGATATTATTTTACTACATAATTTTTTTTTTTGCAAGTGTGTTTTTTTAACATTGTAATCATGTGTTACTCCTCACTTATACATGGGTATCTTATCAAGACCATTGTTTGTCAGCACCCATGTGAGGTTTATTGTGTTGTCCCCAAAAAATGTCAATCATTTTTGGGACAACATATGGACTATTTTGGCCCTACACAGAGCAAAATTATCTCTTCCCTTTTCAAAATTTGTCCTGAGCATTTAAATTCTTCATTTTTCAAGCTTCTCAGTTTCTATGGACTTCACAGGAATAAATCTACAGACTCAACATGCTTGAAATTAACAGGTTCAAAGGGTTCAATGGCTTTAACAAGTAAATTCCTTTGAAAGAACAAGTTTCCAGCACTTATACATTTCCAGGGTTGGTTCAATCAAACGGTTCAAAGGAGCGCACGAAAGAAAAAGACCAAAGAGTGGAACCTGCCACGTGTCCCTTGTTGAGTTCCACGAAAGGCAACAAGTGGCAGCTGCAGAAGGTTTCAATGTCTTTTTTCTCAAAGTAGCAGAACGTGCCACGTGTCATCTGCAAAGCTCATCGGAGGCTGCCAAGTGTCAATAGTTGTTGTATCTTCCTTTGGTTTCATTATCAAGAAAAGACTGTGGCGGGCCCCGAGTGAATTACTGAAACAAGCAGAAGCTGCCAAGTATCGACTATCGAGACACATTATGATTTGATTCTCAAAGCAATGGAACTTGCCATGTATCCCTTGTAAACAAGTGAAACGTGCCAAGTTTCATCATCCGCAAAGATCCAAATAGTCCCAAATGTTTCTGTAGTGTTTTTGAAAGTTCAGCGAAAGCTGCCATGTGTCAGCTAATGCAGAACTCTCAAAGGTATCAAAAGCTTCTATGAGTTAAGTGGAACATGCCATGTGTCCCATACTAACTCAGTGGAGCGGGAAAAGTGTCTACATCCACGTTCCCCTTTTGAAGCTACTCGGGAAAGGAATGTTGTGGGTCCCATTTTCCATAAGTTTCTAAGCTGTTGAACATGCCACATGCCAAAGACGTAGAGCCAAGGAAAGGTTTCCTTCGGACAAATTATCTGAAGGAATTCCTTCAAAAAAATTGTCTGAAGGAAATAAAGAAATAAAAGTCCTCTAAAAGAATTAAAGCCCGAAGACTGCCTGGGAGATCCCAAAGGGTAGGTACCCTCGCGAAGGACAGTCGACACTCAAAAAATAAAACTATCTTCCAAGGACCTGAAAGGCAAGTTCCCTTCGGGAAAGATCAAACCTCAAAGTGTAGCGGTAAGCCCCATGTGAATTAGAAAAACAAGCGGAAGTTGCCAAGTGTCGTCTACTGAGACACAGTTTTTAGTATGTTTCAAAGCAGTGAAACGTGCCACGTGTCTCATTCTAACTCAATGAAGTGCAAAAAGGTTTTGCATCCACGCTTCAAGTTTCTAGTATGTTTCAAAGCTTATTCTAACAAGCTTCTCTCAATGACCCACAGATGCTGCCACATGTCCTCACCTATTTCACAACAAAAAGTGACCAGAGCAAGCGAGAAAGACACGAAGGAATTGCTAAGGAGGATGACAGGCCTGCAGATGTCAAATTTAAGACAACCAACTAGCTATTAGCTTCAAACGATGACAGACCTAAAGATGATAAATTTATGGCAATAAAGCATCTGTTGATCTTTTCAGGCTTAAACACGGATCAAAATGCATTCAAAGACCTTAAGGCCAAGGCCAAAAGAAAGAACTGCCATGAAAATGAACCATGAAAACCAAAAAAGGGAAAAGGTAGCCTAAGGGCTCAAATCACAACAGGAAGAGACAAAGAGGGAAATATCTGCAAGAGTTATTTCCATTAGGTGGAACAGTTCATCAGGTAGATATTTGGGCCTACAAACATTGAAAGCGCAGCCTGTTTGTCTCCTTTGGAGTAAAGGCAAAGTGGACAGCTGCACAAATAATAGGTGATAGAATAAGTTACTCAAGCTCAAGAGAAGACATTCAAGATGATTCAACATGCCATAGTTAAGGTAGCCACCCTATTCCATCATGGCCCTCCCTGACAGAACCAAAAATGCATCCAAGGCATTAATGCATAGCATGGGATGCTCCATGGGACAAAGTGCCAAGCCTTCCTTGGCCTCTATATAATGTAATCTCTTGTATCATTTAAAGGGAGATCTTCTCGTTACCAGAAGCAAAACTCTGCCCAAATTGAAAGGCATTACTGAGACTTTGAGCTCAGATTGTTCATCATATTTCTTTGTTTGAATCAGAAAGCAAGTTACTTTCAAAATTTGTGTTGTTATAGCTTGTATCATTCTAGGAGATTGTTCTTATGTATATTTCCTAAATATATTCTTGTTTATGCAATTTAACAAACAGAGCTAGTGGAAGTGATAAGGAAGGTGTCCTGAATCCAGTTACTTTCAGACTTTGTGTTGTCATAGTTGTCTTCAGTGTGTGTTTATTTTCTATTTATATGTAAAGGACCTTGGGATGACTTTGTGCCCCCATTGTTTTTCATATTTCACTCTTGAGCAATCAAGGTGGAGACTTTTTGCTACATCTTAGATTGTCAGTTACTCTGTACTCTATTACCAGTTACTTATCCTACCTAAAATAAAATCATGTTGTCCCCTGCAAGAACACTTCTGAAAGAAGAGAAGTGCCTTCAGTGTTATCACTAGGATTTTATCCTTTATTTGTGAACATCATCTCTCAAAAAAGAGAGATGGATGGTATATCCTACCCCTGAGTGTTATTTTTAGCTTATATATATAGTATATAACGCCTTTATACCTATAGGTAATCTCCCCTTGATGAGAGGAGAGATTTTTCCCCTTTGGATGTGGTAAACCTGTGACTTTGGACGACCAATCTCCCTATGTTGTGGTTGAAGAGACCTATTTTTCTCACTAGTTAGCTGGTTGACCAAATATTCACCCAATAATTTTTGGTGACTTTGCTGGGGAAGGACAAGTAGTTGAACCCTCAAGCTTCAAGTTGAATTAGGACCAGTCCTTTTCTATTTTTTGTTTCACAACCTGACAACTCCACACTATACCAGAAGCCACAAAGTTCAAGGTGTTGTTGACCCTGTCTTTGAGTTGGTGCAACAAGGAAATTTTGACTTACTTTCTCCCCAACTTCAAGTTCAATGATCCAGGAGTGTTCCTCCTACCCGTACTAGGACACCGACACAAGGCAGAGCTACTTTTTCTATTGTTAGCAGAGCTTTGCCTATCCATACTCCACCCAGATTTGTTATTCTTGCTTTTAATAATCCAATCATGGCAGTTCAAGGCCCCTGGGGTAACTCTTTTGGTCCACTAAATTTGACTCCACCCTGCATGAGCTTCCACATAGTTCAAGGAAGAATTTCCCCAAATTTTTTGGTGATGGAAAAGTTCATCCTGATGAACACATTGCAGCCTTTAGCATAGCCTATGGCGTGATAGGCATGGAATTTGAGGACGTGGTAGTTAGGATTTTCATGGAAAAGCTACAAGGTGTTGCTGTAGACTGGTTCTACCATCTGTAAGTTATATCAGTAACTAATTAGGACACACTCAAAGCCAAATTTGAAGCTAGGTTCAAGCCTACAAAATATGCACACGCCTTGCTGGCCCAGCTCACACAAATGAAGAAGGAACCTCATGTGCCTATGAGGGATTTCATAGCAAAGTTTGACAAGCTGAGGAACTAAATTCCTGCTATTACTCAGCCGACACCTAAAAACCTCAAATGCTTCTTCATCAACTCACAACTGCCTAAAGTGAGTTTTCTACTAAGACGTGCTGGCCACATAGACCTCAAGGTTGCTCAAGATTTGGCTACCGAAGTTGAAGATGAACTTATCTTGGCAAGAAAGATAAGGAGAGATCCAAACAGAGGTAGATCTTCTTCTTCCTCTGAATACTCCCCTTCAACCACCACTGATCCAATGGTGTAGAAGCTAGCAAATGAATTGCCAGCCCTCAAAAAACAAATGGCACAAGGGATGTCATCTGCTCCTTCACACAGAGATGTACCAAGGAGGACATTCCCTAATCAGTCTTACCAAGGCCATGCTGCTAGGAACCAAGGGCAAACCAATCATCTTCCTCCCCCTCAGAAGAATAACCTTGCCATTGAAGCACCTCCAACTAACTCAGTGGTCAGATATCTTGAAGCTGAATTAGATTTCTCATTCCAGCCTGAGTTGAGTCCTGAAGATGATGCTAATCTCTTCATTGAATAAGAAGAAGAAGAATTAGCTGGTGACTCCAATATTGGTTTTCTAAATTATCAGGACGAACCCAGAAGTGAAGGAAATGCAGCTAAGGGATCGTATGTTGTATTCACCCGATCCAAGAATCAATCAGCTTAACAAGCTGATAAAGAGAAGACAGAGGGGCAACCTCAACTAGCAATTTCAATTGCTAAGCATGGAACCACTCTGCCTTTCTAGCCAAAGGACTTGGTAGTTGCTAGAAAGGTAAGTACCCCTAACATTTCTGCACCTTCAACTTCAAATTCGTAGTCCAGTTCTCCCCTTCCCAAAACTCAAAAGGATGAACTCCCATCCTCTATGTCTAGTTCATTTCCAACATTTGATATCATTGACCATATAAATAAAACCAAAATTCAAATGTCTAAATTTGAATTTTTGCAGTCCAACCCCGTGTAATTAGACAAACTGGTTCAATGTGTTAAAAACTAGGCCGTCCCTGTAGGACAAGCAATTCCCAAAATGACACATGATCCCCCCAGGAATGCACCTACCAGGAAAAATCTTGTCATTACCCCTCCTACTGCTCTGGGTAGGACTGAACCTTTCTATGTCTCATTGCTAATAAATGGACATTAGCTGAACAATTGCATCATTGATTCTTGAGCTTCAGACAATGTCATGCTTGCTAAAGTGGTTGAATCCCTTGACCTCACACTGACCAAGACATTTGGTAGATGCTTCTCCATGGAGAACAAGCAAGTACCACTGCTGGGGCAAATTAAGGACACCCAGTTTGCATTTGCAGCCTTTCCAAATAAAAGAATCAAGATGACTGTCTTGGTAGCCGACGTCCCAGCATCATATGGCATCCTCTTGGGCAGAATTTATGTAGGTATGTTGGTGGTAAATTTATCATGGACTTATCCGAGGTGAGGATTATAGTCAAAGGTGTTATGAAGAGGCTACTCCCTGAGAAGGAAGCGAAATATGTGGTTACCCAGACCTCAGCACCTGAAGCTCAAATTCTATTTGAGTCTTCAGGCATGGGTAACTACTTTATATCTATGGATGAAGTTCATGAGGCATCTGATGAAGCCCCTACAGGTGATAACCTAGAAATGTATTCAACTAGAATAGTAGGAGAATCGATGGAGTGTAATGAAAATGTGGAAGAATCTCCCCCTCCGAATGAAGAAGAATCCAAAGAAAAATAAGTATCAAATGAGGTATGGATTCTTGAATTTGATGGCAGCTGCTCCTCTACCGGTTCAGCAGCTAGGGTTGTGTTGATATCTCCTCAAGGAGATATTTTTCCTTCATCTTATAAGTTGTAGTTCAGCAACACTAATAACACAGCTAAATATGAATCTCTATTGCTTGGATTGAGGGCTACTCGAGATAAAGGCATCAAGCTCCTTCATGTCAAAGGAGATGTTGAACTAGTGGTTTGTCAGGTGAGAAACTTGTACCAAACCAAAAATAAAATATTACGCCACTATCACAATCTAGTCTGGGACCAAATTGAAAGATTTGATGCTTTCAGCATCTCTGCCATTCCTAGAAAATTCAATGACCGGGCTGATACACTAGCTGTTTCAGCTACTCTCTTGGTCCCCCACCCAGACTTTAAAGGAGACAAATACACTATTGATCTGGTATTTAGACCAAGTGTACCTGATAATGCCAGTCATTGTCAAGTGTTTAACAATGACAACCAAATCATTGCCTTTTTGGAGCAAAAAGATAGCTTTGAACGGCTGCATTTTGAAGGCAGTGAACCTCAAAAGCTAGAACCAGCCCCTGAATCAAGTTCAAGCATGAATGAAGAGTTCCTATAACTTAAAGGGAATAATATTCTCAAAGGCATGGTTTCCTTAGAGAAGTTGTTTGATAAGCATGACAAATTCATCAAATAGTAGCAAATAGATTCAAGCTCCTCTCAGGAGTTTGATCAAGTAAATCTGGGAACCAAGGGAGATCTCAAGATGGTTAACATTGGTAAACGATGTACTCCTGAGGAGAGGTTCAAGTTCAATACTTTGCTCAACCAGTACATGGACGTCCTAGCATACTCCTACGATGACCTGAAGTCACTCAGGCTTGATGAAATTTGACATGACATTCCTCTCAAGGCTGATTCGACACCTTACAGGTAAAAATTCAGGCAGTATAATCCAAAAATATCAAGTACTATTCTGTCTAAGATACAAAAAAGTTAAATGCTAGGATCATTTTCCCAATCCATCATTCCAAATGGATTGCAAACATAGTGCCTGTAAGGAATAAGAATGGCAAAATTTGCCTCTGTGTGGATTTTAGAAATTTGAATCAGTCATCCTTGAAGGATAACTATCCTTTTCCAATCATGGATCAAGTGCTTCAGACAGTGACAGGTTCATAGATGTTATCAATTCTAGATGGCTTCTCAGGATATAATCAGGTTGAAGTTGGTGAGGCAGACCAGCATAAGACTGCTTTCACCACACCTTGGGGCACGTTTGCATATAGAAGGATGCCTTTTGGCTTGATAAATACTAGCACCACCTTCCAAAGAGCAATGGACCTTGATTTCAAGGATGAAATGGGTAAGTTCATTATAGTTTATCTTGATGACTTGACCATCTTTTCTAAGCATCGCCCAGATCATGTGCACCATTTGAAACAAGTGTTGGAACGCTGCCACCAAAATGACATTTCCTTAAACCCAAAGAAGTCAATTTTTGGAGTAACAGAGGGGAAACTTCTCAGACACATTGTGTCCAAAGGAGGCATAAATATTGACTTAGACAGAGTCAAGTCTATTCAAGAGCTTACCTTTCCCACAAGTAAGACTGTTGTTCACTCTTTCTTTGGAAAGGTGAATTTCTTACAGAGGTTCATCCCTGAGTTTGTTGAGAAGACTAGACATATTGCAAACATGATGAAGGGAAAGGCCACCTTCAACTAGACTGAAGAAGGCAAGTCAACATTTGAGAATATCAAGACCGCCATTGCCCACGCTCCAATTCTAGTTTGTCCTGACTATAAAAAAGAGTTCACCATATACAGTTATGCTTCAGAACACACACTTTCAGCAATTTTGGTTCAACAAAATAAAGAAGGTATGGAATATCCTATTTCCTTCATGAGTTGTCCACTTAAATCTCATGAGCTGAAGTAATCAAACATGGAGAAGCATGCTTATGTAGTGGTGAAAGTAGTAAAGCATTTCTGCTTATACATCTTGAATTCACACACTACTACCTTGGTTCCTGACACCACAGTCAAATCCATACTAACTCAGCAGGAGTTTGGGATGAAAAGAGGCAATTGGATTGTAAAAATCTAAGAGTTTGATCTAGCCATCAAGCCAACAAAGCTGGTACGAGGAAAAGGCTTATGCCAATTAATTACTGATAACAAGCCAAAAGGAACATAACATGAAGAATCAGAAGAAGGTGTGCCAACAGTCCTCTTTGTCTCCACCATGAATGAGTGGTATTCAGGTATTTCTCATTTCCTTACTTATGGTGAGTGTCCTACTCACTTATCTTATAGAGAAAGGAGAACCATCAAGCTGAAAGCTACAAATTTTGTCCTCTGGGACAACGGCCTATACAAGAGGAGCCTTGATGGAGTGTCCCTTCGTTGTGTGGACAAGGAGCAGCAAAGCCAACTTTTGAAATCCTTCCACAATCTATCCTGTGGAGGACATTTTTTTGCTCTTATGACTTCCCATAAGATCCTGTGAGCCAGGTATTACTGGCCAACTCTCTTTCAGGATGCATACTAGTGGGTTAGGGAATGTGAACTATGCCAGTAGTTTATCGAAAGACCCAAGTTAGTTGCCCTTCCTCTCAAGCTAGTGGTCATAGAGGAGCCATTCCAACAATGAGGAATTGATTTTATTGGAGCTATAAACCCATCTTAAAATGCGAGACATGATTATGTCCTCACAGTAACAGATTACTTCACCAAGTGGGTGGAAACTGTTCCAACCAAACATGCTACTTTAGAAGTAGTGTGCAATTTCCTCAAAGAGAACATTATTTCTAGGTTTGGGGTCCCAACCAAGATTGTCACTAATAATGCAGCTTGTTTCACTTCCCAGGAGATTACTCAATTATGTTTCTACTATGGGATTACACTCTCTCACTCTTCTGATTACTTTCCACAAGGGAATGGATAGGCTGAGTCAAGCAATAAGAACCTGGTGACTATCATCAAGAAGCTGGTGGATGACAACCAAAAGACATGGCATAAAGCATTGGTTGATGCTCTATGGGCAGACAAAATTACACTAAAGAGAGCAATTGGTATGTCTCCTTTCCAACTTCTTTATGGTATCAATGCTGAGATACCAATCACCTTGGAATTTCTAGCATTGAAATTGGCTAAGGCAATTAAAGATAAAACATATGAAAGTTCCCTTGATAAGAGGATAATGTGCCTGACTGAGCTGGATGAGTAGAGAACTACAGTGGTGGACCGAATTTCTGCCCATCAAATTCTGGTGAAGAAGCTCTTCAACCAAAAAGTAAAGAACTATGATTTCTAGATTGGAGATCAAGTCCTGTTGTGGGACAAGAGAAGAGAACTAAAGGAGATGCATGGTAAGTTTGATTCTCTTTAGAGAGTCTCTTTTATTATCCACTAGCTCAATGGTGAGAACAAATTCTTATTGAAATATCAAGACGGCACTCTCTTTTCTCTGCCTCACAATGGGCAACATCTGAAGCACTTCAACTCTTGAAGTATCAGATGAGTTCACCTATACATATGTATAGTCTTTTGTTTCTATTTTGTGCTTTTCATTTTCAATTTTTTTAGCCTTTCTTTTTGGGTAGCAAGACTCCATAGCCCAATGGCATACTTTAAGGCACTGGAGATTATGGTTTCTACTCCCCTCAGTTGTGTTCCAAGTTTTCATCTGAAGGAAGTTCCCCAACTGGAGCCAGCTGTTGTCCCCAAAAAATGTCACTCATTTTTGGGACAACCTATGGACTATTTTGGCCCTACACAGAGCAAAATTTTCTCTTCCCTTTTTCAAATTTGTCCTGAGCATTCAAATTCCTCATTTTTCAAGCTTCTCAGTTTCTACGGACTTCGCAGGAAGAAATTTATGGACTCAACATGCTTGAAATTAACAAGTTCAAAGGGTTCAATGGCTTTAATAGGTAAATTAATTTGAAAGAGCAAGTTTCCAGCACTTATACATTTCCAGGGTTGGTTCAATCAAACAGTTCAAAGTAGCATGCGAAAGAAAAAGACCAAAGAGCATAACCTGCCACGTGTCCGTTGTTGAGTTTCGTGGAAGGCGACAAGTGGCAGCTGTAGAAGGTTTCAATGTCTTTTTTCTCAAAGTAGCAGAATGTGCCACGTGTCATTTGTAAATCTCAACATAGGTTGCCAAGTGTCAAAAGTTACAGTATATTCCTTTGGTTTCATTATCAAGAAAAGACTGTGGCAGGCCCCAGGTGAATTATTGAAACAAGCGGAAACCGCCAAGTGTCGACTGCTGAGACACATTATGATTTACTTCTCAAAGTAGTGGAACTTGCCATGCGTCCCTCGTAAACAAGTAGAATGCACCAAGTGCCATCATCTGCATAGATCCAAATAGTCTCAAATGTTTTTGTAGTGTTTTTGAAAGTTTAGTGGAAGTTGCCACATGTCATCTTCCGTAGGACTCTCAAAGGTATCAAAAGCTTCTATGAGTTAAGCGAAACATGCCACGTGTCCCATACTAACTCAGCGGAGTGGGACAAGTGTCTGCATCCACGCTCCCCTTTTGAAGCTACTCAGGCAAGGAATGTTGTGGGTCTTATTTTCCATAAGTCTTTAAGCAGTGGAACGTGCCACGTGCCAAAGACGCAAAGCCAAGGAAAGGTTTTCTTCAGACAAATTGTCTAAAGGAATTCCTTCAAAAAAATTATCTGAAGGAAATAAAGAAACAATAGTCCTCTGAAAGAATTAAATCCTGAAGACCGCCTGGGAGATCTTGAGGGGTAGGTACCCTTGTGGAGGACAGTCGACACTCAAAAAATGAAACTGTCTTCCAAGGCCCCAAAAGGCAAGTTCCCTCTGGGAAAGATCAAACCTCAAAGTGTAGGGGTAAGCCTCGAGTGAATTAGAAAGACAAGTGGAATCTACCAAGTGTCGTCTACCAAGACACAGTTTCTAGTATGTTTCAAAGTAGCGAAACGTGCCATGTGTCACATTCTAACTCAGTGGAGCGTGATAAGTGTCTACATCTGTGCTTCAGGTTTCTAGTAAGTTTCAAAGCTTATTTCGATAAGCTTCTCTCAACAACCCACAGATGCTACCATGTGTCCTCACCTGTTTCACAGTGGAAAGTGACCAGAGCAAGTGAGAAAGACATGAAAGAATTGCTGAGGATGACAGGCCTGCAGACATCAAATTTAAGACGACTAACTAGCCGTTAGCTTTCAAATGATGATGGACCCACAAATGTCAAATTTGTGGCAATAAAGCATTTGTTGATCTTTGCAGGCTTAAACACGGACCAGAATGCATTCAAAGACCTTAAGGCCAAGGCCGAAAGAAAGAACCGCCATGAAAATGAACCATGAAAACCAAAAAAGGAAAAAGGTAGCCTGAGGGCTCAAATCATAGTAGGAAGAGACAAAGAGGGAAATATCTGCAAGAGTTATTTCCAGTAGGTGGAACAGTTCATCAGGTAGATATTTGGGCCTACAAACATTGAAAGCACATCCTATTTTTCTCCTTTGGAGTAAAGGCAAAGTGGACAGTTGCACGGATAGCAGGTGATAGAATAAGTGACTTAGGCTTAGGAGAAGACATTCAAGATGAATCAACACGCCACAGTTAAGGTAGCCGCCCTGTTCCATCATGGCCCTCCCTGACAGAACCAAAAATGCATCCAAGGCATTAATGCATAGCATGGGATCCTCCATGCGACAAAGTGCCAAGCCTTCCTTGGCCTCTATATAATGTAATCTCTTGTATCATTTGAAGGGAGATCTTCTCGTTACCAGAAGCAAAACTCTGCCCAAATTGAAAGGCATTACTGAGACTTTGAGCTCAGATTGTTCATCATATTTCTTTGTTTGAATAAGAAAGCAAGTTACTTTCAGACTTTGTGTTGTTATAGATTGTATCATTCTAGGAGATTGTTCTTATGTCTATTTCCTAAATGTATTCTTGTTTATGCAATTTAACAAGCAGAGCTAGTGGAAGTGATAAGGAAGGTGTCCTGAAGCCAGTTACTTTTAGACTTTGTGATGTCATAGTTGTCTTTAGTGTGTGTTTATTTTCTATTTCTGTGTAAAGGACCTTGGGATGACTTTGTGCCCCCATTGTTCTTCATATTTCACTCTTGGGCAGTCAAGGTGGAGACTCTGTGCTACATCTTAGATTGCATGTTACTCTGTACTTTGTTACCAGTTACTTATCCTACCTGAAAGAAAATCTTGTTGTCCCCTGCAAGAACACTTCTGAAAGAAGAGAAGTACCTTTAGTGTTATCACCAAGATTTTCTCCTGTGTTTGTGAACATCATCTTTGAAAAAAGAGATATGGATGGTATATCCTACCCCTGAGTGTTATTTTTAGCTTATATATATATATATATATATATATATATATAGCGCTTTTACACCTATAGGGAACCTCCCCTTGATGAGAGGAGAGATTTTTCCCCTTTGGATGTGGTAAACCTGTGACTTTGGACGACCAATCTCCCTATGCTTTGGTTTAAGAGACCTATTTTGCTCACCAGTTAGCTGGTTGACAAAATATTAACCCAACATATTGTATGTCTCATTTTTATGGATTTTTTAGTGTTCAATATCATCTTCTACATAGCCATGTGGATCATCCCTTCTTGTATTCTCGTGGATCCCACCTTTTCTTAAGAACTTAGTGACAATTTTTAGTGACATTAGTTACAAATCCCCACCAAAATATTTTTCTAGCACTTCAAAGGAAGTTAGTTGATTCCTGCATCACTTTAGACCTATTTGTGTTCACTCCTACTTCCAATTTTTTATCACTTGTCACATGCTTCAACACTTCATCATCACCTCATGAGAGACTTTAATTTCTATGACTATATTCCACCCCATTCAACATTGCAGGGAGATGGGTGTGCAATGCTTCCTTGGGTGTTTTAACCCCATTTTTTAAAATTAGTATTTCTTCAAGGTGAGACTTGTATAGAGCATCGGTTCCTAGTTTGAATTAATACTTATAGTGATTGGTTACCCAATAATTATAGTGAGAAGAAATTGCATCCACATGGACAATTGGCATCACTATATTTTTTTGATATTTTTACTTGGGCACCTCATTAGACCTAGTTATTATGAGCCACTTCAAAGGATTTTGATTATTATTTTTGTCTATAGCCTCCTTAAGTTATGATTAGATGGGGTGTTAGTGCAATATAAGATGCACTTGTTATTAAGTTAACTTATGATAGCTTATTATTCTAAAGTTAGATAAGTGCACCATAGTGAACAATTTCATAAGCTTAGAATATGATAAGTAATAGCCTTTATGCTACCCAATATTTTTCCACCTCTTCATATTCCAATCACATTTTCCTATTATGTGGCTAATAATTAAATGTATACTTGCTCTTTCTCAAGCTATATACACTCTCTTATTCTATGTACATTATAAGATCAGTTCATGTCATGTTATTTTATGTCATATATCATGTCATTATCATGAGATATTGAGTTTATCATGTTTATATATCTACCTTGTCACTCTCCTAATTTTGCATGTGATCTATGCATCACTTTAGATTTGATATTGGGTAGTGTCAAATTTTAATATATATAATGATCACTATTGAACTCATTTGATAGAAACATACCACTATCAAATTGGTTCAGTATTGGCTATCTATTTGATACTAACATTTGATGTCAAATCAATTTAAATCTTTGTGGATGTCTTTGTTAGGTCCAACCTATCAAAAACATATATCATATTATTGATTTAACACATGAATCTTCCATAATGTCTTCTCCTTGCTTCAATCCCTAATATACTTCAATATACTTTGTAAGAGAATAAAAAATTAGTGCAGTGATGAGGGATTAGCCTATTCTTAGACAGTTCGACAATCATCACGCATGCAATCCAACAATCAATCTAGTTTGTGTGAAGATATCAACCCTTATCCTTATGTATGAAATGCAAGGGAGTAGTCAATTTTATATGTTCTTTCACTTATCCTTATTTTGGTATAAGTATTTATTAATAACACTTTAATCAATGGAAATAAAATAAAAAGTATAGTTGTATATAGATAAACCAAGTCATAATTGATATGGTGGGTTACCTCTTTGTGTGATACTTTTTTAATTTGATGAGGTAAAATCTAGGTTTTACAGGGACCTGGAACCACTAGAGTGCAATAAAAAAGTTTTAACATGCCATAAATAGGGCTGAGGAGCCAAAAATCAAAAAAGTTATAGTACTAAAATGAGAGAAAAAAATAGGAAACCATAATAGATTTAGGAGGAAAGTCCCTTCTAAGGTTCTTCAGCATCTTCAGGGTCCTTCGCTAGAATGATCTATTTTTCCTTATAAACCTTTTCTCGAGTTTGGTTCCCAGGGCCTTCAACAACTTCATCAGGGATGATCATACGGGGACACTTTTTCCCTTTAACATGCATGGGGGACTGCTTAGGTGGGACTCCCTTCAAGGAGCCCTGAGGGGGGATTTTAAAACCTTTGGTGATTGAAATTAAAATTAAAACCTCTTTGTGTGATACTTTTATGCATTAGAATGCTTATGTATATATATAATTCTTGAATTAAAAATTTAAAACCTTACTACTTGCAAGCTAACATTATGGAATCAAGAAAAAATCAATGCACAACAAAACATGCAAAATTGGAGAAAGCAATCAAAAGGACCCACAATTGTCATGACCATTGTCGAACTAGTTTGATATTAGTCAAGATAACCATAAATCCTTAAAACATAAATATGGGGATCACATGATCATCTAGGATCATCCCAAGGCAAATAAGCAACTGATCTAAAGTAAGTATTCTGGATTGAATGGTGACATGATTATTGACCCTAGATGACTAAAATTAAAGTTAAAAGAGAAAAGAAAGTTTGTATTGGGCCCAACACAAAGGAAATATTATGAGAAGAGACTAATATGAACTAATGATCCATATACACATAAACACACCAATAACATATTAAAATGCTAGGTTTGTATCAAAATTAGGTTTCTACAAACACCTAAAATTGGGTTGTAACATATAACATCTCCCATATGAATTCACTTTATTAGCACTTATAAACTACATGTTTATGGTAACATTTACCTTATAAATGGATAACAAAGTTTCAAAAACAATCCATACTAGATACACGTTTTGGGTGTCACCAACTTTCAAACAAAAAATACATATTTATAAACATGGTAAGTAGTATTTCAAGTAGGAATTCATGTTTTATGCATTTCGATTGTTGTATGTATGTATGTATGCATGCATGCATGCATGCATGTCAAACAAATTCAACAAACTCATTAAATATGGACATCAACCTATCTCACCAAAGCTCTCCTCGATTACATTATTGCATATAATGTCTAGGGACTTGATTTTCCTTGCTTGAGAAAGAACATTGATATATTTCTACACTTATAACAGTTATGGTGTCATATTTTTAGAGCTTTGAAAAGCTACTATATTTATGAACCCTTATTTGTCTCGTATTATTTTTAGTATCAACTTCTCCTTGACATGTTACATAAGTGTTTATCACAATATAAATTTATACTAATTTTGTTTATGTTTTGTTGTTGACATAACAAAAGGTGATGTCATAATATGAAAAGGCAATCCCTCTTTTAGAGAGATAGATTGGATACAAATAATTTTTCAAATTCTTATATCTATGTTGTTTTTCGTAGGATGGCAATGTACATTTTCACTAGACATTGTTACTTTGACATATTTAAGCTTTGCATTTGCCTTCCATATATATTTCAATGAAACCTTGGTTTCTTTTTTTGACAGTTTTAGTGACGTTTACTTGAATTTAATATAGCATACTTATCTCACATCATATTGTTCTTCCAATTCATTGATGCATTTCTTCATATTGCATTAATTTCCTTTATTCATGCATATCAATGTTTTGGAGCACCTTTGGTAGTAGTTGCTAGTACATTAACAATTATCTTTATAATCCTATTAAAATTTATCTTTAACATGTGCAAATGGTAACATGGAGGTTTTGACACTATTCATGGTTTTATATTGTTGAAAAATTCACCAAATATGGTCAATCTAGATTGGGATAACCTTATTGAAGTAAATGCTAGAAAAAATTATAGATGGAAATGTCATAGCTTGGAACCTAAGAGAAAGCTACCAAATAAAATTAAAGATACACTAGTATATTCTTTATGACCCATGTTTGTTACATACAATTGAAATATTCACGTCTAATCCTCTTAAATTATGATGAGTTATTGAAATTCCTACGAAAACACACTAAATTAAGTGAAGATTATTTTTTGTGAAGAAAAGGATCTATCCTTGAATTTCATTACAAATCCCCATAGGAATTAATTGAAGTATATTTCTCATTCATTTAGGTTGGGAGCATAAAATATACAATCCAACTTGTAATGACAACTAGTTAAATTTGCATGAACCCGACATACATTTAATTTGACAAAAAAATGTTGAATTCTTGCCTATTTGTCTCAACATGTATGTTATGCTAAAATACATTTAATTGTGTATATAAAAATAGAGAGATATAAAATATATAACCATAGGTTGACTTGGATTTTAGAGGGTGCGAGTTCCCACTAACATGTATCAATTGCCTACCATAAACTTTTTAAATAAACTATTGTTGACTTTGAAAATGGTGCACAAGAAGCATGCCATATATTACAAAATTTTCTCGCAATATGTATTTAGTAATTTGTTCCATGAATGTCAAGAGAGAATATTTTATGTGTCATTCAAGATACAACTAAAATAATTTCAACAAGTATTCACATTGATACATACATTTAACATAGTTGTGCTCTAGAGAACCTGCCACTTACTAAAGCTTCAAGATATTGGTCTTATGATAATCATCACAAAAATGAAGAGTGTAAAAGAGGAAAATAAATGCCATTGTGTTTCATCCCTTTGTTATATGGTTCATTTTAAATATTTAGATTCATATTAAGGTTTCTATTGAAACAAATTTATAAAAACCATTTCACAACATTTTTTAATACATGGGTGCCCTCAGAGAGGAAATTATTGAAAGTTGGGAACATATAAGTTGTTTATATCATTCACAGCTTGTTGAGTGAAAACTTATGGAATCTTTTTCAATGTAAGATGAAGATCACATAGATGATGAAATTCATGACCAAGATCTTGTGAACGTTGATGATGATAAATTTTGTCACAACTCCACCCTAGAAATATATATATAAAGTGATCTTGACATGCTTGACCATAGTGAATTTCATGCCAACCTAATTTGAATCACAATGATGTGCCTTTAGATTTGAAAAATATAACCATACATCTATAGACTTAAGTTGTGCATACCCCAAATACCACATGTTAATGGTTCAATTTTTGTCATATCCAAATATTATGCTAAAAACATGCCAATTTTACATTGTTATAAAACATTCCACAAAAACATGCCAAGTTTACATTGTTATAAAGCATTCCACACATAATCATAACTTTGCCACTAAAATTATCATCCAAGGTATTTTTAACACTGAAAAATGAAGCCTCATAAATTACATCAAATATACATTGTCTACATACATGGGAACCGACCACTCTCTCATGTTGCTTCATCCAACTGGGATTTCCACCTTCAATATTAATGCATTAACTATTTATATAGGGCTTAAAAACCCTATAAGGGAGAGGAATAATTAAGAGGAATGAGTGTTGGTACCTTTAAAAAGGACTTCAAGTATGTTTGTTACATTTTTATTAACAAGATAAGTTTTATAAAGCCAAAATTTACAAAATATTAGTGTATATTAAGACATACACTTTTGTATACTATAAGATGTACTTCTAATAATATTATTTATGGATAATTACACATGCACATGTGCACATTGTTATCCATAACTTAGTTATAATAATTTGTCTATAAGTTAATATAAATAAAAATATATATTTAATGATTATCCTCAAAATAGGGTTCATCTATTTTGAGCTAATATCTCTAAAGATATAGATCCCTTCCTATCATAAACCTCCTTTCTTATCTATATAAGATGTTGGAGGGGATGGATGAAGGTAGATGTGAATGAAGGTAGATCTTCAAACTTATTTTGTATTTTATTTTTCATGTAAGGAAGGCCTTTGGCCCTCTTGCACATCTAAGTTTAATATATTGGTACTCATTCTACCTTCATCATATATGTGTCTATATCACTTTAATGTTTCACAAGTATGCACATGCAATCATGGGTGATAGTCTTGAGGTTTCTTCTTTACATATCTTGGAATCTATACCAGATATATATATCATGGACATTTTCATAAATTCAACATGGTATAATATATTCAAGCTTCACTTCATTGAATGGACGATTTTCATCTTTGGAAATCATTTCCCTTCAGTTTTGTGAGTTTTCTGTCAAAGTTACATCAAAGGGACCATGATGGTTTTGTCACTTTCAAAGGTTCATGAATGTTTTTCATCCATTCCATTGCATCTAGAGTATTCATTAAAGTCATTTGAATTTCAATTCATAAAATATAGAGCTATCATACTCAATTAATGAAGATTTGAAAATACATTAATTATAGTCTTACTGTATATTTTTTGCAAATTGGTAGATTTAAATAAAAATAACAATAATATATATTTTTTAGACAATTATATATATATATATATATATATATATAGTTTTGAAGTTGTATGACTAAATTTATTACAGGTTTGGAAACTTTTTTTAATCTAGAATTGTGTAGAAATTTATTTTTATAGGTAACCCAAGATAATTGCCTCCAATGAACACTAGAGACTCATGGAAACTTATTGTGATGAGTCTTTAGAATTTTTAAGTTTTCAAATGTGATTTTGGTCATTTATAGTTGTTTGAATCACTCCATTTAATTTCTTCCCTTGTTGCCAATGACCTTCACCTGTTTTGTCTTATGGTATTCATATGCATTTTCCACTTCAAAAAATACAAACAAATCCATATATAAAAATTACACTAAGAACCATAGAAACAAGGGTTGCATAACGGCTAGTCCATGTCATTTTATTGAGAGTTGTTTGTACTTATGTTTGCATGTATATTTACAATGTAAGTTTGCTTTAATATTTTAAACTTGAAAGTACAAATTTATTATTGTGTAACTTCTTGTTTCACTTTGAATTTGATAATCGATAGATCTTTTGGAGAGGTTCTATCAACCCAATATCTAGATAAACCAAAATTGAAATATAATAGCCATTAGATTTGGTGGAACCAGAATGAACTTTACCTTGCATAGAAAATTAACCTTCCTCTCAGTTTCATATATTCTAAAGGTGTTCAAAAAAATGTTAGTGTTATAATACCCTGCCTTGGCAAGAACTAATAATAGTATTGAGAGGTGAATGCCACTATCAATAATAGGCATCATGGCAGGCCTATAACTTCATATTTCAAATTATTATTTAAGATGTATAAAGGCATGCCCTAGACAATTAATATGTCTGTCAGATACTAATTTACATATATGTAATAAGATATAAATTTGTGCGTGCCCTATTCACCCCACAAATTATGCCCATTAATTGTGCCAATAAAGTCATTTGAATTTCAATTCATAAAATATAGACCTATCGTACTTAATTAACGAAGGTTTGAAAATAGGTTAATTATAGTCTTACTGCATTTTTTTTGTAAATTGGTAGTTTTAAATAAAAATAAAAATAATATATATATATATATATATATATATATATATATATATATATATATATATATATATATATATATATATATATATATATTGAAGTTGTATGATTAAATTTATTGCAGGTTTGGAAAAAAAAATATTTAGAATTGTGTAGAAATTTATTTTTATAGGTAACCCAAGATAATTGCCTCCAATGAACACTAGAGACTCATGGAAACTTATTGTGATGAGTCATTAGAATTTTTAAGTTTGCAAATGTGATTTTGGTCATTTATAGTTGCTTGAATCACTCCATTTAATTTCTTCCCTTGTTGCCAATGACCTACACCTATTTTGTCTTATGGTATTCATATGCATTTTCTACTTCAAAAAATACAAACAAATCCATATATAAAAATTACACTAAGAACCATAGAAACAAGGATCGCATAACGACTAGTCTATGTCATTGTATTGAGAGTTGTTTGTACTTATGTTTGCATGTATATTTACAATGTAAGCTTGCTTTAATATTTTGAACTTGAAAATACAAATTTAATATTGTGTAACTTCTTGTTGCACTTTGAGTTTGATAATCGATAGATATTTTGGAGAGGTTCTATCAACCCAATATCTAGCTAAACCAAAAGTGAAATATAATATCCATTAGATTTGGTGGAACCAGAATGAGCTTTACCCTACATAGAAAATTAACCTTCCTCTCATTTTCATATATTCTAAAGGTGTTAGAAAAAATGTCAGTGTTATAATACCCTGCCTTGTTGGCAGGAACTAATAATAGTATTGAGAGGTGCATGTCACTATCGATAATAGGCATAATGGCAGGACTATAACTTCATATTTTAAATTGTTATTTAAGATGTATATAGGCATGCCCTAGACCATTAATGTGTCTGTAAGATACTAATTTACATATATGTAATAAGATATAAATTTGTGTGTGCCCTATTTCACCCCAAAAATTATGCCCATTAAATGTGTCATAATAGCACTTATAGGGAAAGAAACATGTAATGCCAAAAAAAGGTAAACTTGGCAATGGCAGTGGTGAATAATTATGGTTTGTACTACCTTTATAAAGACAATAGTTAATTTTATTTTTGTTCATGCCATAGGAGAAAATTGTGTGGCATTAATTTTGGGATAGGAATGTAGCAACAACTATATTTGAAATAGGAACTTTCTATTTTGGAGGCATTATTAGAAGATAAGACAATAGACAAAGGAGGTATTTGATAGGTGGTCGGGCGATAGTAGTTTTATGGCAGTTTCTTGTAACTCAAAAATTAAATAGAGCCCATTAACTCTACACATACCATGTTTATGGTAGTAGTTTTATGGCATTTTTTAGGGTACATAGATATGACAATAAACAAAGGAGGTATTTAATAGGTGGTTGGGTGGTAGTAGTTTTATGGAGGTATTCTTTAACTCTACATGTGTACCATGTAGCCCTTGGAAAGACAAGGTATTGCTTGATGGGATCACTAGGGGTTAGATTTGATAGTTGTTTAGATGTTTTTTTAAGTTTTTATTCGTAAAATATAATCAAATTATTTTTTTAACCGAATTGAAGGACGGGGAAAATTTATTCAAAATAAAAAACAACCATTTCAAAATATCAGTAGACAAATGGTAGACCTATAGGTTATTAGTAGTATTAGCGGGTGAGTCGTAGTACTAGCCCTCTAAACTCTATTGCAACTGATGGACCAACCATATTCTCAACCACATGATTGTAGATCTAACTCAACATCAACTCCAAATTTTGCATGTTGAGAACCCATGATATGATGGCAACCATAGATTTTAAAGGAAGTAGATCTCATTCATTAGATGATTCAAATGTTAAGCACTTATGAAAAGGCTTTTTCAAGCTTCATTGATTTTAGCAATGAGCATGTTGTTAATGTGTGATGGCACAACAACCATCAATTTTACAAATATATGAGGAAGATAACTAAAAGCAATATTTAACAAATTATCAATACACAACACAACCAAATCTAAATTTGTTGTAGACTTTTTAAATGTTATTATTCCCAACTCCAATCTGGCAATCTCGGCTTTCCATTCATGACTCATGACCGTAACAACTTGTAGCAACCACTAACTTCTCTGCATTAATTTTATTGGGAATCCTTAAGCTTCTCAAACAAGCTACCCTTTCAAGGTTTCATAGTTTGAGTTCAGTGTTCACTATCCATTGTAGCCTGTGCCATTCTCATTTTCATTGTTTTGGGCATTAGTTTTCATATTCATCCACACTGTTATACCTTGAATTCTGCTGAAAAGGTGTACATGAGTGATGGCTACTTAAAAATGATGTGGACAAGGCTTGGCTTCCTTAGTGATATTATCAAATATAGTTGCAGTTTTATTTTCTCTGTAAGTCCATCTTACCTTTACACTACTCGTAACTCTCCCTATCTCACATAATAGTTTCCATTTCTTAAACTTGATTTATTTGGAAACTGCGATGGCATTGAAAATTGGTCTATTTACAAATTTACAAGAGCAAAAAGAGTAAACAGGGAATTTGTCCCTACAAAGCTAGTCATGCACACAAAATCAATTTCTTTTTTTGGTTGTGATTTTTAATTATTTTATTTAGTCAATAGAGGCCAAATATTTTGTAGAAACATTCGGTGTTTAAAGATAATAAATAGGGCACATGCAGGTTTTTTCCATTTTGGGTTTTCATTTGAGTGCAACCCAATAGATCAGGATGCATAGAGATTACTGAAATAAAAGTTTTCAAAGAGTACATTGATGTAAATGAAATTTCATATCCTATGCAATAACCAAGAAAACTAGTTGGTAGGTAATTATAATAAGCCAAGCTAGAGGAGATTTTCTTGCAGTTTAGACCATTTAGAAACACAAATTTTGGCTACAAGTGACAAGACTCTCCCTGATTTTAGTGTTGCTTAAGAAAAACTTACACAAGATATCATGCTTTGATCTTTGGATATAGAAATATCAGTTGAGACCTCCACTGCAAAGAAGCTCATAAATGGAATGTGTATCCAAATTTAATGCCCAAGAAAAATGCATAGTAGGATGAAGCCATACTGAAGTTACATTGGCTTATTTTTCTATAAAAAGTCACTTTAGTAAAAAATACAAAGAATTGGTGGTCTTGTAAGTAAGAATACTTCTAGTGGCAAGATACAAATTAGAATAATTTTCAAAATCCTAGGATGCATTTCTATTCACACCAGAAAATATAAAATGAACAACAAACCAAGACATCTATGTAAACTCAATATGGGAAGAAATGCATAAAATCAATCTTGCCAGTACCAGTCAATATACAGTGGTTAAGTCAAGATATTTCACTTTTTCAATGTTACCTTTCTTCACAAAAATTTGCTTCTATTGTTCTAGTTTTGACTCCAATACTAACTCTTGTATTTGTTCTTCACTAGATCCTTTCCTCTTTTGGCTCAACCTTCATCTTCTACTTGTGGTTATTCTAGGACTGTGAAATAGTTATCACATGAGAAGTCAAATGAATAAGATCCCTTATTCATCTTCAAGTCCCTTCTTTTACACCATATTTTACCCCTTTCCCTGCTATCTTTCACTATGATATTGGGTACTCTAATTCTTCTAGTTTTGCTAGGGTCTTTTTATATGCATGTGCTTGCTTGATGTATGCCTTGCATTTGGAATGGATTTTATGTAGTTAACTCCCTGCTTTGTGGTTTATTTTATATGCCCTACATTTGGAATGGATTCTCTTTAGCCAAATACCTATTTTTAAGTATGCCTTGAAAGCACTCATCATTTTCTAAATACCAAGTTATTTCTTTTGTGCACTTGAAACCCCTATCAAAATTTGTTTAGTGAAATGGAATCAAGTATTTTGGTAAGAGAGATTATACGAGCTTGGAGGTTTCATCTTAATGCATTGTTTTATTATTTGGCAAAAACAAATTAATATTTATCTACAAAGCCAATTTTAGCATAGAGAGTATTATAGTGGAATAGAATCCTTAACATATGCAGGATATGCCATTTTATTTGTAAACATCAGTAATGAAAGACTTGCAAAGCGTCATAAGATAACAATTATACAAGTTATCACAATTATGACATGAAAATTATGAAAGTCTAAAATGAGAAATGAATGTCATATGCAAGGTGACATTAGTTTAAAAACCGTCACAAAAAAAAATTCTTGATGAGTAGGGTTGACCGTCAAATTTAATGCTTAGGGATTACATGTCCCCTATTCCTCCCAAAATGATATACACAAGCCTCCTACTGGTTTTTTCTTTTTCAGAAAGACTCAATGCTAAATGGAAAGTCAACCTACCTAAGACTACTTAGTTTAAACTGAGTCTCCTCAATTGGCAAACCCACTTTGAAAACTTAGTGGTTGGAGAGTCTTACAGTGAAAACTTCCAAACATTGATCACCTCTTAGGTATTGGTATTACCCTTAGCTGCAATCCTTTTTGTAGCAAGTTTGAAATAAACAATTTTTATTTTGGGATTATAATTACATCAATCAGGGCAAAGTTTCCCTTCAAACCTCTCTTATTATTTTTCTTTATGCTCTTCCCATTAGCAAATGGCTTGACTAGGCTTCAAGATAGATTAACTTATTTATCAGATCCAGGGACCCCTTTGGCAACTCATCTTAAAGCATGTCAAGAAGGCTCGGTGTTATTGCAACATTTTTGTTCTCTACCTCCCTTCTATGTGGTAGCCTACAAGTTACATTTTGACAGGGGGTTGTTAGCCACTAATAAGAATAGTGATTAGAAATTTGAGGTTCTTTTCATAATTTGGTAACATTGTACATAGTTTATGGATATGATTACTTAATAGTTTGATGTTTTAAGTCCATCGAATATCCCTTTTTTGGATAAAATAAGAATGTTGATTTATTTTGGGAAAGGGTACTCAGATTTCCCTTAGAAGAAATGAATTCAAAAACCCTTTTGTAAAATAAATTCAAAACCCTCTTGAATTTGTTCGTTAATATTACAGAGTAATAGTTGGGGCACAAGATATATGCTTTCACCAAGATAATCAATTAATTGAATGAATAAATCAATACAAGCAATATGATTTTCAACCACATACAAGTGCCCTTCTTTATTCCAGTTAATCGCATATATAGAAAACCTTATAAAAATACTTATAGAAAGTGCCCCACTATTGATTACAATTAATTGGATCAAACCCTTCTAAAATTACACAAATATCAATGATTACAAATAATAAATACCACTTTTATCCTTATTTGTTGCATTGGAATGATTATGTTGTATGGTTGGCCTGCAAGTGTGATGTATGGCCGTGGGATGTAAACCTTCATGCCAACCCTATATATGTGGTACCCTTGTTAAATAGGCCTCTATAGTTGATTTCCCCTAAAACTGGTAACAAACATGTGATTCTCTGGGGGAATCCTCAATTGAGTTTGAGGGATTTCATCTCTTTACCTGTAAATTTGAAGGTTTTCGTCCTATAATGAATTGTAGAAACTACAAGCTTTTCCTCTAGAAAAAGGGTTTTGATTTTGTGTAATGTCTTCAAATAGGACGATTTAACCAAAAAGGGGTTTCCCCTAAAATCCATAATTTTTAAATTTTGAATTTAGAAAAATTGACAAACCCTAGCTATTATAATTGTACCTTCAAATAAAAAATTAACTCCAATTCACCTTAAAATAAATAGTAAATAAATACTTATGAATTTGGCTACTAATGACTCTTACCGCAATGAAGAAAGAGCCTGAAATGAATGTTTCAATCATTCAAATGCTAGAGCCACACTAGTTGAATTGTAGCTTTTTTCCACTCTAATCCCTACTCAAGCTTAGTTCAATCCAATCACCAATATTTTAAAAATTACTGCAATAATTAAATCCGAACGAAACCCTTGCAAATTTGCCCTCAACAAATATTATTTCATATGAACCGCTGAAAACTTCAAAAGTTCATAACTCCCTTAATATTTGGAATTATGATGCAAATAAGAGCTCAAACTGATTATAAAAATAATGACTATCAAATACAAGTAATTTTAGAATTTTCCTTCTATGTGAAGGTCACCGAAACTTGCTCCAAAATTCTGAAAACCCTAGTTTTCAAAATTTATTTTTTTAAATATCAAACCTTCAATCCCAAACAAGTCGCCACACTTGAGAAAATTAATGCAAATAATAATCAGATTTATTATGACCAAGTTGAACTTCAAATAGTCTACCAAACCCTCTCAACAAATCCTTAAAATAAATCACCCCACTCTAGGGCAAGTAACAAAACCTCCTTTAGTATAGGTGGCGTCAAAAGACACCTTTTGTAGAATAATCAACTCCAAATCTGTAAACACCTATTGGACATGCATCTCAATATCTTCTTTAAGCATGAAGAAACAATATCAAATTCAACATGTCTTTAATTGTGATATTGACCTTATATTTATACCTTTCAAAGGAGGGCGAACCACCTCGGGGAGGTAAAATACCTCATAAACCTCTCTTACCAACTTTTTAGGATATATTTTCCTTTCTTTGTTATAGCTTCCAAACTGACATTTCTTTTAATTTCATTTTAGGCCTTTTTGAATTAATTAAATAACTCGCCTTAATAAATTAATAATTAAAATTACTTTTTGGTAAATTAAATAATTATTTTATATTAGATCCTCTTAAATAATTAATTAAATTGCTCTTAATAATTAAAGTGATACAAATCATTTTTCAAGTAATTTATTAATTATAAAACTCTTTAGAATAATCATTTAAATTACTCAAGATAGTTCTATTTTAATAATTAATTAAATTGTCTTATATTTTCAAATGATTAAAATCACAATTTGAGCAATTTTATTAATTATTAAAATTATATGATTTTTAATAATAATTTCTTCATTTTCCCATCTGTCCTTTTATAAATTCATTTTTCATTCCAACCCTGATGCTAAATAATTGGAATTAATTTTTAATTTAATATTCATATTTTTCTAATTAATGAATAATAATTACTTTTTGGCCATGTCTTCAATAATCACTTTTGGCCCTATGCAATAATAATTAATTGTCATTTTCTAATGTTATAATTTAAAGTATCTTTTTGGACAACTTAATAAATTATTAATAGATTATTCCCTTTTATTAATTTTCTCTTAGCCTACTAGAAATAAAAATAAGCTTTGGGTCCTCAATTTAATTAATTCGAAAAAGAATATTACAGTCCACTATTGAACGTATCATTAGGGAGAAGAATCCTATGCTTGATCCAAGACTAACAATCCCTCGTAAACAACTATGTGATCACCTTGCCCAGCGTGTGAAAATGATACAACTCATAAAGCAATCATGCGAAATGAACACTCAACAACATTCCCTTGTTAAATCTGGATTTCCTTGGCCGCATTCAAAGAAACCATGAATATGATGAAAATTGATTTGATAGTTGTGTTTAATGCTTCAAATACTTGATATGATTCTTTCAGCATTAACATCCTAAATTTAATTTGAAATTTTTGTTGCTATATGTCAAATTCATGGGAACACCAATGTTTTCAAAGTGGTGTTTGAACGAGTGATGAGCCATTTCTTTATTGTTTCCCTCTTGAGGGCCTCATTGTAACACGGCACCCTATTTTCATCTCAAAGAGTGCTTAGTGTTGACCATTTTTTTTACTGTTGTTTCTTATGATAAACTATATAAATAGAAGCATCTACAATTTAAAAACATACATCACACTTAATTCACACATTAACTAATTATTTAATAAAAATTGTATCAACACACACACTTTACCTTCACCCAATTCAAATTGCATACCATGTTATAAAGACTTTGTGAGTCTCTGCTAAACTCATAGAGTCATTCGCTGAGCAACTCAACTCAGTTGACTTGATTGAATATAGGTTCATCGATGTAGATAGTACAATTTTGGGTTTTTACTCACCAAATAAATTTAACGCCACAAAAATATTATTTGTTAAAGATTTCACTCCCTTTATGGTCTTGGAAACCCCAATTGACAAAAAAACAAGACTTATCTTCCCAAGCTTCTTAACAAATGTTTAGGGAACATTTATGCTATGAAAAGCTTTGGGATTGGCATCAAATTTGTTTTCCAAATAGCATGGAATTTTAAAATTTTGAAATATTTTGCATAGAAATCAGTTTAGTAGTAATAAATTGTGAAGGGCATTGTGTTTCATTTGTATATATATTTTTTTTAATATATTATATTAAAGGCTATCTAATTTAATCAATGGTAACAAGAACAAGGGCAGATATTAAATTAAAAATAATAATAAAGTGTGAAAGCTCAAACAAAATCTAGATTGCTTTAAGTAACATTTAATTATATTAAAGAAACATAGCTTCAGGGGATTATTAAATTCAGTGCATACATAATTTTAGAGGGAAGTGAAAACTTTTGATGACATTTGATTTAAATCAATTGTGAAATAGCTTTTGTGTGCATTACTTTAATTATTATTATTTTGATAGATATAAGAATCAAATTTGCTTATTAATATTTGAAATTTTAGGGAAGTCTAAAATATGCTTAGTAATTAGTTTCAATTAGTTGTGATTATTATGCAACTAGTTGTTATGCGAGCATCCGAAATCGACTTTTTTGGTTGCTCCATCCCCCCTGGGACCGTGCATGTTGTGGTAAGAGACATTACAATTTGAAGTCATTAGCTCATTCATATCAAAATGAATCTACACTGGGTTCACCCCCGGAGCAATCTGATGTGGAGTTTTCTATTGTTGCTCATGCCAGGAGTATGGAGGACGCCTTTCACAGTTTGAAGACAGGATTCCTATGCTTTGATAATGGTCCCCAGGGTTTATCTGCTCCTAGTGACGCAGTCAAATCTCTCCAAGATTCATGTCTCCTTTCATCCGACAGTGGTCTTAAGTCTAGTGCTGGGAATGCAACATCCTACACTTTAGTCGTTGCAGCTCATCTTGGCTCATCCCCTCAACTTCATCTATTTTTGTGGTGTCGTTTGATCCTACGCCTCCAACCCAAGTTGGGGGTGTCCTCCCGATGGTTCCTACTACGACAGATGTAGTGCTTTCTGATCCTACGCCTTCTTCAACCCAAGTTGGGGGTGTCCTCCTGGTGGTTTTTGTTATGACAGATGTCCATGTGGCTCCCTCTCCCATTGGTTCTCCTCCTCCCCCTGCCCATCCCTTACCTGCTACTGCTTGTCTTGAGTGTGTCACTGGGGATTGCCCGTTGGTTGATCCTCCTTCCCTTCCCTTCATTAACCTTCCTCTCGATCATTCAAAGGCTTTTTCTGATGTGGGTCTTGGTGAATCCGTGATTCGTTGGATTTATGCAAAATGCAAAAATGCTTTCAGTTTGTTTCACCATTGCTCAGACTTTTGTTTATCTTGGATCCCTTCAGGTTCGGACTATGTTGCCCCTTGTCTCGTGGATGCTTCATGTCTAACTTCTTCGGTTCCCACGGAGGACCTTCTGCTTGGCGATGTTTGTATTTAGGTGGCCTCGATAGTTCCCGAACTGGTTATCCCTAACCATGCTTTGCTAGATATGGAATCTAATGTTGGCAGCAAATCCCTGATTGGCAAGTGTGTGGGGTTGTCTGCTTCTCTTGCTGCTCTCTCTGCTTGGGCCTCAAAGGAATGGCATTCTATCGGTCCTCCCTCTTTCTCCCTTTTGGGTGGAGGCTTTTTTTTTGTGGAATTTCAGAACCCTTTTGATCAGGATTTTGTGTGGAACTACGGTTTGTGGTTCTTCAAACACTCCGGTGTCTTCTTCTACCATTGAAACCCTTTCTTCTTGCTAAATTTGGTTCAATGCACTGTCGTCTCGATGTGGCTCCGACTCCATTATCTCCCTCTAGCAATGAGGAATGAGTGTTTCATCAAACGATTGGTGGACAAGGTTGGATCTTTTCTGAAGATTGATGCAACTTCCTGGAACCTCTATTTGGTTCGTGTTTGTGCCTAAATTGACCTTCCCAAATCTCTCTCCTCAATTAAGTTGCTATCCTCGCATGGTTCGTGAACTCCGCATTTCAATTATGAGGGCCTTACCTTCCGCTACTTCCATTGCCACCTCCCTGGCCATTGCATTGTTAAGTGCCCATCCAAGAAATGCAAGCATTCTCAATTCATTTGGAAAATAAAAGAGGGAGTGCTTGATATGAATTTTAAATGGCATAACCATGATAAGTTCTATCATTCCCCCTTCTCTCACCGGGTGGAGTTGGTTGATGATGTTGCAAAAGATCCTGGGCCTGCTCCCCTTGTCCGCTCTCCCCTCCCTCCCCTGCTCACATATATCCCCCCTTCCTCGTCTCGAATCACCCCCCTCTCCCGATGCCCCCCCCATGGATGTCCCCTTGCCGGGTTCTTTGAACCCCAAGGCAATTTCCCCTCGAAGGGATCCATCCTAGGTTCCCCCTTCAGGGCCTCCAAGCATCATGCGAATATTGGTGTCTCTGCTAAGAAGAAGGGTCGTTGATCGGACGCAGAACTTCTCAGGGCAGAAGCACTCTCTCTCATCAACTATGGCTCTCAATGGACCCTAGAAGCCTTTCCAGAAGAGGGCGTCAGGTAGAACAGGTTTGTGGATAGGTCCCCCTAAAGGACGGTTTGCAACGCTTGGTTTGATTTTATTTTTTGGTCTCCTCTTTTGGGTTTCCTTGGATATTCTTCTCTTTCTTCTAGCCTTTGGGGCTTTTTGTGCTCTTGTTTAAGGTCGGTGGATTTAGTTTCTCCTCTCTTGCTTTCTTGACAGGGAGTGCCCTTTGTATTTCATGTTTTTGTCTTCCTCTTTTTTTGTTGTGGAAATGGGCCCTCGATTGTGTCCCATACCGGTTCAAAGCTCCAGTCAAAAGCGATGTCCGGTTCATAGCTCCAGTTTCAAAAACGTTTGCCTTATCCAAAAAAAATATGCCTAACAAGTCCAAGTCAAGTTCGTAAATAATGTTACATACTATCTTTATTACAAAAAATATATGATAAAATACATTTCATAATCTCTATAAAGTTCGGTCTCAACAAATTTTAAACATAATCAAATGGACGTGGCCAACTGTCTTATATATTAGGATTAATTTTTTTCAATACATCTAAATTATATTTAAATTTTTTTATACATTTTAATAATATATTTAGAATTACTCCAAAGGCCTTATAAAATGAATTGGATGAATTTAAATAGATTGTAAAAAATCTGAAATTTCCGAGTGCTAAAGTCCCTGTCATTGCCAGCAGCGTCTATTCTTGTAGACATTGTTGTTCATTCACATAATACATTCCCTAATTAGCTATCGGTGTACATTTTGCTCCTTCAAGAACTAATGCTAATGTTAGATTCTGCAATCAGTGCACAAAATATTATAGATCCACAATATATAGTCGACCAACAAATTTTGTCCATACATTTATATTTTTCTCCTGAATTTGACTTCATTTGTTTTCCATAATAACTCGTGTTTTGTTCTTTATTAGATTTATTACTCAATCCTGGTTAAGGGATGTCAATCAAATGAATTCAACTCGTTGCTAACAACATTCTTTCCATTACTTGGTTCAGACAATCACTTTCATATGTCAATAGCCCTTTGATAGCTGCCTCATATTTCTAAATAGCAACTCATAATTCATTAGCGCGACAAGGTCATTCAAGATTAGACTCCACGATCATGTGAAAAGAAGTCGGCCCTTATTACACACACACAAAACAAATCACCGTATTCATGTTGCAGATGCTAGGATCATTGCAAAAGAAGACCATCTATATTAAATAGAGAATAAAATAAGTGATTGAGATAAAAAGACATTAATCTAAATATTTGGAATGACTTGTAGAAGCCCATGACTAATTTGATCAAAACCAATACCTATTTGAGAGGGAATTTAAAACAATTGTGTTGCAGGAAATGCTTCCCCAACGCCCCACCGCGCACACCCTCCCTCCCCGTTTCCTGTCCGGAAACGCCCTCAAAATGCCTCGGAAATGCCCAGGGTGTTTCCGGGAAGCCTCCAGACATTTCCAGCCATTTCCTAGGGTTCCCAAGGGATTTCGGCAGAAAAAAAGGGTCAAAGTCAACCAAAAAAAAAAAAAAGAATATGACCCAGACAGTATATATATAAAATAAACATAAGAATACATCTAATTTCTTATAGTTAAGTTAAATTATATATATATTCTTTCAAGATGTTTGAGAGTGGTATCACACCTCTAGGAGATATAATGCAAATTCTAGATTTTGGAGGATCATGTCATATTTCACACTTAGTCAGATTTCAGGGTTTTAGGGTTTCAGGTTTTTAGAGTTAACCATATTTCAGAGTTTCAAGATTTCGAGACATTATAGGAGGTATGAAGGCTGCATGAAGAGATGTGGATATGATAGAATAGTATGAGAACATCTCTCACAAAGTGCCACGAGCTAATCCCACCCCATTCCCAGTGCACCTTTTAAGGCATGCACTTGTGAAGCTTCGATGCACCGGGAAGCCCCTACAAACTAGATGATTTATAGTCAGTAAATGATAAAGTTGAAAAATAGTGCGAGTAACATTCATGATTTTGAGGGCAATCTAGATGATTTATTCTATATTTGAATGTACATTTTGCCTTTGAAGTAATGAATGAATGAATACTATATATTTTAAAGAGTCTCATCTTTTATAGACTAAAAATGAATATTATGCATTGTTTATACACACACACGTTTCTAAATCAAGGGTTTTTGAAAATTGGCATTCCTATATTTCGTAAACGTTTCCGTTTCCATTTCCAGACAACCTACTAAAAAAAATATTTGCAAAAATATGGGTTATAAGGATACCACATTTCAATTTTCTCACTGATAAGTGTAACCCACCTGAGAGAGAATTTAAAACAATATTTGCAAAGATTTGGGGTTCAAAGAATACCACGTTTCAAATCGCTCGCTGTTAGGTGTAAGCTATTAATTGTAATGTCAAAAAGATTTGCCTCAATATTTATATTTATTAGGAATCTTAGGACACGAATAAATTTGGAGCAACCATAAAAGCAATTCTTCCTTGAAAATGTGTCCACAAGTTGGACTTGAGACATTGGGATTCAAAAGTTCTTGCATGCCGCTCCTAGAAGCACACAATAAAAAATAACTCGGAAATTATACTACATGATGGATATCATAATGATTGTAGTTGTCCAAACACGTCAATTTCCTGTAGAAATTATTGACAGATCACATGAATTTATATTAAATTCAATCTCCATTCTATGACATTAAAAAACAAATTGAGCATTCAAATTTTTTTAGTGTTGAATACATTCATTACCTGCCAACCATCTACTCGTCAACAAATTTTTGACCTGTCACTTAGATGCAACATTTATGCATCAAAACATAGTTATTCTATTAGGTCTGAAAATGAATCATCTTATGTGAACCAAGGTTGTTCATAGAGTGGCACAACTTTAACTTTGTGTTTTTTTATCATCTGAATATATTTCTCATCTGCTCGTCTAACATTTTTCAGCATTCTTAGAAGAATAATAGTTTTGTGCACACATTTACCATCAATACATCATGCGCTTATTACCAAAAACATAAAAAAAAGGTTTCCACCTATCCTGAAAGTTGCTTAAGGTTACAGAGAACATCAAACCCTCCACATAAGAAAACATTTCAAGATACCATGGAAAGAAATACATTAAATGTATACAAAATACAACTACATGATGCAAACGTCCAGGTTAAGGAAACCTCACAGAGAAAGGCTTGTTGTAGGCAAGCCATAGCCGGGTTTTTACATCTTCAGAAAATGTTCTACAGAACAGTATTTAGAAAATAACTAGCTGTGTCCTAATCTATTAATTAATACATACAGCAAGAATGATGATTTACTGCACTTCCTTTCAACAAGGTATAATTATAAAAAAGAAAAATCATTTAAATAGTTGATTAAAGCCCCAAAACTACTGCATTCAATAGATGTGATTCTTTCTCCTACAAGGAATCCTCCACTGTTATACTTAAAAGTGAATACTTCACTCTTACAGATATTTTGCCTCCATCCACAGACAGCTTAGCTCCGGTTACTACCCAATGACCAGGCATGTCCTGTGGACCCTTGGTCATTTCTGTTGTATCAACGAACTTCAGTAACTTGGGGACTTGCGCAGGAACTGGTGGGCCACCAGGATATTTAGCAGAATTAAGGACGACAGGTGTAGGCTTTGGTGGCTGTTGTGCCGAGGTGAAATGTGTGCTAATCAGTGTGGAGATAATACCTGACTTTTGGTATACATTAGGAGAGCTATCCCACTCAGATCTCCGAATTTTGGCTCTAAGTACCCTTGAAAAGCGAAGCCTTAAAAATAAGACCTTTT
This sequence comes from Torreya grandis, assembly GCA_037957365.1. Taxonomy (NCBI): domain Eukaryota; kingdom Viridiplantae; phylum Streptophyta; class Pinopsida; order Cupressales; family Taxaceae; genus Torreya; species Torreya grandis. The sequence goes on from JARHVA010004251.1 coordinate 844,609, forward strand.
TCATTTTCTCAACCCGCACTTCAAGCTGTGCCCCAGTCACAACTGATGCCGGATCACCCATCAATGTCCCATTGCACTCAACAGGTGCAGTATAGACATGAGCGAAACTTTTCCACTGCACTGGCTCATAGTATCTGTGATTACCTTCTTCAGATTCACCATCATCATCATCGAACAATTGCAAAACACTCTGTGAAGTAGAGAGATGCTGAAGATGGATTGCCAGTCGATTCCATTTCTTCCCTTCTAAGAACAAGCGAACACCAGTCACGGGTCTCCTACCTACATTGACCTGTCCATTGGCTAATCAGAGAGCTTCTTAAGAGCTAAATATACAAAAATATATAAAGACAACACCATCTGTAGAATTTGAAAAGAAAGACTTTACGTACTGGACTTGTATAGACGTAAAGTTTGGGGCCCATTAAGCTGAATTGAAGGGATGCATTTTGACATCCAAGAGACAGTTCGCTGAAGATGGGAGCCCATAGTCTGGGAAGCTGGAATTCCAGAAACTGATGAAGTTCTTCAATTGGTGGCTTATCTGTAAGAACATAGGAAAAAAAACCAAGAAACTTTTAACAATAGAAGCCTTTCAAAAGCAAATTGGTAGATAAAAACCCCCTATGTTTTATAAGAACGTCTTCCTTAAATCTGTTTGCACTGAGGCCAGAAAAGAAATTTAAAACATCTTCAACCAATTTAGTTGTTAAACACTACGATGAAATGAGGAGATTCTATCACTTTCATATATAAACAAGGCAAAAGGAGGCATTGTGAGCAATAAAACTCTGCTAAGTGTGAGAAAAATGATTGGTTGTATAACTTTATCATGTTACATGCAAATTCTGCTCTTGAACAGATAGTTAATAAAGACCACTGACTGAAAACCTAGGTATGCCTTAATTTTTTCGCTTTTATCTTTTGGAGAATCTTATAATTTGTATAACAATTTCAAGACGTATAAATATGTCAAACAACCATGTAATGTTATTAACATGGTTAAGTTAAATTGACAATTCTATATTCTTAAGGAATAAACAAAGCAATGTACAACATGAACCGGTACTTCTAAATATGAGTTGAGTTAAACTGGTTAGGTGTGAAATGGCTGTCTCTGAAATTCGCCACCAAATCATGTGTGCTTTGTACGGTCACAGCATAATCTTGTATGTACATAATGAAAGGGGCTGTTCCAGTCACATATTGAACTGATATCACACTACGAGAATGATAGGTGTAAATTAACATATAAAAATGTTATCTTTCCATTGCATCATGTCTATTGTGTTTAGAAGTTGATAAAGTGATGTGTACAAATGATTAGGGCATGTCAAAATTCCTTCAATCTGGTAATGGTGTTCAACAAGCATCTCTGCCCAAATCCAAAATGAAGAGCTGTTCACTTAAAACCAAGGTTGATACCAAATGAGCATAATGGAATTGAAGGAAATGGCACATTCATATTCACAATTCGATTCATCATATACATTGCACTTATATAAATAACAAAACATGATACAGATGATGGTATGGAAAGATGTCATTGATCATTCTTCATGTATGATATGGCTCAAAATGGGGAAGAACAATCCCTCTCATAATGTCCATACAACAATAAATAATAACCATATAAACAAAGCACAGATCAATCGCAAACATTGGGAACAACTGTCCCATGCTTAAATTAAAGAGTACTCATTCATGCAGTACATTGCTTTATTCTTTCCTTAGCATGTGACTATTAATTTAGCATGCCCAAATGTAGATAAGTACAAGAATGTGACAACTCAAAATTGACCTCCAAAATTGGGTTACCACATGAAGTTAGGTTAGAAATACAAGATGGTAACTACAGTTAGTGTCTAAAATGATCAACAATGACGTACGTCTCTTGTATCAAATTTTGTTTCCCATAGGAGTAAGCATTAGACATGTAACACACAACAATGATGTACGTCTCCTATATCAAATTTTGTTTCCCACGGGAGTAAGTATTAGACAAACATGCAAGATTAGAAGCAGGTCCTGACATTGGCCCCTTAGCAAGCACACCCTAACATATGTCCACAAGTGACGAAATGAAATAGAAATAGGATTTGTCAAACTACAAATGAGAATAACTCACCGACCATGCATTTACCACTTCTCATGCATCCATGAATGCATTACCATTTCCCATGGAGCCCATCTTAGGAAATACTATGTCAACATACAGTTTTCTTTATCAAAATAAGGGTCAATGTACAACATACAATCAATACAAACAACCAAAAAAAAGCCGTTTCGCACACAATAGAGCTTGGAATGTACTTCTTTGCTTTGTTTTGCACCATGCTTCTAAATGTCACTTTCACAAGTGCAATTGTGAAAGCATGGAGTTGACGACCACCACATTGCGAATCAATTAAACTCTGCTCTGACAGCAGTTGCTCCATACCAATTGGTTTTGAGCTCGGTATTGACAGGAAAATGAGAGGATATTCAAAATTGAATGCCCGACCTTTCTTTTTCTATCAGCATTGATAATCATTTACCCTGGTCCCTAGAAGAATGAAATGGTACCTTATAGAAACTGTACAGAATATTACTCAGTTATCAAACACTCAACACTATAGTTTTGACTCTTCACAATACTAAGGAAGCACATCCTAAAATGTTTGCATTGTCAACACATTTCATACGCAATACATAAATAATAAAAAATTGCCTCAATTAGTTAGCATGATACATCACAACCCCGTATTGTCTTCATGATGTATTCCAATTTTACCTGCCCATGGAAATATAAGTTCTAGCAGAGACCCAACAGAGCAAAAGTTCCAAAACTTTTGGAGTATCCTTTCCATTCCCCTCAGAGTACCCAACCAAATGTTCCATGTGACTTAGACTTGCAGCCTATGAAACTTAAATCCTCACATTTTCATATCACGGTACACCAATCTAGATTTTCATGTTACACACAGAAAATAACAATAATATTTATTATTTTCAAGTTTGTAAGTTTAGCACTAATTATTTTGAGGTGCAAAAACAGTAAATACTTACAACGGAGGTATAAATTTACAGCATGGCTTAAAAATCCATTTCCTGGAACTCCATTTAGGAGAGATGTTATAGGCACGAAAGACATAGATATCACATCAGGAGCCAATGGTACTGTTGTCAGCCACTCATGGTGACTTTGAGAATGCTCAAGACCCCCCCTCCTCTTAAAGATCTTTATGACATCCTGAAGATAAAACCCTGATTTTTTTAAGGCATTGAAAAGAAAAGAGAATACAGTGTTGGCAACATCGTTTTGCAAATATAATACTAAATATTGCACAGCAAACTATTGTGAACCTTATTGTGCTTATTGATGAAGAAATTACCTCTTTGACTGAATATGATGTGGAATCATTTGAGACCACAAACCTAAGCTGGTTCATATGCGTTAAAGAATCTGCAACCTGACATAGGGAGATCAGCAGTTTGGTTCAGGACTATACAAATACAAACATACACATACATACATCAACTATTGACAAACAAAATCCACATTAGTCACGCAGAAGCATACCATACATCAAATGTTACATTAGAAATACAACCAGTTAATGGCACCACAAAACAAAAAAACAAAAAGCAGGCTGTTTACAACTTTTCAGGTTGTAAAAGACTGACACAAATTCTGATAGCAAAAGAAATAATTTAAAATAATGAGTTTCTGAAAACAGCCCAAATGTTATTGAACAGAAAAGTAACAACAATGGCAAAACTAGCTGCCCTGCCGGTGCAGAAAATGGGAAAAGTAGTTTTGCCATTGGGATCCTTTCTCCTCACAGCACCAGCTTCTCATAGATATGTATTTGTTAAAAGAGAAGGGCGCAATGGTATCTTCAAAGGTATATCACAGATATTTGACAGCACAATTATAGTCATATATTATTAAACTGAATAAAGTTGCTTACATTTTTGTAGCAGGGGTATTTTGTTCTTCAGGCTTCATCCCTCATGAGTAATGGTATTTTGGAAGCTAAGTTACCGATTAGAGTTTGGTTCCGGTTCGAAGAACTAGGTTCAACGGTATGGTGATATTTTTTTTTGCCTAAGGTATGGCTTGGGTTCGGCCATACAAATAATATATAAAAATAAAAATAAAAATAAATAATAATAAATAAAAATTTCTAGCCTGATAAATAGGAAATTAGTGACATTAACCATATAGTATCCATATAAAAAACAAAATAAGTTCATAACCAAAAAATATTAACTGAATGTCAAATGTCATGATAATCATAAATATCAATAATAATTAATTACATTAAAATCAATATCCATAGTCATTTTGCTCTTCATCGAGAGAATCAAAATCAACATCATGATGTGGTTCATTGGAACGACAAGGACTAGGACTCCCACCACTACCGCTAGCTAAGCTATGCCCCACCAAAAAAGTGTCAATGTCAACTAATGAGTGGTGGGAAATGGAAGCATCCTCGTCAACATCCTCTGGATCTATATCCCAATGCTTTATTGTCCCCTCCTTGTACTTTGGGTTCTTGTGCGATAGAATAAGCAAATTGGGGTGTATGTAGACCAACTCCTCAGTATTTTTTGTTACGAGCTTGTTGCGCTTTTGTGAGTGGATGAGGTTGTATGTGTTCTAATTCTACTCACAAGATGATGAACTCAACTTATATTCAATTTCACAAAAATAAAAAGTCAAAACTCAAGTCTTAAATATATATATTTTTTTTAAAGTTAAAACATAACTTATAAAATAAAAAATTTACATGTGACAAGACCTTGATCGCAAGAGGTTGTAGGTTCGGTGATCCTTTGCTATGTAGGGACCACCACATATGAGCATCCTTCTTGTATTTGTCCCAAAGAGTGCCAAGGCTATGACCTTGGGAGTTAGTGAAGCCCCCAAACTCATTCATAACCATGTCTTCTATCTTGGGATTGAGGAAGATCCTAGAAAACATCAACTTATACCCTTCAACTACTTCGACATCCATGTTTGGTGGCACCCTCCTCGGCAATGAAAGGATATTTGTGCTATAGAACCAAGGAGTCGATACAAAGGTAAGGAGATGTAGTAGGGTGGTCATTTTGTTCCATCGCTCAACAAAGATTGAATGCACTTGTTTGAAAAATGTCTTCTCTGGATCTTGCTCTTATACACTAATAATGGTCTTCATCTTCTCAATCATTGTGTTGATGCCATCATATATTTCTCCCAAACATGGCTGATCCATGTCAGTGAAACAAATCATACTCACAATGGGCTATATGAAACTCAAAAAAAAAATACACAGAACCATCAATCATCATCTAAGATCATATTTTTCATTCTTTGGGCCCACTTTTTGCTTGACTCCCTCCATACACTCCACATGTGGCTGATAACCATGCTACTGAGAGTATCTCACACCTTACAAGTCGTCTCAAGACAATTGTGTGAAAGGCAAATTTAGTCTCAACAACCTATTAGAAAATTAGAAACTTATGAAAATCTGCAAGTACTAGATTAAAAAAGTTAAAATTTAAAAACTAAAATAAAATTACTAAAATAAAAAAATTAAAATCTATAAGTTCTTTCAGCAGCTCCAAAGTCAATAAGGATCTAAAGATGGCTTGGGAGAAGTAATGGTTGGTGATAAACATCTGGATCTCCTCAGCCTCGGCATACACCTGTTTGGCCCACTCAATTTGTCTCCCCATTTTTCGTAACATGAGGTCGAGCGAGTGGACAACACAAGGTGTCCAAAATATGTGCCCATAACTCGCCTCCACCAACATCCCCAAAGCCTTGCATTTTTTTGTGTTATCCGTTATCACTTGGATAGCATTTTGAGGCCCCCCACTGCCTCAATGGATTCAAAGAGGATTTTGACGATGAACTTGGAATCTTTCACACACCCCTCATAATCAACAGCGTTCAAAAAATTTGCCCCTTCAAGACAACTGCAACGCCTAGTTTTTGCATCTTCCGTCCATCATAAATGATGGAGACTCCCGTTTTAGCCCATGAATCCCTAATTGGCTTCAAAGAATCCTCAACATGTTTTTTCTCCTTTGTCAATAGGGTGGAGTGGGGTTTCTCAAACCCTGACCCTTTGTAACTGTTGTCAACCTGGAGCTACGCCCTAAATCGAAGACGTGCACGAAATGGCCAGTCCTCTATCCGGCTGAAACAATGGGATCTTCTCACGAGGGTGGGTGCCTCAACGGTGAGAAGAACCTCTAGAGAAGGCTGGTTCCTGTATGATGTATCAATGACGATCTCTACTCTGCTGCAGACTACCATAAAAAAAGAAGGAAACTTTAAAGGGAAATCTTACCTAAAAAGGGTGATACACCAGAAGTTTGATCCACTCAACTTGGAACCTTGAACACTGAACAAACAAGGGAAAAGGAAGACCTTAGATTTCAATCAATCACTTATGCATAAATATTTCATGAAGAGGTTCGATCCAATGACCAAAACATGAGAGAAAGCGATGGAGAGAGGTCTGATATAAGACACTTTGTAGCCACCTAACATCCACTTACAGCTTCAGCAAAAGACATAAAAAACACTGAACATGATCTGCATAAGGATAATCTAACAACTTGTTGGGTGAATATTTTGTCGTCAACTAACTGATGACAAAATGGGTATATCAACCACAGCACAAGGAGATTTACGCCACAAAAAGTGCCGGTTTACCACATCTGGATGAGGTAAATCTCTCCTCTCATCAAAGGGAGGTTCCCTATGAATATTTATACGCTATATATATATATAAGTAAGCAGAAAATAGTACTCGGGGTAGTATAACAACATCCACCTCTCTTTTTTCAGAGGTGATGTCCAAAGAACAAGAGAGATAAATCTTGGTCGTTAACTAAGAACATTCCTCTTCTTTCAGAAATGGTATCCAACGTAGAGCAGAAAATCACCTAAAGTAACAAAGTTAACAAAGAAAACTACGTAAGCACAAAGTCTTCCGTTGTCTCCTTCGGTGATTCGGAATACGCGTAACCGTAGAGTGAAACGAAGCACAAAGTCTTCGCCTAAAACTACAAAGGATAAAAAGACCAAGATAAAATTAGCTCAAAGTCTTTCTTCTATCTTTTAGAAACGTCCTCAGATAATATCAACACACACTTTGCTTATTAAATCAAATAGATAAGAGATTACCAGGAAAGAGGACATAAGAACCATTTCCTAAATAACACAAATTACTCCAACACAAAGTCTGAAATAAATATGTTTCTCATTCATTCGATGAAATATGATTTACAAGTTGAGCACAAAGTCTCAAGAAGTGTCTCAATTTTAGCAGAGTTTTTGCTCTCAATTATCAGAGATCTTTTTACAAAAAAGGTCTCCACTATATATAGGGAGAAACCTTCAAAATTAAAAAGATTAAAATATAAAAATATCTTGGTCAAAGATGAGTCATCTTTGACTTTTGAGATATTTTTTCGGATTTTTTACATGTAATTACACATTACAAAATTGCATGCACTTTTACATGACAAAAGTGTATGAGAAGAGAAAAAGAAGAGAGAATGAGAAAAAGGTTCAGCTCTTGCCGCCAGACTTCTTTAGATGAGCATCGTACATAGCAATAGATGCCTGAATTCCTATACTCTCTGGTGCAATGGTGTTCTTGAAGATGACCCTGGCCCTGATTATAGCGTCCTTCAATGCTGTGATTGCCTTGGCATGACTCGTTACCCTGGATCTTAGATTATCCAGAGTCAATTGAGTATCTAAAACGTTATCCACAGAAGTTATTGAGAATGTTTTTTCTTCGAAATCCCTCTGAATCATACCTCTGAATCCTCGGATCATCTCTTCTGCTGAGAGAAATTGATTATTCCTGGAGGTGAGGTCACAAGACAGTGCTTTCAGTCTATTCAATAGGCCTGTGTCGCTTTTCTCACTAACATCCTTGGAAAACTCGAGATCTTCAATCAGCTCCTTGAGTACCTGAATCCTGTATATCAGTGATTCCTTGATCTCAACATAGGAATTTTTGCTGAAAATAACGCCAATGGATATCAAGGTGCTTTTCTTTAGATCCTTCATTTCCCTCCACTTGCTAAGATATTTCTCTGTACTGTCAATGTCCTGAGAAATAAGTGAGACAAGGTCCTCTAGGTCTGTCCTCACTTTCTTCATCTTGTCTGTCTTCTCAGCAACTTCTGTAAGTAAGAAAATTCCCTGAGTGTGCATCTTTTCAATGTAATCCTCCAGCGCTTTCCCTTTCATATAGGTTTTCTCTGCCTTCTGAATAACAGAGTCGTCTATGGAAAAGGCCTCTGGGGTTGCTGCTTTAGGGGCAAGGGTGAATTTCCTGACTAGTGCAGTCAATTGCTCTGCCTTGGCTTTATAGTAGTCTTTCATCTCCTTTTCTCTGTCAAATTTTTAGACCATGATGTCTATTGCAGACTGTAGATCGCTTTTCGCACCTTCATGAGTAACTTTTCCAAGTTCAACACGAGAAATGGAATAGCTGTTCATGTCAAAACCCTCAAGGGTTGCGTCCTGCAGTGGTTTAGCTATTTCCAAAAAATTACGCCCCTTTTCCTCAACCAATTTTGAAAGGATCCTTGGTCTCTTAGGGGCCTTAGCTTTCACCGGCACTAACTTGCCAAAATCGAAGTCATCTGCAGAGATGGCTAGCTTCTTTCTTTTGGGCATGAAAGCTGACATCCAAGGAGAGAGAAAAGAAGTACCTATTGTGGCAACGGTTCCTGCAGATGGTGTTACCGTCGTAACGTCTGTACTGTTAGTGGTAACAGTGGTCGCGGTTGGAGTAACTGGTGAAACCGTACCGACCGTTGATTGATCAAGAGCAGAGCTTTCTCCTAAATTGAAGAAAAGAGATGCCAGACTAGGAATAGATCCAGAAAAGCGAAGAGTATCTCCAAAAGCGCCTTGAGGATCGCCAAACATAACTCTGGAAGGAGATGCGGCTCTGAAAGAAGGAACACTGATAGGAAAAAGAGGTGGTGAAAGAGAGACGTCTGTAAGTGGCTGTGCCCCTTCCTGGGAAGGTAGAGGTTCAGTTCTTTGCTGCTCTGAGGGCCTGTCATCTGTCTCCATTTGCTGAGCTGCCTGTTCCTGGGAGCTTTGTTCTCCAACTCCCTTAGCCGTTGATTCTGGCTCCTCAACAACCTTCGATTTCTTGGAAACAAAGATGATTCTAGGCTTGTGAGGCCTAGATGGAGAAGGAACACCTTTGTTCTTGGTCCTGTTTTCTGCCTTCTTCCTCGTTTTCGCTTGGAATTCAGCCTCTGATCCTGTAATGAACTCTTTCAACGTGATCTCTTTGGCTATTAACCAATCATTGGTGTTAGTCAATATTGGTTCAAATCTCTTCCTCAAAGAAGTTAATTCTTTTTGGGACCACTGGATAGGAGAAAGAGGAGAGTCAGCAACCTTCTTGGCCAGGTACCTGTTGTTGATAATATTCTTGACATCAACCAAATCGGAGGGAATATCCGCAAGCCCCAAATATTTGATTTGCTCCAGAGTGAGCCTGCTGTAGTCCATCCTCCTGATTTCTTTGGCTGTCCTTAGGTCTACCCAGATGTCTTCGATCATAAGCTCATGAAACTGAGTTTTTCTTCTGATCATGTCCTTGACACCCCTGTAGTCAAAATTGTCCCTCTTCTTGAATTGTTTCATAGTAACCAGCTGCATCTCTGTTTCCATGACCTTTGCTTTGGCTGCAGTCAAGATCGAGTATCTGCCAATTTCGATTGAAAACCTGAAACTTGGCTTTTTTAGTTCCATCTGCTTAGTGTGTACGACAACCATTTGTCTACACAGCGCCATTAGGACTAACTTATCAGAAGGAAATCTAGGGAGCATATAGGAATAGCCTTGGAAAAAGTCAACTCGAAGATAGCAGAAAGAGGGAAATTGTAGAAACATACAGCCATAGTCGTTGACGACCGTCCAGGCTTCATCAGATATTCTTTTCTGTTCGAGTTGAAGGTCGAAGAAGCACAAAAATACCGCGAAGGAGTCATTTACCCTCCTAAAATGGCGGATTGATCTTTGCAGTGTTAACTGAGGGTAATATGAGTAGACTGGGGTGGTCTTCCTGTCTCCTTCAGTTGTCAAACCTGGAAAGGTTTGCATTGAAGCTGCTATGTACACCAGGTACGAAGTCATATAGAACTTTGAAGTAGTTTGTACCTTGGTCAGTTGCTCGTGAAGAGCGTTGCTAATCTGCTCACCCCAGAAGATGACTTGTTTTCCTTGGAGGATGATCTTGATGAAGGGATACATCCATTCGTGGAATTGTGAGGAAGACGGCAGACCTCGTACCCTGCTGAGGAGAGTAATCAAGTCACCAACCTCTTCAATGAAATCACTTCTCGAAAAATTCCGTGGCCATCTAGACAAGTTGGTTTTAGGGGTCTTAAGCCACCTGTGATTCATCACCTTCTTTGCCCTTTCGGGGTCCTTGTCATACTCTTTATGTGCTTCTACGAAGTCAATTCTCAGCACTTTAGTAGCGGGAGGGCACATGAAGACTTTATTAATGAATTCGGGGTCCAGCCGAATTATTACGTTGCCGCTAGCGTCTGATACTATTCTGGTCTCTTTGTTGTAGAACTGGGCGCACTGGAGGATGAACTCCGTATGATGTGCCGCTATTGGGAAATCGACAACCAGATGAATGTTGCTCTCGATGATCCTCTTCATTTCGGAGCTTGGGTTCGTTGCCTTGGTTCTGGTCACGAACTCGGCCATATCCACGTGGCCAATCTCTGTATCTCTAATGTCGTCGACATTAGAGGTGATCGAAAAAACGCACTGGTACCGGTACTTCATGGCCTTTGACTTCTTCAGAGAAGCCTCAATCATTGGAATTGGTCTTGGTTGAGCGGGTGCCGATGAACAAGAGTCTTCAGAGGGTACTGCAATCATGATCGTGCAATTAGGGAACAGTGGGCAAATTGGGGAATTCGCACGTTGAATGATCATGACCAAGGAAGGGCACTTAACAGGGCTGGGTCGAAAATCGGGTCGAAAAACGAGAAAAAAATGAGAGGCGAAAAAACGAAAAAAGAGGAAAATTTCTCCAGAGTTGGAAAAATTTGGAAGAAAAATGCAAGGGCGGCAAAATTTGCCACCCAAGCATGCGGAATGGACTTGCATGCTCGGGCGGCAAATTTCGCCCCCCGTGCATGTTTTAGGGGGAAAGTGCAGGGGCGGCAAAATTCGCCACCCGTGCACTTTCGACTTGGGTCGGCGGCGAATTTCGCCGCCCATGCAGGTCGAGGAAAAAGACACGGGCGGCGAATTTTGCTGCCTGCACATGCTTCGGGAACAAACAGGAGGCACGGGCGGCGGATTTCGCCCCCTGTGCATGTCTTTTAAGAAATTGCATGGGCGGAGAAATTCGCCGCCCGTGCGTCTTGACCTGCGTCGGCAGCGAAATTCGCCGCCCATGCAGGTCATGACAGTAGGGCACGGCTAGGGCGGCGAAAATCGCCGCCCACGCACAAGGGAGAAAGAGAGGAAGCCGACGATGAAGGGGAAGAAACAAAAACAAACCCCAACGAAAACAACTGGAAAAAAAACTAGAAGAGAGGAAAGGGAAAAGAAATAAACTCCAAATAAACGAACTACCTGGAAAACCACGTGCGTCGCAAGCTCAAATCCGCCAAAACACACTTTTGCTCGTTCGCTGGATCGTCCTGAGGCAGAAGGCAGGAGGAGAGGAAGGAATGAAGCGAAATGAGGTTAAAATCGGATTAAATGGGGTGAAAATCGACCCCAAAAACCCGACGCGCGCGACAATAAATGCCGCACGCAAAAACCGAGGCAGTGCAAGGGCGGCGAAAATCGCCGCCCTTGCACTGGGAAAGTGAAGGGACATGTAGGGGTGGCGAATTTCGCCGCTCCTGCATGTGAGATATGAAAATGCATGGGCGACAAAAATTGCCGCCCGTGCACGTCCAGATGCAGGGGCGACAAAATTTGCCACTCCTGCATGTGGAGAGAAAAAAATGCCGCCTGTGCACGAAAATAGAAGAAAAAACACTAACTCTGAAAAAACCAAATTTTGGTCCCTTGGTCATATCGAGACCATAACAACTTTCACGTTTTGGGGAAAACGTAATGAAAAGATGTTACGAGCTTCGAACCGTGTCAGTTGAGCAAGAACGAGAACGAGAAAAACCCGTCTCGAAAACGAACTTAGAGAGACAAAGGGCGAAACGGACAAGTTTCGCAGGGGGTTGTTCCAAAAACGAGCTGAGCTGATTTTGGAAACAACACAACTAGGTATGAATCAGAATTTGGGAAGGGAGATAAATATACCACTTGTGCAAATTGCTGAAGAAATATACACTATGCCAACACTTGAAATCTGAAAGTACAATCCTAATTGATTGAAAAGGTTACACAACTCACCAATGGTAGAGTCTGGTTTGGCCAAGAGAGGAATTGGATGATTTTTAATCAAGGCTGAAAGCCATTTTATAGAGAATTACAAAAGGCCAAAGATTGGCGTTGAAAATTTGAAGAGAAAGATCAACTTAAGTTAACTCAAGGCTGACTTGGCCTTTCAATAAAATATGCTTTCTCTTTGTCTTTGCATGAAGCTTCTTGCGCTTGAGGAAGTGAACTTTGTCTTTGTTATGAACCACTTACCTCTCTTTGCATGGAAATCTATGCCAATGTTAATTTTAGAACTCTACGTGAGCGTTTGAAAGCTGAGTTAACCGTTTGGTAAGCTGAGTTGGACGAAGAGATCGGCTGAGTTGACTGTTTGGTACGCTGAGTTGGACGAAGAGATCATTCTCCCTCGCATGGAAAGCTCCTAGTGGATGCGGCGTTTAACAATTAGTCAACTCTAAATCTGGAACAGTCAACTCGACATTCAAATTTGGAACTTCGGTTGAAGCTGAGTTGGACCCTCGGATGCGTGAGTTGATCCAGAGATGAGCGGGGCTTCAATAACCAGTCAACTGAAGCTTTGACCAGCGTTCGAAAATAGCCCCTGCTTGCATGTATTTTACCTTGTTTTGGTCTGCCTGTTCGTGTCTATTTCTAGCGGGATTCTATATTTGGATGTATTTTTATTTATATCCGGTCTATATTTTCTCCATTGGGCTTTGTTTTCGGAATTCTGGCTTTACCCTTGTTTCAATAGTTACTTCCCGCGGTCAGAATTTGATGGCTTGCAGGACGTCACCCTTTGGCATTTATTCCTTCGGGGTTCTCTGTTTTTGCAATTTCCTTCGGACTTCTTTTATTTCCTTGGGATATCCTGCGGCTTTCTTTCCTTTGGCCTTATCTCAACTTTTTCGAAGCTTTGGATTTCCTCCGTAATTTATGCTTTTGGCTTCATTTTGCCGGGTTTATTTTTTTGGGCCTGTCTTCAGATTTTCCTGTGAACGATTTCCATCGGACAAATTGTCCGCTCGAATTGTCTTGACCCTGTCACTTTCTCGCAGAGTTTTGCTTTGCGGGCTTGATTTTGCTCGGCCCTTTTTCCTGAATTAATCCTTCAGACTAAAAGTCCGAAGGATATCTTTCCTTTGTTTCTTCTCTTCTTGGCTTCGGACTTTGTTTTGTCGGGTTTTCTCCTTCTTGGCTTACTCCGAATTTCTTTGGACTTTTTGAAGCTCGAAGGAATAAATCCTTCTGTAAGGCTTGCCTTTGTTGACTTGTACAATTCTTCGGACTTCTGTCTCTGAGATTTTTCCGAATTTCTTCGGACTTTTTGTCCGAAGGAATTCCTTCGGACAAAAAGCCCGAAGGAATAAATCCTGCCTTTGCTCTTCGGCCTTTTCAACTTGACCTTCGGGCTTCTCGACAAAGAATTTCCCGAAAGGAAGAAGACCCTTCGAGCTTTCTATATGTCCCTTCGGCAAATGGAGAACTCTTCGTATTTTACACTGGCCCCTCGATATTGGAAAAGGTCCTTCCTGCCCTTCGGGATTATGAAATGGACTTTTCCGAAGGACACATACCCTCTTGTCATTTTTCCCTCGGATTTTTTGCAAATGGTCTATTGGTTGATAAAATGACCCTTCGGATATTTTTTGCTAAGGTCCTCTTCTCCTTGGAATCCTTCAGGGTTTAAACAAGTGCCATTTCCTTCGGACCAAATGACCGAAGCAATTGAATCTTCAGCTAGTGACAAAAGTCCGAAGGATTCAAACCCTTTAGAACTTTGAAATGATTTTTGCCCCCTTTGTAAAACCACAAAACATTTGTTCTCTTTAGAATTTGCTCCTTCAACTGCTTGAATAAATCTGTTCTTTCCTTTGGGGTAAAATTGTCAACAATAACCTTTTGGGGCCTCATTGATCGCTCTTACCATTTCTTTCCAATATGGTGATTTGACCACATTGAAGGACAATCAATTGCATGAACACATCATGCGATATGGCCATCAACGATATCCCTAGCCTCATTTTAAAAAGACATTTCCAATGGTCATTTTGTTCTTTTGTTTGAAAGAGGAGAAACCTTTTAATGCATGGAGGGTGTTGTAAAAAAATGGATGTGTTGCAACCACAACTCCAGAATTACCACAAGGAGTTGGGGAAACTGGTGGCTTCCTTGATCCTTTCGCTTTCTTTGAAAAAGCTTGATCTGATTTTAAAGCATGGACTGCATCTACATCTTGCTATTTGATGTATTCAAGGATTTTTTATTTTTTCATTGGATTACCATCTTTCCACTTGCAACCTTTGATGCCCGCACTAGGGGTGTGACATAAGTGAGCTTTCACTTGACTGTATGAGCTAACGTATTTAATATCACAAGAATTGTATTTGCAAATATACCCCTACCACATGGACCCTGCTCTAACATTGTCACATACTTCCAAAGAGGTGATTGTGTCACAATTTTGAATTAGGTTTGACCCACTTATTAACATTGTAGTATATCTAGCTGTAAGTTAAAAAACCAACATAAAATTACAAAAAAAATTAAAAACAAACCCTAACACAACTTGTAAAAAAATGACAAAAAAACAATACAAGTTAAAAGTTTAAAACCTTATCTTGGTAGCAAATGGGCTCCTCAATCAGCGTAGGAAAAAGATTACAATGTTGCTTGATGAAGCTTCAACCCTAGATCAACAATGGAAGGTAAGTATGCAATGAGAAAATGAGAGGTAAGTGCTTTTGCTTTTGTGTTATGCTTTTATCATTTGTGTTCTTTTATCTTATGTTTTTGTGTTTTACTTAACTTTTAGTGTTTGCAATATGTTTTTTTAATTTTTAACCATTGCTTTATGTCAAAATTTGAAAAAAAATAAGAAAAAATTTGAAAAAAAAATATTTTTGCCTCGGATTCTACACGGGTTCATTCTAGGTGACCTGAGTGCGCTGCAAAAGAACCCAAGTGAACCTAGCCCATTTCCCAGGAGAACCAAACCCATACCCAGATTGGGTATGTCCCCAGACAAGGTTCTTCAACTATTTTGGCCGAATCGATATCTTGGGTTGGAAGCAATTGCTCAGATAATTGACAACTTAATTATGGTCATTTGCTATTTCGTCCTTTTCTGAGTTGTTTTATGTCTTTTTCTTCTGTGCGAGCTTTTCATGAAGGCAATTTTGTTCTTCTGCGTTGGTGATTGGGACCTTTTTTTGCCTTTGTGACCCTTCTTTTGTCTCTTTTGAGGGGTTGGAGCCTGTGCGAGCTTTTCATGAAGGCACTTTTGTTCTTCTGCATTGGTGATTGGGACCTTTTTTTGCCTTATTGTGACCCTTCTTTTGTCTCTTTTGAGGGGTTGGACCCTGCAACTGAAATGTCCCCAAATTGGGATATTTTCTGAAATCTGATTTTTTATGTCAAACCCTAGCAAAAGAAGGAATTTTGATTTTTAGAACAACATACCCTACTTTATTTAATATGCAAAAAAATAGCATAAAATATGCTAATACGAATGCATTACTTGGGCAACCCAAACATGCCAAAATAACCCTTCAAAGGGTGAGGTGGAGCTTCAAACCCTAGGCATCGTCCCCCTTTGAAAAATTATCAGATTTATTCCCTACTATTATGACAAATTTCAAAACGTTGTACTTGCTCCAAATTGGCATAAAATGTTATTCAAATATCTCAAAATATTATAGAAAAATACAACCAATGTTGGGGTCCAATTGACCTTCCACAATATATCAAAAATTAGGAATTAATTCAGAAATATTCCTATAAAATTTAGAATCATATTTGGGCATGAGAAAGCCCTCAAACCCTACCAAACAACCTCCAAACCAAAACATCCAATGCTGAAAAAATCTAAGTTGCCGATACGGATACGGGTACGAGTATCGGATACGGGGATACGTCGATTTTTTTTTTGTGGTTTGGATACGGCTGGATACGGCCGTACACAAATATATATAAAAAATAAAAAATATAGCCATATAAGCAAAATTAACCACATAATATGCATAGAAGAAACATAATAAGTTAAATAACCACAAAACATAGTAATAATTCAATGCCAAATGTCATAATATTCAATTGTCGAACTTAGATTAGTCTTATTTAATATTTATTATTACAAGTAAATAATGCAAATGTTACAACTTACCCGTATGGACAAAAATAAAGACAAAAGAAAATCCGCTCTCTGCAGTTTGGTGAAAATTACAATGAGATGACCTGGTGTTCAATCAACTTAAGACTATGCCATGTTCTCTTCTTTGAGCTTATTCACAAGTTGAGCTTTTGTATTATAAAAAAAATGAAATTTAAAAACGGAAACCTTATGCCTAGCAGGCAAGGCGGCAGCCGGCGGGGAGCGCGCAGTCACGCAGGCGCAGGCGCAGTCGCGGTTCGCGCGGAGGGAGGCACGACGTGCCCCCTGCAGATACGGCCGGATACGTCCATGGACGCATCCAGCCGTATCTGCAGGGGGCACGCCGTACCCTAGCCGTATCCCCTGCAGATCGGCCGTGTACCGTACCGTATCGCCGTATCCCCGCACTCCTAGGCCCTGCTAGGGGCGTATCCGGTAACGTAGGAAAAAATATATAAAATATTGCAGAATATTCCAGGGCAAGAAATGGCCCTCAAAACATGTCAAAGCCCTTCCAAATCAAATTGCCCAAGTGCAGAAATAATACAATAAAACCATAATAATATTTAGGGCACAAAATCACCCCAAAGTATGTGCAAATCACTCTCCAACTAAGTCGCCAACCTTCACAAGTAAGTCGCCCCACTTGGAAACCTCTACTTTTATCTTTTCTAAAATTGAAGAACAATGGCAGCTCCTAGATGAAGTTGCCCCACAGAAGAAAGAGGGTTTGCATCCTCAATTTCTTTGCTTGAAGGTTTTTGTTTTCAAAGCAATGGCTCAAGCGTTTTCGTGCTCAAAATCCAAGGTTTGAATATCAAAATTAGCATTTAATCAATTGATCCTTCACTTTCTTTTTATACACCTCCCCAAGGGTGGCGCCCAAATTGGAGGGAAGAATCTAATTCAAATCTAAAAAATAGTAACTCTTATACTTTCCACTTAAGTCCTTGGGTTCTCATGACCCTCAAAAGAACACAACTTAAGTGAAAATTAGAACAAAAAAGTGCTTTAGACAATTACTCTTAGAAACCAAAGTGTTTCCCTTTCTTTTTCTCTTTTCCCGTATCCCTTGGGAAACAAGTGAGGCTAAGGGTCTTCAATCACTTCATGTCCAAAAGGGGGACATGACAATCCTTCCCACCTAAAATTGCTTGTCCTAAAAAAATCGTAGTAACCAAGGAGCTGTCCCCACCATGGGTCTCATGCAAAATTTGATCCGTGGTCCTTCCCAATGAAGAAAACCCTCATGACGAAGCCTTCTACTATTTTAGATGAAGATTCTTTGCTTTTTATACAAGCTGGAAATGAAAAAACAACAGCTCCTAGTCTTCTCTCTTTGTCCCCTTGAGGCCTCATACCTCGGATGTATCAAAAGGATGATGGAAAAAGACAATGCATCCAAAATTGCAGTGTGGCTGGAAAAGGATACTCTAACAAGGTAGTCTTTGAAAATTTGGACCTTGATTGCCCCTAAATCAGCTCCTGCACATGACACAAACACATTAGTCCAAAAAAGAGTCATCTTCTTCCTTTCCACTTGTGGAGTGGTTGAAAGCAAAGGTGGGAATGCCCTTGAGAGCATGTGAAAGAAGTCAATGCTGCCCCCACTCTCCATAGTGACTTTAGTACTCAGAAATTCCTCAATCCAAGGGGCTAGTAGTGTCCTCAATCTTGTCATTTCATGCCTCTCATGGGCTGGAAACTTCCTCAACATGCAAACCTTGGCCCTCATGCTCTTATGCCTTCCTACTTTGGAGAGAAAAACTTCACAAAAAGACCTGTACTTGATGGTTAGAGGACTGTATTTACACTTTACAGCCTAACAAATGTTCCAAGAAGTCAACCTATTCATTGCCAAACTGCATTTAGACGGACTTTTCACACATAGATCTCTAATGGACATCATTATGCACTCATAAGGTGTGTTAGAAAAAGGATCATGGCTGGAGATTAAAACCTTACTGCCCCATATGAAAAGATTTGTTTGATCCTTAGTTATTGAGTGCATGTTACCACGGCAAGCATCCATCAACTCCCTATACCCTCCTATGTGCAATGACAAACCTTTCCCAATTTGCAGAAAGAGAGCAAATTTGAAATACATTGAAAGCATACCTTGAGAGGAGATATCATGGAAATGCAAGCAACCTTGCATTGGTACCCTCATGTGTGTCTCAAGTCTTCCCCTTTGCTCCCGCTTTTCAATCTCATCAATCATGTAAAGATTGCATTTAGAGCTTAACAAAGATCCATACAATTTATAGAGAATTGTACCAACCAATTTCTTGTCATGAAAATAGTACCCCCATTCATATGCAATTCCAGAACTTATCATGGGCTGTAGCATGCCCAAAATATTAGAATTTTTGTCCTTAGTAGGCAGCGGTACTTGCCTTACCGATTCAGAATTATTGAGAAGATAAAATTAGACTTTGTACATGTGTTTCTAGAATTTATTGGGAGCTGTACTGTACCTTTTTCACCTGATTTTTTTGAGTATGACATCTTCAGATTTTGCAAAAACAACTCAGAATTTTTTGAGTGTAAATTTGCCCTACTTCTTATCGAAAATTCAGACCTTCCTCTCTTATCTACAAACTGATTTTCTGCCTCCTTGAACTCTTGACTCAAATTATTATTTCCAGCATTCATTAGGTTCATTAAACAAGTACTTTTCATACCTTAAGGGCTGTTCCAGATTAGGAAAGACATTCTTTTTTGCTGCCCCTATCAATTTCGTCTTGGGGAACACTCTTTCCATAGCTTTCGATGTCACCTTCAATGGTATCTTATCATTTAAACCATGTAAAACCACTTTTTTCCCATTCCTTTCGAATTTAAGCTCCATAGTTTGATAATTATGTGTACTCCCCAAGTGAGTGTAACCATTGGATGCCTAGAACAAGATTGGTTTCTCCAATGCCAACCACATAAAAATTATCCTCTATGGAGTATGTCTCCAACATGATGCTAAGCTTGGGAACCTTAGTGGTGCAAGGGATGATGAAGCCACCCGCCACAGTCACACGAAAACCCTTGAATTCAATGGGTTGAAGCCCACAACCAACAATCAAACTTTTATTATTGGAATTGAGGGTGGCCCCACTATCAATGAGAATTGTAACATCCATACCTTTCAAATTTCCCTTCACACGAAAGGGGTAGTATCTAGGAGTCCTCGATAGTGAAGCAAAGGCGCCACTCATGTCCTCTCCTCCAAGGATCTCCAAATGCTCTTCCTCATAGGTGGCTGCCCCTTCCTCTTCTTCTTCATCTGAATGCACCTCAATGTAGTGCACTTGTCCCTTTCCATGACAATGATGTCCTGGTGTCCAAGGGTCTCTACAATCAAAACAAAACTTCTTCCTTCTTAACTCATTTCTTGTTTCTTTGCTCCATCTTGGTAGCTCTCTTTGTTGCCCCAAACCCTGCTGGTTTGGTTTACCAAACTGCCTCGAACCTTTCTGGTTTGGCCTATCAAGTTGCCCCAAAGGAGCTGGTTTTTGTGGCCCAAAAGTGCTGCCCCTTGGTTGACCCCATTTATTGTCCCTTGGCTGTCCAAAAGGTCCAAAAGAGTTAGTTTTTTGTGAAATAGAGGGCAGAATTTTACCTTGGGATGCTGAAGACTCAAGATCAAGGGCCATTTGAATGGCTTCTTGAAGAGAAGATGGGTCAAAAACCTTGACCAAACCCCTAATGGAATCAACCAAACCCTCCATGAATAAAACCAACAATCTTCTTTCCAAAATATCTGTTACCATGACCGAAAGCCTCTGAAATTCAGTCATATACTCATCTACTGTACTTTTTTGTCTCAATTGAGCCAACTCTCTAAAGTGTAATTCCGAATCAGCTCTATCAAACCTCTCAATGATCCTTTTACTGAATTCTTCATAGTATTGAATAAGTTGATGTCTTTGAGTGATCAACCCATGATACCACCATTCATGGGCAGCCCCTTCTAAATGCAAAGTAGCAAACTAAATAGCCTCTTTTTCCATCATAGGCCTAAGTGAAAAGTAGGTGTCTACCTTTTGAATCCAAGCCCTTGCTAAACTCTTGGGGGAACCATCAAATTAGAAAGTGAAAGCTTTCCCAATGCATGGTGAAGTCCTCATTGGCTGCTTTTGTGCCTTTGGCCAGCCCTATTGCCACCATGCCCATGCTTCCATGATGTGAAAGCTGAAAAATCTTTTTGATCCCTGAAAGGGGCTGGATAAGTCATGTACTCATCAGATTCCTTCAATAAACTCTCTCTCAATGTGGGTTGCTCTTCCCTTTCTGGAATGACAACTTCTTGCAAAAAAGTAGGCTGGTTAGGCCTACGTGTAGCACCTCCATTCCCTTTAGGTGGCTGATCCGTGAGGTTGTGACTTCCAAAAGCACTACCATTCCCATTGAATGGTTTGTCACCCCTTATTTCTTTCATAGTGCAAACAAATTCTGCCATCATAGCTATCATTTATTCTTGAGACGTGTGTACCTGTCAAACCTTTGTTCTCTATTTTTAGCGTCATCCCTTAGCTGATCCAAGTGAGACATTGTTTCTGTTTGCTGATTTTCTTCAACTTTTTTTCTTACTTCTAAGGTAATACCTTAGTTCTTTGTCACCCTCTTGCATGAATCACCTTGGAAACCCACAACTAGCCAAGATATGGCTCTGATACCATTGAAATGTCCCCAAATTGAGATATTTTCTGAAATTTGATTTTTTATGTCAAACCCTAGCAAAAGAAAAAATTCTAATTTTTAGAACAATAAACCCTAGCTGATTTAATATGCCAAAAAATAGTATAAAATATGCTAATACCAATGCATTACTTGGGCAACCCAAACATGCCAAAATAGCCCTTCAAGGGGTGAGGTGGAACTTGAAACCCTAGGCATCCCCCTTTGGAAAATTATCAATTTTATTCCTTCCTATTATGACGAATTTCAGAATGCTATACTTGCTCTAAATTGACATAAAATGTTATTCAAATATTCTCAAAATATAAATAAAATCAATGTTGGGGTCCAATTCCACAATATATCAAAAATTAGGAATTAATTTAGAAATATTCCTATAAAATTCAGAATCATGTTTGGGCATGAGAAAGCCCTCAAACCCTACCAAACAACCTCCAAACCAAATCGCCCAATGCTGGAAAAATATATAAAATTTTGCAGAATATTCTAGGGCAAGAAATGGCACTCAAAACATGTCAAAGCCCTTTCAAATCAAATCGCCCAAGTGCATAAATAATACAATAAAATCAGAATAATATTTAGGGCAAAAAATCACCACAAAGTATGTGCAAATCACTCTCCAACCAAGTCTCCAACCTTCACAAGTAAGTCGTCCCAATTGGAAACCCCTATTTTTATCCTTTCTAAAATTGAAGAACAATGGCAACTCCTAGATGAAGTTGCCCCACAAAAGAAAGAGTGTTTGTGCCCTCAATCTATTTGCTTGAAGGTTTGTCTTCAAAGCAATGGCTCAAGTGTTTTTGTGCTCAAAATCCAAGATTTGAATATCAAAATTAGCATTCCTTTCAATTGATCCTTCACTTTCTTTTTATACACCTCCCCAACAATAGCACCCAAATTGGAGGGAAGGATCTAATTCAAATCTAAAAAAAAGTAACTTTTATAATTTCCACTTAAGTCCTTGGGTTCCCATGACCGTCAAAAGACCACAACTTAAGTGAAAATTAGAACAATAAAGTGCTTTTGACAATTACTCTTCG
This sequence comes from Torreya grandis, assembly GCA_037957365.1. Lineage (NCBI taxonomy): Eukaryota > Viridiplantae > Streptophyta > Pinopsida > Cupressales > Taxaceae > Torreya > Torreya grandis. Next base: position 866,903 of record JARHVA010004251.1, read on the forward strand.
AAACCAAAGTGTTTCCCTTTCTTTTTCTCTTTTCCCTTAGCCCTTGGGAAATAAGTGAGGCTAAGGGTCTTCAATCGCTTCATGTTCAAAAGGGGGACATGACAGCAACAAACCCCACACTGACATCTTTCCACATTTGCCCTCTTGGGCAAATGGGTGGGCTTTTCATTTTGTTCTTTTATGGTAATGGCTACCATTAGACAGGGTAATGCTACAGGCAAGGAATCTATGAGTAAAGTGGATGTTGCCAAACCTAGTTTCAAAGAAGCTCTTCGTGGGGGTTCAAAAATCCATATGTCGGGTAGGAATCTTCAAAAGCAACCTTTGAGGATACCTACACAAGACTCCAAAAAGAATGAGAATGGTTGCATGAAAGCAGTTGATGGTACACCATTGATAAAACTTCAAATATTGGATGTGCAAAGTAGTACTAATGAACTCGAAAATCGAGGTTTGATTGTTCAGTTCCTAGGTTTTTGTCCTTCACTGGCGGCCTTCAAAGATTGGGCAAAAAAACCCCGGAATACAAAAGGTGAGGATAGGGTCTCTGTTTATCCGAATGGATATTTCTTGGTTTTCTTTGCCTCAGTCATACACCGAAAATTTCTCTTTCAAGGTGGGCCATGGTTTTTTGGATGGACGGGCTTGTTCATGAAACCCGAGTACCCTATGTTCAAAGCAAATGAAGAATTGCCTTCTGTAGCTCCTATATGGGTGCGACTATTTGGGCTTCTGGCTGAATATTGGAATCAGAATGTTTTTACGATGATCGGTAATACTCTTGGGACATTTATGATGATAGTTGATACATCCTTACAGTTGGAACAAATGATCTATGCTCGTATATGCGTTTTAATGGATCTTAGCAAACCCTTGCCAATGAAGATCTCTCTGGTTGTGGACGAGGAGAAATGGGATCAAGTTCTGGACTATGAAAACATTCCTTTTCGATGTCGTATTTGTCATGAATATGGTCATATGTTCAGGAATTGTCCGCAAAAAATCCTAGAACCGCATGTGAAGGATAAGCATCGGGATGATTTTATCATTCCAAAGAAGAAGAAAATAGCGAGGAAAAATGGACAAGAGCACACAAAAGGAAGTAACAACTATAGATTCACAAGTCTACAACAAGATCAGGTAGATCAAGAATTGGATGATCTTATGGAGTCGCAAGTGAACCAGCAAAAGGTAGTCCCAGATCAGCCAATGGTGGAAGACCAGAATCAGCTTGTTGTATTTCAAGCGCCACTGATCCAAGATGCAACCTGTACCACTCTGAAAAGCTATCAACGTAAAACTAAGCACCAAGACCAATTTGTGAATCAGAATAAGCAGCCAAGAGAAATGGAAGGAATGGAAAAAGCTCTGGTTTTGATGGATAATACCACAATGCAACAACAAGCAACCTCCCCTTTAGGCTTGGCTCAAGAAAAGAGTAAAAAACTAAAGATGGACACTAACATTAAAGTTGGTCGTAAATCGAATCAAATTACCCTTCAGCATGAAGGTCGGAAGTTGAGTAATGCAGGTACAGTTCAGGATTTGTCCCAAATTTCCCAACAACCTTCTCAATGAAAGTGATAACTTGGAATATAAGGGAGCAGAGAGGCAGCCCTTCAAAAATTCAAGAAATCAAAAGAATAATCCAAAAAAATCATCCTATGGTGGTCTTTATCCAAGAGACCAAAGCTTCCATAGAGCTTATATCTGTGTTAGCAAAAAGAATTTGGCCCAAGGCCCAACACCTATCTATCAGTTCACAGGGTGCTTCAGGGGGCATTACTCGTTATGAGATTTGAAGATAATCACAGTGATGAACACCTGTGTGATAGAGATGCCATGATTTTAAATGCTTATTCTAAGGTGGATGCCCAAAAGTTCTTATTCATTAATGTTTATGCCCCTCTTGATCTTGAGGACAAGAGGCAACAATGGTAGAATATATCTTCTCTAATCAGATCTTTTCCGAAGGCGCCAATTATTTTTGGAGATTTTAATACTATCATTAACCTTCAAGAGAAACAAGGGGGGAATCTTCAGTTGGATTCTAGTTCCTCTATTATATCACACTTCGTTCAGTCTCTTCATTTGGTGGATGTGCCTACAAGGAATGGAGTGATGACGTGGTCCAATGGAGATAAGGACAAGATTGTATTCTATAAAGATTGGACCATTTTTTGGTGTCTGAAGAATTTTGGTTGCAGGATTTTGTTCCTAAGACTCAACTTCTTCATAACATTGGTTCAGATCAGTGGCTAGTGTATTTGGAGATGGGGAAATCAACTCTGTACCAAGATCCTTTCAGGTTCCAGCTAATGTGGCTTAGACATGAAGATATTGGTAAGTACATTCAACAATGGTGGTTGGAAGGAAAGCCAAGGTATGGTACTCATATGCTTACTTTTGTCAAGCATTTGGCTTATCTAAAGATTAAGCTCAAAGCCTAGAATTGGAATGAGTTTGGAGATGTCAAGGACAAAAAACTTAAGATTTTAGAATAGTTGGAAGCGTTAAAATGCCACCTTCGGAATTTGGGAAGCAATATGGATCTTCTCCACAAAGAATTTCTTTTGAATGCAGAGTTATAAGAATGGGAAACAAGGGAAGATATAATGTGGAAGCAAAAATCTAGGATGCAATGGCTTAAAGAAGGGGACAAAAATTCTGCCTTCTTCCATAAATCATTATTGTCTAGACGGACCCATAATCATATTAACGTTCTTACTAAAGATGATGGGAACAAGGAATACTCTCTAGAGGGAATGAAGCAATTGGCTCAACAATATTTTCAGCAGTTTTTTACAGCTCAACCTCTTCATTTGTCATCCCAACAAAAAGTGTTAGATAGTTTGCCTTGTCTTATTTATCAACAGAATAATGAGAAGCTTATTTAGCCAATTACGAAAAAAGAGTTACCAGGATTGGTGTTTAGTATGAAGAAAGGTAAAACTCCTGCCCATATGGTTTCCCAATGGAGTTCTACCAAGGCTTTTGGGATATAATTCAAATGGACCTCCTTCAGGGGGTAGAAGAGGTATGGACAACTGAAACAATGCTTAAGGAAATTAACAAAACTTTCATAGCTCTCATTCCCAAGGTCAATGAGGTGGAGGGTATTTCTGGTTTTCAACCTATAGCTTTGTGTAATGTTTTCAGCAGTTGTTTACAGCTCAACCTCTTCATTTGTCATCCCAACAAAAAGTGTTAGATAGTTTGCCTTGTCTTATTTATCAGCAGAATAATGAGAAGCTTATTTAGACAATCACGAAAAAAGAGTTACCAGGATTGGTGTTTAGTATGAAGAAAGGTAAAACTCCTGCCCATATGGTTTCCCAATGGAGTTCTACCAAGGCTTTTAGGATATAATTAAAATGGACCTCCTTCAGGGGGTAGAAGAGGTATGGACAACTGAAACAATGCTCAAGGAAATTAACAAAACTTTCATAGCTCTCATTCCCAAGGTCAATGAGGTGGAGGATATTTCTGGTTTTTGAAATAATCCGAGCCAATTTTTTTTTTTTATTTATTTATTTTTTACTTTTTATTATAATTTTCAATTGCAATACACAATAGTTAGAGTTAGTCTATAACCCAAACGATGCTGAAGTAACTCTAACCAGAATGTACACCAAGATTCTGAAGAGGCCAAGGTGTGAGCATTGGTTAGAGGATCTGAATGCAGAAACAGAACTGAAATGAACTCTAACCAAGAATGGTGCCGATGATGGCGAGCATATGGTCAGAGGGTCTTCTACTACTACAAGTGCTGAAAGAGAACTCAACACCAAGTATGTGCTACCCAATCCGATATGGAGTTGAGGCGACCATATGGTGGAGTAATAAAAATTACAATACTTAAAGAAACTCAACACCAAGTATGTGCTACCCAATCCAGTATGGAGTTGAGGCGACCATATGGCGGAGCGCTACTTATTAAAATGCTTTGAGAGGAAATAAGCAAGAATGCTAAAATACTCGACGTCAAGAATGTGCTTTCCAACCCGGAAGGATATGGAAGCTACCATATGACGGAGATGTAAAGTATTACAATGCAATTTCAGACTAGATGACCAGCATTATAAATCATGATTAAACAAACTTAAGATCTGATGTCAGTACTACTGCCAGCTTACAATATGATAGAGAATTACCCTGCCAAGAGCATAGCGTTAGAACCATTCAAAGAGCATTGTAACAGAGCATTTTCCTTGCTTGAATGGAAATGCCGAAACCGATTTCTTCTCTTCAAAAGACTGATTCAAGATTCTGGTCTGTCCAATACTGCACTTTTAAATGTCAACCCAGCCACCTGAAATCACACTAAAATGGACATCTCTCACACAAGTCATCTAAAAGACATGAAACGAAGCACAAAAGACCCTAATGATCAAGGCGCCCAAGATTGGAACACAAACAGGCCCCAAAGTTTCTATACAATTTTTGCACGGATCCCAATGTCCACATAACAAGTACAGTCCAACAAGGGGGGCGATTTGCTTTTAAAAATCACAGTAGTCATAAAAAATTCCACAAATTACAGAATAGGGGCGCCCATTACCAACAAAGAAGATTAGCCAATACCCACAATGAAATTTTTAGTATTTTTTTTATTTGTGAACAAAACACAGTCTGCTGTATTGAATAAGAAAACCCTGAATTTCTCATAAACTGATCTATAAAACACACACTGAATACCATGCACAAATCCTGCATACAAAACAATCAACTACACTATCTCACCACTAGTCGCTATCTTTCAAGCAAGAAGCAATGCCAAGCTAGGAGGCTTTCATTCCTCGAAGCAATCCCAGGCCAATTTGGCAGCATAACATCCCTGTAGTTCAAGATTTCCAAGTGAGGACCAAAGGCTTCCTTTTATAATTTCCGTTTGACCCTTCTAGAAACCCTATCCTCCAATAGGTGGCGTCCAACTTAAGCTTGGATTAAATATTCAATAAAAATTATAATTAATTCTTTTAATGAGGCGCCCACCCCATAAAGAACATCTTTTTAAAACAACTTAAAGTTGTTAAACCTAGGCACCAAGGTCCAATTTAAATAATAATATATACTTTGCGGACTTTAAAATGGAAGCCAAGATGATGTCAGAAATCGAAGATCTATAGCTCGTTGGAAAGGTCTTGACGAGACGAATCCAACCCCATTTTCAAAATTCTGATCCGACACCGACCCTGAACTTACTAAAAATAGAAAGTCCCTGAAAGTGCTCTGGGTGCCAAGTAAAACATATCACCGCGAAGCTTTCAGAAAACCCAGAAGGAATCCGCAATCCAAGTTCAACATTTCCAAGTGCAAGCTCTGCAAAAAGAGGAAAATGTCCTCCAAGAAGTTTGGAAACCTTGATTCGAGCTTCTGCTTAACCAACGAGTTCCCAAAAATAGGCTAAATCCAAAAGAAGAGCGTAGGGCTAAATTGGGGACATTACAATTTTCAACCTATAGCTTTGTGTAATGTCCTGTATAAAATAATTACCAAAGTCATGGCAGAAAGGTTGAAACCTCTTCTTCACAAGATATATCTCCTAAACAAGGAGGATTTGTTCTGGGGTGCCAAATACATGATGAGATTGTGTTAGCCCAAGAAATCCTTCACTCCTTGGACATCCATAAATCTCTGGCTATGTTTATTCAACTGAATCTATTTAAGGCTTATGATAGAGTGGACTAGGGCTTTTTATGTCACATTTTGGCCCAATGCAGATTTTCTACGAAATGGATAGGTTGGATCAAACCCTGCTTATATTCAGTTTCCTTCTCTGTCTTGGTGAATGGCACTCCATCTCAGATTTTTGGGGCTTCTAGAGGGATACGACAGGGAGATCTCTTATCTCCCTTTTTGCTTATTATTTTCATTGAGTGTCTAGGTAGATTAGCTACCAAATCTTGTCAAGAGAAAAAATTCATGGCATACAACTAGCTAATAAAATGGTTTGCCCATTATCACATCTTCAGTTTGTGGAAGACTCAACGATGATTGGCCAAGCTACTTGCTTGGAAGCCTGATAGTTTGAGAAAATTCTTCAGGCTTTTTTAGCAGCAACTGGTCAGTTGATCAATCATGCTAAGTCTAGTATTATCTTTTTTCACTGTTCTAATAGACAAGAAGAACAAATTCGTAATATCTTTCATTTTCGAAGGGGTTCCCTACCACTTCAATATTTGGGTGTCCCTTTGGCTTCCAAGCAGATACGAGAGTGGCATTGGCTCATCAACAAAGTTGACTCAAAAATGCAAAAATGGGCAAATAAATGGATATCTTCAGGAGGAAGAATGACTATGCCCATATATGTTTACTCTCTATTGAATATTCCAAGAACTATCTTGAAACAAATGGATTTCTTATGCCAAACATTCTTATGGAGTGGTATGCAAGATAAAATAAAGTGGTCCTTATTCAAGTGGGAAACTCTATGTCAGCCGAAGAAGGTGGATTAGGCTTCAAATCTTCTTCAAAGCAGACCAAAGCCCTTGCTGCTAAACTCCACTGGAGGATGCTAGTTTCTCCTAATGACTTATGGGCAGCCAATATCCAAGCCAAATATGCAGAGAACAATCTACCTGATAGAATTATTTGGTTATCCCTTCCCAGTAAAGGCTTGCCTAGTCTTGCTGTCCTTAAAGTTGGTGAAGAAATTATTAAAAAATAGCTCGTTTGGATTGTAATGGGCAAAAGGCAAATTTTTGAACTGATTCTTAGGACAGAGAACCCCCACTTCTTGTCCAACACCTTCACTTTCAGCCACTCATGGAGGATATGCATAATATAGGATGGATAAAGGTTGCACATTATGGTAGACTCGCCACTCATTCTTGGGAAAGCGGTAAGTGTTGGATTCCTATTTCGGAACGGCCTATTCACATTGGTAGGAGGAACAAATTCTGCTTAATACTATCCTGAAGGACTATCCTCTCTCCACTTCTAATAAGCCGGACATGTTAGGCTGGGAGAATTTTGTTACTGGTATATATATGGTTTCCTCAGGATATGCTTCTTTGACTAAGGGCACCCCTCATCCTCTTAAGAACATCTTTAGGCACATATGACAGCCTGCTCTTTGGCCTAAGGTTAGTTTTTTTGTTTGGTTACTTTTACAAAGAAGAGTCCTGACAGGTGATCAGCTTATGAAGCGTGGATTTCACGGTCCTTTTAGATGTGTCTTATGTTTGGAGGATGATGAGACCATTTTTCATCTATTCTTCCAATGTCCATGGGTTATACCCTTATGGTGACATCTATCTACATTGTTTAACATGCATTGGAATAATATTGGGTCTTTTGAACAGTTGATTAAAGATTGGCAAGGACATCTTCTTAAAGGAAAAAATTTACTTCCAGTCCTTTGGACTGGCATTTCCCTTCTCCTTTGGAATATCTAGAAAGAAAGAAATAACATAATTTTTCAACAGGTTAGTAGAGATATATTTTATGTTTGGGAGAAAACCAAAACCAATGTTGTGGAAAGCATTAAACATAAGATTTATTTACCTCCTATTCTTAATCGGAATGGGAGCATATTTGTAAACAATTGTCTTTGAAACCCAGAGATTCTACTATGTCGGCGTTTCGCCTCAATGGAATGCTCCCTCTTTGGGGTAGGGGAAATCGAATATTGATGGAGCCTCTAGGGGTAATCCGGGTCTTGTAGCTATGGGAGGAATTAGAACCTTTGATGGGTCGGTGGTGTTTTTCTTTGCTGAAAATATGGGTACCACAACTAATAATTTAGAGGAGATCAACACTATGTACAAAGGCCTGCAGGAGGCTTTGAAAAGTGGCTATGAAAACATTCAAATTGAATCGGATTCCAAAGTGATTGTTAGCTTGTTATTTGATTTGGAAGGAGACCACAGTCCAAACAGGTAGATGGTGAGAGAGGTTTGGAAAAAAAAAAGATTGTAGGAAAAGTTTCAAGAGGTGCATTTCAACCATATTCCCCGAGAACGAAACAAAGTGGCAGATGGGCTAGCTAACTAGGCTCTAGATAACCATAATCTTCTTTGCTATGGTTTGCCACCTATATGGTGGTCCAATAAGATCTAGGAAGACATAGGGAACATTTTGAATTCATATTCTTTATAACGAGTGCTTCTATTGCTCCTTTCTTGTATACTGCTCAGGCTTGGACAAATAGATTTCAAACCTGGCATAGTAGAATTTGTACTTTTGATTTATATCTAATTTGAATGTGGTTATGTTTTTTTAATTTAAGTTGCTTACATTTTTGTAGCAAGGGCTTTCTATCATTCATCCCTCATGATCTAATAGTAATACCTAGATGAGAAAATATTTGAACCATGGGACAAATATAGGCCAGGACTATTGGCAATAGTCAAAGTACTTGGAAGGATCATATTGTGCTTCATGGCACCTTGGCGATTCTTGGTCTTTCAGGTACAATTGGGACCATTTTGTATTACTTTACTTGCTGGAATATACTTGCCGAAGGACAAAGAACCTACAAACTCCAGGTAATATTCCTTTCTAACAATCGAAGCATATACAAAAGAAGTGAGAATAATAAAAATCATTTTAAAGCACAACTTCCAAATAAATTGTGTACACATTAATTAGAAAATCAACATTTCGGACCACGCTTTGATGTCAATCGTCATGATGAAAGATATGAAAGCAAATTACGACTCCTTGTATAGATAACCCAATTTACAATGAAAACAATGAAAAATAGAGATCATTAATTGTAGTTGTTGGCCATTTTTGGCCAACATACCAAAATTTTGCCCAAGTGTGAGAGGGTGGGCATTCAAGCAAGACTTCGGGTTTTACACAGTAGAAGACTTCGGGTTTTTTGAAGGAAAAGTCTTAGGGTTTTACAAGAGACAACTTATTTCACTTTATGAGTAATCAACAGTTGAAACCCCTCAGCAGAAATAATCTGGGTTGGAAAACTCAAATTACTCTTGACAGTGCAAATCGGGTTTTGAGAAGTGCTTTGCTTATGAAAGTTTTATTAGCAGAAGTAATCCGGGTTGGAAAACCCGAATTACTCTTGACAGTGCAAATAGGGTTTTGAGAAGTGCTTTGCTTATGAAAGTTTTATCAGCAAAAGTAATCCGGGTTGGAAAACCCGAATTACTCTTGCCAGTGCAAATCGGGTTTTGAGAAGTGCTTTGCTTATGAAAGTTTTATCAGCAGAAGTAATTCGGGTTTAGAAACCCGAATTACTCAGGATAGTGCATTTCGGGTTTCTCAAGGTGAATGACTTATCTCTTTTTATAAGTAACAAGCAGTGAAGAGTCTGAAGTACGTGCTAGTGAAGAATCCGAAGTTGCAGACAAACAAATAAACTCGGACAAAAAGCCCGAAGGAATTCCTTCAGACAATTTGGCCGAAGGAATTCCTTCGGAAAAGTTCAAAGGGCAAATTAAAGACAAAATCTGAAGGGCAATCTACCCTTCAGAAGGAACGTTCAAAAAATTCGGGTGCCCTCCAAAAAGCCCGAGTGCCCTCCAGAAAGCCCGGGTGTCCTCCAAAAAGTCCGAGGGGCTGTTTTAAAGAAAACCCGAAGGGCAAGGTACCCTTCGGAAGGGTCAATTACAAAAAACCCGAAGGGCAAGGTACCCTTCAGGAGGGCTCATTTCAAGATCGGCAGGGACATTTGTAAAAAACCCGAAGGGCACTTGCCCTATGGGAAGGTCCATCTGGCAAGTTTAAAGGCTTTTACGGAAAGCCCAAAGGGCATTTGCCCTTCGGGAAAGGACCATGACAGAAAGCCCGAAGGGCTATTCTCTTGGGAAGGCCAAGGGACAATTCCCCTGGACTTTTTTCCCACGGGAAGTGGAAAGCAATAAATCCGAAAGAAAGGGGCTTACATTTTTTCCGAAACAAAAGGCCTCGACAATAAATCTGAAAGAATGGGTTTGACAATTTTTCCGAAACAATTGGTTCATGACATTTTTTCCGAAGGATTAGACGAGAGGAAAAAGTCCGATGGAAAGGCACATGAAGCATAGAGCCAGAAAAGCAAGACAAATCATGACGAAGGAAAATTGCCTAAGGAAGGAGTCTCGGACTTTTTGTTCGAAAGACAAAAGTCTGAGAGAAACAAGCAAGCCAATACAAGAAAATCTATAGTCAATTCTCGCGGAATTTTTGTCCGCGGGAAAATGACTAGATGAATAAGTCCGAGATTTAGAAGGCAGTAAAGTCCGAGAGGATAATGGCCGAGACGATTACATGCAAAGAAGTCCGAGACATAGACAAACGGTCAATAAACATGCAAAGTCAAATGGAAAGCTAGATTAAGGCAAGGATTTCTTCAACTAATGAAGAGATTAACGAGCATGCAAGGTAGCCATGAACAAGAATAGACATATCCAAGACATTACCTTCAGTTCTAAAGACAGACGCTCACTTTGCATGAAGAATTCAAGGAGTTTAACGTTGGGGAGCTTGACTTAATTTACGTGAATGCACTCTTGTTGGTTCACTTTCAAACGTTCCAACAGCTCGAAGGGAGTTCCAAATTCAGAGGTGGAGTTGACTGTTCTTAATTTAGAGTTGACAAATTGACAAGTGTCACATCCACTCGTGTTTTCAACGCAAAGGAGAACTTTCAAACGTTCCATCTCAGCTTTGAAACGATTTAAGCTTAAGTCAAGACTTCCAAGGTTGGCGTAGATTCCATGCATTTTGAAAAAGCATCCCAAAATTAGCCACTGTCCACTTCAACGCCAAGGATTCTTCATGCAAGACAAAAGACAAGAAAAGACAAATTTGGAAGGCTCATGCAACGCAAATTGGACTTGGGCTAATGAAAGAGTTGTCTCCTCTTCTATTTTCAGTGCCACCTCTTGGCTATTGTAAATTTTCTATATTAATGGCTTTTCAACCTTGTAAAAAAGGGATCCCTCTTTTGGCAAAAAAATTTCTTCCAAAGATTCTGTTGTAACCTTTTCAAGATCAATAAGAGGACTGTGTTTTTTCAATTTTCAGCAGCTGGTATAGTGTACTTTTGTTATAGATTTGCCTAAGTGATAGATTTTCTTTCTTCCTTATCAAATCTGAATTCGTACCTAGTTACTAGCTAGTCATTTACGCAGGGCACGTTCTGTGTTTGAATGTCTTTTGTTGAGTTTATAGTGGATATTAGTGGCTGTTTAGTGCCTTTCATGGAACCTATTTTTCCATTTTCCTCGAGCTTAGATCATTAGAAAGAACCTTTTCGTGAAATATTTATGCCTCTTCCTTGTCTAAATCAGTTTTCTTAGAAGCTCGATTTGAGTGGATCAAACAAATTAGGTGTATCACCGTTTTAGCTAGGCTTTTTCTTGCAAGTCCCTTTTCCCCAGGCAGTATGTAGTGTAGAAGTTGAGATCCTCATTGATACATCTTACAAGAACCAACCTTTTCTGGAGGTTTTTCTCACCATTGAGGCACCCACCCTCGTGAGAAGATCCCATTGTTTCAACTGGAACGAGGATGAGCCAATTCAACACATCTTCAATCAGGGTGCAACTCTAGGTTGACAACAGTAGTATCAAATGTTTAATGCTAAGATCCAATAATTAATGTTTGTTTTCAATATTAAAAAGCTCTAAAGGCATTAATTATAACCATATATTAATTAATTAATGCATTCATTAATCACAAACATTATGTGATTTGAGCATGTGAATAGTTGGTTTCTATACAACATTGAGCTCCAAACCATCATCATGGTTGAGATTGTTGGGATGCTTGCAATTTTCAATAGATTCTCTAATTTCATTTTCAAGTAGTGCTCCACCAAAATAATTACTTTGTCAATGCATTTGTAATGTGAAGACTTGTTTGCATGTTTTACCAAGGTTGATGTTTTGATGCAATCTAAAATCTTGATGAGCATTTGAGCTATGTTTCCTTGAATCTCATTTAAAATATCTCCTCGTCTCACCACTCATAAAATCAATATGGTATACCCCTAAGTTCAATGTTGGTTCAAGCAGATCTTTGATGGGTCGTAGGATACTACCAATCTTGTTCTACAGTATGAAGATGGCTTTGACCTTGTACTTCTTGAAAATGATATTGCCTAACTATTAAGGTTGGCATTAGTTTTTTTTTTTTTTATAAAAAAACTACCTAGTTTATATTAATCAGAAAAGCTTATGTACAAATTCTTCCATGCTTGGCATGGACGCTGTTAGCCATATTAGAAGTTTGATAAACATTACAACCAATATTCCTTTTCATTAAGCAGAATCTAAATTAATAATTGTCCTAATAGCTTCTTGAATCTCATTAGACCACCACAAAGGAGGTGGTCCATAGCAAAAGATATCATCATTATTGTCCAAGGCCCAATTCACTAATCCATCTGCAACTTTATTCCGCTATCGAGAAATATGTTTGAAAAGAATTTGCCGGAAGGTATGCTGCAATTTATAGATTTGATCAATTTCTTTTGCTAGTCACCAATTGGGAGGATTTCCATTATTTGAGTTGCTAAGTAAATTCATCATGATTTTGGAATCAGATTGAACCTTGATCTTTTGCCATCCTATTCTGATAGCTTCTTGCATTCCTCTACGAATAGCTCTTATTTCAGCTAGATTATTCATAGAGATACCCATATTTTCCGCAAAGATAAAGCATACCTCCCCATGTCTAGTCCACCCAATTCCTCCCATAGCTGTTCTCCCAGGATTGCCCCTTGAAGTATTAAGAATGCCATGATAATCATTCATATCCTTTTCTGAAACATTATTTTGTGTTTTGATCTTTGCATGAGAGGCATAGTAGCCTCCTTAGGATCTAAAGAACGTTGTTTGTAAATATAATCCCATTATGGAGTTGCTTGACCAGGAAGCGATATCTTATGTTTAAGGCTTTCTGTGAAATTAGATTTAATTGTTTCCCAAATATATATAGCTTCTCTTCTGTTTTGTCTGAATATTTTATAGTTTCTCTCCTTCCATATATTCCATAATAGAAGGGAAATGCCACTCCACATAGCAGGAAGCATATTTTGCCCTTTAGGTATGGCTACCTTCCATATGCCCATAACATTTGCAAGGGATTCACATTTGTTCCATTGAATCTTAAATACCAAAGCCGGTTGTTGCCGTAAGGGCATTATCCATGGGCATTGAAAGAAAAGGTGATCTATAGTTTCCTCCTCTTGAGTAGAAAGCTCGCATCTAAATGGGCCATAAATTTCTCTCTTTTTAAGCCTTTCCCCTGTAAGGATTCTTTTATGTGTGGGAAGTCAATGAAAGAAACTTACCTTGGGCCCTAACCCTGGCTGCCATATATGCTTAAACAAGGTTTGATCAGGATGCGGTTGTGCTTTCATTAAAACATTATATCCTACAGATACCTCATATCTTCCAGTAGAGCTACCTCCAAATCCAATTTCATCCTGCTCAGAAGAGAAAAGAAGAGCTCGATCTCTCAAAATCTGGTTTAATAAAATTTGTTCTTGAGCAATCCTTATAGGCCATTCTGATATAGGAATCCAATCATTTTCAGCTCCCTAGGGTCAAATTGTTGGTTGAATATACTTTGCTATCTTAATCCAGCCCTGTGCTTGCATATTCTCCATTATTGATTGAAGCTGAGGATAGAGTGTAATAATTGGGGGTTTTTCATCCCAAGAATCAGTCCAAAAGTTTGCTAATTAGTCATTATGAACAATCCAGAACAGTTGTGAAACCGACATTATTATTTAGGAATTAAATAGTCTATTTATAAGACTATATCCCTCATTCACAATCATCAATTATTCATGTATATTTTATATTAGTGTTCCGCTCTAAAGGGCTTCTCAAATCTATTGTGTTCGCATTATTATTCTTATTGTGTGAATAGCCCAAGGTTTAATCCTTGGACCTACTCTTAATATAATTTGGTATCAAACTACGTTACCGGATTCGCCCCTACAGACCCCTAATACAGGTACGGTATGTCTAGGGATACAGGTACTTTGAGGAAACGCAAGGGATACACCCATGGTAAGTCCTTGGGCTTGCCGATACACTTGGATACATCTTGGGATGTATTTGGGCGTATCGGCAGGCCCAGGGATGTACCTGGGCATATCCCCTACGTTCCCAGCAAAAAAAACATTTTTTTTTAATTTTTTTTTCAATTTCGCCCAAATGAAAAGTCAAACATGGACTTCAAAATACAAACTTGCAATTTACACGACCGATTGAAAAAATCTGGCCCTTTTTACTATCCCCAGTCCCACTTCAAAGCAGTTACATTGAATCTTGAAGAGTGAGGCCATTCAGTCCCAATTTGTCTTGTTTTCAGCAGTAGCTATCCCTGATTTCATCAAGTGAAGTTGAATGTAGCCGTGAATATTCATGTGTGGATCTTAAGTATTGGCCCGTCAGTATTTGTGTTTGCTGGATCTGAATGTGTTGTGTGGGTATGTAAATTTAAACATTGACGGGTTTGGGTGCAGCATCGTAAAGCCTCGTTGCATTGCTGTCAAGTCTCATTGCATTGCCGCTGAGATATTTGCTAGGTAGTATTTCTCTTAAGCTTTAGTAATAGTTATGTTTTGTTTTATATTTTAGGTTATGTTTTATATTATATTTTATATTTATTTTTAAGGTGATGTTTGGCCTATAAAGTTTAGGTTATGTTTTCTTATTTTTTTATTTTTGTATTTTACTTATAAGTTTATAATTTAGTTAATAATAGTATGTAATACTTATTTATATATATATATATATATATATATATATATATTTTATTTTTTTACTTGTTAAAAATTTATATTAAGCCCTTTATGAGCAATTTAACCTAAAGAGATTAATTTAGTTTATATGTATTTCTCTAAACTTTATATGTAGTCTTATTTTAGTATTGAATTTAGATGTAACCATTAAATATTATGATATTTGGCATTGAATTATGAGTATGTTTTGTGGTTATTTAACTTATTTTGTTTCCTTTATGCATATTACGTGGTTGCTTTTGCTTATATGACTATATTTTTATAATTTATATTTTATATATATATATTTTTGTACGGTCGTATCCAAAACATATATAAACCCAAAAACAATCCCTGTATCCACGTATCCAATTCTCGTACCCATATCCGTATTGGCAACATAGGTATCAAACCGTAATTGATCATCCATCACAAGGATAGAAGACTTTGAGGATTTGGCTTCTTCCGTTTGACCTAATTATTTGCATAAACCCTAATTTTAGGGAATCACAGATATCTCACCAACTGTTGTGAAGTTTTCAGTGTTGTTTTCATAGATGGCAGCAATTTGTGCAAGAAAGCTATAGTTCAATTTTCAACCTTCTATGTCCTGTTTTGACCAATAAAATATGATTTTAGGGTTTTCCATAAATTTGTTGCCCATGCTGAAATTCTCATATTTTTTCTGATTTTTTTGCATTTTCAGAAAGCTCGTCAAAAATTTTTGTGTCCATTCTTTACACTTTTAGATTTGAGGCCAACTGCATTCTGAAATTGGCTGGTCAAGTTTTGGTCAAAGGTGGAAAGTTAGTTATTTTGACTTTTTGACTTTTGATGGCAACCCTCCATGTTTTTGTAATTTGTTTTGGGTAGTTACATTTCCATACGATTGAGGAAGTATATGGAATTGAAAAGTTTCAAAGGGTGTAATAATTACTCCTTTTGGAAGCAATGCATGAAAGATCTCCTCATTAGCTATGACTTATGGAAATATATTGCTGATAAGGAAACCAAAAATGAAGATAATATGGGGATGGAAATATGAAAGAATTAGCCTTATTACTGTTAAGCTTGGAATATTTGATTCGTTATTATCTTAATGTTGAGGATGTGAAAAATGCAAGGGAACTTTGGATGTTAGCAAAAGAGCATTATGGGCATCCTTTTGTATGGCATTATGTATGGAAATACTTGATCGAGGCACATGCTAATGATTTTGATTTTGCAGATTTTAACTTCTTGTCATGAAATCGTGTGGATTATGAAGACTTGATTGAGGAACCTATTAGTAATTCTTCCAGGTGAAAAACAAAACATGGAGGCAGTAAATATATATGAAAGTGTTATGTAGATCACAACACACAAAAGCTTCAAATTATCAATTAAAAGAGCTTACAAATCTTCTATGAAAGAGTATTTATAGCTCCTTCTACATCCAACTAATCTCTACATTTGACTTATTCTCTAAATATTCTAAAGACAACAAATATCCACTCAAATGCATTGCAAACCAAATAGCACTCAAAATATGAAACTAAGTCTAAACATCTAATGGGCATTATTTCTTTCATTCTCCCCCATAATGACTATTGAGAAGAACTCGATGAAGGTCTGTGAGTTTCTAGAACCTTTCAAAAGCTAAGGGCTTCAAACAATTTGCTAATTGGTCCTTTGTACTGAAATACACCATCTTAATCAGTCCTTGCTGAACCAACTCTCTGATGTAGTGATATTGAATCTCGATATGCTTAGCCCTGCTATGAAATACTAGATTCTTAATCATCGGAATAGTACTCTTGTTGTCACAATACAACAAGGTAAGTCCATTCTAAAAAAAATGCAAATCTTTTAACCATCGCCTCAACCATATCATTTGGCAAGCTTCTGATGTTGCAGCTTTGTACTCTGTGTGTTTGTTGTAGAAAAAGATACAGTCAATTGTTCCTTGGTCTTCCAAGAAATACTGCAGAACCAAGACTGAAGGTTTAACCAGAAGTAGAATTTTGATCATCTATGGAACCATCCCAATATGATTCTATATATCCTATAAATTTGTTGTCATCTAAATGCTGAAATTTGAGTCCATAATTCTATGTCCCTCTGACATACTTGAGAATCCTCTTTGCTACACTCCAATGTGTTTCCTTAGGTTCTAACATGAACCTAGATACCAAACTCACTGCATATGTGATATTTGGTCGAGTAGTAGTCAAATAGATCAGACCACCGATCAACTTTATGTATAGAGTGGGATCCACTCAATCTAATTCATTTGTATTGGACAACATAAGTCCAACTTTGATAGGTGATGCAACTGATTTGCAATCGTTCATCTAAAATCTCTGCAAGATATCTAAAGCATACTTTTTTTGAGACATGGATACTTTTCCATGCTTCTATACCAAGGAAGTAAGGCATTTGTCATCTCAAATTTTGCGACCATCGCTGCTCTAAACTCTGCAAACAAAGTTGTATTGTTCCCGGCGTAGATAAGATCATCCACATAGAGAACCAAGATAATGATATCATTACATGTACTCTGATATACAAATTGAGATCTGATTGACTCTTGATAAAACCTTTCTTATATAGATATGAATCTATCTTAGAATTCCATGCTCTAGGTGCCTGCTTAAGACAGTACAAGGCCTTCTTCAACCTGTAAACATAGTGTTCCTTAGAATCTATTTCAAAGCCTCTAGGTTGTGACACATACTTCCTCATCAATGTATCCATTCAAAAAATCACTCTTTACATCCATCTAATAAATGCTCCAAATCTGTTGAGTTGCCATAGCCAATACCAATCTAATGGTGTCCATCCTTGCTACAAGTGCAAATGTCTCAGTATAGGAAATACCCACCTGTAGAGTGTACCCTTTTGCGACTAGTCTAGCCTTATACTTATCAATACTTCCATCTAATTTGTACTTATTCTTGTACACCCATTTCGAACCAACTTCTTTACAAGGAGGTAACTAAACCAATTCCCCTGTGTTATTTTTCTTAATTGTTTCTATTTCACTGTTCATAGCTTCAACCCACTCTTCCTTTTCTTGAGCTTCCTCAAACTTCAGTGGCTCATCATTTTTCATAACTTGTCATTGATTCATAGCTCACTTTTACTTGCGACCTTGTTGTTCTTTGCTCAAAATTTGTATCTAACATTTGAGTTGGTGGGTGGTTCTTTTATATCCTGCTTTGATATTTTCTTGCTCCCATACTAGAAGATCTAGGCGCTTCTACAACTCCATCAATTACAACTTGTTTTCCCTTTGTTACTAATTCATGAGCATATTTTTCTTCTTCTTTGAATACCACATCTTTGTTGATTGCCAATTTCTTGCTTACTCAATCATATAACTTTTACGCCTTATTTTTTAAGCCATATCCAATGAATATGCACTTTAGGCCTTTGTCATCTAATTTATAATTTTTATTTTCCTTTGGTATGTGTGCATAAGCAACACATCCAGACACTCTCAAGTGATCAATACTTGGCTTGTTTCTAGATCATGCTTGTTCAGGAGTCATTCTTTCTATTGCCTTTACAGGACTCATATTTAGAAGATATACTACTATATTTACGACTTCTCCCCAAAAACTTTTATCCAAGTTTTTCTCTTTCATCATAACCCTTAGCATTTCAACAATGATCCTATTTTTCCTTTCAGCTACTCCTTTTCGCTGTAGAGTATATGAAGTAGTGAATTCCCTCTTGACTCCATGATTTCCGTAGATATCCCAAAACTGATTTGACTTATACTCAGCCCCATTGTCTAACCTAATCACTTTGATGTACTTTCCACTTTGTTTTTCAACCAACTTCTTGAACTCTATAAATTTTTCAAATACCTATGATTTTGTAATTAAGCAATATACCCAAGTTTTTCTTGAGTAATCATTCAATGAAGGTTAGAAAGTACTTTGATTTATTCAAAGAAAGAATTTGCATAGGACCACACAAGTTTGTACAAATTATCTCAAGAAGTTGTCTAGCTCTTTGAGATTTTCCTTTTGGAAAGCTTGCTCTTGCTTGATTGAAAAATTTCTTACACGGTCTAACTAGAAATCTTCTTCTTCTTTTACTTCATGGACTGTTGAAACACTCTCTCTAATTGCTCTATGTTGTTTGCCCATACACATTCTTCACATACTTCATTTATATTTTCAATGTAAGGGAGTCTTTCAACCATTTTCCATTTCTTATGCAAAAGTAAACCACTAAAACTGAAATGTTCATATCTTCGGTGCCAAATTTTACTGTTAGTCATCTCACTTGCCTTCAATGCTTGATTTCCTTGTGAAAAATAAAGAGAAAACATTCTATCGCTAGTCATCTTAGCTATTGCCACAACTACATTCTACCTTAATTTGTCCTTGATTATGCATTCATTTCCATCAAAAGTCACCTAATAATTTTGTTTCAACATTTGTCCCACAGATAACATAGTTTTCTTGAGTGCAAGGACCAAAAAATTTTCATTGATGAGTTTTACCTCACCATTTTCTGTTGTCACCGCAATAGTGTCTTTTCCCTTGGTTCCATGAGATTGGTTATCTACTAGTGCAACTTAGCTATTATGCTTCTCATCCAAATTGATGAACAAATCCTCTTTAGATATCATATGAGAAGAGCATCCAGAATCAATAAACCAAGTATTATTATCACTTGCATTTGTATTGAAGCATGAAACGAACAAATTTCTTGTCTTCAATCATGTTGTGAGCATTCCTTTTCTCCATGTTTGCTTTCTTAGCCCAACAATTTGATTAGTAATGTCAGAGCCTATTGCAATAAAAGCATTGAACATTCCTTTTATCTCCACCATCATTCCTATCTCTTCCTCTTCTTTTGAAGTTACCACTTCTTCCTCTAAAATTGGTGCCTCTACCTCTGCCTCTAAAATTGCTAAATTCTCTTGATTCATTTCTATTATAGTGTTTTGGAAATTGAGATATTTTACCTCTTGTGTTTGTTTTAGAGGCAAATGCTTGTTCAAGACTCTCCTCACTACTCTTCATTCTTTCTTTTGCAGTTAATAAGATCCCACTTAACTCATCCATTTCATGCTTGTGAAATCTTTAGAAATTGTTGCCAAATTTGAGTATCATTAATAGATGTCGTCTAAAAGGAGATTGATGTCTGAAATATTGTCATTGATGTCAAATGAAGAATGTACTATCAAGCATTAATGACAAAGGTGTTGAGCTGCATAGACTAGTTGTAGAGTTCTCATGGAGTTGAATGCGCTGAGTACACAGTTTGATGGTGACTGCATTTGCATATATGGCAGCATCTGAAGGAAATGATCACACTATAATTAGGTTTGTGCCTATTCTTTGTGGTCTAAGTTCTAAGTCATAAGGATGAGTAGAGCAAATGTTACAAATGCATAACGTTGTCCCTCAGCTAAAAGCCTACTAAGTTTCCACACTTAGTCGTTTTTGCACCTTTGCATTTGTCTGGGGATTTATTTCAAAAGAAGTGGCTCGAGCAATTCTTTCAGAGAAATGTTGAAGACTCCTCGGACAATAAGCCCGCAAATAAATGTTCCGAAGCTTTGGAATTCTTTTGGGAAAATGTTTGGCCTCCACACTTAGTCATTTTTACAAGCTTGGGAATTCTTTCGAACAACATGTCCGCAACAAAGTTCCAAAGGAAGAGTTTTCTTTCGGAGAAAGTGCCTCTCCGAATTCTTTCGGGAAAAATGGTGAAGTCTTTGTTGGAAAAATTGTTCCGAACAAAAATTCCAAAGAGTTCTTTGCAAAAATGCTGAAGGGTAAGTGACCTGAACAAAGTTTCCGAAGGGTGCATTTACAAAAAGCCGAAGGGTATGTGTCCCAATCAAAAGTCCCGAAGATCACCTTGAAGTTTCTAAAGGGTACATTTACAAAAACGCTGAAGGGTATGTGTCCCAATCAAAAGTCCTGAATATCACCTTGAAGTTTCTGAAGGGTACATTTACAAAAAAGCCGAAGGGTATGTGTCCTAATCAAAAGTCCCGAAGATCACCTTGAAGTTCCGAAGGGTACTTTGCAAAATTTCTGAAGGGACACTTGCAATTGTTCCAAAGGATAGCTCGAATGGAGTATAGGACACTTGCAAAGTTTCCAAAAGGCTTTTTGAAAAGCCCCGAAGGGTACATGCCAAAAATCTCGAAGGACACTTTTGTAAGAAGGCCATTGACGAATTCTTTTAGAGAATTTGTCTAAGGCAGAAGGACATGCAACTAAGGTTTCGAAGGATAGTTTCGGATGAAGTGGTCACTTACAAAGTTTTCGAAGGATATTTTGGAAGAAGTATAGGTCACTCGCAATGTTACCGAAGGATAAGTGTGGAGTCTCAGAGGGCATTTTCACAAGTACCGAAGGATCAAGGCAAGTTAAAGATTGAACAAGTCTAAAGAAATCGACGATGTGGAAGCATCTCAAAGACGCCGAAAGAAACGAGATAAGGTCAACATGCCAGAGTTTAACGACCAAGCCAATATAAAGATTGTGCATCTTCAGAGGTCGAACAACACGCGGAAAGCTCGATAAGGAAGATCCAACGAAACATAGTGGAGTTAGTGATGCAATGTGCCCTATAGTTAACAACACAATAGAAAGCTAAAGATCGAGCATATCGAGGATAATCGAAAGGAGTGAAAGCGACCCAATCATGTAGGAGATAGCGAGATGCAAAAAGGAGCTCAACGGTTAATGAAAAGAGCATAAAAATGGCACGAAAAAAAGAAAAAAATCAAAGGCCCGCATTTAACATGTCTCTAACGGTCAAGTGGAGGAACAAATGAAACTAGTGATGAACTTGACATGTCTACACAGAGCTCGAGATTGAATTGATCCAACTGAACAATCTACAATTAAGAAGGCTACACATTTATGACTTGAATCCAACAGTTGCCAAATATAGGAAAGAGACCAAAACATTACGGCATGAAGCATGAATCGAGATGCGAGAGGTGTAAATGCCAAGCCACATTAAATGAGATCCAGAACCGGAACCAATAAGGTGTAGTCAGAGTGTAAGCACAATTTGAAGACATGAAACCCTATATTCATTGTCTATATATATACGACATCTAGAACATTGTCAAGTGGTTTGCCATTGCCATTGCAAAAGGAGCTACTAGAGCGACTCAAAGTGTGTCGATTGGAGACGCATGCATACACAAAGAAAAAGTTAAGAGGGATGGAGAGATATACCCAGACACAAAGAGAGTGAGGTAGAAAGGAAGAAAGAGCACACAAAGAATGTGCAGAGATTGAGCAGTTACAAACAAGACTTGTAACAAAAAAATGGAGTTTGATTCTTTTTGTATTTTGAAGTTGTAGCTTCATAATTTTGATCGATGGGTGCCATCAGACAGACTGAGTTGGTGCTCAGTTATAATGTGGGTGCTTCCTTAGAGTGGGTGCTCTTGAATGTAACCAATGAGGTTTGCTAGTGAGGC
This sequence comes from Torreya grandis, assembly GCA_037957365.1. Classification (NCBI taxonomy): domain Eukaryota; kingdom Viridiplantae; phylum Streptophyta; class Pinopsida; order Cupressales; family Taxaceae; genus Torreya; species Torreya grandis. The sequence goes on from JARHVA010004251.1 coordinate 889,051, forward strand.
TGGATTAGAACAATAGATTCTAGCAGCTATTTTCACTGTGGTTTTTCCCTTTGGATTTTCCACGTATAAATCTGGTGTAATGTGTTTTTGTGTGTGTAATCTCTGCATCTGTTCTTTAATATGCATATGCATCTGTATCTTCTCTAAAGGGTTTAAAGAACTAGTTTTAGCTGATCTACTGATTCACCCCCCTCTCAATAGATAGTTGTGTTCAACAATCACAATTGTAAAAACAACATTTTCAAACTTGGGGGTCAAGCTTCTCAAAATTTTCTCAATGGCATACTTGTTATCTATATCTTCTCCTAATACCTTCATTTGACAGATTAGGATTTCTACCTCCGTCAAAAATTCATTGTTTGACATTTTCATATTTTCAAGATTCTTCTGCAAAGTTTGTAATTTCGTTGTTTGTGCACCATGATAAGCATTTGCAACTATATCCCATGCACCTTTAGAGTGATCATCTCCATTTATTCTAGGAAATATGGTTTCATCTATTGCACCTTGAATATAAAGTAAAGCCTCATTGTCGTTTTTTACTTTAGCTTTATATTCCCTTCTTTGTGCAAAATTCAAAGCACCTACCCAAAAAAAAAAAAAAAAGCCGAACAAGATCCCGAAAGAAATAGGCCCGAGGAAAAAAGACAATTCCCGCAAACATTTTGCCTGCGAGAAATGGTGAAAAGAGATAGCTTCGGGAAAGTAGTCCCGAAGGAGAAAGATGTGAGACCAAGTGTCCAAAAAACAAAAAACCGAACAAGGAGCTTCGAAGGAATTCCTTCGGGAAAATTGTCCGAGAGAAACCAAGCAAATCATCTTCAGGAGAAATGCCGAAGAACAAAGGAGCCCGCAGAAAAAATGAAGACTTCAGGAAGAAAAGTCCGAACACTTCAAGTAGCAAAAGTCCGAAGACTTAGAGCCCGAAGTCATCAAGCTAAGAGAGTCCGAAGAGTAAGTAAGCTTGGAGAACCCGAATTACTCTGCATAGAGTAAATTGGGATTCTCCAAGTACTTTACTTAAAAAGCTTTATAAGCAAAGGAGCAGACAGATTCCGAAGTTGGAGAGATCAGAAAGCCCGAGTTACTCTACATAGAGTAAATCGGGATTCTTCAATGACTTAGCTTGAAAAGCTTTATAAGCAAAGGAGCAGACAGATTCCGAAGTTGGAGAGATCAGAAAGCCCGAGTTACTCTACATAGAGTAAATTGGGATTCTTCAATGACTTAGCTTGAAAAGCTTTATAAGTCAAGTAGCTTTGAAAACCCGAATTACACAACAAAGAGTAGATCGAGTTTCCAACGTTGCTTGACTTAATAAGCTCAGTGCAATGGCATTTTCTAAGGATCGACAGTGCACGGGAGCCATGATCGGACAAATGAGAGGCTGCCAAGTGGCATAAAGGCATCCAGCTGGCAAGGAGATCGACGATCCATAGGTGTCCATGACAAAAAAATCCACGACGCAGGTCAAGGATCCAAGGCAACTTCCAAAAACCAATTAGTGCAAAGGGCAGTCCAAGCGGCTGGTAGCTGGGAATTTATGAAGGTTCTCGTCTTTCAATATGGCTCGCTCCCGACAAATGACTGTCCAATGTAAAAGCGGCATGTTTCGGCCAGATTTTTAAACACATGGGGACCTGCGTCCCTTTTCAATAGGACACATAAAGGGGAAGGTCGTCATGCCATCTTTAATACAAAGATCAATGCAGTCATGCCAAGAAGCAACGTTCTAGCTGTCCGTGACATGGCTTCTCAAAATCCACCAAGGGAACGACTTGAATGCGGGAATGGCTCGAGGAGATTGTGCAGTGAACCTGGAATGGCACATTTCGTGGCAAAAGAAGGACGACGGTGGTGGTTGCAAGAATTTATGGTTTCCTTACCAGTTTCTCATGCATTCCCATCTTCTCTTCCCCCATTTCTGTTATAAATAGAGGCCTTGGAGCCAATAAACTATCTCTGGACTAGCAATAAAGTTACTCTGCCAAAATCGCTTTGTAAAAGACCTTTTGAAGCAATAAAGATTAATTTTTAACTATCTCTTGTCTAAAAATTGTGTTGAACAATCTTGTGCACGATGGCTTTGTGAAGAAGTGTTCTTCCATGCCCATTGTCCTTCTTGCCTAGTGTTTTCAAGTTAATTGCAGGTCTGGACTTGAGCTCTTTCCGCCATTAACGGACGTTTGGTGTGAATTTCGAAATTCCTTTTTGATTCATGTATGGTCCAGTGAGCCCAGTTTACGAAATACTTATGCAAATTAACTGGTTGTGAGGTTGTGTAAGCAAAATTTATCTTATGCTGAATTAGTGTTGATTCCCAGACTAAGTGGATCATTTCTTTTGGTGCATCACCTCCCTTAGCTTAGATTTATTTTCATGTTATCCTCCTATCCCTTTTCCTTAGGCAACAATAGATTTTAGTGTGGAAATCAAGAGCTGAAATGAAGCATCTGAGGAACTAGCCTCATTAAAAACCCTAGAGGTTCAACCTCAACATAGGATACCAACATCCTGAGGTTGTTCCCATGCTTGTAGCTGAAAGTGAGAGAACCTGAAAAAACTCTCCCACAAAGGGTGCAATTTCAAGCTACAACAATTCTGGCACGTCCGGTGGGACTCACTACCATTTTCATTCCATTTTTATGGAAGATTGATCAAGTTTGATGTTATTTTGATCAATTTGCAACAGTGGTAGCTTTCATCTTCCAGCATTTGGGGACTCCGAAGAACACCCAGCTATCTGGTGGTAGAGCAGTAGCCATTTTTCATGCCAAAAGTAACTACAAGATTAGCGACTAGAGGTTTTCCTTCTGAATTTGTCGAATTGCCTTTGAACTCAACAAGGAGGTTAAAGTTCGCCCATACTCATCCATACGTAGGGCATCCTCTTCCTAAACTAGTCATAAGGCATACCTACACAAGAAGATCCCTGTTAGCCCCTCTTGCTACTATGATTCCCCAAAGAGCTTTTGTGAGTTTCAATGGCCAAAGTCCTTTAAACTTGCCATAATATGACCCTATGCTAGTAGCAGCCCTCAAAAGTGTCCAATATTACATAGGAGACCAAGTTGTAACTCCTACTGAACACATAACATACAACGAATTTCTACAACATTCATAATGTCACAATAGAAAACGTAGTTGTTAGGATATTTGTTGTATCCTTTAAGGGAAAGGCGTTAGATTGGTATAGGGCTCTAGCTCCTAACTCTATCCAATCATGGGACCAGCTGGAAACAACCTTGTGCAAAAGGTTTGCAGATAAGAGTGATCATCTGTCACTTGCAGAACAGTTAACCACAATCAAGAGAGATCCCCATGAAGTCATGCAAGACTTCAACACGAGATTCCAGAAGGCTTGGGATAGAATTCCAGCCGCTGTTAGACCGTCCCCAAACTTTGCTTTCTTATATTATTTAAAGGCTCTAAACAATGATATAGTTGTAATGATCCAATCCATGGGAGGGGACATACTGCCAGATGCATACGAGGTGACCATTAAAGTAGAAAATTGTCTGGTTCAGGCGGGCAAGCTTACTCCCAGACCCCCAATGCCTCTTTTCCCTGAGATCAAACTACCTCCTACAGTCGTTCCTCCACTTAATGTCATACTGCCAACTCCAACGATTGCTGTTGTGCCTCTTGACAATCCTTCCACAGGCAAAAAATTGTCAACCTTACTATTCGGAAGATGGTCTTATGGGTACCATTTTGTCTTGTGAATTAGTTTCGGGTACTCAATAATGAAAAGGGAAGGTTTTGCAAAGTTTGATCAAGCATAAATGCATATTTACAGCGACCTAAGGAGCCATCTACAACAAAGGAAATTACAAAGGAAAGAGTCTACAGCAAAGGAAGTAATTCCTTCGGACTTTTTGTCCGAAGGAATACTTTGGAGAATTGCAAAAGGAAAGACCCGCACCTCCCAAAAGGTCCGCCAAAAGCAAAAAAAGCCCAAGGAGTAATTCCTTTGGACTTTTTGTCCGAAGAAATCCGAGAGAGAAGTCTGATTTTCAAAGAAATAAGGACACTTGCAAAAAACCCGGGTGCCCTACAAAAAGCCCGGGTGCCCTACAATTTTTCCGAAAAGGGCACAGATGAAGGACAGAAACCCTTGCGGAGGGCACTTGGTTGGTGACAGGACCATTCCAACTTTACCAAAGGGCACAGAGAAAGGACACAAGCCCTTGCGGAGGGCACTTGGTCGGTGTCGAGACATTTGAAATCTTTTCGAAGGACATTCTCAACCATGGCCAAAGAAAGAAGAAACTAATTCCTTCGGACTTTTGTCTGAAGAAATTCCTTCCGACAAAAAGTCCGAAGAAATTCGAAGAAAATACAAGGAAGAAAAAAACCCGTAGAAATTGCACAAAGCAATGGAAAAAACAAAGGAAAGATATCCTTCGGACAAAAAGTCTGAAGGAATTCCTTCAGACTTTTGCCCGAAGGATTAATTCGGAAAAAAGGCCGAGGGAAATAAAGCCCACAAAGCAAAAAAGTCCACAGAAAAATTCAAAAAAAAAAAGACAAAAGTCTGCGGGAAAGTGACAGGGTCAGGACAAAAATCCAAAGGAATTCCTTCGGACATTTTGTCCGAAGAATTCCTTCAGAAGACCACACAGAGAGAAGCTCGAGGCAGAGAAGAAATAAAGGCCGAAGGAAAGGTGAGGAGCCATAAGTCCGAAGGATTCCTTCAAAAAAGTTGCCGTGAAAAAGTGCATGGACAGAGGCCTGAGGGAAATAACAAGGGTCAATTCCTTCGGGAAATTTGCCTGAAGGAAATCCACGGGAAAGGCATAACAGGAAAGTCCGAAGACAGGCCCGAAGAAATCAACTCGAGGCAAATGCAGCCAAGAACAAAAGATCCGAAGGAGATGGACCAAAAGCATAAATTCCGAAGGAAATCCAAAGCTTTGACAAAGTTGCAAACAGAAAAGACGAAGGAGATATCCGAAGGGAAATAAAGCAAAACAAACTCTCCGCGGGAAAGTGGACCAACAAAATATCCGAAGAAAAATCCAAGACCAAAGATAAGTCCGCGGGAATAAACCCAAGAGCAACGCATGCACAGAAACAGAAACAGAAAATAGATACCTAGAAAATAAATTCAACCTAAATTTATCTCTCACTCAGCAAGGAGTTTTTCATACAAGCACTTTCGTCCGTCTCAAGCTCGTAACGTTCCAACAGCTCAACCGGAGTTCTAAATTCGGACGTCGAGTTGACCATTCCAAATTTAGAATTGACTAATTGTTAAATGCCACATCTACTAGGAGTTTTCCATGCAAAGGAGAATAATCTCTTCGTCCAACTCAGCCTTTCAAACGTTCCAACTCGGCTTCCAACAAATCAAGTCAAAGTTCTAAAATTGACATTGGCATTGAATTTCATGCATGATATTATCATCTCATACTTTCAAACGTTCCAGCAACTCACGAGGAAGCTAAAATTGACATTGGCGTAGATTTCCATGCAAAAAGAGGTGGGCGTTTCAATAAACAAAGACAAGTCCACTTCCTCTAGCGCAAGGAGCTTCATGCAAAGACAAAGGAAAAACATATTTTTATTGAAAGGCAAAGTCAGCCTTGAGTTAATCTAAGTTGATCCTCCTCTTCTTTTTTTTCAACGCCAATCTTTGGCTTTTGTAATTCTCTATAAGTTGGCTTTCAGCCTTAGTTTTTTTTTATCCCTCTCTTGGCAAGACCAGACTCTGCCATTGGTGAGTTGTGTAACATCTTCAATCAATAGAAGGACTGTACTTTCAGATTTCAAGTGCTGGTATAGTGTATATTCATTCAGCAATTTGTATATGTGGTAGATTTTTCTCCCTTTCCAAATTTTGATTCGTACCTAATTGCTAGCTTATCATATTATGCAGGTCATGTTAAGTGTTCTTTATGTCTTTTGCTGACGCTGTAAATGGATGTTAGGTGGCTGCAAAGTGTCTTGTATCAAATCTCTCTCCATCATTTTCCCTCATGTTTTGATCATTAGATCGAACCTTCTCACGAAATACTTATGCATAGTGGTCGATTGAAATCGAAGGTCTTCCTTTTCCCTTGTTTGTTCAGTGTTCAAGGTTCCAAGTAGAGTGGATCAATCTTTTGGTGTATCACCGTTATTAGGTAGGATTTCCCCTTAAAGTTTCCTTCTCCCTTTTCCATGGTAGTCCGTAGCATAGAGTAGAGATCCTCATTGATACATCTTACAGGAACCAACCTTCTCTGGAGGTTCTTCTCACCATTGAGGCACCCACCCTCGTGAGAAGATCTCATTGTTTCAACCGAATAGAGGACTGGTCATTTCATGCACGTATTTGATTCAGGGCACAGCTCCAAGTTGACAACAGTGCCTTCACCAAAGCAAGAGGAGGCCTCCACTAGTGGATCCAGCGACTCCCAAGAGCAAAAGAATTACTTGGAACTGAAAAGCATGCTCCAATCTTTGGGGAATGATGTGGTCATTGTCAAGAGGCAGCAAGCCATATCAAGCTCCATACCAGCCTCAGTAGCAGCCTTATCAAGCAAATAGGCCACCCTATAAAGAAAATTTTCAAGGACAGGGGAAGCCTAACTATGCTAGACATCATAATTATAATCCAAATGCTGCAGACCCTTCCAATTCCTTAGTTCCGATTCAAAACAATATGGCTCCGAACGTTGAAGGGACAATGCCTTGGAATCGTTCTTTTAGGCAATCCATTGTCCCAACTAATGGCTCTAACCAGGCCTTCAATGACCAATACAACAGGCTGTTGCTTATGGATACAACCAGCCTCTTATGGCCCAAGGCACGGAGGTTCCCACAATGACAAAGCAGGAGCAGCCTCCACAAGAACAAGGCTCAGATCAGGTGTCAAACCAGCTGGAGGCCACAATGGTCATCAGTGAACAAGAGGATGCTATGCATCCAATCAGCAGGCCATCCCCAGTCTGGCTCACGTCCTAGTCTCAGCAAACACAAGATTCAAGAGAAAGAATATGGGTGACAACCAGGAAGCTTTCAAAGAACCTCTTGTCACTACTCCTTCATTGACAAAGCCAGCAGCAATAGCTCCCAAAACCTAGGCAAAGGCTGGTGGTACGCCAATCAACATTGTTGAGCAAATGAAGAAATCCAACGTGAGCATACCAATGTGGGACATGCTTTCCATGCCCGGCCAAGTGGACATCCTTCAGGAAGGTTTGTCCAAAATGAGTGTTACGACAGCTGTAGGTAAACAACCAAGCAAGGAAGCTGAGGTCTTCGCTAATGTAGCCAAGTGTCCTTTGGGAGAAAGGTTAAGTAGTGTGACCAAGCCCCCTCCATTCTACATTTCATTAATCATCGATGATTCCTTGGTGCACAATTGCTTGGTAGATAGTGGGGCTAGCACCTCAGTCATGCCAAAGTCTATAGTTGATCAACTGTATCTTAAATATGAGACGCATACCAAGGGAGTCCTGCAGCTTGACGGTTCTTCCACAAAGCCATCAGGTATCATCAAGGATTTGAGCTTAACCCTGCATGCTTGTCCTAGTGTTTTGGTGGTGCAAGACGCGTTGATCCTTGATGGCACTCCCTGCTTCGCGTTGTGTCTTTCTAGAGAATTCACAGCCAAAATTGGGGGTTATCTTGCAGCAGAGTGGTCTTACATGGCATTTAGAACAAGGTACGGGACTAAAGTCTCAATCAAGGTTGAACCCATGGCACAATTCCACATTCAACCCCATCAGCGAGATAGCATAAACTTCAATTGTACTATCCTTGATGAGGATGAGTTTACAATTGGTCCAGCGCTGAATACTCATCCTGAAGAGGTTCCAAACTTGTTCTTAGATGAGCTATGGGGAGATAATCAATTTATCAACTCTTTGGAAGGTGTTGAGGAAAGGACATGGGTGTCTATTTGTTGCATGAAGAGAATCAACTCATGCCTTCCCTCATTGGACCTAAAGAAGACCCCAATGGTATGTGGAAGTTGTTCTTTGATGACTCAAGGAGCAAAAATGGCGTAAATATTGGGGCAATGTTGGTTTCCCCTTCAGGTAATAATCTTTTCTCTTCCTATAGGTTCCATTTCAATTGCTCTTCAAATGCCGCAGAATATGAAGGCTTGATTCGTGGCCTTCAATGGGCCAATAAAAGAGGAATCAAAATGCTGCAAGCATATGGGGACAACAAGCTCATAGTGAACCAGGTCAGAGGCTTGAACGTTACAAAGAATCCTTTGATGAGGTCCTACAAACACAGAGTGTGGGACCTAACTGAAGATTTTGAAGCCTTTGACATTCAAGCTGTCCCAAGAAATCAGAACCAACATGCTGACAAGTTGGCAGCCATGGGAGCTCAGTTTGACATTCCAAGTGACTGAAAGAAGCCAAGGTTCAGCCACACATCAAGGTGGTGGTGAGGCCATCAGTACCGGATAATGAAACCCACTAGCAGATTTTTGAAAGTGACAAGCAAATTGCTTGTTTCTTATAGCAGAAAGTTGAGTTCTCATCCGCCAATCAAGGTAAATTGCATCATCAATACGAGGATCAAATTGTTCAACTAAGGTCAAACAAATTTCCTAAGGGGCTGGTTACACTTGAAGGCCTTTTTCATGAGGGGGACCATATGGGATAAGAAAAGGCAGTAATGTCTACCAACGAAGAAAACTATGAGAGACTCCTCATCTTCAAGGATAAGCTTCTCAAGCTCGGGAAAGTAAGCAGCAAAGCTGAGAGGCACGCTTTCATAGCACTTTACCAGGAATACGCAAACATTTTTGCTTGGGAGTACAACAACCTGAAAGGTTTTGTTCCGAAGTTAGCCCAGCATACCTTAGAATTGGAGGCCGACGCTAAGTATGTAAGGCAAAAGCAAAGGCCCATCAACCCTAAGATAGAAGAGCTTATGAGGAAAGAGCTAACCAAGTTGATCGAATCCAGGATCATCTTTCCCATCAAACACTCATCATGGATAGCCAACTTGGTGCCTGTAAGAAAGAAGAGTGGGGAGATTACGCTGTGTGTTGACTTCAGAGATTTGAACAAAGTCTCCTTGAAGGATCACTACCCTCTACCATCTATGGAATAGCTTCTCCAAGTAGTTGCAAGTTCAGAGCGTTTTTCTCTGTTGGATGGATATTCAACATAGTTACCATGTTCGACCGAACATGGCTCATGTTCGGTTCGAACCGAACAAATGGCATGGACTGAATTTGTGCGGTCGAACTTGACCGAATAACCTTTTTTTTTTTCCGAACCCAACAATATTTACTTATACTTTAAGTTATATTTTATTTATATACTTTCAGGATGTTTGAGAGGGGTTTCGGACCGCTAGGAGCTATAATGCAAATTCTAGGTTTTGGAGGATCCTATCATATTTCAGAGTTAGTCAGATTCCAGGGTTTTAGGGTTTTAAACTTAGCCATATTTCAGGGTTTCAAGATTTCAAGGAGACATCATAGGAGGTATGAAGGCTGCATGAAGGGATGTATGCGTGATAGAATAGTATGAAAATATCTCTCACAAAGTGCCACAAGCCGATCCCACCCCATTCCCAGTGCACCCCTTAAGGCATGCACTCTATGAGATTCAATGCACCAATGAGCCCTTGTGAGAGAAAGTGTCAGTAAATGATAAAGTTGAAAAATAATGGGAGTGGCATTCATGATTTTGTGGGCAATCGAGATGATTTATTCTAGATTTGAATGTACATTTTGTCTTTGAAGTAATGAATGAATGAATGAACGATGGTGCTAGTGCTAGTGCTAGTTTTGATTTTGAAGTTGGGTTTGATGTTGCAAATGTTTGAAACTTAAGTTCTATATCAATTTTGAGCTTAGGCTCTAAACTATGAATATTTTGCTATCTTTTAATGTAATTCAAGTTTGAAATTCTTATGCATTTCTCATTTTTGCAAGTGTTAAACTTAAATTAATGTTCATTCCTTAGTAGATTGAAATATTTTGCATATATATATATATATATAATTCCGAACTTACCGAACCGAACTTTTTTCAAAATTCCGAACTTCCGAACATTTTCCCCCTTCCGAACAAACCAAATTTTTCGAACATGGTAACTATGATATTCAGGGTACAACCAAGTGTGGGTAAAAGAGGAGGATCGGTACAAGACTGCCTTCACCACCAAATGGGGCACGTATGCGTACCAAAAGATGCCCTTTGGTTTGTCAAACGTTGCCACAACTTTCCAAAGAGCCATGGACATGGCTTTCCAAGGGCTACTAAATCAAATTGTGCTGATATACTTGGATGACACCACGATATTCTCCAAGAATGCCAGCGAACACATGAACGACCTGAGGCTGATTTTTGAGAGATGTAGGGAGTATGGGATCTCATTGAATCTCAAAAAGTGTGTGTTTGCCATCCATGAAGGCAAGTTGTTGGGCCACGTCGTTTCAAAGGAAGGGATGCCCATTGATCCTGATAGAATAAATGCCATCTTGTCCTTATCCTTACCCAAGCATAAGAAAGGACTCCAAAGTTTCCTTGGGAAAATAAACTTTGTGAGGAGATTTATACATGGTTTTGCAAACTTGGTCAAACCCATCACTGCTATGCTGAAGAAGAACCGAGTGTTCACTTGGTCAAATGAAGGTAAATTGGCATTTGAGGCTATCAAGCAAGCCATTGCTCAAGCACCAACACTCATGAATCTTGATTTCTCAAGGGATTTCATATTGTATGCTTTTGCCAATATTGATAATATATCAGCTACGTTGATGCAAAAGAATGGTAAAGGACTTGAGCAGCCAATAGCATTTTTCAGTCAGGGGCTTGAGGGGTATGAGGTGAGGTATAATTTTGTAGAAAATCAAGTCCTTGCAGCAGTAAGAAGCCTCAAAAGGTTCAAGCCAATGCTCTCCAATAGTAAAATCCATCTTATGGTGTCTCATCCTGGAGTGAGAGACTTCCTTCTTAACAAAGACTTGAATGAAAAGAGAGCTAGTTGGATTACCAAGGTCATGGAGTACGACGTGGAGATCAAGGTCACTAAGCTAGTAAGAGGTAAAGGCTTGTGCGAGCATATGGTCGATGACCTTCATGAAGAAAAAGAGGTCATCTTGGTAACACAAGATAACCCACAAACAGATGCACCTCCACCTCACATTAGTTGGCTCCATGATATGACGCATTTTCTGCTAACATGTGAGTGCCCTCAAGGTATGGACAAAGCAAAAGGAAGGTATTTCAGACTTCAGTCCATACCTTATGCATTGGTTGATGGGATTTTATTCAGAAAGGACCTCAATGGAGTGCTCCTAAGGTGCATAAATAATGACCAAGTAGCCAAGCTTTTGGAGCATTTCCATGATGGACCTGTAGGAGGTCATTTTGCACCTAGGACTACAACAACAAAGATAATGAGGGCTGGTTATTACTAGCCCAGCCTCTTCAAAGATGCTTATGCATGGGTGAGGAAGTGTCAAAAATGTGCTCTCTTTATGAGTAAGCAAAGACTGATAGCTTTTGCTCTCAACTCAATTCAGGTAGAGCAACCATTCATGCAATGGGGTTTGGATTTCATTGGAGTAATCAACCCTCCATCAAGTGCAGGGCATAAGTGGGTGCTTACTGCAACTGATTACTTCACCAGATGGGTGGAAGCCATTGTATTGAAGGAAGCCAACGAAAGTGCAGTCTTAGATTTCTATGATAGCATCATGACTAGGTTTGGTGTTTCATCCACTATTATCTCTGATAATGCATTAGCTTTTCTTGGTCTGAAAACAAGTGAATGGGCTCTCAAGATGGGCATCTACCTCAACACTTCCTCCAATTATTATCCTCAAGGAAACGGGTTGGTTGAGTCCACAAATAAAAATTTGCTGAGGATCATCAGGAAGACTATGGAGAACCAAAGTACATGGCACACCAATTTAAAGACAACCTTGTGCGCTGACAGGGTAACTCCTACAGCTGTTGTTGGCAATTCTCCATATGTTTTAGTATATGGAAGGGATGCCAAGTTACTCATTTCTCTTCAGTTGCTTGCATTAGAACTAGCCCATCAGTTGGAGCTGCTGGAAGATGAACCCATGAATGTGAGATTGGCGGAACTCACAGAACTTGAGGAGACAAGAGACCTTGCAATGAAGATGCTAGAGTCACATCAGGGTCAGGTCAAGAAAGCTTTTGACAAGAGAGCCATGGCAAGGGACTTCAAGGAAGGAGACCTGGTCCTCAAATGGGATTCAAATAGGGCCAAACCAGGCAACCATACCAAGTTTGACAGCTTGTGGAGTGGCCCTTATTTGATCCACGAATGCAAACAACATAACGCCTTCCAGCTCGTCCAATTAGACGGAGAGGCATTACCCATCCCAGTCAATGGGATTCATCTGAAGCCCTGCTATTAAGAGTTTGCAGCCGTTGTATATGTTTTTGTACGTTTCATTTAGTTTTTCCATGTTTTCTTCTAAAGTGCCTTGTGCACATCCGTTTCAATTAAGTGTTTTCCCTTCCCTAAGTGCCTTGGGCACAATTTGTTTCGTTTCGGTTATTCTTGTTGCTTCAAGGGAAATTTTAAGATAGACCTAGCCTTGTACAAAAGTAGTGACTCCATGCCCAATGGATCAAATGAAGCAAATGAGCTGCGTTCTTCAAAGCATAACAAGCATGCTTCCCTGTGAGTCATCAGAAATGTTGGCCATTTCTTGGCCCACATACCATTGTTTGCCCATGTATGAGAAGATAGACTTTCAAGTAGGAAATGACGAGTCTTTAGAAGACTTTGGATTTTCGGTAGCCCATGACTTAAATGGCTTTATAACTTGCAGAGTTACAAAAATCCGAAGTAGTAAGTAACAAAGTGTTAAGGACCCAAAATGGTCTTGAACAGAAGGCTTTGGGTTATCTCATTCGGAAGCCTTCGGGTTTTCCAAAGGGGACAACTTTGGGTTTTCGGGGCAAAACAACTTTTTCACTTCATGAGTATCAGTAATGAGAAACCCGAAGTAAGAAGCTCCAAAAGCCCCAAATTGGTCATGGGTAGTACAAATCGAGTTTCCGAAAGTGAGTGACTTCCTAAGTTGCAAGTAATGAGACATCAAAAGCCCGATTTGGTCTTTAAAGGTGCTTCTCGAGTTCTCGAAAGGACAAGTCTTCTCCAAAGAAGACTCCAAGGGTCATTGACAAATCCGAAGGGCATTTCCTTCTCCAAGTGGACAGTTGCAAGTTTGCCGAAGGCTCTTTTGAGCTTCGGGAGGACCATTTCAAATTTTCTAAAGGGTATATTTCCCTTCGGAAAAGACCAATTGTAGAAGCCCGAAGGGTCCCTTACCCTTCGGGAGAGTCCTTACAAAAGCCCGCGGAAAATAATTTCGAAGGAAAGGAACAAAAACAAAAGTCCGAAGGGTATGTTACCCTTCGAAAGGGGCCATTTTCAATTGTTCCGAAGGACAATTTCCAAAGAAAGAGGACCATTTCAAAATTCCCGAAGGGTATCTTTCCCTTCGGAAGGACCATTTTCAAAGGCCGAAGGGCACTTTTCTCGGCGGGAGGACCATTTGAGGAAGTCCGAAGGGACATACAAGAAGCCCGAAGGGTCTCTCATCCTTCGGGAAAGTCCATTTAGAAAAATCCGAAAGGCAACCGAAAAAGAAAGATCCTTCAAGGGAAGGAACAAAAAGAAGTCTGAAGGAATTCCTTCGGGAAATGATACAAGGCAAATTCCGAAGGAAGAGAGCAAGAAGAAAGCTTCGGACAAAAAGTCTGAAGGAATTCCTTCGGGAGATTTGCCCGAGACAAATAGATCCCGAAAGAAATAGGCCAGAGGAAAAAAGACAATTACCACGGACATTTTGCCCATGGGAAATGGTGAAAAGAGATAGCTTCGGGAAAGTAGTCCCGAAGGAGAAAGATGCGAGACCAAGTGTCCAAAAAAAAAAAGCCGAACAAGGAGCTCCAAAGGAATTCCTTCGGGAAAATTGTCCGAGAGAAACCAAGCAAATCGCCTGCAGGAGAAATGCCAAATAACAAAGGAGCCAACATAAAAAACGAAGACTTCAGGAAGAAAAGTTCGAAGACTTCAAGTAGCAAAAGTCCGAAGACTTAGAGCCCAAAGTCATCAAGCTGAGAGAGTCCGAAGAGTAAGTAAGCTTGGAGAACCCGAATTACTCTGCATAGAGTAAATCGGGATTCTCCAAGTACTTTACTTAAAAAGCTTTACAAGCAAAGGAGTAGACGGAGTCCGAAGTTGGAGAGATCAGAAAGCCCGAGTTACTCTGCATAGAGTAAATCGGGATTCTTCAATGACTTAGCTTGAAAAGATTTATAATTCAAGTAGATTTGAAAACCCTAATTACACAACAAAGAGTAGATCGGGTTTCCAACGTTGTTTGACTTAATAAGCTCGGTCCAATGGCATTTTCTAAGGATCGACAATGCACGGGAGTCATGATTGGACAAATGAGAGGCTGCCAAGTGGCATAAAGGCATCCAACTGGCAGGGAGATCGACAATCCATAGGTGTCTACGACATAAAAATCCACAACGCAGGTAAGGATCCGAGGTAGCTTCCAACGACCAATTAGCGCAAAGGGGAGTCCAATCGGCTGGTAGTTGGGAATTTATGAAGGTTCTCGTCCTTCAATATGGCTCGCTCCCGACAAATAACCATCTGGCGTAAAAGCGGCATGGTTCGGCCAGATTTTTCAACACACGGAGACCTGCATCCCTTTTCAACAGGACACGTAAAGGTGAAGGTCGCCATGCCATCTTTAATACAAAGATCAATGCAGGCGCGCCAAGAAGCGACGTTCTAGCTGCCCGCAACATGGCTTCTCAAAATCCACCAAGGGAGCAACTTGAATGTGGGAATGGCTCGAGGAGATTGTGCGATGAACCTGGAATGGCGCATTTCATGGCAAAAGGAGGATGACGGTGGTGGTTGTAGGAATTTATGGTTTCCTTCCCAGTTTCTCACGCATTGCCATCTTCTCTTCCCCCTTTTCTGTTATAAATAGAGGCCTTGGAGCCAAGAAATTATCTTTGGACTGGCAATAAAGTTACTCTGCCAAAATCGCTTTGTAAAAGACCTTTTGAAGCAATAAAGATTAATTTTTACCTATTTCTTGTTTGAAAATTGCGTTGAGCAAGCTTGTGCACGATGGCTTTGTGAAGAAGTGTTCTTCCATGCCCATTGTCCTTTCTTGCCTATTTTTAGGTGTTTTCAAGTTAATTGCAGGTCTGGACTTGAGCTCTTTCCACCATTAACGGACACTTGGTGTGGATTTCAAAATTCCTCTTTGCTTCATGTATGGCCCAGTGAGCCTAGTTTACGAAATACTTATGCAAATTAACTGGTTGTGAGGTTGTGTAAGCAAAATTTATCTTATGCTGAGTTAGTGTTGATTCCCAGAC
This sequence comes from Torreya grandis, assembly GCA_037957365.1. Classification (NCBI taxonomy): domain Eukaryota; kingdom Viridiplantae; phylum Streptophyta; class Pinopsida; order Cupressales; family Taxaceae; genus Torreya; species Torreya grandis. Next base: position 904,418 of record JARHVA010004251.1, read on the forward strand.
TGAGTGGATCATTTCTTTTGGTGCATCACCTCCCTTAGCTTAGATTTCCTTTCATGTTATCCTCCTATCCCTTTTCCTTAGCCAACAATAGATTTTAGTGTGGGAATCAAGAGCTGAAGTGAAACATTTGAGGAACTAGCCTCATTAAAAATCCTAGAGGTTCAACCTCAACATAGGATAGCCACATCCTGAGGTTGTTCCCATGCTTGTAGCTGGAAGTGAGAGAGCCTGAAAAACTCTCCCACAAAGGGTGCAATTCCAAGATACATGTCCTTTTTTACTTTAGCTTTATATTCCCTTCTTTGTGCATAATTCAAAGCACCTACAAGGTTTGTATACCCATTTTGAACAATTTCTCACAAATATTTAGATTTTAATAAATCTTCATCCTACTGCACCAATAACTGAAATTGTCTTTTTCAAATATAGGAATTAAACTATTAGGTATACCATTTCCACCAATATTTGCTATCGGAAAATATGTGCAATCAAACATAAATACTCAATGCAACACTTGAGAGGTCTCTAAATTGAGATACTCCCTCTCTCTCGTAAATGGGACCCACACAAAAAATCTTCCTTTTTATTATTTTGCAATTACAATAGCTGATAAAAAATTAGCATTAAATGAGCAATGCCGCAAGTACACCTTGACGTTTTTTGGAGAATGAATTAAATGGCTTATCCGAGCTCCTTTGGACATTTACGGAACCAATTATTTTGGGAGCTTTACAAACTTTCAAGACAATTATTTTTCTACTGCCTTTATCACCTAAGCAAGATAATGTATCCAGTTTTCGGCTCTTGAACCTTCACCATTTACAAGATATTGAATTAATTGTCTTTCCGCTAGCCTGCCTTAAAAATATAGAAACAATTCAATGTGGAAACTAACAATGCTTTGGACCAAAATTCTTTCACCACTATTATGGCATTCTTAAACCGGACAACATAGCAAATTTTCTGGTCTAGACTCCTTTTTGTTCACCAGAGACAGAATTAACTTGGTTTTTAGGCACTTTAAGCAATAATTTTAAAAAATTCACACTCAACAAATAAAATAGCAATTATAGACACCAAAAATAGCACCCCGTGCACTCAACTACACTCCCACGCCCCTACACTCACTCTCCCACAGGGATGGCTACGCTCAACTTTATATGCCACGCTTCAGCAAGAATTTGAGCACCACGAGCAAACATCCTTTGCATCCAAACAGTAGCCACAATTTATTTTATGCTTTCAAACAATGCCACATACAAACAAAAGGCCGTACAAGCTCACAATTGCGTTCTTCCTTGTTAGGCACTTTTGCTGGAACACCTTCTCCCTTTTTATGCTTCCACAGTGGCCTCTATTGTTGTTGCCAATGCAAACACGATCTCCCTCAAACTTCTCTCCTCCAAGGAATTTAGCCAGCTCACTTCCAAGGTCTTCACAACCAAAGCTCTAATACCAGATGAAAACAAAACATGACAGCAATAAATAAATATCAAAGTGATCTGCAAATCAATCACAACACACAAAAGCTTCAAATTATCAAATAAAAGAGCTTACAAATCTTCTACAAAGGAGGAGTATTTATGGCTTCTTGTACATCCAACTAATCTCTAAATTTGGCTTGTTTGCTAAATCTTCTAAAGATAACAAATATCCATGCAAATACATGGCAAACAAAATAGCACTAAAAATATGAAACTAAGCCTAAATGTCCAATGGCCATTATTTCTTTCATTGATGTGGTGAAGGATTCTTTTGAAGGTGATGATTGTTCTTCAATTCTGGTTGTTACTTTCATTGAGATTGTGGAGGACTTGGCAACCATTCATGAGGTTTGTGGTGAGGCTATTTTAGACTCAGATTCTTCAATTGAGGTTACATCTTACATTACTGAGCATTCTATGGAATGTGAGGATTTTTTATCACATGGACCTACCTTTGCTCCTTTTGTGTGTGGAGACTCTTATGGAAATTGTGATGCCTCTTGTGATCCTATTATTTCTTCTGTGTGATATGGAGGATTGCGATGCTATATGTCGGGATATTCATGATGAAAGCCACTTTTTGGTTCCTTTTATTTGTGCAGAGTACATTAAGGATGACATTCCTTTTGTGGATAAAGAGGGCATTGCACAAGATTCCTCCATATGTGACATCGATTTTACAACTTCTTTTGTTGATCTTGTGGGGAAATTTGGGTGGATGATCCTTTTTAGTTGAGGGAGAATGCTTGAACACCTCTTCTTGTGTGGAGGATGTTGCATCTATGTACCGTTTACTAGATGAGGGGGAGGGGGCGACAAAGGCAATGGGGGAAGGTTTGGGGGGACTTCTCATATGCCTTAAGTAGAGTACTTCTTCTTGATAAGGTTGGGATCACTTGATGGTAGGTATGATGAGACCCTTTTTTACCAAAGCAAATCATATTTATTCATCATAGTGAGCATCAATTTTTTTTTTAATATGTCCCTTGGGAGTCACTTAAGACATTAGGTGATTTGGATGAGGCTTTTTTGAGAAGTCCCATATTGATCCTAATATATGTATACTTCATGGTGATGGTTCTAGTGTGGCTCTTGCATTACTTCACACTTCTTGGGATCTAGGAAATGGTGCAAGAAGTTGTGAGACTTGGCATGATGTGAGGTTGCTTTTTCCTTTTTTTGGAAACCGTGTCGAATGGACTATATATTGTGGAGACAGAATCTCGTTGATGAAGATTCGTAATTCAACAATATCAGAGATTCATGCACTTTCTCCTTCCATTGCATTGGAGATATCACATTATCCTTTTTGGCAGCATGGTGGATCGTCCTATATGCCTTTGATAGCACCGCCTATGCTTCTTAATGAATGGAGGCATAGTTGGCTATACTTATGTGGTAAGGACCATGAGGAGCATCTTGATGACAATGAGGACCGATCGTCTTCCAAGACAGTGAAGACTTATCTTGATTTGGTTGGAGATTTTGGAGGCTTGTCGAAGGGTTGATACTCTTGTTACACCTTGAAAGATGTGGAACCTATAGCACACGATCCTTGTGGCGTCGTGGAGGAAGACACTATGCAGATTTTGGTTTCAATGGATATTTTCAAGGATGTAGTTGCATTCTTTATGATCCAGGAGGAGCTTGCATCACATCCTTGGAAGCTATCATGAAGGGGGAGTGCTTAGACACAATGCCGATCTTCCTTCACATCCGTGTATATTGCTACAACAATCTTATAGAGGGATGTCGGAAATAATATTGCCTTATTACCTTTTTATAAGGTTGGCATTGTATATTATTTCTAATATTTTTCAATATTGTACTGGCCTACTTTTTGTAGCCAACATGTCATATTAATTAGGGAATATTAGTCTATTTAAAAGGACTATATCCCATCATATTTTATCGATCTTGTGAGTTATATCTCATTAGTGTTTTCCCTACGAGGATACTCAACATATCTTCTTTCACTTCCTTGGTGTTCTCTTTTTTATTGCATGCTTGTGTGTGGAATGGTTAAAGGTTATTGCTACTGATACTTTTCTGCAAAACCTAGCTAAAGGTTTAATCTTCGGACCTGCTCTTAATCTAACTGTATTTTCTTAAGATTTTTTCCAACTTAAAGGAAATATTTTTGTTGAAAGGGAGAAAGGAATTTAGCATGTCTTCAACATAACTACCATTTTCCGTATCTATAATTTGCTTTTCCAAATTCTTAAAGACCATCAAAGTTTGTCTAGCCCCATATCCATTTAGCTTGAACACCTTGAACAAGTAGTCTTTCTCTTCATCAATATGGTCATTATCTGAAATCCCAAAAGCCCAATTTGTGTGAAAACAAAGCTCCCCAATATTTTGTGAAAGATGGTGATGAGAAGAGTTCAGTGTGTGTTTTTCTTCTATACCTAACAGGCCAAAGATCCATGCATTTTCTAGAGATGAGAACATCGAGGAAAAGTAGTGAACCATTATCATCTAATTCCTTGGTAAACATGATATTGGAGCAAATGTTGTTTAGATGCAAGCAAGCCGAAGTCTTGGCCTCAAAACTCTCCATATAAATATGTTAGAAACCATAGGAGATAGAGAGGAACCTATTGTCACCCCCTCTATTTGCTCAAACGAACGATCTTGTTAAGAAAATAATGTGGATATGAGGTGCAGCTCCACAAGGCTAGATGGTTCATCATTGATGAGTTCTTTAATAAGAAAAATAGTCTCGAAAAAAGGAACTTTGGTAAAGAGAGAGACTACATCAAAACTTACCAAGATATCAATGTCATTAACCTTATTGTATTTTATAAACTCTATAGAGTCTTTTGAGTTCTTGATGCAAGATGAAGCGTTACCAAGCATGCGGTGAATTTTCTTTGCTAGAAAAGTAAGAGAATATCTTGTATCAACAATGGATCCTAGAGGAGCACCCAACAAAGAAGACTTAATTGCTTTTTTCACCTCCTTAATGATCTTTTTTATTGGATTCTGGCTCAACTATCTATAACTTCAACTGTTAAAAATATGTTCCTCCACTTTTGTTAGATATTCTGATCTATCCATAATTACCACAGCATTTCCTTTATCAGTCTTTGTCATCACCTAATTTGGAATGGATTTTGTAATCTTAATTGGCCTCACAGAAGGGATAGTCTTGAGGAAGATCCAATAATGTTCTCATCTCTAGAAAATGTGATGGATCTCTAGCCCGCTAGGTATACAAGAAAAACACTCATAATAAACTCTACCTTCATTCCTCTTCTAATCACCATCCTTCCCATAAGAGTGGGTGAGCTCTATTTTATCACAAAATGGGATTTTAGGATTTCAGATAATGACCATATTGATGAAGAAAAATGTCACTTGTTCAAGGTGTTAAAGCTAAATGGACGTGGGGTTAAAATTTTGAGGGTCTTTAAGAATGTGGAAAAAATGATTATACATAAGAAAAAGCATAGCAATGACAAATAAGACATGCCCAAAGTCCTCCTCCCTTACACCGAAAATATTTCCTTTCATTTGGACAAATTCTTTATGGAAGTAAAAGGTTAAAGCCATCTTCATACCACATAACAAGATTGGTAATATGCTAAGACCCATCAAAGATCCGCTTGACCCAACACTGAACTATGGGGTATATTGTATTGATTGTATGTGCAACCTCCCCTATATCGGTGAGACATGGAGATACTTTCAAGTGATATTCAAGGAACATACCCCAAATATTCATCAAGATAGCATCATAACATCAAACTTAGTAGAACATGCAAACAAGCCTTCACATGACATATGCATCAACAAAGCAGTGCTTTTAACAAAGGAGGAACACTACATGAAAAGGAAACTCAAAGAATCTATTGGAATTAACAAGCATGCCAACAATCTCAACCATGATGATGGTTTGGGGCTCAATGCTTCATGGAAACCAATTATTCACATGTTCAAATCACATAATGGTTGTAATTAATTAATTAATTAAGACACAATATCAATTAACATCTTAAGAGATTTTTAATATTGAAAACATGCATTAATTATTGGATGTTAGCATTAAATTTTCGATGTTACGATTAATGATCTATGCTTGTCATTGTTAACTAGGTGATCTATATAAGGATCCCTAATCTGATGTCATATCATTCATCCTAATGATCAACCAAAATGTGTGGTTTAAACGTGCATTGTGATCTGCAACGTCGATTTTCTCATCATTGTGTGAACTAGAAGGATTTGAGCCTTTGATCAACTCACGGCATAACAATATTGCTATGCACCATATGTCGTCTTCACCATCAACTTCAACATCATCTCAAGCACATGTGGTCATACCATGAAGTCCTAACTCCTCTTTTGTGAAGTCGCACAATGTCGACAATGTCAGTATTGTTCCACGTAGCGCAATAGTGGCATTACAAGAAGATGACAAACTAATGATTAATTATGAAGCAATTGGTACCAACTCATGTTACAGTCCAACCGACACTTTGTCTTCCTCATCTATATATTAATATATTCCTCTATTCTTTGTAATAAACTAGTGAAACAAATAGACTAGGAAGTACGTACACCATAGTTTCCAAATCCGGTTGGATCTCAATTTTTTAGCCAGTCCAAATAAGTTCGATTCAGGTCGACCCTATTTTTTTTCAATTTTTATTTTTTATTTTTTAAAGTTATTTGTAGAAAAAAATCCCACCAACCATAAATATTATATAATATTAACATTTTATATTACATTATTAATGTTTTTCATTGTATTTGTCGATTTTGCATATTTATAAAACTATGCTCACATATATATGTATATATTCTAGAACGGTTTTTTCCGAATGTTTTCAAGAATTTTGGATTTTCAATTTTTTTTGCCCTCCTGTACGGATCCAAATTTCTAGACTTGGTAACTATGATGTATACATCACACATTTAATCTCTTGGATCTTGTACAACACTATTGCATAATACAATCTTGCAATTATAGTTCTAATCTGGTGTCCATTATCTTCTTGTCTCTTTCCCTTGTCTTATTGCATTTTGACATATCACTCGGCCTCTATCATGCAATCTATGTTTCCAAAATAACCCATTTAATTTTTTGTGTGGTTGTCCACCAAGTTCCTCTTGGGGCCCAGATCAGTGGCATCAGAGCATACACACTTCATATCATCTCTTAGTGGTATCGAAGTTGTATATGAAATCCTTCTTTGTTTGTATGCCCACTCATACAAGGTTTGATTACAGGGAGTCAAGGCTCAAAACTCATGACCCTTCATCATACCTTCCTTCATGTCCTCAAATGGTAGACAAATCAACTACAGAGACACAAACTTCAGATATGTTCTAGAAAATGACAAAGGATGCTTTGCAAAGACAACAAGAATTGGAAGAATGCCATACACATGAACAAGCAGGGATCTTCGATCATTTCACTCAACTTCTCAAGCATGTTCGTACTCCTGTTGAACAATCTCATCCACGACAATATTTTGGTGGTCACACATCATACACAGTACAACTTGATCTATACATCCCTATGTTTGAAGGCAAAATAGATGCAAATGCCCTAGATAACTAGTTTAATGTCATGTTCATACTACGCGGTTAATCATTTCTCTAACAAAGAAAAGATTACATTTGTTCTTCTAAAAGTTTCTTGATCTGTAAAGAAATGGTGGAATAACTATTGCATTGCATATGAAGATGATGACTTAGACACATTTGTAGATACATGGAATGGTTTCATAGAAGCACTCAAATCAACCTATTACAATGTTGGAAACTATGATGCCCATTACATCAAGTCGAAAGCCCTGATCATTTTGTTGAAGAATACACAAACATCTTTCATACGTTGGTTTCACAATTGAATGTTCAAGAATCTGATCAAAATCTCATTTTGAAGTATAGGTCAAGATTGAGACCACATACTCAATCTGGTATGGGTTTCCTCCAGATCCCCTCCATCAAAGAAGCCTGCAAATTTTCTTGCAAGTTTGAAGTGAAAGCTCAATATAATTTAAGAAGGAAGATTCCAAGTCTCAGGAAAAAGCATAGTCTAAGAATTTCAAGTTTGGAACCAAGCAAAATCTTAAACACGTGAATGGCACACCATCCTTAGAAGTAGAATGCACCGTCAAGTGATCAAAATAAGCAATCCAAGACTAGCAAATGGTGTCCAATTCATAACTCCAGCAATCACTCCTTTAAGAGTGTCACACTAGGAAAAGTCTACTTGCACAACTTGACGCAGTGGGTATTAACATTGCGGCATTAGACAAATGTAAGCAGATCATGGATACTAAACCTAGTGCTATAATAGGTACCGCAAACATCGTTTCTTCCTCCAATAGGGATTCAAAGGATGCAAAATTATTGTTTCATTCTCAAATGTGGATCAATGGTCAACCCGTACACTTCATCATTGACAATAGAAGTTTCACGAACCGGAATTCTCATAAAGCATTTCATGGATTGAGCTTGCCACTAACACCTCACCCACAACCATACTCCATAGGATGGTTCAGTGTGGGCTCTAAGAAATGTGTCACTCAACAATGTTACCTAATGTACAAAATCAAGCCTTTTCAAGATGTAGTTCTTTGTGACGTCGCACCATTAGAGGTATGTGATATTTTACTTGGTCAATCATATCTACACCATTGAGATGCAATTTATGAAGTAAATCCTAACAAGTTTGTCATAAATGTTCGTGATATGAGATACCACAACCTAGAAGAAATTCCTAAGCTTTCACTCATTAGCACCAAGCAATGCCAGAAGCTAGTCAGTTCTAGTAAGAAGTTTGTACTCTTGATGGTGAAACTTGAACATAAGAACATCCTTGCGGCATCAATTCATATCGCAATTCCTTCAGCAAACATGCAATAGTTGAACAATGAGCTAGAAGAATACAAGGATGTTTTTCAGTCACCTAAAGAAGTACCTACACATTGCTCAGCAAAGCACACTATTAATTTAATACTAGGACTACCTCTACCTAACGCTTCTTTATACCGTAGATCATTGTTGGAGAATGACAAGATCAAGCGGAAAATCCATGAACTAGTGGTTAAAGGATGCATTGGGCCTATCTCATTGCCTTGTAGCAACCAATTGTGCTTATACCAAAGAAGGATGGCACATGGATGTTGTACATTGATTACAGAGCTCTCAACAAGATCATAGTGAAGAACCACTATCCTCTTCATAGGATTGAGGACCTACTTGACTAGTTCCGCAGTGCCAAATTCTTCACCAAAATTGATCTTAACTTTGAGTATCATCAAATTCCTATTGAACCTACAACATATAGAAAACAACCTTCAAAGCAAAGGGAGGTTTGTTTGAGTAGTTGGTTATGCGCTTCGGCTTAACTAATGCACCTGTGACATTCATGTGGTTGATGAATGACATCCTCAGGCCTTTCACTACTTCATTTGTTGTAGCCTACCTTGATGACATCCTAATCTTCAGCAAAACATGGGATGAACATCTACGCCCTATTGATCAAGTGTTTCACACTCTACAGAAATACAAGATATATGTTAACATGAAGAAATGTTCATTTTTCATGTGGGAGATACAATATTTGGGATACATTGTAGATGCACAAGGGGTTCATGTGGATTCGTCCAAGATTCAAGTCATCCAATAATGGCCTACACCAAAGAATCTCACAGAGCTTCATAACTTTTTAGGATTAGCAAATTTCTACAAGAGATTTGTACTTGGTTTCTCTCATGTGACTTGGCCTCTTAACTAAGTTATCAAAGGTGGCACCAAAGCAAGCTTCATCTGGTCAACTATACAACATAAAGAATCTAAGGCACTGAAATGCAAACTTTGTTCTCTGCCAATACTTAATTACCTGATATTCAACAACCATTTGAGATAGAATGATGCATCTGATTATGCACTTGGAGCAATCCTCACTCAACATGGTCACCGAGTTGCTTACCACAATGAAACATTCACTATGCCAATAAGGAACTATCCACACATATGACTATGAGCTTTATGCAATCATCCAGGCATGTAAGCATTGGAATCATTGCTTATTGGGAAACAAGACTATGATCCACACAAATCACAAGCCACTTCAGTTCCTACAGACACAAAACAAGTTGCAGCAAAAGCAACATTAGAAATGGTATTCATATCTTCAACAGTTCCATTTGAACATCAAGCGTAAGAAGGGTGCCAATCCAATAGCAAATTGTTTCAGTCGACCTCTGGTTCAAGCTCTCCTCAATGTGCTTGACACATTTGGACATGAAGCATACACTTGATCCAAATTCTATCCATCTGACATAGACTTTGCAGAAATCTATCAGAAGTTGCATTGCAGCAATTCAGTTTCAAATTTCTACTTGTCGGATGGGTTCATATATCATCTTGGGCACTTGTGTGTACTGCACAAGGCAAAGAAACAAATACCAATATGGGAAGCTCATTTTAACAAGGTTGCAAGACACTTTGGAGTTGAAAATGCCCTTGCAATGTTGTAGTAGTGCTTTAGCCACACCTCAGGTCAAATGTCATCAAATACATAGGTCTTCGACTACATGTGCAATTTCCAAACCGCTCAACAAGAAGCAAGGTATGCACACACCTTTGTTGGTTCCAACAAAACCTTAGAAATCCGTTTCAATGGATTTTATTTCAAGCTACCCTACTACTAAGCATGGTAATGATTGTGTTTATGTAGTAGTTGATAGATTCTCAAAGATGCCAATTCTCACACCTTGTAAGAAAGCAATATTAGCTATAGAAACAACTCAATTGTATTTTCAGCATGTCAGGATCCACTTTGGAATCCCATAAATTATCATCTATGATAGAGCTACAAGATTCTTGAGCAATATTTGGGAAGCATTTTGGTCTATGTTGGACACATAGTTGAACAAGTCTATTGTGTTCCATCCTCAGACTATGGACAAACAAAAGTGGTAAACAAGGTGATCGTGCATCTTCTAAGAATGTACAATTCAAAGAAGCAACACACAAGAGATGAAAGTCCATCTTTCATTTGGCATAGCTACAATAGAGCTCTGTACAGAGCTACCGCGCACAACCCTTTTTAGGTCTACTTGGGTTTCCAACCTCCGACAACAATTGATGTAGCTTATCCCATATCTCCTCAGTTGACAAAGTTAATTTAACTAAGCACATTTAGCAATGCATGCAGACCATTCTGCACAAGGAAAATGCTAAGTACAAGCAATGCCATGATCAACATTGAACACCACACACCTTCTAGGTTGGTGATCGAGTATGGCTTCATTTGCAAAATAAAAGACTAACAGGGACCTTACGCCAAGTCTCATCCACTTCAGTACAAGCCTTATACCATCACCAAGCAAGTAGAGGATAACACTTTCAAGCTTAATCTTCCTTCCTACCTTGGTGTGCATCCAACCTTTAATGCAAAACTCTTGCACCATTAATTTCCACCTTTGTTGGATACTTTAGATGTTTCAAAGACACTTAAACAAGGAGATATCAATCCTGACTACAATGCACTAGCAGAATCAAATTAAATAATTGACATCAAGGTCAAATGAACATGTCAACAAGAGATCCCTCTTTTAGATTGTCAAAGCAGGTCAAGTACCTTCCCAGGGTAAATGGTTTACCAAAGTGCAAGTTGCCAACATCTTTCCACTTCTTGTTTTGAAATTCCATGCAATGGGACTCTTCAAGGAGGGGTGACTAATCCAGGAGGATTAGAGCCTTTGATCGACTTGCAGCATAAAGGTATTGCTGAGCGGCATATGTCATCTTCACCATTAGCTTTAGCATCATCTCAAGCACACATGATCATACCACAAAGTCCTAACTCCTCTTATGTGATGTTGCACAACTCTGCTAGTGTCAGTATTGTTCCGCGTAGTGCTAAAGTGACATTACGAGAAGATGACAAACTAATGATTAGCTATGAAGCAGTTTTTACCAACTCTTGTAACAATCCAACCAATGCGTCACCTTCCTCATTTGTGTATTAATACATTCTTCTATTCTTTGTAGTAAGTTAGTGAAACAAAGATAGACTAGAAAGTATGTAGACATCACACAACCGATCTCTTGGATCTTGTATAGAATTATTGCATAATAAAATCTTGTAGCAACAATTCTAATCTGGTGTCCATTATCTTCTTATCTCTTTCCCTTGTCTTATTGCACTCCGATATATCTCTCGGCCTCTATCATACAATATACGCTTCCACAATAACCCATTTAAACCATTAAGTGTGGTTGTCCACTAGATTCTTCCTAGGCCCCACATCACTCTGTATGCAATTTATTGGGAAGTTGTGCTTTAACACTATGGATTGCAGATGCTTGAAGTCTCTAAAAACTATTTTGTTTCATTCCTAATTGGAAAATCCAATGGAGGAACGCTTTAAAGAGCAACGATTTCAATGTGCATTTTGTAGAAACTAAACAAAAGTCAAAACAAAGGAGCCTTTTGAATTCGTTGTTCATTTCCCTGAGATGTAGAGTAACGAGCCTAGTTGCCATTATACAGATCTATTCTAGAGTGTTAATGTACAAGCTACTAACTATGTTGATGCCCTCCAAAAGGCCAACACTATTTATGCAAGGCCCACCAAGTTTCTTAGGGATTTCTGATGGTCTCCTAGAGGAAACAAAAAGTTGCTTCAACACCAAAAAATGAAATAACAAGTTTCTTTGGATTTCTACTAGTCTCCTTGTAAGCAACAATTTTATTATAGTGTAGCATGTACTAGTTTGTGTAGTGTAATTGGCCTACTCACTCTTTATGTTTTGATGTACTCAAGTAAGAGAATAATAACTAACATATGTTCTAAGTATGTGTTTGTACAAGCATATTAAATTTTTGATTGGTTAGGATTAGTAATTATGTTCGATATGAGAGACGGTTGTTGGTAGTATTCCAATCATCACACCTCCTTGAGTACCTTTCTACTTATGTTGTCTTCAAGCACATGTTTAGGGAGATCTCTCATGTAATCTCCTTGGTTCTATTATTGGCTATCTTCTGAAGAATCCCTTTGTGTATGCTATACCATATGAATTAAGTACCAAGTGTTTATTCCAATTTATGTGCATTTTTGTATCTCTTTTCTAGTTTGGTCATGAATAGTCAATTTTTTTTGTTGAACAAGGGCAATAGTAGTTAGTGTCATGCCCAAAAACTGACACAACGGAAACACACAAAAACAAGGCAATTTTTTTTTGAGAATGTATAATGCACATCCTACACAGATGCATTGCCCATTGGCTAGCCAACAACGTGGCACGATATGCACAATGTGTCCAAACAAACTTGCATGCCTAAATGGCATGGATCACAATGCGCAAGTGATCGCATGGTCTCTACGCAACCTTGCTGACCCCACTTGCTCTAATTGTCCTATAAGCTATCAACAAGCCTACAACTCTCTAAGCCGGCCCAGTGGGCCCCATGGCCCCAAAGCCTAAAAAAAACATTCGATTAATGCGAAGAGAGTTCGAGAAACCTCTAGCTTGAACTGTATTATCTAACTCTTCGCAGTGCTCAAAAGCATCTCCAGGGGAATCCAACCAATCACAATGCTCAATTCGTACATAAGTTAAATTGAGTTTGATTTGCGATTGTGTGAACTGAGCCCTGTGATTGGCCAGATTTGCCCAAGGACGCTTTTGAGCCCCGCGAAGAGTTAGATAGTATAGTTCGAACCAGGGGTTGCTTGAACCCACCTCGCATTAATCAAACATTATTTTTGGGCCTTGGGGCCATGGGCCCACTAGGCTGTCTTAGAAAGTTGTAAGCTTGTTGATAACTTGTAGGCCAATCACTATAGCAATTAGGAGTTCAATTTAGGGAAGCTACCCCTATACCCTACCTCTCGGTAAACTTCGCCCGAAATGAGGGAGACCCCCAAGGGTGCAAGTTTTGAACCACCTACCTCAAGATGGCGCACATCAACAGATGTCAATTGGTTGTGAATGGTCATTTTCTTTACTACATTTTTCGTAGCATTGCTGACAAAGAATTTGGATCATTGACATCAATCTTCTTGTGCCCAAGTTTGATAACAAAGTCAAAGAAGATGGAATCTTAAGCGTGGTTTGAGGGTCTTGGGTAGGTAGGGACTTTGAAGCAACTCAAGAGAAGATTTGTTGGCCAAAGACATCCAATTCCTTTTTGAATATTACAGTTAGAGTCCCTTTGAAACGAAGACCAAGAAACTTACGTTTCCCCCATTGACATTAAGAATCACTTGGTAGTGGACCGGTTGTTCACCAACTTGCCCCAACTCTTGCACAACCATTGCCTATTGTTGTATGGAACAAACACGTAGACCAATAATTCACCAAATTTGAGATCTTTTTAAAGCCTTGACATCCATACAACCACCCCCGGGTAAGAAAGTGTAGATTTTGAGAAGGGTTTCAAGAAATATGAAGACTTGAATCTCTCTAAGGGGAGAAAGATACATTCTAAGAGGTTGAACAAGGGCACAAATGTTGTGGTCAAAGACACAAACGTCAAGGTGAAGACTATCAAATGAGGAAACCGTAGTTCCCAAATCCGGCCGGATCCCCATTTTTTGGCTGGCCCGGATAAGTTTAGCCTTGGTCGGCCCCTTTTTTTCAAAAAATAAAATATATATATTTTACATTTTTTGCAGAAAAAATGCCCAACAACCATAAACACTATATAAATTAATATTTTATATTACGTTATTAATTTTTTTTCATTGTATTTGTCAATTTTGCATATTTAAAAAACTGTGATATATGTGTGTGTGTATTTTGGACTGGTTTTCTCCGAACTTTTTCAAGAATTCCAAATTTTTGGATTCTTTTGTCCTTCCAAACAGATCCAGATTTCCGAACTAGGTAACTATGGAGGAAAAACTTACACTGAGAAGAAGGGCACAACCGTCAAGGTACCACTAACATCAAAGGAAGGACATTGTATGAACATCCATATCTACATTGATATCGAGGGTAGGACATGGGCCCTGAGGACCACCTCGAATAACATCAAGGTCAGCTTGGACAGTGTTAGCAAGACAACAATCACCCTCGAAAATGTCAACAAAATCAGAGCCTGGCATGAATCAATCAGACCCTAACATCAGTCAATCAGACCCTAACGTCAACCAATCTAACCCCAATGTTAGCATGAGGTTTGAAATTGATGATGTCAATAGTCGATAGACAATTCAGCCATTTTCAAGAATCATGGCATCAAATATGGAAATAATTCAGGAAAGGAAGAAATTCCAAATCATGACTTATGCAAACAGCGAATGAAAATGAAGTTTCACCTTTGATAGAGCTCTTAGAAAGTGCTCTAATAAGAAAAAATCCTAGATAGTTATTATTAAGTAATGACGTAAGGAAAAGTAGAGAAAGCAGATATATACCCTTCAATTCTTTCACCTGGACAACTGAACTTGCTCTTCCAGCAGTGAAATTGAGCATAAAGGAGCTCAAGCAGCATTCATAACAAAAACAAACCTAATCAAATAGATAATCTCTCATGTTGTTGTTTAATGAGGTTGTTTTCTCAGGTTTTCCGTTCTTGGTCCCAATACAAAATCCATACCATTCATAAGTCCGAGGATAGCTCCAACCCTAGCAACTACAAGACCATTATGATTTGGTAATCTTAGAATAGGGGTGCAGGCAGCTTTCGGATCACTTGGAGAGAGATAATCTTAGAATAGGGGTGCAAGCCAGCTTCAAGAGAGAATATCAGACTATTTACCACATATTTACAGTTCGGAATATTATTGAGGATGCTCATCACCAGTCTTCCAAAGTCTTTTGTTATTTTGTAGAACTCCAGAAGGCCTTTGACTCAGTTCCAAGACATATATGTTTCCAAAAGTTTCGTGATGTCATAATTTCAGATTCTCTCATTACTGCCGCTTGGAGGCTCTATGAGATAGATGTTGGGCAATTCTGTACTTCTGAAAGTCTTTCTAGTTTTGTGAAGAGTACCATTGGGGTCAAGCAAGCATGCCCTCTCTCACCAACCCTCTTCAGCATTCACATTGATTAGCTAGAGGTTTTTCTTCGAAAAGATACCCATAAAGATGATGGTTGCATTTTACATGATGTGGTCCTAGCCATACTTCTTTTTGTCGATGACATTCCCCTCTCTCTTTGTCGATGGTTTAGATAGACAACTTTATCCTCTTTCTCGTTTCTATGAGTTTCATCAGCTGGTGGTCAACCTTAGTAACACTATTCAACAACTCCAAACATTCTCCATCTCATTTCACCTACACTTACTTGGGGATCTAGTTTTTCAGACTATCTTCTACTATGAAGCCTGCCTCTCAATCACACCTTTGCAACAGATATGCCTCCCTTTCTATCTTGAAGCACCAATGTTTTCAGCTCTATTTCCAAGATATGAATTCAAAGATGCACCTCTTTGATACAGTCATCAAGCCTATGGTTTTGTATGGTTACAAGATTTGAGGACCTAATTTGGGGTTTGTTGATTGGGTTCATATCGAGAGGGTCCAAACTCTCATGATTTAGTGTCTGATCCATTGCAAATTCCAAGCTAAGTTTGTCACCCAACTTGTGCACCTTTGGATTGTCTTCAAGCTTACTTTCTACATTCAAATACTCAGGACTATGGGGGATTCAATTTCAGGCCATGAGAGGTATCCATACATAGCCCTCTATTCTTCAAAGAGGACTGCATCACTAGCCTCCAATAGACACCATCTTTGTTGGTATTCTAAGATTAGTTTTCTCCTTTGGTCCATCGGCATCTCTACTGATAAGTTACCACCTTTCAAGTACTCCTTGGATGTCGCATCTCAACTTATTCCCTTAAAAGGAGGTCATCATTAGAGTTGTTAGAGAGGATATCTACAGGGAATATATCCAAGTCACTTGGACCTCTCCTCCTCGACTGCTAAGCTCCAAGCTTGCCTTTTATGCTGAGCATTTATTGTAGGTGGTGAATGGTGTCATTCATTGTCCTGACTATCTCCATTGTCATTGGTCTCACGACTTGAGGTTCCCCTTAGCAGGTTGAAGGTATGCTCACACCCGTTTCAAGTTGAGACTTATCATTATATTCTAGGTGGGGACCAGATCTGTCATCTTTGCTCCTTCCAGGTGTTGGAGACTGAGGAGTACTTCAGTTCAGAGGCCCCATTTAGTATGAGATTCGAGAGAGACACCACTATCTTTACATAGACTTAGGTGACTCTTTGTCCACTTTTTTACGGTACCCAAACCAACAATGCTTGGCCCTTTTTCTTTAAGAAGTTCACCCTTTGACGTAGGTCCCTACAAGAAGCCCCTAGATTCCCCAGACTAATCATTTATTTATTTCAACCCCTCACGGAGGTTGGCAACATTAAGTGCCCTTTGGATATTGTTGCTTCCCACACTGGGAGGGTAGATCAGTGAGGCGGTGCTCATCTTTGCACAACACTACTACTAAAGTGCCCCAACACACTCTCGATGACATGGATTTACTCCTCAGCAGTGTGGATCTCCTTCTCAACTACTTCCCAGTCTGCAGGGATAGGCACATATTAAAATTTTATTTTCTACCATAGGAATTTCTTCAGCCTTGGATGTTAGGAGGGATTCTTGGGGGAGGGAATGCTTTGCTTCCTCCTAGGATTCCCAACCGAGCCCCCTCAACCCTAGACACTCCACAATGAGCCTTATTAGATCCTGTTGGGTGAATATTTTGTCAATCAACGTACTAATCAACAAAATAGGTCTGATCAACCACAGCAATAAGATTGGTCGGCCAGGTGTGTAGCTTTACTACATCAACCGGAGACAAATCTCTCCTCTCATCAAGGGGAGGTTCCCTATAGATACGTAGGAGCTATATACAAAATAAATAAGCAGAAAATAACACATGAGGGCAGAATATACCATCCATCTCTCTTCTTTCAGAGATGATGCACACAGACAAAGAAGAAAATCCCGGTGTAAACACTGAAGGCACTTCTCTTCTTTCAGAAGTGTTCTTGCAGGAAACAGCAGGAGTTTCTTTCAAATAGTAAAGTAACCAGTAATCAAAAGGGCGTAGTAACAACAGGATGAAGCAGAACGCAAAGTTTCCACCTCAACTGCCCAAAGAGTATATCACAAAGGGTAATGGGGGCACAAAGTCGCCCCAGAATCCTCAACACAAAAAGAAAAGAAAAACACAGATTGAAAACAATTGTGAAAGCACAAAGTCTTCCCACAGTTGGTTTCAGGACACTTCCCTATTAATTTCACTAATTCTGCTTACCAAGTTAAATGAATAAGAACACCTTCAGAAGACAGACGTAAGAATGATCTTCTAAAATGACACAAGCCAAAACAGCACAAAGTCTGTAAGCAACCTGCTTTCTTATTCAGATAAAAATGAAATTACAATCTGAGCTCAAAGTCTCAGTCTTCTTCTTTCAAAACGGGCAGAGTTTCGCTTCTGTAAAAATGAAAAGTCTCCCTTACAAATGAGAGAATTAACAAACTTATAGCCACTACGCAAGGATTGGCGCCTTTTTCCATGGGATGGCCCATGCTGCAGTCAATGTCTTCAATGCGTCTCCAATTTTGTCTGGAGAGACCATGCTGAGAACAGTGCATTGCCATAACTATGGCGTGTCCCTTCATCTAATATGTCTCTTCCTTGGTATAGACCGTTTGGTCCTCCAATTTGTCTTTACTTCATGGAAGAAAAACAGGCTGCGTCCTTGGTTTGGTGTGCTCAGAAGTCTACTCGCTCCACTGTTTCACCTACTGGAAATAACTCTTTTGAAGATAATTCTGGTCCTTTGCATCGATCTTCTCTTCCCTGCAGCAATTTGAGCCTTCGGGCTCTCTTTTTAGTCGATCGCTTGGTTCTTCCTTTAAGTTCTGCACTCTATTTGAATTTCCACGGATTTTCCCTCACTTTAAATTTGACGTCTGAGGGGCCGTCGATGGTCGCTAGCGGCTTGAACCATGTTGAACCTTGAACCTGTGAACCTATGAAAGTTCATTGGTTCATTGGTTCATTCTGTCTCTTTTGTTCCATCGCTTCCTGGTTCAATCGCTTTCCCGCTCTTTGGTTGAACCATCCGTTGAACCACTTGTTTGATGCTTCTCTCTTGACTGAGGCCGCCTTTGAACTTTTGAACCTATGAACCATTGAACTTTGAACTCTTTCGGTTCAAAGTTCAATCAGTTCATTGGTTCATTCTGTGTCTTGCTCAATCATTACTTCCTTTATCTTTCTAAGCTTTGGTTGAACCTTTAAACCTTGAACTAGTTGAACCATTCGGTTCAACGGTTCAATGGTTCAATCGGTTCATTCAGTTCATCCTTTGAAGCCCTTTTTGTACAAGTCTTTGAAGGTTCCTTTCTGCATCTTTGAACAGCGTTTGGAACGTCCCGAAGGGAAGGTGTCCCTTCGGGTCCTTGGAAAAGGTCTTTTTTCTAACGTCAAGTGTCCCCCGCAAGGGTATCTACCCTTCGGGATTTTTTGGGCGGACTTCCAGCTTCAACTTTCCCGACGGGTTCTTGCTTCTTCGGCAGGCTTTTGGCTCTCGAGCTTTTTCCGTCGGGCTTTTCCTTCGGACAAAAAGTCCGAAAGAAAGCTTCTTTTCCTTAGCCGTTTGTTCCTTTCAATTTCTTCGGGCTTTCTTCCCGAGTGAATTCCTTCGGCCTTCTTCACTTAATCATTTCCATCGGACAAAAAGTCTGAAAGAATTGTTCATTTTGGGCCTTGAACAAATCCAAAGGAATTTTGTCTTTTCTTTGACCTTCGAACCAATGTTTCCTGCCCTCCATAAGGGCACTTGCCTTTTTCGCTTTGGGGCAGACCCTTGAACCTGCCGATTGAACCATCTGATTGAACCAACTTTGGTTCAATGGTTCAATAGGCTCATTCGGTTCATTTGGTTCATCCTTTGATCTTTTGCACCAAGCACGTTGAACCAACTTGGTCGTTGAACCCATTGAACCTTCGAACCAAAGTGGTTCAAAGTTCAATGGTTCAAGCCTTTGTCCTTTATCATTTGCCAATTGAACTCTTTTGGTTGAACCGAAGCACTGAACCAATCCTGGAAATGACTAAGCGTTAGAAGCTTATTCTTTTGACTGAACTCGCCTGCAAAAGCTTTTTTAACCTGTTGAACCTATGAATCCCTTTACGGAAAAAGCTTAAAAATGAGGAATTTGAAAGCTCAAAACAAATTTTGAGAAATGAAGAGAGAAATTTTGGTCTGTAAGTTGTCCCAGAAATGAGTGGCATTTTTCGGGGACAACAGCTGGCTCCAGTTGGGGAACTACCTTCAGTTGGAAACTTGAAACACAACTGAGGGGAGTAGAAACCAGAATCTCCAGTGCCTTGAAGTGTGCTATTGGGCTACGGAGTCGAGCTACCAAAAAAAAAAGGCTCCAAAAAATGAAAACGAAACGAACAAAACAGAACAAAAGACTATACAAATATACATATGTACAGGGAAACTCATCTGATACTTTTAGAGTTGAAGTGCTTCAGATGTTGCCCATTGTGAGGCAGAGAAAAGAGAGTGCCATCTTGATACTTCAACAGGAAACTGTTTTTACCGTTGAGCTGATAAATAGTAAAAAGGCCCCTCCACAGGGAATCAAACTTTCCGTGCATCCCCTTTGGTTCTCTTCTCTTGTCCCATAGCAGGACTTGATCTCCAATCTGAAAATCACGATTCTTTGCTTTCTGGTCGAAGAGCTTCTTCACCAAACTTTGATGGGCAGCAATTCGGTCCACCACTGCAGTTTTCTGCTCATTCAACTTAGCAAGGCACATGATCCTCTTCTCAAGTGAGCTCTCATACGTTTGATCTTCAATTGCCTTAGCCAATTTCAATGCTGGCAATTCCAAGGTGATTGGTATCTCAGCATTGACACCATAAAGAAGTTGGAAGAAAGACATACCAATTGCTCTCTTTGGTGTATTTTTGTCTGCCCATAGAGCATCAACCAATGCCTTATGCCAAGTCCTTTGGTTGTCATCCACCAGCTTCTTGATGATAGTCACCAGGTTCTTATTGCTTGATTCAGTCTGTCCATTCCCTTGTGGAAAGTAATCAGAGGAGTGGGAGAGTGTAATTCCATAGTAGAAGCAGAATTGAGTAATCTCTTGAGAAGTGAAACAGGCTGCATTGTCAGTGACAATTTTGACTGGGACCCCAAACCTGGACATGATGTTCTCTTTGAGGAAATTGCATACTACTTCTGAAGTAGCATGTTTGGTTGGAACTGCTTCCACCCATTTGGTGAAGTAGTCTGTTGCCGTGAGGACATAGTCATGTCCAGCACTTGATGGGTTTACAGCTCCAATAAAATCAATTCCCCATTGCTAGAATGGCTCCTCTATGATCACTGGTTCGAGGGTTAGGGCAGCTAGTTTGGGCCTTCCAACAAAATGCTGGCACAGTTCACATCCCCTGACCCACTTGTATGCATCTTGAAAGAGAGTTGGCCAATAGTACCTGGCTCGTAGGATCTTATGGGCAATCACAGGGGCAAAAAAATATCCTCCACAAGCCGAATTATGGAAGGACTTCAGAAGTCGGCTTTGTTGCTCCTTATCCACACAGCGAAGGAATGTTCCATCAAGGCTCCTCTTGTACAGGTCGTTGTCCCAGAGGACAAAATTAGTAGCTTTCAGCTTGATGGTTCTCCTTTCTTTATGAGATAGGTTTGCAGGACATTCACCATAAGTAAGGAAATGAGCAATACCTGAGTACCACTCATTCGTGGTGGAGACAAAAAGGACTGTTGGTGTGTCATCCTCATCCACTTCTGGTTCTTTATGCTCCGTTCCTCTTGGCTTGTTATTACCAATTAGTTGGCATAGCCCCTTTCCACGTACTAGCTTTGTTGGCTTGATGATCAGATCGAACTCCTGAATCTTTGCAATCCAATTGCCTCTTTTCGTCCCAAACTCCTACTGAGTCAGTATAGATTTCACTGTGGTGTCAGGGACCAAGGCAGTAACTCGAGAATTGAGGATGTAGAAACGAAAATGTTTCACGGCCTTCACCACTGCATAAGCGTGCTTCTCCATATTTGAGTACTTCAGCGCATGAGCTTTGAGAGGACAGCTCATAAAGGAAATGGGAGATTCCATACCTTCTTTATTCTGTTGAACTAGAATTGTTGAAAGCGTATGTTCTGAAGCATAGCTGTAAATGGTGAACTCTTTGCTATAGTCTGGACAAGCCAGAATTGGAGCATGGGCAATGGCAGTCTTGATATTCTCAAAAGCCGACTTGCCTTCTTCAGTCCAGCTGAAGGTGGCCTTTCCCTTCATCATGTTTACAGTGTGCCTGGTCTTCTCGGCAAATTCGGAGATGAATCTCCGTAAAAAAATCACCTTTTCAAAGAAAGAGTGAACAACAGTCTTGCTTGTGGGCAAGGAAAGTTCTTGGATAGACTTGACTCTGTCTGAGTCAATCTTTATGTCTCCTTTGGACACAACGTGTCCGAGAAGTTTCCCCTCTGTTACTCCGAAAACTGACTTCTTGGAGTTTAAAGAAATGCCATTCTGGCGGCAGCATTCCAGCACTTGTTGCAAATGGCTCACATGATCTGGGCGATGCTTAGAGAAGACAGTCAAGTCATCAAGATAAACTACAATGAACTTACCCATCTCATCCTTGAAGACAAGGTCCATTGCTCTTTGGAAGGTAGCGCCAGCATTTATCAAGCCAAAAGGCATTCTTCTATATGCAAACGTGCTCCAGGGTGTGGTGAAAGCAGTCTTATGCTGGTCTGCTTCACCAACTTCGACCTGATTATATCTTGAGAAGCCATCTAGCATTGATAACATCTCCGAGCCCGTCACTATCTGCAGCACTTGATCCATGATTGGCAAAGGATAATTATCCTTCAAGGATGCCTGATTCAAATTTCTAAAATCCACACAAAGGCGAATTTCACCATTCTTCTTTCTTACAGGCACTATATTGGCAATCCATGTGGAATGATGGATCGAGAAGATTATCCTGACATTAAGCATTTTTTGTATCTCAGATAAAATAGTACTTGATATTTTCGGATTATAATGCCTGGACTTTTGCCTATACGGTGTTGAATCAGCCTTGAGTGGAATGTTGTGTCGAATTTCGTCAGGCCGGTAGTGATTTCAGGTTAGCATAGGAGTACGCTAGGACATCCATGTATTCGTTGAGCAAAGAGGTGAACTTGAAATGCTCTTCCAGAGTACAACATTTTCCAATGTTCACCATCTTGGGGTCTTCCTTGATTCCCAGATTTACTTGATCAAACCCCTGAGATGAGCTTGAATCCATTGGCTGTTGTCTGATGAATCTATCATGCTTATCAAACAGCTTCTCAAAGAAAACCAGGCCTTTGGGAATCTTATTCCCTTTCAGTTGCAAGAACTCCTCACCTATGTCTGCATTTGATTCAGATGAAGATCTTTATCTTCAAGAAGATATTTTTGAACCAGTCCTTGAAGATCTTCCAGATGAAGCATCTGATGATGAAGATGCAGCTGAGCTTGAATCTCTCGCCGATGATCTTGAACAACCAATGACGAACATGCAGCGAGGATCACGCCCTTACAGGCCAAGAGGACACAATCCTTCCTATGAAGCATACGGTCCCTGGTCAAGAGCTCATCATGAAGTGTCAGAAAGACCAGAAAGACCCAGAGGAAGAGGAATCTCAAGAGGAGAATCATCTAGAGGGAGACAGCCCTCTCAGCCACGACAACCACCAACAATGCACAGACCGCAGCATCCTCCTGTGCATTATCCAAGTCAGTTTAAGCCAAGCGACTCCTGGCTGAAGAACAAATTCACCAGCAGAGAGCCGCCAAAAGAAATCAGAGAACCAATCTGGGAACAGATTATACCTGCAGAAGAACCTGTTCTTGCCGCAGATCCCAGATGGGAAGATGGCTATGAAGAAGAGGATGAAGTCGGCTGTATCTTTTACTCCGACCAAGATTACTGCCCTGGTGAATGCAGTAATCAAGAAGAAGAAGAAGAAGCAGAACTAAAATTACCAGAAGATATCTACACAGAACCTATCATTGTCCAAGACCCAGGAAGACAAAAGCTGGTATGTACTAGCATCCCTTCACTGAAATTGCCACAACCTGCCTATCTCAACCATCTAATTAATGGTAGATTTGCGCAGTTCTTTACTCTAGAAATCAATAGTAGATATGTAGATGCACAAGTAGATACTGGAGCTTCTCTTTCTTTCGCTAAGCCACAACTCATTAGTGATTGGGAGACACTAGATGAGAGATTAGCCTACAAGAGCATAGATATCCAGGGGAACAGCTTCACCTGTAATAAATACAAACATCAGCAACCCCTGAGAATCCAAAATAAAATCTTCCACTGTGATTTCTTCGCCCTAGAGAAGATGCCGATAGATATCCCCCTGGGAGGATCATTCATTGATAGGTATACGCCCTATGGTGCAACCGCAAAGAGTATAATGTTCACCATAGAAAATGAAAGGTTAAGAATACCCCGGCTCATTTATGCTACAGAGCAATTCCCCAGTGCAATGACTCAGAGTCCAGAATTAGTTCCTGCTGAAATCTTAGAAATTGGTGAAAGGATCAAGTCCTCTATCTGTTCGGATAATCCGCAACAGTTTTGGTCCAAAACCATGCCTGAAATGGAGATCAAAATCATACCAGGCAAACACATCAAAATTGGTAAAAGAATTCCTATTCCAGCACAGGACTACACTGATATGGAAACCCAGATTAAAGATCTGGAAAAGAATGGTTTTATTGAAAAATCCACCTCTTCTTATTGCTGCTACGCCTTCATGGTGAATAAACATTCAGAACAGAAGAGAGGAAAGAAAAAGATGGTCATCAACTACCGACCATTAAATGCAATTACCGAACCATTCCCATATCCAATTCCCGATAAAAGCTATTTGCTAGAAAAGGTTGCAGCCTGTCGATACTTTTCGCAGTTCGACTGTAAATCTGGCTTTTATCAAATAAGAGTCAAGGAAGAAGACAGAGCCAAGACAGCATTCAGTTGCCCTTTCGGCCACTACCAATAGACTGTCATGCCTTTCGGCCTGATGAATGCGCCAGCCTACTACCAGGCGCATATGGACAAAATATTTGAAGGCACTTCTCAGTTTCTTTGTGTATATATAGATGATATATTGATTTTTAGCAATTCTTTAGATGAACATGCTGCTCATCTCTCCAGATTTTTCCAGTTGGCTTCTGAAGCAGGAATTGTATTATCTGAAACAAAGATTCAGTTATGTACGACTGAATGTAACTTCCTCGGCATGATCATCCGAGACTCTAAACTGCAGATCCAGCCACATATAAAGGAGAAAGTCATCGGTTTTCCTGAGTAATTAGATAAATCTAAATTGCAAGCTTTTTTGGGATTATTGAACTATCTTAATAGTTTTTATCCTAACGCTGGTGAAGACAGATTTTTGCTGCAAGAGCTTCTCCAGAAAAGAAAGGCATTCCGTTGGAAAAAACGTCATACAGAGGCAGTCCAGAAAATCAAAGCTAAAGTTGCTGCCCTGCCGGAACTGAACATTCCAAAATCCCAAGAAATGAAAGTATATACCGATGCTTCTGACCTCTCATGGGGAGGAGTACTTGTTTGTGTTGTAAATAATGTTGAGTTTGTTTGTGAATTTGCTAGCGGTGTGTTTAGTTCTGATGTACTGAAGTGGATTTCCTCTGATGAGGAAATCTATAGTGTCAAGAAATGTTTGGAAAAGTTTATGCTTAAATTGTTACATTTGCCACATTTCACTGTTGTAACTGACTGCACTCGATTTTTAACCTTCCGTGAAAAAGATCATGGTAGGAAGGATGGTCGAGGAAAGTATGTCAGGTGGCAAGCTTTTTTCAACCAGTTTCATTTTTCAGTACAACATATAGAAGGAAAAAATAATGTAGTAGCAGATTGGCTTAGTAGGAATCCTCCAGCCTCCTTAATGCATCAGCCTGCACCAGGATTTAATCTCACTCGAATACTTAACCAGGCATTTGATTCTATGAATCCCCTGGTTCAAGAACAGATCTTGCGAGAAGGCATGCATCCCCGTTTTACGAGGATTTCATATGCAGCAGCCCAAGACCTGCAGATGTCTGCAGCAGTAAGAATTCAAGCAAACCGCAGAAACAATACTGGAGTCATCAGTATAGAACGGCTGAACAGTGAATATTTATTTAACCAATTCACTGATCTACTGAAAAGACCACTATGGACGTGGCGTATTCAAATCCGATCGACACATAATGAACACCTGTATAGATGGATCGCAAGACATGGTCCTCATCGCATCCACGAAGAACAGAACCATAGTCAGGACACGGTAGTGCATACCATCATTCGCCGACAGCTTGAGTGGGAATCCCACTTTCATTGCACTCCGCGCCATATGCCATGTGATACTGGCCGATGTCGACATTGATATCTTCAAAGCACATTTCAAATCAGATGCCTTTTTCAGCCTATTTCTGAAGATGATCTCTTTAATGAAGCGGAAGACATGTTGCGCCCACAGCCTATGGCCTCATCATCCTCATCACCAACGCACCAATCAAGTGGTGGGTCCAATAGCATCTCACTGTAGTCTATGCTGTAACGCATGATGAGATACACACCGCCTTGCCAGCGAGCAGGCAGGACCTCTCTAATGCTATAAATAAGCCTCTTTGTCTCAGTAGGATCATCGAAAAATTTTCATTGAGAAAATCTAGTAGCCTTGAAAAGAGTATGCTCTTCACTTGCCCTTCTAGAAGGACCCTGTGAATCAGAAATTTCTCAAGGATAATAGAATTTTGTAATAGTTTGAGTAAGTAATAGTGAAGCCGTAGCCATTCGGCCCCTGCCTCCTGTCGCAGGTTTCTTCTAAAAGATCTCAAGAATTTCCGCAAGGAGCCCGTCTACTGACACGATAAAAAGAACCAGTCCTTGAAGATCTTCCAGATGAAGCATCTGATGATGAAGATGCAGCTGAGCTTGAATCTCTCGCCGATGATCTTGAACAACCAATGACGAACATGCAGCGAGGATCACGCCCTTACAGGCCAAGAGGACACAATCCTTCCTATGAAGCATACGGTCCCTGGTCAAGAGCTCATCATGAAGTGTCAGAAAGACCAGAAAGACCCAGAGGAAGAGGAATCTCAAGAGGAGAATCATCTAGAGGGAGACAGCCCTCTCAGCCACGACAACCACCAACAATGCACAGACCGCAGCATCCTCCTGTGCATTATCCAAGTCAGTTTAAGCCAAGCGACTCCTGGCTGAAGAACAAATTCACCAGCAGAGAGCCGCCAAAAGAAATCAGAGAACCAATCTGGGAACAGATTATGCCTGCAGAAGAACCTGTTCTTGCCGCAGATCCCAGATGGGAAGATGGCTATGAAGAAGAAGAAGCAGAACCAGAATTACCAGAAGATATCTACACAGAACCTATCATTGTCCAAGACCCAGGAAGACAAAAGCTGGTATGTACTAGCATCCCTTCACTGGAATTGCCACAACCTGCCTATCTCAACCATCTAATTAATGGTAGATTTGCGCAGTTCTTTACTCTAGAAATCAATGGTAGATATGTAGATGCACAAGTAGATACTGGAGCTTCTCTTTCTTTCGCTAAGCCACAACTCATTAGTGATTGGGAGACACTAGATGAGAGATTAGCCTACAAGAGCATAGATATCCAGGGGAACAGCTTCACCTGTAATAAATACAAACATCAGCAACCCCTGAGAATCCAAAATAAAATCTTCCACTGTGATTTCTTCGCCCTAGAGAAGATGCCGATAGATATCCTCCTGGGAGGATCATTCATTGATAGGTATACGCCCTATGGTGCAACCGCAAAGAGTATAATGTTCACCATAGAAAATGAAAGGTTAAGAATACCCCGGCTCATTTATGCTACAGAGCAATTCCCCAGTGCAATGACTCAGAGTCCAGAATTAGTTCCTGCTGAAATCTTAGAAATTGGTGAAAGGATCAAGTCCTCTATCTGTTCGGATAATCCGCAACAGTTTTGGTCCAAAACCATGCCTGAAATGGAGATCAAAATTATACCAGGCAAACACATCAAAATTGGTAAAAGAATTCCTATTCCAGCACAAGCCTACACTGATATGGAAACCCAGATTAAAGATCTGGAAAAGAATGGTTTTATTGAAAAATCCACCTCTTCTTATTGCTGCTACGCCTTCATGGTGAA
Organism: Torreya grandis; assembly: GCA_037957365.1. Classification (NCBI taxonomy): domain Eukaryota; kingdom Viridiplantae; phylum Streptophyta; class Pinopsida; order Cupressales; family Taxaceae; genus Torreya; species Torreya grandis. Next base: position 932,125 of record JARHVA010004251.1, read on the forward strand.
TAAACATTCAGAACAGAAGAGAGGAAAGAAAAGGATGGTCATCAACTACCGACCATTAAATGCAATTACCGAACCATTCCCATATCCAATTCCTGATAAAAGCTATTTGCTAGAAAAGGTTGCAGCCTGTCGATACTTTTCGCAGTTCGACTGTAAATCTGGCTTTTATCAAATAAGAGTCAAGGAAGAAGACAGAGCCAAGACAGCATTCAGTTGCCCTTTCGGCCACTACCAATGGACTGTCATGCCTTTCGGCCTGATGAATGCGCCAGCCTACTACCAGGCGCATATGGACAAAATATTTGAAGGCACTTCTCAGTTTTTTTGTGTATATATAGATGATATATTGATTTTTAGCAATTCTTTAGATGAACATGCTGCTCATCTCTCCAGATTTTTCCAGTTGGCTTCTGAAGCAGGAATTGTATTATCTGAAACAAAGATTCAGTTATGTACGACTGAATGTAACTTCCTCGGCATGATCATCCGAGACTCTAAACTGCAGATCCAGCCACATATAAAGGAGAAAGTCATCGGTTTTCCTGAGCAATTAGATAAATCTAAATTGCAAGCTTTTTTGGGATTATTGAACTATCTTAATAGTTTTTATCCTAACGCTGGTGAAGACAGATTTTTGCTGCAAGAGCTTCTCCAGAAAAGAAAGGCATTCCGTTGAGAAAAACGTCATACAGAGGCAGTCCAGAAAATCAAAGCTAAAGTTGCTGCCCTGCCGGAACTGAACATTCCAAAATCCCAAGAAATGAAAGTATATACCGATGCTTCTGACCTCTCATGGGGAGGAGTACTTGTTTGTGTTGTAAATAATGTTGAGTTTGTTTGTGAATTTGCTAGCGGTGTGTTTAGTTCTGATGTACTGAAGTGGATTTCCTCTGATAAGGAAATCTATAGTGTCAAGAAATGTTTGGAAAAATTTATGCTTAAATTGTTACATTTGCCACATTTCACTGTTGTAACTGACTGCACTCGATTTTTAACCTTCCGTGAAAAAAATCATGGTAGGAAGGATGGTCGAGGAAAGTATGTCAGGTGGCAAGCTTTTTTCAACCAGTTTCATTTTTCAGTACAACATATAGAAGGAAAAAATAATGTAGTAGCAGATTGGCTTAGTAGGAATCCTCCAGCCTCCTTAATGCATCAGCCTGCACCAGGATTTAATCTCACTCGAATACTTAACCAGGCATTTGATTCTATGAATCCCCTGGTTCAAGAACAAATCTTGCGAGAAGGCATGCATCCCCGTTTTACGAGGATTTCATATGCAGCAGCCCAAGACCTGCAGATGTCTGCAGCAGTAAGAATTCAAGCGAACCGCAGAAACAATACTGGAGTCATCAGTATAGAACGGCTGAACAGTGAATATTTGTTTAACCAATTCACTGATCTACTAAAAAGACCACTATGGACGTGGCGTATTCAAATCCGATCGACACATAATGAACACCTGTATAGATGGATCGCAAGACATGGTCCTCATCGCATCCACGAAGAACAGAACCATAGTCAGGACACGGTAGTGCATACCATCATTCACCGACAGCTTGAGTGGGAATCCCACTTTCATTGCACTCCGCGCCATATGCCATGTGATACTGGCCGATGTCGACATTGGTATCTTCAAAGCACATTTCAAATCAGATGCCTTTTTCAGCCTATTTCTGAAGATGATCTCTTTAATGAAGCGGAAGACATGTTGGGCCCACAGCCTATGGCCTCATCATCCTCATCACCAACGCACCAATCAAGTGGTGGGTCCAATAGCATCTCACTGTAGTCTTAGCTGTAACGCATGATGAGATAGACAACGCCTTGCCAGCGAGCAGGCAGGACCTCTCTAATGCTATAAATAAGCCTCTTTGTCTCAGTAGGATCATCGAAAAATTTTCATTGAGAAAATCTAGTAGCCTTGAAAAGAGTATGCTCTTCACTTGCCCTTCTAGAAGGACCCTGTGAATCAGAAATTTCTCAAGGATAATAGAATTTTGTAATAGTTTGAGTAAGTAATAGTGAAGCCGTAGCCATTCGGCCCCTGCCTCCTGTCGCAGGTTTCTTCTAAAAGATCTCAAGAATTTCCGCAAGGAGCCCGTCTACTGACGCGATAAAAAGATTGGTATCAGAGCCAGAATTGACAAGTTTAGTATCAGTTTAAAGTTTACTGTAAGTTGTGATTCTTTTCCCTCTACCGTGGATCAGATTTTTGGAGTTCTTTGCTCTGTCTAATTTCTTTGGGAAGTTATTGCATCGAGTCACAGGCCGTTCTTTCATATTGTCATTGGCCGTTTTATCTCTGCATATCTTTTTCCCTGACCAGAAATTGCTCGCATACCAGAATCCAATCTCCCCACAATGGAATTCGGGAAAATACCTTCCACATCTACCGTAGAAATTATAAATGAGTCTGAACTTGAAGGAATGTATGAGTTACCTCCTTTTATCCCAGACCAGATATCAGATTGCCCAGATATTGAAACAGATCTTGAAAAAGAAACCAGTATGTTTAAACCCCCTGCTCTTAAGGCTTCTAGTGTGTATAAACAATCTGAATTAGTCAAGTCAAAATTTTTATATACAGGAACTTATCTTTCATTTGTCAAACCCAGAATTAAGTCTCTAGAGCTTACCCTCTGTTATCAGCCTAAAAAGACTTACCAGACAAATTTGCTCCCTCTTTTGCCAGAAAAAGAAATCATGTATATCCGCTCCCATAGCGATGTTAAATTTGTCCATTTTGGTTTGATCCGTAGACGGGCTCCTTGCGGAAATTCTTGAGATCTTTTAGAAGAAACCTGCGACAGGAGGCAGGGGCCGAATGGCTACGGCTTCACTATTACTTACTCAAACTATTACAAAATTCTATTATCCTTGAGAAATTTCTGATTCACAGGGTCCTTCTAGAAGGGCAAGTGAAGAGCATACTCTTTTCAAGGCTACTAGATTTTCTCAATGAAAATTTTTCGATGATCCTACTGAGACAAAGAGGCTTATTTATAGCATTAGAGAGGTCCTGCCTGCTCGCTGGCAAGGCGGTGTCTATCTCATCATGCGTTACAGCATAGACTACAGTGAGATGCTCTGATACCAATCTTTTTATCGCGTCAGTAGACGGGCTCTTTGCGGAAATTCTTGAGATCTTTTAGAAGGAGCCCGTCTACTGACGCGATAAAAAGATTGGTATCAGAGCCAGAATTGACAAGGAGCTATTTCACACTTTTGAGGTTCACTGCCTTCAAAATGCAGCCGTTCAAAGCTGTTTTTTTGCTCCAGGATGGCAATGATTTGGTCGTCATTGTTAAAAACCTACCAATGACTGGCATTATCAGGTACACTAGGCCGAAAGACCAGCTCAATCGTGTACTTGTCTCCTTTGAAATCTGGGTGGGGGACCAAGAGAGTAGCTGAAACAACCAATGCATCCGCCCGGTCATTGAATTCTCTGAGAACTGCAGAGATGCTAAAAGCATCAAAGTTTTTAAGCTGGTACCAGACTAGATTGCGGTAATGACGCAATCTTTCATACTTGGTTTGGTACAGGTTCCTTAACTGACAAACCACTAGTTCGACATCTCCTTTAGCATGAAGGAGCTTCATGCCTTTGTCTCGAGCGGCTCTCAATCCAAGCAACAGGGACTCATATTCAGCTGTGTTATTCGTGTTGCTGAATTGCAATTTATAAGATGAGAAAAAAATATCTCCTTGAGGAGATATTAACACAACCTCGGCTCCTGAACCAGTGGAAGAGCAGTTGCCATCAAATTCAAGAATCCATACCTCATTTGATACTGATTTTCTTTTGGATTCTTCTTCATCCGGGGGTGGAGATACTTCCACCCTTGCCTTGTGCTCAGCCAATTCCTCTGTTGTTCCAGCTAAATGCATTTCTAGGCTGTCATCTGCAGGGGCTTCATCAGATGTCTCATGAACTCCATTCATATACAGAAAGTAGTTACCCATGCCTGAAGACTCAAACAAAATTTGAGCTTCAGGTGCTGAGGTCTGGGTAACCACATATTTCACTTCCTTCTCAGGGAGCAGCCTCTTCAAAACACCCTTGACTGGAATCCTCGCCTCTGATAAATCTATGCTCAATTCACCACCATCTCTGCAAAAATTCCGTCCGAGAAAGATGCCATATGATGCTGGGACGTCTGCTACCAAGACAGTCATCTTGATTCTTTTGTCTGGAAAGGCAGCAAACGCAAATTGGGCATCTTTAATTTGTCCCAGCAAAGGCACTTGCTTGTTCTCCATGGAGAAGCATCTACCAAAAGTTTTGGTCAATGTGAGGTCAAGGGATTTGGCCACTTTAGCAGGCATGACATTGTCTGAAGCTCCAGAATCAATGATGCAATTATTCAGCTGATGTCCATTTATCAGCAATGAGACATAAAAAGGTTCAGTCCTGCCAGGAGCAGCAGGGGGAGCAGTGACAAGGTTGTCCCTGGTGGGTGCATTCCTGGCAGCATCATGTGTCACTTTGAGAATTGCTCGTTCAACAGGGATGTTTTGATTTTTAACACATTGAACTAGTCTGTCTAATTGCTCGAGATGGGACTGCAGAAATTCAAATTCAGACATTTGAATTTTGGTTCTCTTTATATGGTCAATGATATCAAATACCTGGAACGAGCTAGGAGCAGAGGATGGGAGTTCATCCTTTTGATTTTTGAAAGGAGGACTGGACTGCGAAATTGAAGTAAAAGGCGTAGGGGCATTTGGGGTACTTACCTTTCTTGAAATCACTGGGTCCTTTGGCTGGAAAGGAAGAGTGGATCCTTAGTAATTGAAACTGTTGGTTGAGGTCGCTCCTTTGCTTTCTCTTTATCAGCTTGTTGAGCTGATTGATTCTTAGACCAGGGGAATACAGCATATGACCCCTCAGCTGCATTGCCTTCACTTCTGGGTTCATTCTGATAGTTTAAGAAACCAATATGGGAGTCGCCAGCTAATTCTTCATCTTCGTCAATGAAGAGATTAGCATCATCTTCAGGATTCAATTCAGGCTGGAATGAGAAATCCGCTTCAGCTTCAAGATATCCAACTGCCGAGTTGTTTGGAGGCACTTCAAGGACGAGGTTCCTCTGTGGAGGAGGAAGGCAGTTTTGTTGTCCCTGATTCTTGGCAGCATTGCCTTGGTACGCCTGATTCTGAAATGTCCTCCTGGGCATATCTCTGTATGCAGGAGCAGATAACATCCCTTGCACCATTTGCTTTCTGAGAGCTAGCATTTCATTTGCTAGCTTTTGTACCATCGGGTCAGTGGTGACTGTAGGTGAATACTCAGAAGATGAAGAGGATTTACCTTTATTAGGGTCTCTCCTTATCTTTCCTGCTAAGATAAGGTCATCTTCTACCTCAGTTACCAAGTCCTGAGCAGCAGCAAGGTCTATGTGTCTGGCCCGTCTCAGCAAGAAACTCACTTCAAGCAGTTGTGAGTTGATGAAGAAGCATTTGAGGTTTTGAGGTGTCGGCTAGGCGACCATGGGAATCTTGTGCCTCAGCTTGTCGAACCTGGCAATAAAATCCCTCATATGCTCATGAGGCTCTTTCTTCATCTGCGTGAGCTGGGCCAGCAAGGCATGTGCATCTTCTGCAAGCTTGACCCTGGCTTCAAATTTGTCTTTCAGAGTGTCCCAATCAGTCACTGATCCAGCCTGCAGGTGGTAGAACCAGTTTGCAACAGCGCCTTGTAGTGTCTCCACGAACAGCCTGACTGCTATATCTTCAAATTCCACCCCTATTACACCGCAGGCTATGCTGAAAGCTGCAATGTGTTCATCAGGATGAACCTTCCCATCACCAAAGAATTTGAAAAAATTCTTCCTTGAACTGCGTGGAAGCTCATACAAAGGTGGAGTCAAATTCAGGGGACCGAAAGAATTACCCCAGGGGCCTTGAGCCATGATTTGATTATGTAAAAGTGGGATCACTAATCTAGGTGGAGCGTGGATAGGTAAAGCTCAGCGAGCAACAGAAAAAGAAGCTCTGCCTTGTGTTGGTGGCCTGGTAGGGCTAGGAGGAAGACTCCTAGTTCGTCCAAGGTGAGGTTGTGGAGGAAACAACTCAAAATTACTCTGTTGCACCAACTCAAAAGCGGGGTCAACAACACCTTGAGATTTCTGGCCTCTGGTATAACGTGGAGTTCCCAGATTGCAGAACAAAAAAAATGAAAAAGAGCAAGATCTGCTTCAGCTTAAAGTTTGAGACTTCAAACTGCGCGCTCTTCCCCAACAGAGTCGCCAAAAACTGTTGGGTGAATATTTTGTCAATCAGCGTACTGATCAACAAAATAGGTCTGATCAACCACAGCAAGAAGATTGGTCGGCCAGGTGTGCAGCTTTACTACATCAACCGGAGACAAATCTCTCCTCTCATCAAGGGGAGGTTCCCTATAGATACGTAGGAGCTATATATAAAATAAATAAGCAGAAAATAACACATGGGGGCAGAATAAACCATCCATGTCTCTTCTTTCAGAGATGATGCACACAAACAAAAGAAAAAACCCTGGTGTAAACACTGAAGGCACTTCTCTTCTTTCAAAAGTGTTCTTGCAGGAAACAGCAGGAGTTTCTTTCAGATAGTAAAGTAACCAGTAATCAAAAGGGCGTAGTAAGAGCAGGATGAAGCAGAACGCAAAGTTTTTACCTCAACTGCCCAAAGAGTATATCACAAAGGGTAATGGGGGCACAAAGTCGCCCCAGAATCCTCAACACAAAGAAAAGAAAAACACAGACTGAAAACAATTGTGAAAGCACAAAGTCTTCCCACAGTTGGTTTCAAGACACTTCCCTATTACTTTCACTAATTTTGCTTACCAAGTTAAATGAATAAGAACACCTTCAGAAGATAGACGTAAGAATGATCTTCTAAAATGACACAAGCCAAAACAGCACAAACTCTGTAAGCACCCTGCTTTCTCATTCAGATAAAACTGAAATTACAATCTGAGCTCAGAGTCTCAGTCTTCTTCTTTCAAAATAGGCAGAGTTTCGCTTCTGTAAAAATGAAGTCTCCCTTACAAATGAGAGAATTAACAAACTTATAGCCACTACGCAAGGATTGGGGCCTTTTTCCATGGGACGACCCATGCTGCAGTCAACGTCTTCAATGCGTCTCCAGTTTTGTCTGGAGAGACCATGCTGAGAACAGTGCGCTGCCATAACTATGGCGTGTCCCTTCATCTAATATGTCTCTTCTTTGGTATGGACCGTCTGGCCTCCAATTTGTCTTTACTTCATGGAAGAAAAACAGGCCGCGTCCTTGGTTTGGTGCGCTCAGAAGTCTACTCACTCCACTGTTTCACCTACTGGAAATAACTCTTTCGAAGATAATTCTGGTCCTTTGCATCGATCTTCTCTTCCCTGCAGCAATTTGAGCCTTCGGGCTCTCTTTTCAGTCGATCGCTTGGTTCTTCTTTTAAGTTCCGTGCTCTATTTGAATTTCCACGGATTTTCCCTCACTTTAAATTTGACGTCTGAGGGGCCGTCAATGGTCGCCAGTTGCTTGAACCATGTTGAACCTATGAAAATTCATTGGTTCATTGGTTCATTCTGTCTCTTTTGTTCCATCGCTTCCTGGTTCAATCGCTTTCCCGCTCTTTGGTTGAACCATCCATTGAACCACTTGTTTGATGCTTCTCTCTTGACTGAGGCCGCCTTTGAACTTTTGAACCTATGAACCATTGAACTTTGAACTCTTTCGGTTCAAAGTTCAATCGGTTCATTGGTTCATTCTGTGTCTTGCTCAATCATTGCTTCATTTATCTTTCTAAGCTTTGGTTGAACCTTTGAACCATGAACCAGTTGAACCATTTGGTTCAACGATTCAATGGTTCAATCGGTTCATTCAGTTCATCCTTTGAAGCCCTTTTTGTCCAAGTCTTTGAAGGTTCCTTTCTGCGTCTTTGTTCAGCCTTTGGAACGTCCCGAAGGGAAGGTGTCCCTTCGAGTCCTTGGAAAAGGTCTTTTTTCTGATGTCAAGTGTCCCCTGCAAGCGTATCTACCCTTCGGGATTTTTTGGGCGGACTTCAGGCTTCAACTTTCCCGGCGGGTTCCTGCTTCTTCGGCGGGCTTTTGGCTCTCGAGCTTTTTCCATCCGGCTTTTCCTTCGGACAAAAAGTCTGAAAGAAAGCTTCTTTGCTTTAGCCGTTTGTTCCTTTCAATTTCTTCGGGCTTTCTTCCCGAGTGAATTCCTTCGGCCTTCTTCACTTAATCATTTCTATTGGACAAAAAGTCCGAAAGAATTATTCATTTTGGGCCTTTGAACAAATCCGAAGGAATTCTGTCTTTCCTTTGACCTTCGAACCAATGTTGCCTGCCCTCCACAAGGGCACTTGCCTTTTTTGCTTTGGGGCAGCCCCTTGAACCTGCCGATTGAACCAACCAATTGAACCAACTTTGGTTCAATGGTTCAATAGGCTCATTCGGTTCATTCGGTTCATCCTTTGATCTTTTGCACCAAGCACGTTGAACCAACTTGGTCGTTGAACCCATTGAACCTTTGAACCAAAGTGGTTCAAGCCTTTGTCCTTTATCATTTGCCGATTGAACTCTTTTGGTTGAACCGAGGCACTGAACCAATCCTGGAAACGACTAAGTGTTAGAAGCTTGTTCTTTTGACTAAACTCGCCTGCAGAAGCTTTTTTAACCTATTGAACCTGTGAATCCCTTTACGGAAAAAGCTTAAAAATGAGGAATTTGAAAGATCAGAACAAATTTTGAGAAGGGAAGAGAGAAATTTTGGTCTGTAAGTTGTCCCAAAAATGAGTGGCATTTTTTGGGGACAACAGATCCTACATTGGCTCTTTCACAGTGATAGACGTTGACATGAATGATTCCTCTGTCACGGGCATGGTCAGAGATGTTTGATAGGACTATCATCCAATATTTCCAACTTTCATTAATCTGTGCTCTTTAGGGGTTTTTGTTCCCCCGACATGGCTATTTATATTGGTACCTTAACCATATGGGTTGGGGCTTAATTACTTTGGGTTTGACCCTTGTTTATTTTTAGTGCTTTAGTTATTTTTTTAGTTAGTTCTTGATCCTAGGGTCCTTTTACCCTGGCACTTTCAATTGTAATTGGATATATTCTCGAGTCCATTAACCTAATTTTGGTCATTCATGGACATTTATATAATTTCTTTCTTTCTTTCTTTCTCAAAAGATATCCTTAGAGCGGGTCAGCCCCCAAACCAGTTTCTTGTAAACCGGGATGACTCCCTAGGAAAGAAAGAAGGCAAGAAAAGAACTATATTGATGTCCACTAATGACAAAATGAAGTCAATGGGACTCAAAAATATGGCCATTTACAAGCTCCAACATCTAAACGAAACAAGAAACTACAAGCAAAGAACCAAAAGCATAATAGCACAAGATTCTATCTACCTAGGAGGAGAGAACTTGAAACAAGTAAACCCTAAACTATGGATTATTGTGTCATATCACCTTCGTGAGACTCTTTGTTATACTTTTATTTTTTGCATTGGTTCGTGTTTATGTCTTTGTCGTTGAGGTCATTGTGAAAATTGTATTGTGATGTTTGGCATTGATACATTTATTGTTTCAGGATGATACATTTCAGTTACATGCTATTATGATTTGTTACAAATCTTTGAGCAAAGACTGCATTTTATTACGTTATAGTTACTATGATGATCTCGAAGTATAATTATACAATACTTGTTTTATTATACACCGCCCGATAGATGCTATTAACGTATTTTGGTTGTGTATATGTGCAGTGACAGACAAATTCTAGGTCATAGTATGTGTGGCAATGAGTAAACTCGCAATTATATGAGAATACCTCGTTAGCAAGGTTCCATCACACCTTTGGAAAACATCCACAGTTCACAGTTTGGCAATAGTTGTTTGTGATGCTTTATTGTTGTATGTTGTGGTGGGCTATGTGTTTTGGTGATGTTGTGCCTTGTTGTTGCCTTTTCATTGACTTGAAATATTTTATATCATACTTTGCTTGTTGACTATAGCAATCGACTTATCCTATGATATTATCGATATTGCTAGATTATTTATTCATGCAGATGGTCTTCAACTATCACATTAATAAAATTATCAATTTGATCATTGTTCAATCTTTTTGATTTCAATTTGATTGCTGTTCAATCTTTTTTATTTCAATTAGATTTGAGATCTTACATTTGATTTTGACAATGCTATGACTCATCTTGGCTTTAATTTGCGCATTGGTAGAGAATTACGCATTTATCTTGTTTGCGACTTCTTTTTTGTTGTTATTACAGTCACTTGGAATGTTAGTTAATGTTACTTTGTAATATCCCCTCCGCCAAACTGCCAATCACCATGTAGTTGAAGAGGAGTGCTGCCATTTAATTAAATCATCCATAGAGGGAGCGCTGCCATTAAATAAACAAATCGCCCTTGGATGGAGTGCCTAAAGAGCAGTCATTAAACAACAGTCATTAAGCATTTATTATGTATTAATTAGTTAATTAGTCATTAGCATTCATTAGACGGGTCACAATCCTTGGAGAAGACATGTCGTTTGGGTGGAAAGTTATGAGGGTATTTCTATTCAGCGAATTGATGAGAAGGAAATCATTCAAAAACATGCATTCAAACATTCAATCTTGTACATGCATCATGCTTTACAATCGCTTTTAAAGACGAAAACCCTTGTTATCATTATAACCCAAGGACGAAACCCCTTGAGGATTTATATTTTATTATTAATATAATTACATTTTTATTTGAAGTATTCTTCTAAGTACAAGTTTATATTTATAAAAATATTATTTCAAGGGAATTCCGAGCAAACCGGATTCTTGTATAATATTTCAATTAAGAATATTACTGTGGTATCAAAGCTCTCTATCCTGCTAGCCTATGGAACGAAAACTTCATGCAAGGTGACAATAAAGATATCCGATATTATTTGAGAAATAAAACTAAGGGTTCCAATCAACAAAGGGAAGAAACTAAAAAAGGAGACGAAAAGGCAAATATGGGAGAGAGGAACCAAGATGACGAATGGACGGATAGGCTTAAACAAGGTCAAAAACAACTGGCTAATACAATGACTCAATTAGCTCTCACAATACAATCTATGACAAATCCTAGATATCAAAGTGGTGAAAATAGCCATTCTAATACCAGCCATAATCAAATTCCTCAAAAAACAACCATGAGTTCTTCAAATGGACCTTTTCAGCCTAAATTTATTTCAAGAAACAAATTGATTATGGAAGAAGAAACCCAAACTTCATTGGGAAAGGACCTTACATCTTATTTTAAAGAATACTGAGACCTTTCAGATGAAATACGAAGGGAAGTCCCTGTTGTCAACCTGGAGCTGCGCCCTAAATCGAAGATGTGCATGAAATGGTCAGTCCTCTATCCGATTGAAACAATGAGATCTTCTCACGAGGGTGGGTGCCTCAATGGTGAGAAGAACCTCCAGAAAAGGCTGGTTCCTGTAAGATGTATCAATAAGGATCGCTACTCTATACTGCGGTCTACCATGGAAAAGGGAGAAGGAAACTTTAAGGGGAAATCCTACCTAATAACGGTGATACACCAAAAGATTGATCCACTCAACTTGGAACCTTGAACATTGAACAAACAAGGGAAAAGGAAGACCTTTGATTTCAATCAATCACTTATGCATAAATATTTCATGAAGAGGTTCAATCCAATGACCAAGACATGAAGGAAAATGATGGAGAGAGGTCTGATACAAGACACTTTGCAGCCACCTAACATCCACTTATAGCTTCAACAAAAGACATAAAAAACACTTAACATGACCTGAATAATGATAAGCTAGCAACTAGGTACGAATCAGAATTTGGGAAGGGAGAGAAATCTACCACTTATGCAAATTGCTGAATGAATATACACTATGCCAACACTTGAAATTTGAAAGTACAGTCCTTCTATTGATCGAAGAGGTTACACAACTCACCAATGGCAGAGTCTGGTCTAGCCAAGAGAGGGATCATTTTAATCAAGGCTGAAAGCCAATTTATAGAGAATTACAAAAGCCAAAAATTGGCATTGAAAAATTGAAGAGAAGGATTAACTTAGATTAACTCAAGGCTGACTTGGCCTTTCAATAAAATATGTTTTCTCTTTGTCTTTAAATGAAGCTTCTTGCGCTTGAGGAAGTGAACTTGTCTTTGTTCTGAACTGCCCACCTCTCTTTGCATGGAGATCCACGCCAATGTCATTTTTAGAACTCTACGTGAGCTGTTTGATGTCGAGTTGGAACGTTTGAAACGCTGAGTTGGCCGTTTGATAAGCTGAGTTGGACGAAGAGATCATTCTCCTTTGCATGGGAAACTCTTGGTAGATGTGGCGTTTAACAATTAGTCAACTCTAAATCTAGAACAGTCAACTCGACGTTTGAATTTGGAACTCCGGTTGAAGCTGAGTTGGACCTTCGGATGCATGAGTTGATCCGGAGATGAGCAAGACTTCAACAACCAGTCAACTGAAGCTTTGATTGGTCGATCGAAAATAGCCCTTGCTTGCATGTATTTTATCCTATTCCGGTCTGCCTATTCATGTCTATTTTTGGCAGGATTCTATATTTGGATGTATTTTGTCTATATTTGGTCTATATTTCCTCCGTTTCGCTTTTTTCAACTTCCCATCGCTTAATCTGAGGTCAACTTCCCATGGTTTAATTCTTTTGGAATTCTGGCTTTGCCTTTGTTTCAACGGTTACTTCCCGCGGTCAAAATTTGACGTCTCGCGGGACGTCACCCTTTGGCATTTTCTCAGGCTTATTTTCTATCAGGTCCCTTAGTCTTCTTATTTCCTGCAGACTTCTTGTTGACTTTACCTTTGATTTCCTTCGGCTTTATTTCCCTCAGCTTTATCCTCCGAAGTATTCCTTCGAACAAAAAGTCCGAAGGAATTCCTTCGGACTTTTTTCCGAAGGATATACTCCTTTTCTTTTCCTTTGCTCAGGATTTTGTTCTGTCGGGTTTTCTCTTTTGGCGGTTCCTCTCCAAATTTCTTCGGACTTTTTGTCCAAAGGAATTCCTTCAGACAAAAAGCCCGAAGGAATTAATCCTTTGTCCTTTGCCTTTACTCTTTGTTGATTTCGGACTTTGCTGTAAGCTTTTTTGCATGGGCCTGTCCGAAGGAATTCCTTCGGGCAAAAATCCCGAAGGAATTAATCCTTGTCTTTTTGAACTCCGCTGAGAATGCCCTTCGGACTTTGCATAAAGGTCCAGGCACTGACCAAGTGCCCTCCGCAAGGGCTTCTGTCCCTTCATCTGTTTCTTTGTCGAAAAAATTGTAGGGCACCCGGGTTTTTTGCAGGGGTCCCGAATTTGACGTGTACCTTCCCGAAGGGCAGGTGCCCTTCAAGATTGTTGAAAATGACCTTTCCGAAGGGTACCTTGCCCTTCAGGTTTCTTGTTTTGCCCTCTTCTGCCTTCCAAAGACACCCTTTGTTGAGAATGCCCTTTGGATTTTTTGGACTTTTTTCTGAAGGAATTCCTTCGGACAAAAAGTCCGAAGGAATTACTTCCTTTGTCTTAGGCTCTTTCCTTTGTTATTTCCTTAGCAAAAGCCTTCTTTGATGAACCATTCCTTCGGACAAAAGCCCGAAGGAATTCCTGTTGTAGTAAAGGCCCTTACCAAAAAAAAAACAATGTATTCTTTCTTCCTTGGCTAGAGACATGAACTTTCTAAATGGCAAGAGACAATTTGACTTGTGGAAGAATTGTCAACAGTACCACTCACAAAATTCATGGAAATGAAAAGCCATTGAAAGGGTATGAGAATGGAACATAGACCCCAAAATACTCAAAGAGATCTTCAGCATGCGTTGGGTAAATTGAACTTGTCTACTTTCAATAGCTCTAAAAAAAGCACGGCATGGGCATGGATACAAAAATTAGATACCTACTTCTTATCTCTCCAACTTATGATGGAAAAAGAAGCAATCAAATTCACAACCCTTCATTTTGAAGGAATAGCTCATGAATGGTGGTATCATGGGTGGATTACACAAGGGCATGATATCATTAGATCATATGACGAATTTACTAGGAGATAAATTGAAAGGTTCAATAGAATTGACCCCGAAATTCATTTTTGGGAATTGGCCCTCTTAAAACAAAGTAGCAATGTGGAAAACTATGTGGCGGAGTTTTAGAGGCTCACTGTGATGGTTTCGGACGTCACTAAAAGGTGGCTTATAGTATTATTCATGGAAGGATTGATTGAGCCACTCAAGGGTTTAGGCAAATCCTTTAATCCCTCCTCCCTCCAAGAAACAATATAAAAGGCACTGGATTTGGAGACATTAACGCCAAAAAATAAAACGGTGCCATTTATACAGCCGAGAATAATCAATAGCGGACAACCACGGACCATACCTTCAAGGCAGCAAGGGACAACACCATATAGCCAACAAATAAGACCCTTTCAATCAGGAGGATTCCAACCAAGGGATCCACCTAAATCAGGTAAAGAGACAGAAACAAGAAATGAGCTAAGGAGGAAAAACTTATGCTTCACTTGTAAGGACCCTTGAGTACCAAGTCATCATTGTTTGGGAAAGGGGCAAGTCCATTACATTGAAGTTGTTTCCGATGGTGAACACGATGATGAAGAAGTTGAAGCTGAAGAAACGATATGTGAACCAGAAAGTGGAAAAGACATTGGCAAGTACCCTTGCGACTTTATCAGGAGCTCCGAGATACCATCCCTTTAGAGTAAGAGGGAGTCAACAAGGGTTGAAAATCACCATGTTGGTAGATAGTGGGGCCACCCACAATTTCATTGAAGGACTAGTAACAAAAATGGGTTTGAAAGCCGAAGAATTTCAAGGTTTTAAGGTGACAGTTGCTGATAGTTTTACGGTTTACCATTCCATGCACTCGAAAAATTTGACAACTTCATCTCACATTGGGAAGACATCAAATAAATGATGATTTCTATGTTGTAGGCATTGGTGAAACAGATTTGGTGCTAGGTGTTCAATGGCTACATTCTTTGGAGGAATTTACCCAAAACTATCAAACCATGGAATTAAAATTTAAAGTAGATGGGAAAGACGTGGTGCTTCAGGGTAAGGCTAATGGATCCCCCCAAGTGATTACAACCAAGAGGATGGAAAGAACATTCAGGAAAGGCCAAGTTTCATGGGTGACACAGTGTTTTGTGAGTTCTACAAAATTGAAACCGCAGAGACATCATGACGATATTCAGCCCATAATTAATAAACATGCTAAGGTTTTTGAGAATATTCCACATGGGTGCCACCAAACAGAGGGTTTATCATTGAATT
The DNA here is from genome assembly GCA_037957365.1 of Torreya grandis. Taxonomy (NCBI): domain Eukaryota; kingdom Viridiplantae; phylum Streptophyta; class Pinopsida; order Cupressales; family Taxaceae; genus Torreya; species Torreya grandis. Next base: position 947,434 of record JARHVA010004251.1, read on the forward strand.
GGAAACTGGTACCAAGTAGAAAATTATCACCCCGTACCGCCACCCTAGAATCTATAAAGAGGAGATTGAAAAGGCTATCAAATAATTGCTGGAAATGGGGCATATTAGGCCAAGTTCAAGCCCTTTCGCTTCATCCGTAGTCCTAGTCAAGAAGAACGATGGCACGTTGAGAATGTGCATAGACTACCGACAATTGAATAAGAAGACCATTAAGAATAGATATCCAATACCAAGAATTGATGAACTAATCGATGAGCTCCATGGAGCTATATTCTTTTCCAAAATCAATTTAAAATCAAGATACCATCAAATCCGGATGCGAGATGAAGATGTTCAAAAAACTGCATTCAGATGTCATTATGGACATTTTGAGTTCTTGATTATTCCCTTCGGATTGACCAACGCTCCAACCACCTTTCAGTGTTGCACGGATCACATATTCAGTAAGCATTTGAGAAAAAAAAAATTGGTTTTCGTCGATGATATATTGATATATAGTACGTCATGGGAGAAACACTTGAAACATTTAGATATAGTGTTAGAACTATTGGAGAAGCAATCATTTTTTGCTAAAATGTCAAAATGCGAATTCGGAATGTTGGATATTTTATACTTGGGACATGTCATTAATAGGCAGGGAGTGCACATTGATGAAGAAAAAATCCAAGTTATATTAGATTGGCCTCCTACTACCATGACTCAATTGAGAGGGTTCTTGGGGTTATGCACTTATTATCGAAGGTTCGTTAAAGGGTTCTCTCGAATAGCTATCCCTTTGAATAATTTGACAAAAACAGGAGTTTTTCATTGGTCGGAAATTGCTCAATCAACATTAGAGAAACTTAAACAAGAAATGAGTTCATGTCCAGTTTTGGCTGTATCAAACTTTTCATTACTCTTTGTGCTAGAATGCGATGCGTCGGGTGAAGGAATAGGTGTTGTTCTAATGCAGCACAGTCATCCAATTGCGTTTGAAAGTCGGAAGATTAAAGAACATGAGCACAAGTACTTAATATACGACAAAGAAATGTTAGCAATCATGCATGCGCTGGCCAAGTTTCACCAATATTTGGTATGTGGAAAATTCATGGTACGAACGGATCATAATAGTCTGAAATTTTTCTTAAGTCAGAAGGATATGAATGATAGACAGCAAAAATGAGTGAGCAAGGTTCAAGCTTTTGATTTCGACATTGAATATGTGAAAAGGAAAAATAACATTGTGGTAGATGCATTATCGAGAAAACCATCTTTGTGCTCCATATCTACGATTGCCACTGATTGGAAGACTTTCATAACAGCCGAGTATGTAAAAAATGAGATCGCTAATGCAATCTTAGAAGGAAAGATCGGGGACGAACATTACAGATAGTAGAAGGTCTCATTTTGTATAAAAATAGAGTATTCTTGGTACTAGAATCAAAGATTAAGCATAAAATGTTAAAAGCTATTCATGAAGCCCATTGGCGGGCCACCCAAGCTATTTTAAGACATAAAATCAGGTAAGAGAAATGTTCTTTTGGAAAGGGCTTAAAAGTGAAATTCTTAAGTACATTCAGGAGTGTCCTACTTGCCAATGAAACAAAATAGAGCACGAATTTCAAGCAGGATTGTTGCAGCCCTTGCCCAGTCCAACTCAAAAATGGGAAGGTATTTCGATGGATTTTGTTACTGGGTTGCCCGTGGTTCAAGGAAAGAGCTGCCTCTTTGTAGTTGTTGATTGTTTGACAAAGTATGCTCATTTCTTTCCGCTCCCCACTAAGTATGATGCCCCCTTGGTAGATGGAATATTTTTTAGAGAAATCTTTAAATTACATGGGCTGCCAAAAAACATTGTTAGTGACAGAGATAGGCTATTTATGAGTTCGTTTTGGCAAAAACTCTTTCACCTAGCAGGCACTGAATTGGCCCCAAGTACAAGTTATCATCCCCAAACGAATGGTCAAACAAAAGCTGTCAATAAGTTGATTGAAGGATATCTAAGGAGTTACATTTTGGGGCAACAAAATGCATGGATCAAGTGGTTGCATTTAGGAGAATTCTGCTATAATAATTCTTCTCGCATGTCAATTGAAATGACACCTTTCAAAGCTTTGTATGGGTATGATGCCAAGTCTTTCATGGATTTGGTCATTCCCAATAGTAGAGTTCCGAGAGCTAAAGACTTGATCCAACAAAGTCAAGATATCCTTAGAACTCTCAAGGACAATCTTCAGCAAGCACAAAATTAACAAAAGTTGTATGCCGATCAGTATAAAATGGAAAGGAAATTTGAAGTAGAGAACCTAGTATATTTGCGATTACAGCCCTATAGGCAGTCCTCGATCAAGCAAAGTGGAGCTGAGAAACTCAAACTCTAATTCTATGGTCGATATAAAACCATGAGGAGGTTGCTTATGAATTGGAATTACCTAGATGTAGTCAAATACATAATGTCTTCCATGTTTCATGCCTACAAAGGGCACTCGGACAACGTATTACCCCTTCTATAGATCTTCCTCCATTAGATGAAGAAGGCAAGTTGATCTTAATACCCAAAGCCATCCTTGAGGTCCATGGAAAGAGGTTAAGAAATAGAAGCATCAAAGAATACTTGATCTGTTGAAAAAATTTGTCGGTTGAGGATGCCACATGGGAAGGAGTGATCATTTTAGAGCATCCCAACTTACAATTGCTTGAAGACAAGCAATTTCGGGAAGGGAGGATTGTAATATCCCCTCCACCAAATCGCCAATCACCATGTAGTTGAAGAGGAGTGCTGCCATTTAATTAAATTGCCCATGGAGGGAGCGTTGCCATTAAATAAACAAATCGCCCTTGGATGGAGCACCTAAACAACAGTTATTAAGCATTTATTATTTATTAATTAATTAGTTATTAGCATTCACTAGATGAAAGGTCACAATCCTTGGAGAAGACATGTCGTTTGAGTGGAAAGCTATGAGGGTATTTATATTCAACGAATTGATGAGAAGGAAATCATTCAAAAACATGCATTCAAACATTCAACCTTGTACAATCATCATGCTTTACAATCGCTTTTAAGGATGAAAACCCTTGTTATAATTATTGTTGGCCATTTTTTGGCCTACATACCAAAATTTTGCCTAAGTGTGAGAGGATGGGCATTCAAGCAAGACTTCGGGTTTTACACAGCAGAAGACTTCAGGTTTTTTGGAAGGAGAAGTCTTCGGGTTTTACAAGAGACAAAACTTATTTCACTTTATGAGTAATCAACAGTTGAAACCCCTCAGCAAAAGTAATCCGGGTTGGAAAACCCGAATTACTCTTGACAATGCAAATCGGGTTTTGAGAAGTGCTTTGCTTATGAAAGTTTTATCAGCAGAAGTAATCCGGGTTAGAACCCAAATTACTCTTGACAGTGCAAATCGGGTTTTACAAAGTGCTTTGTTTATAAAAGTTTTATCAGTAGAAATAATTCAGGGTTAGAAACCCGAATTACTCAGGATAGTGCATTTCGGGTTTCCTAGGGTGAATGACTTTATCTCTTTTTATAAGTAACAAGCAATGAAGAATCCGAAGTAGGTGCCAGTGAAGAGTCCAAAAGATTCCTTCGGAATAATTGTCAAACACAGAGGAGACTAACATTTTTTCTGCAAGATAAAAGTTCAAATGAAAGAATAAACCAAGGGTCAATGGAATTCCAAAGGAAATGGACCAAACAAAGACCGCATGAAGTCAAAGCGAAAAAACCTAAGGGAATAAAGAAGGAAAAGAAAATTTTAGAAGGAAAGATCCTTCAGACTTTTTGTCCAAAGGATTCCTTCGGGAAAATTGCAAACAAATCAACGAAAAGGGGCAGAAAATAATAAAGCCAAGGAGATAATAAAAGTCCGCAAGAAAACCAAAGGTAAATCCAGGGGGCAAGACATAAGAGCCAAAGAGAATAAAATCGGAAAAATTGGCAAGAAAGAAATCCGAAGGAATATAAGACCAAGGAGAGCCAAAAAACCCGAAGATAATATATACAAGCAAAGCAGAATATCCGAAGAAAATCCGAGACCAAAGGAAATCCGCAGATAAAAAAGAATATCCGAAAGAATTAGGCTAAGGGAATAGCCAGGAAATATAGACAAAATAATCCAAAAATAGACACGAACAGGCAGACCAAAATAAAAGAAAATACATGAGAACAAGGGCTATTTTTGGCAGATTTTTAAGTTTCAGTTGACCCACAGTTTGACTAGTCAAAGTCACGCTTCTCCAAACGTTCCAACAGTCCGAGTAGAGCTCATCTATTGACTCTTAACGTGGATTTCCATGCAAAGAGAGGTGGGCGTTTTAACAAGCCCAGCTGTCCACTTTCAAACGCCAAAGAGCTAGTCTCTAATTTTAGACATGGCTCAGCCAATCATGCATAAGCAAAGTCAAACGTTTGAGCCCACCGTCCACTTTTCAACGCAAGGAATTTTCATGCAAGACAAAATAGACTTTTGTAAAGGCTGAGTTGGTTTGAGTTTACTCCCTCTATTTTCAAACGCCAATCTCTTGGCTTTTGTAATTTTCTATATTATTGGTTTTTCAACCTTGTAAAAAGGATCCCTCTCTTGGTAAAACCAGACTCTGCCACTGGTGAGTTGTGTAACCTCTTTAATCAATAGACGGATTGTATTTTCAGATTTCAAGTGCTGGCATAGTGTACATTCATTCAGCAATTTGCATACGTGGTAGATTTCTCTCCCTTCCCAAATTTTGATTCGTACCTAGTTGCTAACTTATCATGTCATGCAGGTCATGTTCAGTGTTTTATAGGTCTTTTGCTGAAGTTGTAAGTGGATGTTAGGTGGCTGCATAGTGTCTTGTATCAGACCTCTCTCCATCGTTTTCCCTCATGTTTTGTCATTGGATCGAACTTTCTCATGAAATACTTATGCATAGTTATCAATTGAAATCAAAGGTCTTCATTTTCCCTTGTTTGTTCAGTGTTAAAGGTTCCAAGTAAGGTGGATCAACATTCTGGTGTATCACCGTCATTAGGTAGGATTTCCCCTTCAAGTTTCTTTCTCCCTTTTCCATGGCAGTCCGCAACGTAGAGTACAGATCCTCATTGATACATCTTACAAGAACCAGCCTTCTCTGGAGGTTCTTCTCACCATTGAGGCACCCACCCTCGTGAGAAGATCCCATTGTTTCAACTGGAGAGAGGATTAACCATTTTAGCACGTTTTCGATTCAGGGTGCAACTCTAGGTTGACAACAATTATAACCCAATGATGAAACCCCTTGAGGATTTATATTTTATTATTAATAAAATTACATTTTTATTTAAAGTATTCTTCTAAGTACAAGTTTATATTTATAAAAATATAATTTCAAGGGAAATTCCGAGCACATTGAATTCTAGTATAATATTCCGATTAGGAATATTACATACTTTGTTTGGTATGAACAATTTCATCTCTAGTTTTTCGACCTTTCAACTCATTTGGATGCTAAGTCATTTTTCTCGTTGTTCACTTTTGGTAGTGCCTAGTTTGGAAGCCTTGAAAGCTTTTTTCACATTCAGCTTAATCATATTATCATTGTTGTTTTGCTAAAGGGGTTGTTTAAATTTGGGCATTACATGTTTGGTTTGTTTGGTGTAAAAATGTGTCAAGGGACATTTAGGCCATGAACAGCAAAAGGTAAGAATTATGTTTTGTTGGCATAGTTGTTATTGAAATATATATAAGGCCACAAAGGCCATGGTAAATGAATTGAAGAATCTTATTGCTTAGATAGTGTGGTTGGATTAGCAAAAGCTATATTCATTATTTAAAACCACTTCTAACGCGGCATTCTATATTGCTTAGATAATGAGAAATATGGTAAAAGGAGTTCAGTGCTTTGTTTGACTAAAGCTATGACTTGATCACAAGGGATCTTGGCCAAGCTATAACATAATGCATATTATACATTTCAATGTTTAATGTTTATATTACTAGTCCCGGAGAGTTTATCCCTCCCTGGGACTATAGGCATCGATTTTGTCTAACATGGAATCAGTCGTTGGTGTGGCCAATCAAATGGCATTGTTTTGCATGCAAGCTAAAAATACAGTTCTTGTCCAAGGTTGAGTTGCAAGGTTTTTAAGGGGGAGGGGGAGGGCGGAAGGGTATAAAATAATATTATTCCCTATAATTTGATTGGTCAGAAGATTTATATCTTGTTGCGAACTTCAAATGGTTCAAAGCAGGGCTAACGTGACGAGGATGGTGTTGCACAACTACGTAGGCTGCGGATCTTATTCGATATTGAATGCTAGATTTGTAGAGGCCATGATTATTAATGCGTTTTATTGTTTGTCATTGAATGTTGGATATTTGATGATGTTATTTGCAGCTCTCTGGCATTTATTTTGATTTTTCGAAGCCATATCTGTTGAGATTGCACGTTAGATCATGTTTTTCCTACAGTTTTGTCAAGTCGTGTGAGTCTTATCTTTTGCACATACAGAAGTTTAAATAATTTTTGCAGCTTGTGGTCTATGACATGTGAGTCTTTTCGTCTACGCATACGGTAGTTATAATTTTCATAGCTTGTGTTTGGTTTCTTGATTTTCCATATTAAACCATTCACCTTCCATTGCTACTGTCATCCGATGCGTCAACAAGAATAAAGAACATAATTTTATATGCAAGAATCAAACCATTGTAAAAAAAAGTCTTCATTGAGTGAATTTGGGTTTTGAAGTTCATGCTATATCGTATGAACCAGAGACATGGACATGGTTTGGCCTCTGGTAGGTGCGTGCAACCCAATAGATTTGAAAGATGCAAAGAGTGAGGCCCATCTTTATGGGATCCAATCCCATTGAGTAGAGTGGGTTGCTGAAATCATTCTCCATCAAAGGCAGCGACGATTTTTCCAATAGCGATGAGGCTCTGGCAAAAAATTATGTTGGGCAACTCATCCATTGGCACAAGACAAACATCCACACAGTTTCTTTTGCTAGCAGGTTTGGTCCATCTCTACAGTTTGAGTATTGAAATGCGAGCATGGGTGTTGGATAAGCCCCTCAGCTTTGATGTTATGTTTTGCATCCATATTTTAGCAAATGAGATGCAGCTTCAACAGCTTTTTTTGTTTTACAATAACACGTGCATACCAAAATACAAGTTTTTTCAATACTTTCAATTTATTTTCAATGTGTTATTCATGAGATTCACTATGGAACATCATAAATTTAACATCCCGCTCCATGAGACAACCCTACTAGTTTCAAGCCTATGTATAACGTTTTAACCACATGAATTTATACAGGGTTTTCTTAGCCCACCCCCATGTGATGACACCACTATCATGTCCCTCTTTTGATGGAGACATGATGGAAGACCCTTAGCCTTAAAACCCTTCCCAAGGTCTAAGGGACAAATATAAAGGAAAGTAAGGATTGAAATGTTTTTAAGTGAATGTGTAAAGTATTTTTTTAAAAGTACTTTATGTTTTCAAATTCAATTAAAAGGACCTTTAAGGGTTTTGGATGATTTAAGTGATTTTATAAAATAATAAAGAAAAAAGAAAAAAAGGAAAAGATCATAAGGAAAGGTCTATTAAGATCCTTAAGTTATTCACCCTTCCCAATTTTGGGCGCTTCACTTGGGAGGACTGCTTAAGGCAAAGAAAGAATCATTTGTTGTATTCATGACTAATTTTGATAACAATTTTCTTGGAGTCTAAGCACAGAAAGCAAGGGCTTACACTTGGAGGATGGAAACCTTTCAAGAGAGCTAAATCAAGGACAGGCACCCTTGAATTCAAACCTAGAGCAACTCATTACGGAGTTGTATTGAGTATAAATTGACAAGACAAGGATGTTTTCAACACCAAGGGTTATTTGCAAGAGGAGCGAACCATTGGAGGAGCTGGGAGAGGGTTTGAAAGGGCTGTCATAGGGCAACGAACTGCATATTTGAGGCCTGCACATTTAGAAAAGGGCAGTGATTGGGGTTTGAGGTTGGGCAACCCACTTTGGGGTCATCACAAGACCTTTAGAGGGTGTGGATCAGCCACACGCATTTTTCTTATATTTTATCCTAATTTTCCAGCCATATATTTGATCAAAAATCAGGGTTTTAGCTGGTTATTTGGCCAATAATATTGATATAATTTTTTGCTAGTTTTGGTGAACTGAAATATTGTTTTTGGAGTTAATTTCAAGGCATATGCAACAATATTTTGTCATTTTCAGATTGTTAGGGTTTGAGGAAAACTCTAAAAATTAATATTTAATCATTGGAGTGGTTGAATAATTTATTGTTTAACTAATATCCCTAGAAAGGGACATTGTAGTGGTATCAGAGCCAAATCTTGGCTAGTTGTGGGTTTTGTAGTGATACATGCAAAAAGGTGAAGGAGAAAAAAGATATTACTTGAGTAAAAAGAAAGTGGGGGAGCTTCTACACACAAATGACATGTCTCACCAAGATCAATTAAGGGAAGAGGCAGAAAATAGAGAAGAACAAAGGCTTGACAGGTACACACAAGGCCAAGAACAAATGACGGCCATGATGGTAGAATTTGTGCGAACTATGAAGGAGTTGAAGTGTGACAAGCCATCTAATGGGGATGGTAGTGCTTCAGGAAGTCACAATGTCTTGGATCAACCTTCTAAGGGTATTGGAGAAGCTTCACATAGGCCTAACCAAACTACCTTTCTGCAGGATGAGGTGGCCATTTCGGAGGGGAAAGCACAACCCTCATTAAGGGACACGTTGTTGAAGGATTATGATGAATACATGACATATCCAGCCCCTTTTAGGGAGCAAATGGAATTTTCAGCTTTCACTTCTTGGAAGCATGGTCAAATAGGAGGCAATAAGGCTAGCCACAAGCACAAGGGCAGCCAAGGAGGACTCCACCACGCTTTGGGTAAGCTTGCACTTTCAAATTTTGATGGTTCTCCTAAGAATTCAGCTAGAGCTTGGATCCAAAAAGTAGATACTTATTTTTCACTAAGACTTATGATGGAAAAAGAGGCCATTCAGTTTGCTACCTTGCACTTGGAAGGGGTTGCCCATGAATGGCGGTATCATGGTTTGGTTACTCAATGTCACCAACTCATTTCATCTTATAAGGAATTCAGTAAAAGGATTATTGAGTGATTTGATAGAGCTGATCCGGAATTGCATTTTAGAGAATTGGCTCAACTAAAGCAAAAAGACAGAGTGGAAGGGCATGTAACTGAATTTCAAAAGCTTTTGGTTATGGTGACCGATGTTTCGGAAAGAAGGTTAGTGGTTCTTTTCATGGAGGGTTTGACGGATTTGATGAGAGGGTTAGTCAAAGCTTTTGATCCTTCCACTCTCCAAGGAGCCATTCAAAAGGCTCTTGATCTTGAATCCTCAATGCCACAAGGTAAAATTTTGCCCTTCAATTTTCAAAAAACTAATGTTTTTAAGCCCTATGGACAGCCAAAAAACAATAATTGGGGGCAGCCAAGGGGCAGCAATTTTGGGCCACCTAGATCAGCTCCTTTGGGGCAATTGGACAAGCATAATCAGCATGGTATAGGGCAGTTTGATAGGCCAAACCAATAGGGTTTGGAGCAGCAAAGAGAGCTGCCAAGACGGAGTTTTGAAACAAGAAATGAATTAAGAAGAAATTGTGTTTTGATTGCAAAGACCCTTGGTCACAAGGTCATCATTGTTGTGGAAAAGGTCAACTGCACTACATTGAAGTGCATTCGAATAGAGAAGATGGTGATGTTGAGGATGGGGCAACCACCTATGAAGAGGAGCACTTGGAAATTTTTGGTGGAGAAGACTTGGAAGGCACCTTTGCTTCCCTATCTGGTACCCCTAAGTACCATCCCTTTCGTGTGAAGGGTAGTTTAAAAGGTATGGAGGTCACTATTCTTATTGATAGTGGAGCCATGCATAATTTTATTGATAAAAAATTAGTAGTTTTATGTGGTTTGCAATCTATTGAATTCAATGGTTTTCGTGTAACTATGGCGGATAGCTTCACCATCCCTTGTACCACAAAAATTCCAAGCTAAACATAATGATAGAAACACACCTCATTGACGATGACTTTTATGTGGTTGGTATTGAAGAGACTAACCTTGTGCTTCGTATGCAATGGTTGCATTCTCTTGGGGAGTACACCCAAAACTACCAAACCATAGAGCTCAAGTTTGATGCCAATGGGAAGGAAGTGGTTTTGCATGGGTTGCAAGATAGGACACCCAAGGGGGCGATGTCCAAAAGAATGGAAAGCATGATAAATGAATAAATTCAGATTGGAGCAGCTAGGCAAATGGGATTTTCTGAGTTGGGAGTTGGAAAAATATTTCATTTATGACACATGGAGTGAAGGAATGATGGGAAAGAGTTCCGAATGTGAAAAATACAATATGAGGAGTCTAAGGCAGCCCCTAAGGTATGAAAAAAGTTTCCAAAATTCTATTTGCATTAGCCGGTTTTTTAAGCACACGATAGTATGTACCGTAATGTATGGTAAAGTGAGAGGTTTGTTGGGAAAAACTAATGATATTGGGTTTCAAAGGTATGGAATGATTCATTCAACTTCCCATTTCCTTACCAATTTTGAGAAATTGTGCTTAAATTGGATGTTTGGGAAACTTAAAAATCCACGTTTAGGGAAAAACAAGGAATCTGAAAATGAATTGGGAAAGAAATTTGAAGCACATTCGAAAAATTTTGAGTGTTTTGGGCCATTCCAGCCTATCATACGATTTGAAAACATGTTCCATTAAGTGTCAATCCGGTTGGGAGAACATGCTCAAAGATCTGAAATCAAAGGGGCACTTAGTAAGGACATGAAGGAGGGAATGAATGGTCCACTTTAGCTGGGTATGTATGTTTGGAACAAGTTTGAAGGGGGAAATGAACAGTCCACTACAAAGTCTGATTTTGCAAAACAAGGTAAGTTTTATTTGGATGACAAGGAACCAATTACTACTCCACTTGGTCAAGGCAAGCAACATCCACACTTGGGGAAAGCAATTTGTGCTTTCAAAACCCTCAAGGCACATATGGAGGGAGGGCAGCTCTTTGATATCTTTCAAATCTAATTTCTTTTTTATGATCATAATGTCTCTTGAATGTGGCATAAGCACTAAGAAGTTGAATGGTTTTACCCCCAAACAAGAATTGCAAGGTTATAAGGAAACAAGATAGTTGTGTGACAAAGGAGTTGGTTCACTCCAATGCCAAGGTACAAGTAAAATGGTGGGGTGAAAATGGATTTAACATTACTACGCATAAATTTTCAGTGCATGTGGTGCATCATGAGAAGAATTTAAAGAGTTTTTTCAGCTGTTATGAGTTGCATACAGCAGGTTACACTTGGGGCAGCAAGATGGAAAAGAGAAAAATCAGTGGAGAAAAATCAGTGGATGTAGGGTTAAAAAGGTGGATAAGGGCTGCATACTTGGTGAGATTCAGGAATTGGCAGCCATGCTTCACAAGCCAATCTTGGTCAACAACCCTCAAGAGGAAGAAAAAAGAATTGTTTTGACTAACATGTTTGTTTCATGTGCAAATAAGGACATAGGGGCAATCAAAGCCCTCACAAATGAAGACTACCTAGCTGGAATACCAATTTCCAGCTACCATTGTGATGACAAATCCAAGGATTTTCTTGCTTCTTACATCTTAGGAGCATCTTTTGAATATATGGGGTTAAGAGGGAGAAGTGGCAACATGAGGTACTGCTGGTTTTGCATTTTCAGTTTGCTTAAGCCACACAAAAGCTTCATATGCAGCTGTAGCAAACATCAAGAGGGGTCTCTTATTTGCAAAGGACTTAGGTTTGAATTTGTCACAAGGCCAACCATGGAGATAGTTTTTTGGTTGCTTCTATGGCTTAAGGACAAGCAATTTTGGCTGAGGATTGTCATGTCCCTCTTTTGATGGGAGCATGATGGAAGACCCTTAGCCTTAAAACCCTTCCTGGGGGCTAAGGGATAAATGTAAAGGAAGTAAGGATTGAAATGTTTTTAAGTGAATATAAGTAAAAGTATTTTTTTTAAAATACTTTATGTTTTCAAATTCACTTAAAAAGTGGACCTTTAAGGGTTTTAGATGATTTAAGTGATTTTATAAAATAAAAATGAAAAAAAAAAAAAAAGGAAAAGATCATAAGGATCCATTAAGTTACTCTCCCTTCCCAATTTTGGACGCTTCACTTGGGAGGACTACTTAACGCAAGGAAAGAATTATTTGTTGCATTCATGACTAATTTTGATAACAATTTTCTTAGAATCTAAGCATGGAAAGCAAGGGCTTACACTTGGAGGACGGAAACCCTTCAAGAGAGCTGAATCAAGGATGGAAACCCTTAAATTTAGACCTAGAGCAACTCATCACAGATTTGTATTGAGCAGAAATTGACAAGACAAAGGTGTTTTCAACACCAAGGGTTGTTTGCAAGAGAAGTGAACCATTGGAGGAGTTGGGTGAGGGTTTGAAAGGGCTATCCTACGACAGCGAACTGCATATTTGAGGGCTGCACACTCAAAAAAGGGCAGCGATTGGGGTTTGAGGTTGGGCGACCCACTTTGGGGTCATCACAAGACCTTTAGAGGGTGTGAATCAGCCACATGCATTTTTCTGATATTTTATCCTAATTTTCCAGCCATATATTTGATCAAAAATCAGGGTTTTAGTTGGTTATTTGGCCAATAATATTGATAGAGTTTTCTGCTATTTTTGGAGAACTAAATTATTATTTTTGGAGTTAATTTCAAGGCATATGCAACAATATTTTGTCATTTTCAGATTGCTAGGGTTTGAGGAAAATTCTAAAAATTAATATTTAATCATTGGAGTGGTTGAATAATTTATTGTTTAACTAATATCCCTAGAATGGGACATTACAACTTTTTTTGTTTTACAGTAACACACGTATATCAAAATACAAGTTTTTCAATACAAGGCAGACAGGTTTTTCAATACTTTCATTTTCTCTTCAATGTGGTATTCATGAGATTCACCATGGAACGTCATAAATTTATCATTTATCATACCGCTCCATGAGACAATCCTACTAGTTTCAAGCCTATGTATAATGTTTTAACCACATGAATTTACACTGGGTTTTCTTAGCCCACCCCCATGTGATGACACAACATATTTCTACCTCAGACCTACAACTTTCCAGGTAGGGTTTCTCTTCATGTCATTGTACTTGTTTATTTTGGGCCAAGGAGATCACAAACCTTGTTTACAAGCATGTGGTGCAGACCAATTTGATGAGGGAGACCCAAAAGAGAGGAAGTATAAGAGTTTGTTCATCAATTGGTGGTATTTTAGTATTTGCAGTGGCTTAATTGATATATTTATCTGCTTGTGTACATTAAAGAAAATGTTGGGTGGGGTTTGGGGTTTGGAATACCAACTATAGCCCTAGCAGTAAACCTTGTGTCTTCTTGTGTGGAACAACAATGTACCAACATAGCTACCTTCTAGTACGGTAGCTCAAAAGTTTAGTTTTTGCTGCAACAATTCGCAAGTGGAATGTCTCTATTCCTTTTCAAGGAGACTGGAAATTTATTATTCAAAAACTTTATAAGGGTGAAAGGAGAAAACTTTTTCCCACAAATCAATTCAAGTAAACTCCATTTCTACATGTTTATATGCATGTAATTACATTGTTGCATGTGACCTAAAAGAGTGCACAAGTAACCATATTTCTGGCCAGAGGCACTACTAAATATTCAAAAACTTTATAAGGGTGAAAGGAGAAAACTTTTTCCCACAAATCAATTCAAGTAAACTCCATTTCTACATGTTTATATGCATGTAATTACATTGTTGCATGTGACCTAAAAGAGTGCACAAGTAACCATATTTCTGGCCAGAGGCACTACTAAATGGTTCTTTTGTCTTTTTGGATTGGGCTCAACCCCCAATCAATCCCACCCCGATCCCAAATGCAACCTAATACAGAGGGTAGAGGGCAGAGGGAGGGAACATAGCCTACTAATCATCGAGGCTTCTATAGTTTGCTTCTCACCCCTTTATAGATGGACTATACTAGATATACTTATCTATTCTAATTGAGTTAGTAAAGAAGAGACAGGCCCTGAGATATTGTTCGCTCCGAACTACATATCTGATCTGATCTACAGAGACTAGACATTTAGTTTTATGTTTGACATTGTTTCTTTGCAAAATACATTATACAAACTTTAGAAAAAAAATTCACAAGCATATTCATTGTTGTTTGATAGGTTTCTTGACAAAGCAACAATTGCAATTGATTTGGACCATGGGCACAAAACAAATATAGATTGGAGGCTATAAAAGGTCACACAGGATGATGAAGTGAAACTTGTTCTAAGATTGATGCCCGTTTGAGTGGCTTGTTTGATGTATGGAGTTGGTTTTGCACAATTTCCAACATTTTTCACAAAACAGAGCAACACAATCGATAGAAGCTCTGTCACAAGATTCGACGAATTTCAACCTAGAAATTTGAAAATTGCTGATTTTTTTAAGCCCTAAATAAATTCGAATAAATTCAGCCAAAAATCGCGGGCTAAAAATTGTGGCAAAAAAACCATAAAGTCAGTATTGGCAGATAGCATAAAATTGTAAAACGCATCCACGATTGCGTGTCGATGGCGAACAGTTGTGTCTTGGACACCAACGGCATGGGATGGAGGTCGACGATGCTAGTTGCTTGGACGCAGATGGCAGCAACAAGAGGAATAATGTGCGTTCTGGCCATGTGAGTCATGCATTCTGGCCATGTGAGTCATATACCTTCCGTTTACAACTATGCCAACTAATAGAACGATAGTAATTCCTTTGAGGGCTCCCAGGGCTACCAAATATTTTGCCCATTTCCACCCTATGATTTCAAAGGCCAAGGAATACACTGCATTGACGTCTAAGTTTTTGTAATTCTGCATGAGAACGAGGGCCAAGGCCATCAGGGTGTACATCACGATGATCGTTGACATGGAGCCAAGCAAACCCAAGGGAATGTCTATGGAGGGGTTTCTGGTCTCTTCAGCCATGGTGACAATGGCGTCAAACCCTACATAGGCGAAGTACACGATGGAAAAAATTTACATTTTATTTGTTATTAAGATTTAATGTTTAACTATGTTTTGTTTTCTTTTTCTTTTATTTATTTTATTTTATGTTTTTTTTAATTTTGTTATTTTTAAATTTAATTTATTTTTATGTTTTGTTTATATTTTATAATTTTGTTTTAAATTTTTTATTTTTTTTAATTGTGTATTTTAATTTTTTATTTTATTTTAATATTTTTTATGTTTCGAATTTAATGGCGATTTTTTTCGATTTTTATTTGAACTTGAATTTGAACCGAATTTTATCCTCGTCGAATTTGACTTGAACTCGAACCTTGTGACTTGGGATAGGATCATTGGAGACTTTAAAATCCCTCCAACAACTTTGCAAAGCTTTATTACCTTGACTATTTTTGTGATGGTAAATGTGTATGATCAAATCTTTGATTCACTTGTCCAACACTGCTATAGAGAATAGGTGTTGGTATGTTTACTTCCGTTTTTTCCACTATTATTTCTGGCTGACACAATGAAAACCCTGGGAATCACCTTATATTTTTGTTTCTATGGAGTTTCTGATTTCTTGTGTAGTATAGTTATTACTATTATTCAGGAATTGAGCAGCAAGGGCAATGAACAAAACTGGTCTTCAGACAGCCTAAACAAAGCTCACTTGGACTACTTTTACTCGCTTCTGGCTGCACTGTTCCTATGTATCTATCTCTACTTTGCCAGTTGCTTCATTCACAAGAAAGTAGACAACAATGTTTGTAAAGAAGAAGAGATATCCTCATCACTAAACACAACTTCTTTTCTAATTGTATGATGGCCTTTTCAACCATAGTCAGAGATTTGCATGTATATTGTTGTTTACATCTAAAATTAGTCTATTATGTGTGTAGCACTATCTCTCTGAAATATGAAGCCATCATTATCAATAAAATGTAGAAAATGCTTTCCTTTTATTTCACATTTTACTCGCTTCTGGCTGCACTGTTCCTATGTATTTATCTCTACTTTGCCGGTTGCTTCATTCACAAGAAAGTAGACAACAATGTTTGTAAAGATGAAGAGATAACCTGATCACTAAACACAACTTCATTTGTAATTATATGATGGCCTTTTCAACCATAGTCAGAGATTGGCATGTATATTGTTGTTTACATCTAAACTTACTCTACTATGTGTGTAGCTCTCTCTCTGGAATATGAAGCCATCATTATCAAAAAAATGTAGAAAATGCTTTCCTTTTATTTGTAATTGTAATGTCCCCCTTTTTGGCCTAAGGGCTTTGGACATGTCCCCTAGCCTATTTTTTGGTGTTTCCCCTAGACTATGGGAAAGAAAGAGAAAAAGGAAGCACATACTATCCTCTTTGAAAGGTAAAAGTGAAGGGGTCACTTAAGTTGTTCTATTTTTGCATTGAGGAGGGCCCTTTTGTGACTTAAAGGACATAAAGTGCCTTTAAGTAGGTTTTACAAGCTAATCGACCTTTATGCACTTAACTCTACCCTCATAACTTAAAAGGGTGAGTATATAAAGGGAGTTGGGAATTCATTGAAGGGTTATGTTATGTTTTGGTTAATAAATTTGATATCAAGCATGTAACTCTTGACCAAGCATGTAAAGCTTGGAATAGAGCAAGGACAAAAACCTTTGTTTCTACTAGGGCATCCTCACCTAGGGGATTGCATTGATTTCTCATTGTTTGGTTTTTCAAATTGAGCTCTAATTTCAGGGCTTGAAGGCACCTAAGGCAACGCCTAGGGTTTCTGGAGTGTGGAAGACAATTGTGAGGGTTTGAAACCCTTGAAGCGCATCAACATATTGGTTGTAGCTGGGCAACCTAGTGGGGAGGTTGGCGACAACACTTTGGAAGCATTTGGATGGTGTGGGAGGGCTTTTTCCTGCCCTAGAATATTCTATGAATTTTCATCCATAAGGCAAATTGGTATTATGAAGATTTTGCAAGGAT
The DNA here is from genome assembly GCA_037957365.1 of Torreya grandis. Taxonomy (NCBI): domain Eukaryota; kingdom Viridiplantae; phylum Streptophyta; class Pinopsida; order Cupressales; family Taxaceae; genus Torreya; species Torreya grandis. The sequence goes on from JARHVA010004251.1 coordinate 964,419, forward strand.
TGAGGGTCATTTCTACCCTAAAACAATATTTTGAATTTATTATAATTATTCCAGTATGGACGATTCAATTTGGAGTCTTATGAGGATGGTTTGTGGGCTATTTGATGCTCAGATAAATATTACGATTTTCACATTTATTTCCAACCATTATTAAGAAAATTTGGGAATATTTTAGAAGCTCTTGAACCGCCAATAATATTTTTAATTGTCCCTGTTGTAACCCTAAGGGCAGCGTCCATATTAGGGATTGATTCTTTCAATTTGGAGGGTCTTCGTAGGTCTAATCAAATATATACAACTTGCTAGTGTTTTACATTAATTTTCAACTAATTGTTGGATGGATAAAAGAAGATTTTGAGTAGTTTTATTTGGTATATCAGATATGTAGTTGTGTGTGGATTTAATAGAGAAAATAGTATTTGTGCCCTAGATAATATTCCTATGATGACACATTTGATGGATAGGGTTTGAGTTACTTATTTCCAGCTTGTTTAAAGTTTGTATGGTTTTTGGTGCTTGGCTGCTAGGGTTTCAATAAAAACCTCAATATTGTTGAATTGTCCCATTTGGGGACATTACAGTGGTATCAGAGCCAACTTCTTTGCCAACTGTGGAATTCGAATTCAACATAATGATGTGGAAGCCAAGGTTTATTCCAAAAGAAGATTACAAGGATCCCATTCAAAATATGGGGATGAAAATGAAGACAAGGGAAGAAACTTTGGAGAATGTGTTACAAGCTATGGAGGATTTTCAAAGAGAACTGAGGGCATTAAGGCCCAATGATTTGGTTAAGTCTATGGGGTTAAGCCCTAGACCCCAAAAGCCTCTTTTTGAAAAAGAGAAGACTGAACTTCATGTGAAAGATGAGCTTCAAAAATTAGAGATTTCAGAGCAGCAAGAAGAGGTGTTTCAACTAAAGGGCAGCCAGTGATTGAATTTTTTGAGCCACAAGAACCAGGAATTCAAGGGCAGTCTAGTGAAGGGTTCCAACAAGCTATGGAGCAATCAACGGAGTTGCAAAAGGTAGATACTAAGGGGGGAGTAACAGAAAAATCGAAACTTTCCAAGGTGAAACAAGAAGTTGTTCAACAATTTCATGAGCCATCAAAAGAACAAGAGGAAGAAATCAATGAGCATGAACTAAAAGATGTGCAAGGTAAAAATCTTTTATTGGTAGAAGATGCCTATTTATCTTTTAATGATTGTATGCATGACAGTGAAGTCACAGAAAATGAAAACAAGGAGCTTGAGCTAAAGAAGGATGAAATTGAGGCAAAAAGGGCATCAATTGTTGTATAAAAAGGGTTCAAGTTTAAAAAACATAAACCAACCTTCGAATATCCATTGACTGATTTTCAAAACAACCCTACAAAGAGTCATGTGATCGAAGAAAATTGTAAATGTCTCCTTTTTGGGCCAAATAGCCAAATAAGGGTTTTCCTTAAAATCCACAAATTTTTGAATTCTAAAATTAGCAAAATCAACAAACCCTAGCTTAATTAGATGGTCCAAAAATATGCAGATTGCATTCAAACCCTAGGCACCAATGTGCAATAAATAAATAGATAATTTTCAACGATTACCTTGATCAAATATCACCTCAATATGATCCAATATGAGCCACAAACTGAAAATAAAAATATTGTACATTTTTAACCCTTGAATGTAGATGAATTTATGATTTAATCTTGCTGAAAAATATCTGATTTTATGCATTAAAAACAGTTGTTGAATATTCACCAAATCTCACTCAAACCCTTGCAAAAATCATGAATAAAATACCAAAAATAGCCAAACAATTTCAGCGCTTTTCTAGGGAACTCAAGGTGGTCAAACACCTTCCCAAACCAAGTCGCCCTAGGTCAAATCTACAAACAAAAATTCAAAATTAATTGTTATCCTCCCACTAGGGTTTTAGACCCCTTCAATCATCATCCACTCATGCCCAATCAAGTCGCCACACTTGGGAAAAATCAAACAATAATTATTAGCCTCAAATCAACAATTTGTGAAATCAAACCCTCGTAAAATCTACCCAATAAAATAAATAAATAATTCAAAAACTATTATTTATTTATTCACTCAAATTGTCCTTGGAACCCTTGCCACATCACATAGAAAATTAATGCCACACTTCAAAAATATTCATCAATAAATTCCAGCAATGAAACTTGATCAATCGAACATCAAATTGTCCACAAAACCCTCTCAAATATCACACAAAGCAAGTCGCCCCAATCTAGGGAAAATACCAAATCCACCTTAGCAAAGGTGGTGTCAAAAGACACCTTTTTGTAGATAATTTAGCTCCAAATCCTACAAAACAATTATTGGGCATGCATCCCAATATTTCTTCAAGCATGAAGAATCACAATATCAAATTCAACATATCCTTCAATTGAAATTTTCACCATGTACTTGTACCCTCCAAAGGGGGCAAACCACTTTGGGGAGTCAAATACTTCTTTTAACTCTCTTTGTCGACTTTTAGAACGTCTTCTCTTTTCTTTTGATCACTTTCCAGCCAACATTTTTTTATACAAATAATAATATTAAATAAATTGCCTAAATAATAAATAGTAATTAAAATTACTTTTAGACAATAATCCAATAATTATTTATTTTAAATACCAGTGGTAAAAACTACTTTTAAAGAATATTTTATTAATAAACTAAAATTGTCTTATATGAGCAAATAATTAAAATCACTATTCGAGCAATTGTAATTATTTAATAATAATAATTCTTTAGTCTATGGGAAAAGTAAACTAAAGGTCTTCAATACCTGCTCATTAATGATGTGGAAATCGGGACATTACAATCCTCCCTTCCCACAATTGTTTGCCTACAAACAATTCGAAACAAGGCTTCTTTGATAGAGCATCCGCTACCACATTGTTTTTACCATTCACATATTCAATATCAAAATCATAAGTTTGCACCTTGCTTAACCACTTTTGTTGCCTGTCATTCAATTCCTTTTGATTGAAGAAGAGCCTCAAACTATTGTGATCCAATTTAACAATGAATTTGCCACAAACCAAATTTTGTCTAAACTTACTCAAAGCATGCATAATCGCCAACATCTTGTCATAGATTGAATAAGCTTTCTTTGAATCCTTGAGTTTTCTACTTTCAAAAGCAATAGGATGTTTATTCTACATTAGGACAGCCCCTATCCCTTCACCCAAAGCATCATACTCAACTACAAAAGGAGTAGAGAAATCTAGAATAGCAAGATCAAGGCAAGAGCACATTACCTTCTTGAGCTTTTCAAATGCTAGTTGGGTTGTTTTGGACCATTTGAAAGCTCCTTTCTTAGTCAAATCAATCAAGGGGCCAACAAGTGAGAAACCTCTCACAAATCTGCTTTAGTAACTACCAAGACCACAAAGACCTCTCAACTGAGTGTAGAGGGAATAGGCGAATCCATGATAGCTGCAATTTTCTGTTTATCCACTTGCACACCTTGTGCATTGAGATATGTCCTAAATACAAAATCTTTGTTAGTCCAAACTCACACTTGGATTTCTTTGCAAAGAAAGAATGCTGCCCCAAAGTGCCCCAAACCAAATCCATGTATCTCAAGTGCTCCTCCAAAGTTTGGCTATACACAAGAATATCATCAAAGAAAACTTGCACAAACTTTCTTAGATATTTGCCAAACATATTGTCCATGCATGACTGAAAAGTAGCTGGGGCATTAGTTAATCCAAAAGGCATAACCAAAAACTCAAAATTCCCAAAATGACATCTAAAAGTAGTTTTATGAACATTCTCTTCTTTTACCTTGATTTGGTGATAGCCGGATCTCAAATCAATCTTGGAAAAATAGGTAGCACCATGTAACTCATTCATCAATTCATCAATCCTAGATACTGGATACCTATTTTTGATGGTCTTCTTATTCAATAACCTATAATCAATGCACATCCTCATAGTGCCATCTTTTTTTTTACAAGAAAAGCTGAACAAGCAAAAGGACTTGAGCTAGGCCTTATGTGTCCCATATCAAGTGACTCTTTGATGGTATTTTCAATTTCCTCCTTGAATGCCCTTGGATAATAGTATGGAGTGACAATAACCGGTTTGGCACCCACTTCTAGCTCAATGTTACGCTCAAAACCTCTGTTTAGTGGCAAACCATAAGGCAAATCATCAAAGACATTAACATGCTTGTCTAAAACAGCTTGTAACTCACCATGAGGGGGCTCTTGTTTTCTTTTTTTTGAATTTATTGTGATAAGGCAGCTTGCTGCCCAAGCAATTTAACCTCTCCTAAAAGCCTTTTCCATCATCTTCATAGATACCTCTTGTGAAGCACCATTTGCTAGACCCTTGAGGACCACTTTCTTGCTCTCTTTGAAGAATTTCAGCTCCATAATTTTATAGTTTTGAGTGAATTCACCTAAAGAATACAAACATTGAACACTCAAAACAATATCAATGTCCCCAATGTCAACAACATAAAAATCATCAATTACCTTGTGCTTCCCAAGAGTGAGTGGAAGTTGTGGCAATTTCTTGGAACAAGAAATGGTGAACCCATCCGCCATAGTCACATTGAAACCCTTGCAATTTGTGGTTTCCAATGCCATCTTCCTCACCAAGCCTCCATCAATGAAGTTATGTGTGGCTCTACTATCAATCAATGTAGTTACTCTTTGTCCCCTCAATGTGCCTTTTACTCTAAAAGCATGATACTTGGGAGCTCCTGAAAGAGAAACAAGTGTGTTATTCAAGTCTTGTGTGTCCTCATGCATGTGCTCATCAACAACATTTTCATTTTTCTCAACATTAGTATCAATAATATCAAAATCTGAATTATCATTAATTGTCTCAATGTGGTGGATATGTCCCTTGCCCATGCAACGGTGGCCTTTAGTCCAAGGATCCTTGCAAGTGAAACACAAACCTTTCCTTCTTAATTCATCTCTTGCATCCTTCATATTGTTGTTATAGGGCAGCGATCTATGTGGTGGAACATAAGGTGAAAAAGGTTTATTTTGTTGCTCGTTGGGTGCTGCCTTAAGCTTCCCACTAAAATCAAACCTTGGCTACCCTATATTTACTCTTTTGGGAAGCGAATAAGTGGCTGCCTTTGGCTGCCCTCTTGGCCATTCATTGTCCCTGTATGTTGAACAATCTAGATCCAAAGCTTTAGTAATAGCACCTTGCAAAGAAAAAGAGTTAAAAGCCTTAACCAAACTTCTCAAAGGCTCATTCAAACCCTCAACAAATAAAACAATCAATATCCTCTCACTAACATTTGGCACCATGACTGAAACCTTTTGAAAATCAGCATCATACCTTCCAACATCATGATTTTGTTTGAGTTGTGTCAACTTACGAAAGTGGATTTCTGGATCTATCCTATCAAATCTCTCCATAACCCTCTTACCAAACTCCTCTAAAGTAGTAATGGATCTATGGCCTTGAGTGATTAAGCCATGAAACCACCACTCATGAGCAATACCCTCCAAATGTAAGGTAACAAACTTGAGAGCCTCATCTTTAAACATGGGGTTGAGTGATAAATATGTCTCCAATTTCTCCAACCATGATCTCACAGAAAATTTATTAGTACCATCAAAAATAAGAAGAGAAATTTTGCCCAACCTTTGTTGCAAATATTTATGGGGATGCATGTTAGGAACCCTTGGTTTTAATCCCTCCATCTCACAATAATCACAAAAAGACAAGATTGCTTGTGTCATAGCTTAGGGCTGCATACTCTTGTTGACGAATATCAAGTGGATCACCCCTTGGTGTCTCCATCTCCACTACTGGTTCTCTCTGCAAAAAAGTAGCTTTGAAACATCTATGAGAGGGGTTAATAGAAACCCTCTGTCATTAGAACTATCCTCTCTTGAATGGCGATGGCTCTCACCTGAATCTTGTGTGGTCTTCAACATAGCTATCATTTGCATACTCAAAGTACGTTGAAGGTCACTCTGGCTTTATTTGATCAAATCTTGCAAAAACTTCCCCTGCTCTGAAGAAAACCCCTTGAGCTCTTGATCCTCAATAGTCTTTTCCCTTCTCTGATAATACAAAATCTCTTTACCTCCTTGCATCAAAAACCAAAACTCACAGGTGGACAAGATCGGTGCTCTGATACCACTATAATGTCTCATTTTTGGGCCAAAGAGCCAAATAAGGGTTTTCCCTAAAATCCATAAATTTTTGAATTCTGAAATTAGTAAAATCAAAAAACCCTAGCTTAAGTAGATGTTCCAAAATTATGCAAATTGCACTCAAACCCTAGGTGCCAATGTGCAATAAATAAATAGGTAATTTCCAGCAATTACCTTGATCAAATATCACCTCAATATGATCCAATATGAACCACAAACTGAAAATAAAAATATTGTACCTTTTTACCCCTTGAATGTAGATGAATTTCTGATTTAACCTTGCCGGAACATATATAATTTTATGCATAAAAACAACCGCTAAATATTCACCAAATCTCATTCAAACCCTTGCAAAAATCATGAATAAAATATTAAAAACAACCAAACAATTTCAGCGCCCTTCTAGGGCACTCAAGGTGGTTAAACACCTTCCCAAACCAAGTCGCTCTAGGTCAAATCTGCAAACAAAAATTCAGAATTAATTGTTATCCTCCAATTAGGGTTTTAGACACCTTTAATCATCATCCACTTTGTAATGTCCCCAAATTGGACGATTTAACCAAAAAAGGGTTTTCCCCAAAATCCACAATTTTTGAAATTAAAAATCAACAAACCTTAAATGTTGCAATTGCACCACCAAACTGAAAATTAACTCCAATTCACCTTGAAATAAATACTTTGTGAATTTGGCCACTAATGGCTCTTGTCGTAATGAAAAAAGAACCTGAAATAGATGTTTCAATCCTCCAAACCCTAGCACCACACTAGATGAAATGAATTCTTTCTTTTTCACTTTAATCCCTGCTCAAGCTTAGTTCAATCCAATCGTCAAAACTCAAAAAATTACTGCAATAATTAATTCAAAACGAAAACCTTGCAAATTTGCCCTCAATAAATATTATTTCTTACGAACAATTGAAAACTTAAAAAATTCATAACTCCCTCAATATTTAGAATTATGATGCAAACAAGAGCTCAAACTGATCATAAAAATAATGTCTATCAAATAAAAATAATTTTAGATTTTTTTTTCCATGGAAAGGTCACCAAAAATTGCTTTGAAATTCTGAAAACCCTAGTTTCCTATAATAAAATAATTAAATAAGAATCTGAAAATTATTATTTAATTTTTTATCAATTTAGGGCTTCAAAGCTTCCACAAACCTTCTTCAAAACTCCACGTCAATGTGCAAAAAATTAACAAATAATTTCAGAGTATTAATTTGCACAAATAGACCCAAAAAGGGGCCTCCAAACCCTCAATCAAACTTCCAAAATAGTTCGCTCCACTTGCAAAAATAGTGCAAATATTAATCATAAATAATATGCAAGAAATGAGCCTCAAAACCCTCATAAAAACCTCAAAAACACTCTTCAAAGCAAATTGTCTCACTTTTAGAGCAAGTAACAAGATCTCCTTAGCAAAGGTGGTGTCAAAAGACACATTTTTTAGAATGATCAACACCAAAAACTACGAACACCTATTGGACATGCATCCCAATAGCTTCTTCAAGCATGAAAAACAATTATCAAATTCAACACATGTTCAATTGTGATCTTCACCTTGTATTTGTACTTTTCAAAGTGGGGCGAACTACTTTGGGGAGGTAAAATGCCTCATTTGCCCTTTTTAGAATATTTTTGTCTTTCTTTGCTTTAGCTCCCAAGCCAACATTCCTTTTAATTTCAGTTTAGTCCTTTTTTGAATTAATTAACTTACCTTAATAAATTGATAATTAAAATTAGTTTTTGGCAAATCAAATAATTAGGTCCTTAAATAATTAATTAAATTGCTCTAATAATTAAAATGATAAAAATCACTTTTTAAGCAACTTATTAATTATAAAGCCCTTTAGAATAATCATTAAAATTACCTTAATTTTTCAAATGGTTAACCACTTTTTCGGTAATTCGAATAATTATCCAAGATAATTCTATTTTAATAATTAATTAATTTTCTTATATTTTCGAATGATTAAAATCACTATTTGGGCAATTTTATTAATTATTAAAATTATGTGAAAAGGGAACATCACACACTTATTCCCAATGAAGTCGCCACACTTGAAAAAAATCAAACAATAATTATTAGCCTCAAATAAGAAATTTGTGAAGTCAAAGTTTCATAAAATCAACCCAATAAAATAAATAAATAATTTAGAAATTATTATTTATTTATCACTCAAATTGTCCTTGGAATCTTTGCCACATCACATAGAAAATCAACGACACACTTCAACAATATTCATCAATAAATTCCAACAATGAAACTTGATCAATTGGACATCAAATTGTCTACAAAACCCTCTTAAAGATCACACAAAACAAGTCGCTCCACTTTAGGGCAAGTACCAAATCCACCTTAGCAAATGTGGCATAAAAAGACACCTTTTGTCGATAATTTAGCTCCAAAATTTGCAAAACAATGATTGGACATGCATCCCAATATTTCTTCAAGCATGAAGAATCACAATATCAAATTCAACATATCCTTCAATTGAGATCTTCACCATGTACTTGTAGCCTCCAAAAGGGGGCAAACCACCTTGGGGGGTCATATACTTCTTTTAACTCTTCTTGCCGACTTTTAGAATATTTTCTCTTTTGCTTTAATCACTTTTAAACCGACATTCTTTTTTTATAAATAATACTACTAAATTAATTATTTAAATAATAAATAGTAATTAAAATTACTTATAGGCAATAATCCAATAATTATTTCTTTTAAATACCATAGTGGTAAAAACCATTTTTAAAGAATATTCTATTAATCAACTAAAATTGTCTTATATGAACAAATGATTAAAATCACTATTCGGGCAATTATAATTAATTAATAAAATCAAAACTCCAAAAGAAATCCTTTAATCTATGAGGAAAGTAGATTAAAGGTCTTTAATACCTACTCATAAATGATGTGAAAAAGGAGGCATTACAAAAATATTGGAAATCTTGAAGATATAAGGTTTGAAGGTATCTCCACAAAACCCACTTCATCAAGAGAGAACAAGTTATTTATCACTCCAAGGTATGGGAAGGTTGATAACACTTTAGATTTATTGCTTCATGCTATGCCATTTCAGTTATGTTGTCCTCAAAGGGAGCATGCAAGAAAAGGTAATAAAATGAAGGTTATTGGTTGCAATATGAGGAATGGGGACTCCTTGATTCAAGTTCATAATTATTGGCACCAAGGGATATGGGATCCAGGGGAGCTCTACAAAGGTAATGTTGCTAGTATGTCATGTTGGCCCAACATAAAGAAGGGGATAGGCAAGGGTTATCATGGTCCCAGGATCATAGTGACTGTTGTCTTTTGCATTTTCAGTTTGTTTCCTTCACGATTTTTTGTTCACATGGTGTGTCTTGGTCCTAGGAAGGTGTGCCCCTTACACCCTAACACCATGAAGGTGGTTCAAAGATATACAAGTGAATTTCCAGCCACTATAAGGGAAAGAAGGAAGGGGAAAGGAGGTTGCTACAGCCATAAAAAGAGCAATACAAATATATCTTTTGAATTTCGAATGAAGGAGAGTTGCAAGGAAAAATCAAGTTATCAAGAAGGGACGCACTTTGTGATCATAGAGCTTGATAAGATGATCAAAATGGTGTTACTAAACACCCTTGTTTTTACTAATGTGTTTTTTCCTTGTGTAGGATCACCAAGGAAACCAATGCAAAGAGTGTTGTGATTTCCGTGCATGAGCAACCATTGGGGCATGGTAGAACCCACCCAACTTTGGGTTTGACAAGCATTGTTGATTTTGAAAATAGTTGTATGTTGATTGGGAAGGAGAATAGGAAATCTTAGTTGCATGAGCAGCCCCTAGATTGCTTTGAGCAACACCTTATACTGAGTTATAAGGGTGAATTTGAGAGTATGGATATGGGATTGAGACCCCTCTTAGATGGGGCAAAGGCCCAAAGTATGCACAGCGGAGAGAAAGGTGAGTTTTTGAAAAAAAATTGGTCTCATTCTCACTCAGTAAGTTCTGAATTTGTGTAGTCAAATTCACTGCCCATTACCATCATCAAATACAATGTTGTTGACATACTACAGCCAAGGAAAGGGTCTAAAAATACAAGTGCAGGGTCTGATTTTTTACACTCAGAAATTTCTGAGTTGGTAAAAAAATTCCAGCGCCCTATTGGGGTCAACGAAGTTGAAATTTGGAGCATGCTACAGGTCAAAGTGGGAAGGAGAAGTACACAAACCAAGTCTGAATTTTTCCACTCAAAAAATTCTGAGTTGATGATACAAACGCAGCAGTATCATAAGGTCACGAATTCTGATTTTTTAGACTTGTTACAGCCCTTAACAAGTTCTGGAAATGCTCATGATTGGGGGCACTTCTTGCATAACAAAAGTGGAAGAACACAAGTAAGGTATAACACTCTTGTATTGATGAGATCGAGCTTTTGTTAGAATCACATGGTGTTCCATATATGCATGAAAATGTTGATAAGGGGAACACATGGCACACATAAGGAGGTCCATACAAGGTGGTTTGCATCTCTATAATACCTCTTTCCAAGGTATGTTTCCAAGGAAGTTCATTATTGTTCCCTTTTTGCAAGATTGGATGGGTTTGCTATGGCATATGGGAGACCAAGAAGTTGTTGGATGTTTGCCAAGATAGTAGGCACTCTATAAGGGGAATTTAGATAGACTTTGGCATATGGGATAGCAAGGTGTCACTTTTCAGTTGTATTTCTTTTGGCAGCTATAGGCCATCTAGCAAACCTTGTGAGTGCATGACGACATCTATTGAAGATATGTTTTTGAAGGGCTCATTAAAACTCAACCTGGTAATGAATGGGTTGATGTTTTGGAGCAATTGCATGACGGTACATCACGACCATAGCCCACATATCAAAATGTTCATTCTTTTTGGTAAGGTGATTCCTTCTTGGATGAAGGAACAAGTGTTCAAGGCTTCACCATGAAAAAGTCGAGCTTTTCGGAGGACTGTTTTAAAGAGTTTGGGGCCTGAAATGAGACATAGTAACAGCTGTTGTGAGTTGCACAGGGCAGCCTACGCTTGGGGCAGCATGTTGTTTGCAAAAAATTGCAGTAAGAGATCTTGTTGGGAGGATGCTAAGAGCTAGTGGCCCTTAGCAACATCATATACATTCATGGCATCCTTATGTGGGGACCGGAGAGGCCTTTAGAAGGCTGCAAAAGCACTTTTAGAGCTTGGCGGCAGCCCTCAAAACACAGTTACAGCAGTAAGAACATTCAAATTGGAACATCTCTTCCATGAGAAGCCATCACAAAGAGAGTTTGCATTTTGAAATGTGTTGGGACACCTCTTTGGATATTGCAATTGTTTGAGGACAAGCAATTTTAGGTGGGGAGGATTGTAATGTCCCCCTTTTTGGCCTAAGGGCTTTGGACATGTCCCCTAGCCTATTTTTTTTGTGTTTCCCCTAGGCTATGGGAAAGAAAGAGAAAAAGGAAGCACATACTACCCTCTTTGAAAGGTAAAAGTGAAGGGGTCACTTAAATTGTTCTATTTTTGCATCGATGAGGACCTTTTTGTGACTTAAAGGACATAAAGTGCTTTTAAGTAGGTTTTAAAAGCTAACCGACCTTTATGTACTTAACTCTGCCCTCATAACTTAAAAGGGTGAGTATATAAAGGGAGTTGGGAATTCATTGAAAGGTTATGTTATGTTTTGGATAATGAATCTAATATCATGTAAAGCGTCAAATAGAGCAAGGACGAAAACCCTTGTTTCTACTAGGGCATCCTCACCTAAGGGATTGTTTGGTTTTGCAAGTTGAGCTCTAATTTCAGGTCTTGAAGGCACCTAGGGTAGTGCCTAGGGCTTGTGGAGTGTGGAAGACAATTGTGAGGGTTTGAAACCCTCGAAGGGCAGCAACATATTGGCTGTAGCTGGGCGACCTAGTGAGGATGTTGGCGGCAGCACTTTGGAAGCATTTGGATGGTGTGGGAGGGCTTTTTCCTGCCCTAGAATATTCTCAGAATTTTATATGAATTTTCAGCCATTGGGTAAATTGGTTTTATGAAAGTTTTTGCAGGATTGAGGGCCATTTTTGACCTAAAACAATATTATAATAAAGCTTGGGCAATTCAGTTTGGAGTCTTGTGAGGAGGGTGTGTGGGCTATTTGATGCTCAAATAAATATTATGATTTTCATATTTATTTCCAGCCATTATGCAGTAATTTTGGGAATATTTTGGAAGCTCTTGAGCCTCCAATAATATTTGTAATTGTCCCTGCTGTAACCCTAAGGGCAGCACCCCTATTACGAATTGATTCTTGCAATTTGGAAAGTCTTCATAGGTCTAATCAAAGATATACAACTTGCTGGTGTTTTACATTAATTTTCAGCTAATTGTTGGATAGATAAAAGAGGATTTTGAATAGTTTTCTTTGGTATATCAGATCTGTATTTGTGTGTGGATTTAATGGAGAAAATACTATTTGTTCCCTAAATAGTATTCCTATGATGACACATTTGATGGGTAGGGTTTGAGTTACTTATTTCTAACTTGTTTAAAGTTTGTATCATTTTCGGTGTTTGGCTGCTAGGGTTTCAAGAAAAACCCCAATATTGTTGAATTGTCCCATTTGGGGACATTACACTACCTCTACTTTGTCAATTGCTTCATTCACAAGAAAGTAGACAACAATGTTTGTAAAGATGAAGAGATATCCTGATCACTAAACAAAACTTCATTTGTAATTGTATGATGGCCTTTTCAACCATAGTCAAAGAGTGGCATGTATATTGTTGTTTATATCTAAAATTACTCTACTATGTGTGTAGCACTCTCTCTGGAATATGAAGCCATCATTATCAAGAAAATATTTTCCTTTTATTTCACATTTTCATTCCATGATGAAATTGAAGTCCACTAAAAACTCGTGATCGACAAAGGGTAATAAATATATTTCTACACAAGCTTTAATGTGTAGTTTAAATGTGAGTAGTTCATCAAATCTAAATGAAAGCTTCCAACGCACAATCATCCATATTGCACAAATGAACTAACAAGAAAGATTCAATAAAATGTATATTTATTAAGAAAATGTGTCTAGTTGTCAATGATTAGAATTGTTTATCAGGGTGCGTTGAAAACAATTACCCTGTTGTAACAAAAGTATGATTAATTGGAACAACCTCCACCTCAAATGGGTATTCTCTCTCTAAGTATAATGCAATATCTTAGTTGGGGTGTAATGTTCAGTTATGCACCGCAGCCACACAGCTCAAACACTTCAAACTTACCGCAAGGACTTGGCACTCCACGCCCTTGTTTGAAAATCTATAAGGCTTGGCTGAGTTAACATTGGTTGTTTGATTATTAAAATAATTAAAAGAGCCTTTGGCTCTATTGACCACCTTAGGACAAGGGAAGATTGTTGTGGAAGCCACTTAGCATTGGAACCATGCCCAAACTGTGGTAAGGTAAAATGAACTCAGGGCAACTAGGGTTGTTTGGGGGGAAAGTGATTTTTTGTTTTCATTTGCAATGATGGTAGAAGGTGGCTGACAGTTTGGGGCGAAGCCCTGCAAAAAAGGAAAATGGAGATTGAGAAGGCATGTTGCATGAGGAATGAATGACTTAATTGCATGGCATTATGATGTTTTTAATTGAGGATTTGGACGTGGTCACTATTGGTGATTTTGCATCCATTTTGAGTTATTTTTTAGGAACTGATGTGAGGTTTTTTTCATGGAAATTTTTGTGGGTATGAAAACTCAAGTTTGAGCTAGCACTAGTTGTTCACCTATAACCATGAACTCCATTTTTAGAGCATGGAGATCTATAAAAGAAAAAAGATAGAATGGAGGATGGGGGTAGTTGTAAAAGAAAGGAGAAAGAGGTGGAAGACAACTGAGAAAGAATAAAGGAAAATGAGGATGAGGCAACCAACTAGAAGAGACTTCTTGTTCGTACATGGTTTTGACTCCTCATGCAGGCCATGTAAGTAATGATGATTTCTTCTCTCTTATTTCATGGCAAGAAAAATATTGGGAAAATGGTTGTGAATTTTTTCTAAGTTGTTATAGAAATGAAAAATGCTCGTGTAAGAGGCTGTAATGCTTGCATAAGTTGGACTGTAGGGTTTTGGATAACTGGTTTGTTTTGGGTTTTCTGTCGAATGCTTGAGTTAAGAGTTTCAAACCCTCTTACGAACTCCAACTGTATATATAGGTATATATGTGTGTTATATGAACTTTGTGATGAGTTTTTATACGTGTATATATGAAAGCCATGGAATAGGGTTTGGATAGAGTAGAGTGTTGGAACTCTTTCTTTATTTTGAAATCCATTTTTAATCCTATACATAGATGCATTTATGCATATACCTATAGGTATATTGATGAACCTTGATTAAGGTGTGATGAATATGGAATACAATTGTATTTGTTGTAGTGGATGATAGAGATTGTTAAGAGAAGTAGGAACTTTTGTTGAGTGTTTGTGACTTGAGCAAAACAAAAGCAAAGCGGTACTAGACTTGACTATGATATTGTTTTACTATTTGGTCATTTATCGAAGGTTGTTGTTCAAAACCTAATAAATTGGGTGTTTGTTGAGAACATTTTAATCCCGTGACTTGATTAAACTATCATTTGTTTTTAATCTGGTAATGTGAATATGTTGGATGATTACACTTTCGATCTGAGACTTATTGAGGCAGACAGAGTTTAATTATTGCTCCTTAATTGCTCTCTTCTTTTGATTTTCTTGATTTCTTGTTAAGAAAGCTGTTGTTTTTCTTACTTGAAATGTTGCATTGATGTTCTACAACTCTATTGGATGATTGAATGTGTTTGTTTGACTGAAGTTGTCATTATCATTCTTAAGTCTGATAATTTAGATGTGCGAGTTGCATTTGTTATTAGTCATTATTTGTAAGAAAGATGCGAGCTTCACCTCTTTGTATGAATTGTTTGTAATGTCCCTAAATAGGATGATTTTCTTAATTCTAGGAACTTATTGTAAACCCAAGCAAATCTAGAAATACTCACTGAAAACCAGCAAACCCTAGTGCTGATACAATCTGAAATATACCACTATCCAAAGCCCAAATCAAGTACAAACCCTAGGTGCCAAGATGCCAATGTTAAATGCTAACTTCCAGCCACTACTCAAATCAGATTTTTATGAGAGCTTACAACCACCTTTTTCATTGTCATAAGATGTCTCCAAACCCTTGCAAAATCCCTCCAAATATTAGAGAAAATTTAGAAGAAAATAACTAGCAATGTTCCACATCAAATTAGGGTATTTCATGACCAAACCTTAGCCAACTCAAATCGCCACACTTGGAATAATATTTCAGAATTTTATCAAGGGTCAAACTTGACCAAAACCTTGTATAGTATTCAAAAACAAAATAATAATAATTCAGAAATTATTATTATTATATGTACTAGGCATATTGGGCCTCAAAACCCTCACAATCTTCCCACAAAATCCAATGCCACACCTCAAAAAATATTGCAAATAAAATCGGAATGTTATAATGATCGAAAGGGTGACCAATTGACCTCCCAGAACACTCTTCGGGCAAGTATACTACTGTAGATGCCTTGAAAATAGCTCAAAAAATATTATTTCAAGTTCCAAAAAATAGCAGAAAATAAAACAATTTATTTGCCAAATAAACCAACCAAAACCCTGATTTTTTGCGAAGTATATTGTTGGAAAAATATAATAAAAATTATGAATTGTTGTGTGGCTGATCCACACCCTCATACAAGCTCACAATGACCCCCAAGTGGGTCGCCAACACCTAGAACCTGTTTGCTGCCCCTACAAACCTGCGCATGTAATGTCCCCAAAAGGGATGATTAGCTGAAAATTAGAAATATTTAGAAACTCTACTTCAAATTGAAATTTTTTTGATTTAATTGCAGCATACCCTAGCTACCAACAATCCCAAATATGCAAAGTAACCAAAAGAATTATCAAGTGCAACATACCTCTCAAGCAACTCATCACCATATGCAATCCACCATGAATGGTCCCCATCATATGCAAAGTATGTTTTATTCAAGGCTACCCCTTCACATGACTGCGATGTAAGTATGTGACCATGTAAACATCAAAGGAATGTTAAAAAAGAAGTAAGGTACACTGTTGTTTTATACTCACAAATTTTACCCACTTCTTGTGCAAACCGTGGTCTCCAAAGATGTCATTTTCCGAACTTAAGAACAGTTGGAAGTAAGCAATTAAATCAGTCATGTTGTTCTTACCAGGGGACTGTAGTAGAGGCAAAAATCTGATTTTTCTAATTGCACAAAATCAGAAAAACATAACAGTTGTAGATGTGCACAAAAATTAGTAATTCCTTCCCAATAAAGAGGCTGAAGTAGATGCCAAAACCCTGATTTTTCGGATTGCACAAAATCGGAAACAAAAGGAATAATATTTCTTCTTGTCATGAGTAAAAAAGTACCTCTAAAACCAATTTTTTTATGTATGTTCGGTGGCTGTAATGAATGACACAACTCAAAAAATTTAGAAACCAAGTTTTCAGACTTCTTTGTTGGCTGTAGTAGTGGCATAGAAATTGAGTTTTCTGATTGCACAAAATCAGAATTACACCAAGCAACATTTTCCTTTGGTGTAAGTGTCAGAATGCTTCCAAAATCAAATTACTTATGCATGATGGGTGGTTGTAATAGATTGCTCAACTTGGAATTTTCAAAATCAAAATTTTCATACCTTCCAACAACAATTTCAGGTCTCTTAGTTGGCTGCCATGTAGAAACAATGAGCCCTTTTTGGGGGGTCAATGGCCAAGATTGTTGTCAACAATTTTCTGAACTTTTCGAAAAGGAAAAAGAAAAAAATTTCTTCACCAATTTACCTTGCCAACTGCTGCTCATGATTTGATTCTTTGCCCAATCTATGATGGACCTTAAATCTTCTTCCATGTCTTCCATATCATCCCTTCCAATTGGTTGCCCATGTATGGCAGCCAACTTATTCCTTCCATTGTCCTTTGCAAGGGATCTCCAAAATAAACCTACACGTAAAACAAGCAAGTTAGGACAAACATTAGTGTTTAATAACACCCTTTTGATCCAACTATCAATCTCTAGGATCATAAGGTACATCCTTGTTGCCTTGGTCCTCCCTTGCAATTATTTCTTCCTTCAAAACCAAGAGGGATTTTCTTGTTGCTTCCGATATGAATGTAGCAACTTCCTCTTTCCTTTTTTCTTTCTCCTATGGTGGCTTGGAATTCATTTATGTATCTTTGAACCACCCTCTTCATGTTGAAGGGTGTGATGCTCACCTCCTTGAGACCCATGCATAACATATACACCAAAAATAATGAATGAGACAAACTGGAAATGCAAAAAACAGCCGTCAAATGATTATCAACAGCTCTTGCAATGACCCATGGGTCATAGCACTTGTCACCTCTTACTGTTCTTATGTCTAGCCAAGTTTTTCCCTTAGCACATCCACTTAAAACACCATAGACAAGGGTTGTAGGACTGTAACAACCCTCAATTGCTTGTCTTTTCCCTCCGAAAGACAATGCACACTTTGCATAACTTGAATCTTGTGATCCCACATAGCAAGCTTTTACCACACTATCATAAGACAATGCATTATTTCCGATGTAGTGCATCCTTTCACCTAAAAAATGAATTGTAATTATTGTAGTTGATTTACGAACAACAATACAAACCTCAAGCCTTTCCATTGGTTGGATACCCTCCTCTTGCATTTTTCTTCTACACACAATGATTATATGTAGCATATGAAATGTATCAAGCAAATGGTGATATTTACCAATTTTGTGATGTGTTTGCATGCTTTTTGGCATGCCCTTCACCTTGTCCTCACCCTTGGCATGATCCTCATATCCTCTAAAGTGATGTAGGAGCATAGTAGGAAGGTTGTGCACTAATGACTTGCCATAAAAATAATTAAATGGCTCACCTTTATATGTTGTTCCATAAATTATAGCAATCTGATAGTGATCATGAGCCCTTGTGGTGTGGACCTTGTTCACCAATTTCCCTTCATCAATGTGCAATATTGATTTCCCTTTATCTTTGGCATGATTATGTAGGTGTTTAAGGGACCCACCTTCCTCCTTAAAATTCCTTAGGTGTTGCCTAGCTTGGAAGGCTATCATCTTTGCTTGCTTTGCCCTCCTCATCCACTCATCACACCTTGCTTGTGCCCTTGACATAAGTACACAATTTACATTTCCTCAGTTTGGCATATTTTCCTTACTCATGACTTGTTTCTTATTACAAGTGGCTGCCCCACTTGATTCTTCTTCCATGGTATATGTAGAGCTTACTTCTCTTGATTCATCCACCTCCTTGCCTTCAACTTGTAGCTCTTTTGGTTGCTCCTCGAAATTTTGCAAATCCTCATCTTGCTGCCCCAAAAATTCAGATTTTTGAAGCTTATCATTCACTTGCAATTCACTCTTATCTTCTTCTAAGAGAGACCTTTGGGGTCTAGGATTTAACCCCATAGACTTCGCCACATCCTTGAGACTTAGTGTCTTTAGTTCCCTCTGATAATTCTCCATGGCTTGCAACAATTTATCAATGGCTTCATCCATTGTCCTCTTCTTCATCCCTACCTTTTGAATGGGATCTTTGTATTCCTCTTTTGGCAAAAACCTCGGTTGCCAACCCATCGAAGTCACTCACACCCCACAGTTGGCCAAGAAATTGGTTTTAATACCACTGTAATGTCCCTAAATAGGACGATTTTCTTAATTCTAGAAACTTATTGTAAACCCAAGAAAATCTAGAAATACTCACTGAAAACCAAACCCTAGTGTTGATACAATCTAAAATATACCACTATCCAAAGCCCAAATCAAGTACAAACCCTGGACACCAAGATGCCAAGGTTAAATGCTAACTTCCAGCCACTATTCAAATCATTTTTTTATGAAAGCTTACAACCACCTTTTTGTTGTCATAAGATGCCTCCAAACCCTTGCAAAATCCCTCCAAAAATTAGAGAAAATTCAGAATAAAATAACTAGCAATGTTCCACATCAAATTAGGGTATTTCATGACCAAATCTTAGCCAACTCAAATTGCTACACTTAGAATAATATTTCAGAATTTTATTACCCTATCAAGGGTCAAGCATGACTAAAACCCTGTATAATATTCAGAAAAAAAAATAATAATTCAAAAATTATTATTATTTGTATCGAGCATATTGGGCCTCAAAACCCTTACAATCTTCCCACAAAATCCAATGCCACACCTCAAAAAATATTGCAAATAAAATCAAAATATTATTATAATAAAAAAGGTCACCAATTGACCTCCCGAAACACTCCTAGGACAAGTATATTGTTGTAGATGCCTTGAAAATAGTTCAAAAAATATTATTTCAGGTTCCAAAAAATAGTAGAAAATAATACAATTTATTTGCCAAATAAACTAAACAAAAACCTGGTTTTTTGCTAAATATATTGCTGAAAAAATATAATAAAAAATATGAATTGTTATGTCGCTGATGCACACCCTCATACAAGCTCACAATGACCCCCAAGTGGGTTGCCAACCCCTAGAATCTATTCGCTGCCCCTACAAACCTGCGCATGTAATGTCCCCAAAAGGGATGATTAGCTGAAAAGTGGAAATATTTAGAAACTCTACTTCAAATTGATTTTTTTTATTTAATTGCAGCAAACCCTAGCTACCAACAATCCCTCAAATATGCTTTAAAAATAGCTTTAAAATATGCCGAACCCCAATCAATTAGCAGCTGCTCAAAACATGCAAGTACAGCCCTTCAAATCAGATTTTTTTTTAAAAACCCTAGCCATCCTTGGCTGCAAAATTAATGTGAAAATTGTAGATGTTTTCTATGCCAAAAATCTTATCAAACCCTCAATAAATTTGCATAAAAATCACAAATTTAATAGGCAGAATTTATAACAAAAAACTGAAAGTACTTTGGAGCCACAAGCCCCTCCAAACAATTCGTCCAAGCTGAAAAATATATATAATAATTACTGAATATTTTTAGGGCAATATATCCTTTAAAATATATTGCAATACCTCACAAAATAAGTCGCCACACTACAAAAATATTGGAATAAAAATCAAAATATGTTTAGACCCAAAAATAGGTCTCAAAACCCTTTCAAAATGCTCAAACCAGCTCTCAAGTCAGATCGCCCTAGCTGGAAATGATCAATTCCATCACCTCAATCCACGCAACCCTCCAATGAGGGGTCTTCATCACTTGCAAAAAACTTGCAAGGTTCCAAACCCTAGTCACCCCACTTTCAATGCAATATTTTTTGTATTTTCTAAATAATTAGGTGCAAGTACAACCTCAAGGTGAAGATGCCCTAGTTAGGAAATGAGGGTTGGCATCCCTACTCCATTGCTTGAAGGTTTTCATCTTCAAAACAATGGCTCAAGCATTTCATGCTTAATGACCAAATTTGAATATCAATCATAACATGCCCTCTCCAAATGATTCTTCTTCAATTTTGTAGCCCTCCAAGTGTGGCGCCCAAAAAGAGAAAGGAAGGGTAATTTAAAATGTATTTAAAAGACCTTTCCTTATGATATTTTCTTAAAATCACTTAAGTCTTCATGACCTTTAAAGGTCCCCTCTTTAAGTGAAATAAGAAACATAAAGTATTTTTTAAAAAGGTACTTTTATAATTATCCAAATAAAACATTCAATACTCACTTCCCTTTATACTTGTCCTTTAACTCTTGGGAATAGTTTTAAGGCTAAGGGTCTTCCAAGATGTCCCTACCAAAAGAAGAACATGACAATCCTCCTTGTCCAAAATTGCTTGTCCTCAAGCAACAGAAATAGCCAAAGTGCTATCTCCACTGTGGGTCTTGTGCCAAACTCGAACCTAGGCCCTTCATAATGGAAAGACCCCTCTTGGTGATGCCTTCTATAGTTGTATATGTTCTCTTGTTGCTTAAGCAAGCTGAAAATGAAAGATCAACAACACCTCATGTTGTTACCTCTTACTTCTGAGTCCATGTGTTTAAAAAATGCCCATAAGATGCTGAAAGAAAAAAATTCTTCAGAGTTGGCATCACAAGGGTCACTGGAAAATGGTATTCCAGCTAGGTAGTCTTCAAGTGTTAGAGCCTTGATCGCCCTTATGTCCATACCTGCACATGAAGCAAACATATTAGTCAAACGAATCATTTTCCCCTTTTCTTTTGTGTTTTTGACCATGATTTGCTTAGGGAGTATGGCTGCAAATACCTCAATGTTATGAATAATGCAGCCCCTAACAACCTTCTTATCCCTCCATCCAATGATTTTTTAATTTACTACCTCGCTGCCCCAAGTGTATCCCACTTTATGCAACTCATAATAGTTGCATATGCTCTTGATTTTATCCTCCAAATTCCTCCAATTAAATCTCCAAAGGGCTGGAAACTCATGTGTGGAAATGTTAATTCCACCCTTGACCCATAAATTCATTTGTATCCTTGTTTTGGAGTGAACCAACTCCTTTGTCAACCATTTATTTTGTTTTTCCATAACCCTGCAATTCATTATTGAAGTTAAACCATCCATCACCAAAGTGTTGTCCAACAACTCCTTAGTGTCTTGGAGTGAAGCAATAATTGGAACCTTGCCCTCAAAAGAAAACTTACTGTTGTCAACCTGCAGCTGCACCCTAAATCGAAGACGTGCATGAAATGGCCAATCCTCTATCCGGTTGAAACAATGGGATCTTCTCACAAGGGTGGGTGCCTCACTGGTGAGAAGAACCTCCACAGAAGGTTGGTTCCTGTAAGATGTATTAATGAGGATCTCTACTCTGCGTTGCGGACTACCATGAAAAAGGGAGAAGGAAACTTGAAAGGGAAAAAAAACTTGGAAGGGAAATCCTACCTAATAACGGTGATACACCAAAACGTTGATCCACTCTACTTGGAACCCTGAACACTGAATCAAACAAGGGAAAAGGAAGTCCTTTGATTTTAATTGATCACTATGCATCAATATTTCATGAGAAGGTTCAATCCAATTGACCAAAAACATGAGGGAAAACGATGGAGAGAGGTCTGATACAAGACACTTTGCAGCCACCTAACATCCACTTACAGCTTCAGCAAAAGACATAAAGAACACTTAACATGACCTGCATAATACGATAAGCTAGCAACTAGGTATGAATCAGAATTTGGGACGGGAGAGAAATCTACCACATATGCAAATTGTTGAATGAATATACACTATGCCAGCACTTGAAATCTGAAAGTACAATCCTTCTATTGATTGAAGAGGTTACACAACTCACCAATGGCAAAGTCTGGTCTTGCCAAGAGAGGGATGAAAAAATCTAACGCTGAAAAGCCATTAATATACAGAATTACAAAAATCAAAAGATTGGCATTGAAAAATAGAAGAGGAAGATCAACTTAGATTAACTCAAGATTGACTTTGACTTTCAATAAAATATGTTTTCCCTTTTGTTTTTGCATGAAGCTCCTTGGCGCTAGAGGAAGTAGACTTGTCTTTGCATGAAGCTCCTTGGCGTTAGAGGAAGTGGATGATTGGATTTATTGAAACGCCCACCTCTTTTTGCATGGAAATCCACGCCAATGTCAATTTTAGAACTCTGACTTGATCCGTTGGAAGCCGAGTTGGAACGTTTGAAACGCTGAGTTGAACGAAGAGATAATTCTCCTTTGCATGGAAAAATCCTAGTAGATGTGGCGTTTAACAATTAGTCAATTCTAAATTTAGAACAGTCAACTTGACGTCCGAATTTGGAACTCTGGTTGAACTGTTGGAACATTACAAGCTTGAGACGGACGAAAGTGCTTGCATGGAAAACTATCTTGCTGAGTGAGAGATAAATTCAGGTTGAATTTATTTCCTGGCTATCTATTTTCTGTTTCTGTTTCTGTGCATGTGTTGCTCTTGGGTTTATTCTCGCAGACTTGTCTTTCTTCATGCAATTGTATCGGCGTATGCCTTCTCACTTTCCCACGGGCTTTTGTGTCTCCGAAGCTTTTCCTTATGGACCCTTCTTCTGAAAACTATTTGAAGTGCCTGTGTCTTTCCAATTCCCCTTTTCAGATTTTTTGCGAAGGTCCATTCCATTCGATTTCTTTCGGACTTTATGAAACTGTCTTCTCAGATTTGTTCCTTCCAAGCCCTTCAGACTTTCCCCTTGGTCTATTCCCTTCAGATATTTCCTTGGTCTTGGATTTTTCTTCGGATCTTTTGTTAGTCCACTTTCCCATGGACAATTTGTCCTTCTCTACCTTCGGACTTCGCTCTTCGGACAAAAAGTCCGAGACTTTATCCTTCCTGGGCCTTTCTTTTCCTTCAACTTTATTGTTTTCCCCTTGGTTTTATCTTCCTTTGATTTTCTCAAACTTTTTCCCGTGGGCTTTGTGTCCTTTGAATTTATGCAGACTTTTTCCTTGCCAATTTTTCCGCGGCTTAACCCTTTGAATTTCTGCGGACTTTGTGTTTGCCAACTTTTCCGCATTAATCCTTTGGCCAAAAAGTCCAAAGGAATTCCTTCTGAGTTTTTCCCGAAGGATATCCTTCCTTTGTTTCTCTTTTGCCTTCGGATTTTTTTTCCACGGGTTTTTCTTTGTCCTGAATTTCTTCGGACTTTTTATCTGAAGGAATTCCTTCGGATAAAAAGTCCGAAGGAATTAGTCTTTTGGCTTTGTCTTACCACCTGCAGAATGACCTTCAGAAAAATTGCAAAGGTCTTGCCACCAACCAAGTGCCCTCCGCAAGGGCTTCTGTCCTTCCTTTGTGGCTTTTCGGAAAAATTGTAGGGCACCTGAACTTTTTGTAGGGCACCCGGGTTTTTTGTAGATGTCCTTATTCCTTCGGACTTTATGTTTTCCTGCGGACTTTTGTTTTTTCTCGGATTTTCCGGCTACGGGTTCTTTGTTCACAAATTCTCCGAAGTATTCCTTCGGACTTTTGTCCGAAGGATATCTTCCTTTCTTTGAATTTCTCTTTTGCCTTTGGCGACTTCTTACCTTGCCCTTTTGATTTTCTGGCTCCTCCTTGGTCTTTATTCTTGGCTAATGCCTTCTCACTTTCCCACGGACTTATTGCAAAGCTCATTCCTTCAGATTTCCTGCAAAGAACTTTTTCTGAAGGATAACATACCCTTCGGATTTCTTTAGTGTCCCTTCAAAATTTTGCAATGGTCCTTTGAACTTTTCCAAAGCTATGTAAAATCAAGCCTTCTTTGTCCGAAGGAAATCCTGTGGAAGAATTGTCAACACTTACATTTCCTTGCAAAATCAGACTTTGTAGAGGTTTGTTCATTGCCCCTTTTTACCTTGTTCCAAGTGCACATATTCAGCTGAAGTGGCCCATTTATTCCCTCATTATTATCATCACCAAGTGTCCTCTTGGTTTCAAACCTTGGGGTGTTTTTAACCAGTTGAATTGAAACCTTATTTGGCATGTTTCCAAACTGTATGCTAGGCTGGAATGACATACAAGACTCTGAAATTTTTGAGTGTATTTACAAATTTCTTCCCATGCCATTTTCAGATTTCTTAATTCTCGTCAAATATGGAACTTTACTTCCCCACAATACCAATTTTAAGCACAAATTTTCAAAATTGGTAAGAAAAAGAGGAATTAAGTAATTCTTTCCATACCTTGGAAACCAACTAGCATTAACTCCTCTCAATAAAACCTTTCACTTTAGCATGCCTTAGAACCCATATTTTAGCATACTTTAGAAACCAACTTATGCAAAAAAGAATTTGAAAGTCTTTTTCATGCCTTAGAGGCTGCCCTATGCCCCCAATATTGAATTTTTTGTATGAGAAACCTTTTCCCACTTTTACTTCACCCCGTATGCCATGTATGAGAATCTTTTTCTTCATGAGAATTGACTATTCCAACTCATAAAAATTCACTTGCCTAGTTGCCCCTACATGAATTCCTTCATGTATCATGCTCTCCATTCTTTTGGACATTGCCCTATCATGTAAAACATGTAATATCACTTCCTTCCCATTGGCATCAACTTTGAGCTCGATTGTTTGGTAGTTTTGGGTGTACTCCCCAAGAGAGTGCAACCATTGTATACCAAGCACAAGATTAGTTTCCCCAATACCAACCACATAAAAATCATCTTCAATGAGGTGTGTTCCCATCATTATGCTTAGATTGGGAATTTTAGTGGTACAAGGGATGGTGAAGCCATCTACCATAGTTACATGAAAACCACTAAATTCAATACATTGTAATCCACATAAAGCCACTAAATTTTTGTCAATGAAATTATGAGTGGCTCCACTATCAATAAAAATAGTGACCTCCATACCTTTCAAACTACCCTTCACATGAAAGGGGTAGTACTTAGGGGTTCCTGATAGGGAAGCAAAAGTGCCCTCCAAGTCTTCTCCACCAAAAATTTCCAAATGTTCCTCATCATAGGTGGCTGCCCCTTCCTCTACATCCTCATCTTTTCCATCCGAATGCAGTTCAGTGTAGTGCACTTGACCTTTTCCACGGCAATGGTGACCCAATGACCAAGTGTATTTGCAATCAAAACACAACTTTTGTCTCAATTCATTTCTTGTCTCAAAACTCCATCTTGGCAGCTCTCTTTGCTGCCCCAAACCCTGTTGGTTTGGCCTTCTAAACTGCCCTATAACATGCCAATTGGGCTTATCCAATTGCCCCAAAGGAGTTAATCTAGGTGGCCCAAAAGTGTTGCCCTTTGGCTCCCCCATTTGTTGTCCTTCGGCTGTCCATAGAGCTTAAAAAAATTAGTTTTCTGAAAATTGAAGGGCAGAATATTACCTTGTGGCACTGAAAACTCAAGATCAAGAGCCTTCTGAATGGCTCCTTGGAGAGTGGAAGGATCAAAAGCCTTGACCAAACCTCTAATAGAATTAGTCAAACCTTCCATGAAAAGAATCACTAACCTTCTCTCCAAAACATCTATCACCATGATTGAAAGCCTCTGAAATTCAATCACATAACCTTCCATTGTGTCTTTTTGCTTTAGTTGTGCCAACTTTCTAAAATGAAATTCCGGATCAGCCCTATCAAATCGCTCAATAATTCTCTTATTGAATTCCTCATATGATGAAATGAGTTGGTGGCCTTGAGTAACCAAACCGTGATACCACCATTCATGAGCAGCACCTTCCAAGTGCAAGGTAGCAAATTGAATGGCCTCTTTCTCCAACATAGGCCTTAACGAAAAATATGTATCCACCTTTTGGATCCAAGCCCTAGCTGAATTTTGGGAGAACCGTCAAAATTTGAAAGTGAAAGCTTACTCAAAGCATGGTGGAGTCCTCATTGGCTGCCCTTGTGCTTTTGGCCAGCCCTATTGCCTCCCATTTGACCATGCTTCCAAGAAGTGAAAGCTAAAAAATCCATTTGTTCCCTAAAAGGGGCTGGATATGTCATGTATTCATCATAATCTTTCAACAAAGTGTCCCTCAATGAGAGTTGTGCTTCTTCCTTGGGAATGGCCGCCTCATCCTACAAGAAGGTAGGTTGGTTAGGCCTGCGTGAAGCTCCTCCAATACCCTTAGAACGTTGATCCATGATATTGTGACTTCCCAAAGCACTACCATCTCCATTGGATGGTTTGTCACCATCTTCTTCATAGTTCACACAAATTCTAACATCATGGTCGTCATTTATTATTGGGCTTGTGTGTACCTGTCAAGCCTTTGTTCTTTTTTATTTTTTACCTCTTCCCTTGATTGATCCAGGTGAGACATGTCTTCTACTTGCGGAATTTCCCCCACTTTCTTCTTGCTCCTCAAGTAATATCTTATCTCTCCTTCACCTTCTTGCATGTATTACTACAAAACCCACAGCTAGCCAAGATTTGGCTCTGATACCACTGTAATGTCCCTAAAAGGGATGATTAGTTGAAAATTAGAAATATTTAGAAACCCTACTTCGAATTGGAAAATATCTAATTTACTTGCAACAAACCCTATCTGCCAACAACCCCTCAAATATACTTTAAAAATAGCTTTAAAATATGTCGAACCCCAATCAATTAGCGGTTGTTTAAAGCATGAAAGTATAGCCCTTCAAATCAGATTTTATGATTCAAACCCTAGGCGTCCTTGGCTGAAAAATTAATATAAAAATTGTAGATGTTTCCTATGCCAAAAATCTTATCAAACCCTCAATAAATTTGAATTAAAATCACAGATTTAATAAGCAAAATTTTTGACGAAAATCTGAAAGTACTATGGAACCACAAGCCCCTCCAAACAATTAGTCCAAGCTGAAAAGTATATATAATAATTACTGAATATTTTTAGGGCAATATATCCTTCAAAATATACTGAAATACCTCACAAAATAAGTTGCCACACTGCAGAAATAATGGAATAAAAATTGGAATATGTTTAGACCCAAAAATAAGTCTCAAAACCCTCTCAAAATGCTCAAACCAGCTCTCAAGTCAAATCGCCCTAGCTGGAAATGATCAATTTCAGCACCTCAATCCACACAACCCTCCAATAAGGGGTCTTCGTCACTTGCAAACAGCGTCCAAGGTTCCAAACCCTAGTCGGCCCACTTCCAATACAATATTTTTGTATTTTTTTAATAATTAAGTGCAAGTACAACCTCAAGGTGAAGTTACCCTAGTTAGGAAATGAGGGTTGGTGTCCCCAATCCTTCCTTGCTTGAAGGTTTTCTTCTTCAAGGCAATGGCTCAGGCGTTTCATGCTTAATGACCAAATTTGAATATCAATCATAACATGCTCTCTCCAAATGATTTCTCTTCACTTTTGTAGCCCTCCAAGTGTGGCGCCCAAAAAGAGGAAGGGAGGGTAATTTAAAATGTATTTAAAAGACCTTTCCTTATGATCTTTTCTTAAAATCACTTAAGCCTTCATGACCCTTAAAGGTCCCCTTTTTAAGTGAAATAAGAATCATAAAATACTTTTCAAAAAGGTACTTTTACAATTATTCAAATAAAACATTCAATACTCACTTCCCTTTATTCTTGTCCCTTAGCCCCCGAGAATAGTTTTAAGGCTAAGGGTCTTCCAAGATGTCCCTGTCAAAAGGGGGACATGACAGCGCAACCCTCAAAAAATGTGTTTGTTGCCCTAGGGCAACCTCCCAATCCACTCGCCCAGCTCACTAGGTGGTTTGCTACCTGCTAAAATTTTTATTGGTGTTGAAAACACCTTAATTCTGTAATTGAAGCACTCAACAACCTCCTTATGAAGTTGTTCCCAACTGAAATCAAGGGTTTTCATCCTTGTTTTAGCTACCTTGAAGGGTTTTCATCCTGCAAGTACAAGTCAAGCTTTTTGTGCTTAGACTTCAAGAAAAGAAATTATCCAAATATGCATTACCTCAAATGAAATACAAATCCCTTTTATATATCCATATTTTAGTTATGAAAAGTTAGTGGATTATAAGGATAATTTGTTTTTAAAATCAATTAAAGGGTAAATAAGCCCATGACCCTCAAAAAGGTCCCAACTTAAGTGAAAAGCAAAATAGACTATTATTACTTTATTTTAAGTATTTAAAAATACTTTTTATTTAAGTAATAATATTATTTAATTTCAAAATGGAGACTTTACATTGTTCGTATGGTCAGACATTGGCGACGATTTGCAATGGACTCGCACTTGCGAAGTACCTCATGTATCTTCGTCAGTGATTGACAGTTACAAACAAATTGTGATAGGTATACAAGTACCTTGAGTCATTCCTTCCAAGGACTCGTAAGCTTGTGTGCTTGTGACAAGACGAAGCTTTGTGAATGAGCTCTATCATTATGCGGTCAGGTCGCTTGATTGTTTGTGACACTATGTTATGTGTTTGACTTGTGTGATGCATGTTTGTAAACTTTGTTACTTATTTTGCAGTTGTGGACTTACATGGATGTAGTCCATTTATGTGATTAAACTTGACTACGAGAATACTCATACAATTATGAATTGATGGATGGGGTGGTGTAGGTCACCAATGGTTGGGTTCATTTTACCCATTTCGTACCATGATTGCAACAACTCTTGGCTTCATTGGTTCAAATGAATTTTATCGGATATATTAAACTTATTAATTGATCAATGAATGTTGGAAATGTTTACAAATGTATTGTTGTAATTAAAGGAACCTTGGGCTCCTATATTTGTTTTTGTCCTCTATAAGGACTGCTGTAATTTTGTTGTACAGTGGATTTACATTTGACACAATTGTTTTCTAAATGGAAGAACGGTTGTGTTATTGAGCACGTCAATAAAAAAACATGAAAGTTGAATTCAATTCTTGTTATTAATTGGTTTCCGATGGATATTTCTTGGTAAATGTTAATTTTTCTTGGCGTATTATTAAAATTATAAATGTAAGATGTTGTCAATGCGAATGTTGAACTTACAATTTGAAAATATATGTTGTCATTCTAAAGTTTGAATTGATAATGAAAGGGATAGTTTCCTATCGTGAAAATTTGATACTCAATCTTCAATGATTAATTAGAATATGAAGAGGGAATTATGTTGCAATGTCAATTTGGATTAAGGAAAATGATTGAGT
This sequence comes from Torreya grandis, assembly GCA_037957365.1. Taxonomy (NCBI): domain Eukaryota; kingdom Viridiplantae; phylum Streptophyta; class Pinopsida; order Cupressales; family Taxaceae; genus Torreya; species Torreya grandis. Next base: position 994,096 of record JARHVA010004251.1, read on the forward strand.
ATAACTCTTAAGGACTTGTCTATTGAACTCCATTATGAATTATCCTTTGATTTGAATTCCTTAAACAGTTTGGCTTTTGTTATTTCATTGCTGATTTCCTGAAAGGAAATGCTTGTAAAAGTAAAGGAAATTGAATGAGCCCAGGGACTTAGTTAATAAGTCTATAAACTACGAATGTATATGGGCCTCACTACGAATGTATATGGGCCTCCTCAAACAATTGATTGTAAAGATATTACTTAAAGCAATTGATTGTGATGACATTATTAGACAATTACTAAGAGGCACTTACAAACATGAACATTCTGATTCTAAGATGCAAACTAAAAATTGGATGAATGTCTAAACCATAAATTCAATATGCATAAGTATGGTCTTAGGCTTAGGCCTAAAGACCATTAGTCATAAAGTTAAGCAACCTTTGGGCTTACTTGTAAAGCTGAAATAAATTGAACTATATCCCGACCTAGAACAAGTCATTCTCATATTAAGAGTCTTAATGAGACTTTCACGTGCTAGATAATTGTACCTGATGATCTAAAACAAGAGACGTGTGGTATCGTAATTTTACAATCCTAAAGAGGTTGAACACAACATGCTTAGCCAAGTCTAGGAGCCATTAGTGGTATATACCAGTATTACATAGGGATGCGTCCCCTTGATCTTGGTGATGTCCGGACGTCTTGAACATTTCAAGGGCTTGGGACTTGGAGGGGACGTCCCCATTTTTTTTTAAATATATATATATATATATATATATTATGCTTTTACTTTAAAACAGAACCCCCCACCCCAAAAAAAGTTGTTATTTTCACAAAAACATTGAAACCTAATCTTGAAACTACCTTAAAAAACATTAAAAAAAAGTTTAAACCCCTATATTTCATTGAATAAAGTTAAAATATTTAAATATTAATTTTTATATATTATTTTAATAGCCATCCCCAAAATTTGGCAAATTTTTTGTTTTCCTGAAAACCATCCCTATGTCCCCCCATCCCTAAGACTTAGGTAACTACGGTATATACCTTAAACAATATGAGTCAAGTTTGACTCAAGATTAGACACATTGCTAACTTTATTGTGCAGCAATAAATAATAGTGCAAACAAATTATGTCAAAAGCATGTTTACCTTAGCAAGCATAGTATTTTGCTTGTAGACATTTTGATGTGATGAGTTTTTAAGGGGAGTGCACAAAAAAAATTAGGTTAGTTTTTGGTGAATGCTACATATTGTATGATGATGATCCGTGCACAACTCTTGCGCAATAGAATACGCCTCTCGCTTGTTTTCCTATACACTGCTCGCACCTCCTGTGTAATCCTCTGCACAAAGCTTGCTCACACTCATGTGCATAAGTCTCGTGCTTGCTCACAAACTTCTACACCCATATAGCCCCCAATCGCAATGTGTGCACTCCACTGCGTACTCCTTAACTCGCAGTCCTGCACATCTCATTGGCACCATCTTGCAGACTCGCGTGGCTTCACTTGTCTTCCCTCCAGCACATCCACATGTTAGCCTACTCTGACCGCGTGGCTTGTCATGTGGCACTTTCCAGTCGGGAATTTGTCAGTTCGACCGTTAGTCACCACCAACTTGGAAGATCAACCGTTGCCCAGCGAAGATGAAATGACTTGTAACTGTATTCCTTATAACCGACAACTGTTGTAACTTCTCATGTATTCTTCTTGTATAAAGATGTAACATATGCATCTGGCCTAAGGTCAATGCCATATACAGTCATAACACGGATAGCATGCTCTACATATCTACTCTGTAACACACGCATTGTAGCACATTGTACTAGTCTCCCTATTCTTTCCTATTGAATAGAAGTTGCATTCCCTGCAAGCATAAGACTTCCGCTCCATTGAATGTTTGTGATTATTCTTTCTAAATACTTTGCATGCATTCACTCTCACAACTGTGCATTATCTCTAACTTGTAGTTCTCTCCCATGTGCCTAGTCCTATGCCCTTGTAGCATGGATCATTGGTATCAGGGATTTTAGCTCTACCCTTCTATGCCTTTAAACACATGAGCACAATGAGAGAAAGAAGGTATCTCAGTCGGTTCTATTTTGGAATACCGAGAGGAACACCGTAGTAAGTGTAAGATGGTTGATGCCTAGAAGCAACCTAAGGCAACCTTAGGTGTTCAAAGGCTCTTCTCCAACACACTAGAAGCATAGCGCACCAAACTCTTTGGTCAATTCTATGAGTTAATGATGCAGCTCAACCCGACACCTTCTAAGCCTCCACAACAGTTCCCTCAACAACGGTTTCAGCAACAAACCCCTTTCAAAGTGCAAGTCAATCTCGACATCCTTTGTTCGAAGGCAAAATCAACACCAAAGCATTGGATGCCTGGGTTTGACAGCTAGAGGCGTACTTATCAATCAATCACTTCATTGATGCTGAGAAGATCACCTTTGTAGTGTTGAAGATGCCCATTTCGGCTGTTCACTAGTGGGAGGCATTCAGTACGCAGCGTGCACAAGAGTGCGTTCCAATCTAATCTTGGAAGACTTGTCGACACGCTAAAGGAAGAATACTACCCTCTTTGTCACTTTGAGGATGAATCCATCAAGTGTTAACAATTGCACCAACGCAAGCATTAGTCAATGGAAGACTACACCAATACATTCCATGACTACTCTACACACCTGCGAGAGAACTTGAGCGAACAACATAAGGCGCTAAAGTACATCAACAAACTCTCACCTTATATTCGTGCGAAGATGGAATTCTTGAATTTTGACACTCTCGGGCAAACCTATCGCAACGCCGCCAAGATCGAAGCAAAGGCAAAGATGAATCAACATCTCACCTCTTCATTCAACATCGCATGCAAGGGCTAGCCCTACCAGAATTCCTCATCACAGCCATTTGCACAGAAGTAAAGCACTTCTCACAAAGGAGAGAACCAAAGAAGATTGCATAGAACTCGAAGGCTCCTACGCCTTCTACCTCAGACAAAGGCAAGAAGTCCAGTGATAAGTGGTGTCATAACCATCGCCCATCCACCCACGACAACTTTGAATGTCATGCACAACAATCCTTGCTCGCACAGTCTACATCAAGACCCTCACCAACGGACAACACTGATCTAGGCGCCTCTTGTCTAAGCCCCAACACCACTGGGATTGACATCTCTGAGGAGCGCGAGCATTTATTCCACACCAAGTTTTGGGTGAAGGGTCAACCTCTTCATGTCATCATTGACAGTGGCAATTAGAAGAACATCATTGTGCAATCCATAACACAACGCCTTGGCCTTATCGCTATTGCGCATCCCAAGCCATATTCATTGGGGTGGCTTCAACAAGGGAAGGATAAACAGGGCCAATGACAATGCACCTTCCAGTATAAAGTTAAGCCTATGGAGGACAATGTCACTTGTGACATTGCACCTTTGGAGGTCTGCGACATCTTGCTGCAAACATCATATTTGTATGATCGTGAAGCTACATATCAAGCCAAGCCACATCGTTGGACTATTCATGCACAAGATTGCTTCTACAACCTTTTTGAGTCAGTGCCCTTGACCAAAGTCACCTCTGCCATGCAATGCCGCAAACTTGTTTCGCACGCATAGAAGTTCGTGTTGCTCATGGTCCGTCCTGACACACCTACACAAAAGACAAAGCAAGCTCTGGTGCACGATCAATATCACAGCAACAGCAGCTCGACAAGTTATTGAAGCAACATGATTAAGTCTTTGCACACCCTGAAGGCCTTCCAACGCACTATGCAGTAAAGCACCGCATCAATTTGGTTCCTAGATCCCCTCTTCCAAACAACCCACTGTATCGCAGATTAGTTTGGGAGAAGATGAAGTCCAGTGTCAAATACAAGAGATCCTCAATTAAGGCAATATTAGACCTAGATCTTCTCCTTGCGGGAGTCCAATAGTCCTCGCACCCAAGAAGAATGGGCCCTAGTGTCTCTACATAGACTATTGCACAATTAACAAAATTACGGTGAAGAATCGGTATTCGCTGCCATGCATTGATGACCTCTTGGATCAGCTCCGAGGCACACAATACTTCGCCAAGATCGACTTAAAGTCAAGTTACCATCAGGTACCAGTCCATCTTGAAGGCATCTGGAAGACAGCCTTCAAGACACGGGAAGGATTGTACAAATGGTTGGTCATGCCTTTTGGCCTGACCAATGTGCTAGCCACATTCATGCACTTGATGGATGATCTACTCAAGCCCTTTCTCAACTCCTCCATCATTGTCTACTTGGATGGCATTCTTATCTTTAGCAAGACTTGGGAGGAGCACATGGAACATGTCGCACGTGTCTTAGACACCTTGCGTCAACACAAGTTGCAAGCCAACTTAGCAAACTGTACATTTGACGCTACGCAAATCTATTACCTGGGTTATGTCATTGACTGTGCAAAGATTCATGTAGACCCAGAGAAGATCAAAGTGATCCAGGATTGACCTAATCCATACAATCTCACTGAATTGAGGAGTTTACTTGGAATCACTAACTTCTACCGCAGGTTCGTCCTTGGTTTCTCGCACACCTCTTGGCCTCTCAGCCCGATAACACGTGCAAAAGCCAAGTTTGATTGGACTCATGCGTAGGAGCACGCTTTTGAGGTATTCAAGCAACACCTCTACACAATGCATGTTCTCATAATCCCTGACATTGCAAACTCCTTCAAGCTTCACACCGATGCATCTAACTGTGCACTCGATGCAGTACTCATGCAACATGGACATCTGATCGCCTATCATTTAGCAACATGGTGCAAAGGTACTCCACCTATGAGAAAGAATTGTAAGCTATTGTGCAAGCAATTAAGCAATGGCGATGCTACATCTTGGGGAAAGAGACAATTGTTCATTATGATCATAAGCCACTTTAGTTCCTACAGACTCAGAGCAAGTTGGAGAATGTGCTTCACATGCAATGGATGATTTACCTGTAGCAGTTTCATCTCGTGATCAATCACAAGAAAGGGAAGGACAACAAGGCAACTAATTGCCTCAATCGACTGCCAGTTCACATGCTCATCACAATGTTGGAACGCGCGACCACAACTTCACAGACTAGGTATCCCTCTACTCCGCTAATCAGAACTCACTTACACCAACCTTGCGCAAGGTAAACAAGTCCCAAAGTTCTACATGTCTGACTAGCTTCTCTACAAGATCGGGCATCTTTGTGCTCCTAGTGGCACACCTCGCAAACGAATCATTGGGAGGCATGCCTTGCCAAGACCTCGGGACACTTCGGAGTGACAAAGACTAGCCACATTGTAGTCACACTTCTACTGGTCGCACATGTGCATAAATGTGGATCACCACATCAAGTCTTGCATTCCTTGTTCCATCGCAAACCCACGAGCAAGAAGTTAGGACCATACACACCTCTACCGGTTCCATCCTGATCATGGGAATCTATCAACATGGATTTCATGACTAGGTTGCATGCGACTAAACACCATCACAATGTTGTGTTTGTCATAGTGGATAGGTTTTCAAAGATGGCTATCATCATCACTTGTAAGAAAGACTGATGCAGTTGGCACTACACAAGCCTTCTTCAACCATGTTTGGGTTCTCTTTGGACTCTCAACATCCATCTTTTCTGATCGAGATCCATGCTTTGTAAGTCACTTTTGGCAAGCACTATGGGACTTGATGGGAATGCAGTTGGACTAGTCGACAACTTTTCATCCAAAGATAGATGTACAAACTAAAGTTGTCAATCGCACACTTGTTCATCTTTTGTGAATGTACAATCATGCACATGTTTGCACTTGGGATGAAAATCTTTTGTACATTCGACATGCCTACAACAGAGCACTTCATAGCTCAACAGGGCATAGTCTATTCTAGACATGTCTTGGGTTCCAGCCTTCGACACCTCTAGATATCTCCTAACATGCACCAGCTGGCACTAAGTCTCGCACACAGGTACGGGAAATGAACAAAGTTGAGAATTTTATGTGCCACATCCAATCTGTTCATCAGTAGGTTCAACAGATTCTCTCTTGCACACAAGCAAATTACAAAGAGTGCCATGATGCACATCACACACCTCATGCATTCCAAGTTGGAGATCAAGTCTAGTTGCATTTTCGGAAGGAGCGCTTCAAAGGTCTACACCGGAAGATGAAGTTTTGTGCTATGGTCCTTACACCATTATGCATGCAGCTAGTGGGAACGCCTTCGTTCTTGATTTGCCTCCATACTTGGACATGCACCTAGTCTTCAACATGGAACTTCTCAAGCCTTACACTCCACCACTTCTTGAGCCAACAATGACACAACATCCTTTTGATTTGGATCCCGAACACTTCCATCCTGTAGAGGACCAGATTATCGAAGTGACAAACACACTCACCCACCATGGCAAACATCAACTTTTTCGAGTGGTCAAGGTTGGACAATACGTTGACCAAGCTAAGTGGTACAACTCTCAACATCTTCAAGTGCAATTCCCTCAGCTGCACACCGACGCAATGTAGAACATTGCTCTTCAAGAAAGGGCAAATGATCCATGCACAACTCCTATGCACATCGCTCGCACCTCCTATGTAATCATGTGCACTCCTCTACACAAATCTTGCTGACACTCCTATGCATAAGTCCCGCACTTGATCGCAAACTTCCGTGCCCATCACCCTCGATCGCAGCCTATGCACTCCACTGCATACTCCTCAACTCACAGTCTTATGTGCTTCATTGGCACCAGCTCAAAGACTCATGTGCCTACACTTGTCTTCGCTCCAGCACATCCACATGTCAACCTACTCTGACCGCATGGCTTCTTAGGTGGCACTTTCCAGCCAAGAATCTGTCAGTTAGACCCTTAGTCTCCACCACCCTCGAAGCTCAACTGTCGACCAACAAGGAAGATGAAATGACTTGTAACCGACAACAGTTGTAACTGCTCATGTATTCTTCTTGTATAAAGATGTAACATATGCATCTGGTCTAAGGTCGATGCCATATATAGTCATAACACAAATAGTATGATCCACATATCTAGTCTGTAACACACACAGTGTAGCACATTGTACTATTCTCCCTATTCTTTCCTATTGAATAGAAGTTGGATTTCCTACAAGCATAAGACTTCCCCTCCATTGAAAGTTTGTGATTACTCTTTCTAAATACTCTGTGTGCATTCACTCTCACAACTGTGTTATCTCTAACTTGCAATTGTCCCCCGTGCCTCTGGTCCTAGGCCCCCATAACACGGTTCAGATGTCCCGATCAATCCATAAACCATCCATGCAAATCCTACAACCATTCTTGTGAGTTCATTTTTTAAGGTTTACATGGACCAATCCATTAGACAACTACCTCTAAAATAGCCCACCTAACCTATCACAATTAAGTAAAGTAATAATATGAAATTTTTAGTTAGCCACAAGGGTTAAACCATGGATTATTGTATGATATGTCCCCATCAATCCATAGCCATTCATAATCTAACCTAGAACATCTTTTCATAACAATCAATTAGCTTCGAAGATATAATTTGATCACTACTGATGAGTCAACCAAGACAACTTGCTCGATACAAATTGTAAGTTAATGACTTACATAAATCACAATGCAAGCCAAATGTAGTTTGGTTTCTCCACCATCAAAGACCTTGACCTTTCACGGATAGAGGCAAGCACACATTGCAACATAATACAACTTTTGCATGCCATATAGGCAAATTTTACTTAATGTAACCTAGAACATCTTTTCATAAGAATGAATTAGCTTAAAAGATATAATCTAACCACTGCTGAAAAGTCAACCAAGCTAACTTGTTGGATAGGAATTGCAAGCCAATGACTTATATAAATCACACTACAAGAAAAATGCAATTTGGTTTCTCCATGACAGAAAGGCAAATTGTGTTGTGTCATAAATATAACTTTTGCATGTCGTATAAACAACCTTTGTTTAATGTAACCTAAAACATCTTTTCATAACAATTAATTAACTTAAGAGAAATAATTTGATCACTACTGAAAATTCAACCAAGCTAACTTGCTGGATACGAATTGCATGTCAATGAATTACATAAATCACATTGCAAACAAAATACAATTTGGCTTCTCCATGAATAGAAAGGAAAACACACATTGCAACATAAATACAAATTTTGCATGTCATATAAACAACCTTTGCTTAAACTTTGTTCAGGATTACTATAGCATCAAGACACCATGGAAGTTGCAATGCATAATAATTAAGTTATTGGTTCATGTTCGGTTCAGGTTTGGGTTCAAAAAACCAGGGTCGCCAGTACAAAGATTTTTATTTTTTGCCTTGGGTGCGACCATACAAAAAATATATTAAAAATAAAAATATATAGAAATTTTAGCCTAATAAATAGGAATCAAATGACATTAACCACATAATATGAATATAAAAACCCAAATAACCAAAAAATACTAACCGCATGTCAATATGTATTAATCATAAATATCAATTATAATTTATTACATCAAAATTAATATACAAAAAAGACTATGATGTTGTTTGATGAAGCTTCAACCCTAGATAAGCAATGGGAGGTGAGTATAAAATGAGATAATGTGAGGTAAGTGCTTTTGCTTTTATGTTTTGTGTTCTTTTATCTTATGTTTTTGTGTTTTACTTAAATTTTAGGGTTTGCAATGTATTTTTTATCATTATTTTGTCTAATTTTAAAAAAAAATAAAAAAATGTGTTTTAGATTCTGGGGTCTTCGCAGATTCTGCCTAGATTGTCTTGGGTAACCCGAGTTCCCCCGAGTTCTTTCTACAACATAACCCAAATGAACCTCAATCGTCTAGGACAAACCCAGGCCAAATTTGTAGTAGATACAAAGTAGGATTCTAAAGGGGGGATGAATTGGATACTTGGAGTGATAACTAACTTTCCATGAATAATGAGTTGGGCTAGCAGCCTCTGTTTTAATTAAAGCTTTTTTGTTGGTGGCAATAAATATCGGACCTTGAAATTTGTATCTCAAAAATGTAATTGTCAAAAAAATCATATCTTGTAGTCAATATCTGAAATTTGTACTTCAATAAGGTAATTTGTACTCCATGTTTAAGTGGAATAGCAAGGTTTGGTTTACTCTCAAATTGGTTACACAGTTAAAACTCTGAGGTACACAATTTGAACAATATATGAAGAGAAATACCTTTGTGGGCTCTACAAGGGGGGTCCCATAAGCCAAATTGACGTATGACTTAGGTGCATAATGGAATGAAGGGGCCAAATGAATGGCAGCCTTACTCCCTATTGGTGTTCCACTACTCTCACTCTCTCAAGGACACAAGACTCAGAATGGAAACAAATACTCTTTATTAACTGTGTTACAGATATTATACACACACCTCACACTCCCCTTTCCCCTAGACTATGAAGAAGACTTCCTCAATTCAATGATTGGGTTATAATTAACACATCTCACTCAACAGGCTCATAGCTCTGCTTTCACACTCTTTGAGCTTCTCTAAGAGCTCTCTTAGCTCTGCTCTACTCTGGAGCTAGACTCTTCTCTCCCAACTTACCTTGGGTGATTAAGATGACTCTCCCATGCTCTTCCAAAATTGAATTTGAATCTTGGTGCCCTGACACTGACATTCTACCACATAGTTTGAGCTCCCTTTGTCTTGAAAAACAGTCCACATATTATGTTTGCTAGATCTAGGTAATTACTTTGTGTATCTTTCAAACACAATGAAACTGCCAGTTTCTACAAACTGACAGTTACGCAACCAATGCCTACACAAAGCGACAGTTTTGAAACCCCCATAAATCGATGGTTTTGTCATGCTCCAAGAAAAGGTCCTTCTGACCAACAGAACATGACACAAACCATCCTTCCTGCCTTTCCTTTCCCTATGGGACTCTTGATGATGTTCTTCAACTTGACAGTGATCTTCCTCCACATGCACAACGTTGTCACAAGAGGTGACATGTTGCAAGAGATGACAAGTCGCACAACACAAAACAAATGTGCACAAGAACCCAAACCTATGTTTTTTGATGATGCAAGATAGCTTATGAACCCAGATGCTTCTACATTAGACACCTAGGGTAAAAGAAATTGTCCGTATCTCCTACTCATGAACCCTCCACGAACTCCTCAATGATTGTTCCATGTTTGGCAACTTTGAATGTATTCATCCAAGTTGCGTCTTCAACTGCTTTGTTTTTCCACTTTACTAAGTACTCGAAGTCCTCATTGCCTCTCATTTTGTGCAGATCTGTCTATCCAATATGGCTTCAATCTCCTCTTTGTCTTCTCCGAAAACAGTTGCTACCAATCTCTATTTGAAGAATCTGAACTTGATCCTTCTCCACTGCCTTGTCCCTCAAAGTAAGGGTTCAAATATGCTATGTTGATAATAGGTGAAACAACCACTCCATCTAGTAGCTCAATCTCATAAGCATTCGCTAAGAACCTTCTCAAAATTCTACAAGGTCCAATTTTCTTCCACTTCAACTTGTTATATTCTCCTTTGGGATACCTCTCCTTATGCAAATGCGCCAATGCTAAGTCCAAAACTTCAAAAAAAAAATCTCCTCTATAATCAGCGTGCTCTTTATATTTCATACTATTCTCCTCTAATCTTCTCTTCACTTCCATATGCACATCATGCATAGTTGTTGCATACTCTTCTGCTTTAGCACTCCTCATACCAGTTGTGCTTGTCAATTCACACACTCCTCTAGGACTACAGCCACAAACAATCTAGAACGGATTCATAGTTGTACTTCTATTCACTGGATTATTGTATACAAATTCAACTTGTGCCAATGCCAAATCCCACTATTTGTGCATCCCCAACCAAACATCTTAGCAAATTACCAAGGATTCATTATCTCTATTTTCCCATCTGTTTGAAAATGAAAGGTTGAACTGAAATCCAATCTCATGCCTAGTTTCCTATAGAGCATCCTCCAAAAATGTCCAACAAATCTAGTATCCCTATCTAATACAACGCTTCTTGGAAACCCAAGCAATCTCACTTCTTTGGAAAAAAAATTGCAATATTTGTGGCGTCACTAGTATTTTTGCATGCTATAAAGTGTGCCATTTTGAAAAATCTATCCGCTACAACAAAAATAGAGTCCTTACCTTTATGGATTCTTGGTAGCCCAAGAATGAAATCCATGCTCAACTCTTCCTGTGGTCTCTCTGGAATTAGTAATGGTTGATACAACTAAGAATTCTAACATTTTCCTTTTGCATGTTGACAAATTCTATATCTTTGCACATTTTTTTTGGCATCCATGCTCATCCTTGGCCAATAGTAACACTCACTCAGCTACGCCAACGTTTTATCCATACCAAAGTGACCAGCTAGGCCTCCACCATGCTTTTCCTTCAATACGTTCTCCCTCATAGAACCTCGAGGTATGCATCACCTCTTTCCCTTGAATGACAATCCATGTTGTATCATATACTCCACCCATGGTGTTTTATCCATGCTTGTTGGATTCATGCATGTTGCCCGCATCTCAGAAATCTAAATCCTCCTCATATAACTCTTTCATTGAATCAAACCCAATGACTTCCACTCTTAGCTCATTTACTACAAGAGCTCTTCCACTCAATGCATCCACAACCTTATTGGATTGCCCACTCCTATGTCTCAAAACAAAAGAATAACTTTGAATAAATTCAACCCATTTCATATTTTTTTGGTTTAACTTATCTTGGTTGTTTATAAAATGTAATGCTTGATGATCCGTGTACAAAATGAATCACTTTGGAAACATATACTGCCTCCACTTTTTTATAGCTTGAACCATTGCACAAAACTCTTGGTTATAGACCAAATACATCTTCCTAGCTTCATTCAACTTCTCACTAAAGTAAGCAATAGGCTTACCTTCTTAGCTCAACATTGCTCCTATTGTTGTTCCACTTGCTTCACAATTAACTTGAAACGCTTTAGTGAAATCGAGAATACTAACAACAGTTTTGTGTTACCTTCTTCAAAAATTGAAAGTTATCCTTTGTTGCAAAAGTCCATTTGAACTTCTTTTTATTACCCTTCATTGATTCCGCAATGGATGCACATATACCACTAAGTTTTTAATAGATTTTTGATATTACCTTACCAACCCATAAAAACTTATAGCTTCAAACATGTTTTTCCGTGATGGCCACTCAAATATTGCTCCTACCTTCTCAAGGTCCATTCTCAACCCATATTTTGAGATTACAAACCCCAAATATACTAGGTCCTCTTGCATGAAGCTACACTTCTTTAAGTTGACCAACAACTCCTCTTTTTCAACTTTTTCAAAACTAACCACAAATGCATCAAATGTTCTTCCTTTGAATGATTGAAAATCAAAATGCTATCAATATAAACAATGACAAACATACTTGTGTATGGCTTCAACACTTCATTCATGAATCTCATGAATGTGCTTGGTACATTTGACAAACCAAATGGCATAACAAGCCACTCATACAACCCGTTATTCATTTTTAATGTGGTCTTCCACTCATCACCTTCTCTAATCCGAATTTGGTGATATCCACTTCTCAAATCTATATTTTTGAAGGGTTTGCTCCACTCAAACAATCCATAAAGTCATCCATTCTTGGTGAAGGAAATCTATACTTGATTGTTATCTTGTTGATTGCTCCTGAATCGGTACATATTCTCCAATCTCCACCTTTCTTAGGTGTGAATACTGCTAAAACTACACATGGGCGTAAACTTTCTCGAATTAAACCCTTCTCCAAAAACTCATTCACTTGCCTCTTCACTTCTACATTTTCCATACAAGTTAATCTATAAGCTGTCTTGTTTGGCAAATTCGCTCCTGGCACTAGATCCATGTGATGACTAATGTTTCTCGTGGGCAGTAGTCCATCTAGAAAATCCTTAGAATATCAGCAAACTCTTCCAACAAATTATGAACTTCAAAAAGGAAGATCACTCACCTTGTTCGCAATCACAACTTGCATAGGATTTGGGATAAAAGAAAAACATGCCTTCTCCTTCCTTGCCTCCTCCAAGGAAAAATTTACTAGAAACTAACAACACTTTAAGACTGTTGTCCACCTCTTCCCCTCTTTCTTTCAATGGGCTATAAGTGTTCTTCTTACCATCCTTCACAAGAGTGTAGGTGTTTGCTCTACCATCATGCACAACTTTTCTGTCAAACTGTCATGATCTTCCCAACAACACATGGCATACATCCATGAGCATAATATCACACAACACATATCCATATATAAAGCAATCTGAAAACTAATCATACATTGTTCATTCACCAACACTTGATGACCTTTAAGTAACCAAGAAACTTTGTATGAGTTTGGATGTGCTAATCTTTTCAGCCCAAGTTTTGCTACCATTTTATTTGAAACCAAATTATTTGTGCTACTACTCTCAATAATAAATTTGCAACACTTACCTCCCACTTTGCAAACAGTCTGAAATAAGTTCTTTCTTGGCACTAATTCATCTTCTTCCTTGGTTGGTTTCAACAACACTCTCTTCATCATAAGAGCTTCACTACGTTCCCGTTCTTCCATATGTTTTGGAGATCCAACACTCTCTTCATCTATATGAGAAATATGATTTCTTGCTTCATTCCTCTTGTTGTTGGGGTCTAAAATGCTTTGGGGCATTCAAATGCCTTATGCCCAACCTTTCCACATTCGAAGCACTTACCCATGAATCCTCTACCTCTTCCTCTTCTTATGTATCCTCTTCCTCTAGGAGAATAGCCTATTCCTCTTTTGGATTGATTCTTATTTTATAAAGTACTTGTTTCAACTTCATGAGTACGTTGTCCTCTTCCTCTTGAGAACCTTCCTCTACCTCTAGAGTTCATTTTCTATCTTTTAAACAACTTTTCCTCCGCCTTCAATGCACATTGATAGGCTTCCTCAACCAACTTCAACTTAATCATTCCAATCTCATCTTGAATGTAAATACGAAGCTAGACACTTTTTCTTGATCGTCTTCCATATGATCAGCTCTAATGGAAAATTTATAAAATTCTTCCATGAAATCTTTGACACACAACTCCTTTTGCCATAAATTCTGCAACTTCTTGAATAAACTAAGCTGATAATCTGAAAGTAAGAGCTTACCTTTCAGCATTGTCACCATCCTCTCCCAAGTTTTGATTTTATCTTTCCCTCTTCTCTTTCTTTCTAGCTGCAAATGATCCCACCATAAGGATGCATGACTTTTCATCTTGATACATGCAAACTTGACCTTCTTGGGATCCTCCACTGATTGGTAGTCAAAGTATTTATCTATCTCTACGATCGAATCTATGAGTTCCTTAGGGTTTTAGCTTCCACCATAGCAAGGCATATCCAACTTTGGCTTACTACCCATCTTTACAATAGCTCTAAGATATATAATCTCAAGTTCATCCACTTTATCTTCTATTTCAATCTATTGAGCTTATGCTCTCTCATCATCACTAACATCTTCAACAAGTGTTCCTCTTCTTTGTGTTGTCTTCATCGCATTTGATCTTGTTTTGATTCCTCTCATCATCTCTACCAAATCTGCAACTCTTGGTGCCCTTGGTCTTGCTACTCTTCCAACGGGGTTACCTTTGTGTGCCATATCTTCTCCAAACTACAACCTTCTCTTTCACAACTTGCTAATGACCCAACAAAAGTCTTCCCACAAACCCAGCAAGGCAAATCTTGCTCTAATACCAATTGGTGCAGATGGGAATGAGGAGGCCAAGTGAATGTTTGCCTTACTCCCCAGTAGTGTTCAACTAATCTCACTCTCTCAAGGACACAAGACTCACAATGAAAACAAATACTCTCTTTATTTACCATGTTACAGAGATAATACACACACCTCACACTCTCCCTTCCCCTAGACTATGAAGAAGACTTCCTCAGTCCAATGATTGGATTACAATGAACACATCTCACTCAGCAGGCTCATAGCTATGCTCTCACATTCTTTGAGATTCTCTAAGCTCACTCTCATCTCTACTTTGTTCTAAAGTTGACTCTTCTCTCCCAACTTGCTTGATCTCTTCTTGCTCTGCCTTGGGTGATTGAGATGACTCTCCCATGCTCTTCCAAAACTGACTTCGAAGCTTGTTGTTTTGACACTAACATCCTGCCTCACACTTCGAGCTCCCTTTGCCTTGAAAAACGGTCCACATGTCACATTTGTTTGATATGAGCAATTACTTTGTGTATCTTTCAAATGTGGGTGAAACCCCCAGTTGCTACAAACCAACAATTACGTATCCGCTACCTACACAAAGCAAAATTTTCAAAACCGCCGATTCATCATACTCCATGGAAAAGTTCAATCTAATCAATGGAACATGACTGAAACCATCCTTCCTGCATTTCTTTACCCTATGGGACTCTTGATGTTCTTCAGCGTGACGTTGATCTTCCTCCACACGTACACTGATGTCACAAGAGATGACAACTTGCACAACACAAAACAAATGTGCACAATTGTGCATAAGAACTGGACCTTATGTCTTTTGATGATGCAAGATAGATTGTGAACCCAGATGCTCCTGCATCAGACTTGGTCATGGCCTAAAAACAACCCCTAGCCTTACCTAATTTCTCTCATTGCTAGAATGGACAACAAAATAAATAAATTCTCTATATCAGAACAATAAATACAAATTCTGTTATATTTTTCATAAATATAAAGATAGTTAAGGTCAAATAAAAAATTCCATAATCACCTTCAACCATATTTTTGTATGTAGGTCAGTATCTTAATTTTCATTTCCTATTCCTTTGAATAATTTTCTCATAAAATCTAATTATCTTTCACCAATTGATTGAACAATTCTAGATTGTCACCTTGCATTTCATATCTTTGTTCGTTGTTCCCAAGTTTATGCAGCTAAGCCATCAATACTACCAGAAGTGCATCATCTCAGTATTACCAATAATGTTTTTAAAAGTGAGAATTCTTACCTTGTCTCTTCGGGAAGTTTCCTCAGATTGGAAACTGGAGCGACCCTTGGCATCTCCAAATCTTTCATCGGCTATCCTCTCTAACAATTTCTGTATATCTGTTGTTTGAAGATTTGAAGTTTGCTGTTGTTTAATACAAATCACGTCTCTCCCTCCCATCTTTACCCCGATGATGACATGAGTGCCATACTTCTCAACAAATCTGAACAGAATTCAGACAAATCAGTGTCTACATCCTGTTTGTTAAGAACTAGATATATTTTGACTTGGGTACATCCCAAGATAACAGAGACAACCTTGAAGATAAAAAGACATTCAACAAGCAAGACAATAAACCCAGCCAGAAAAGCGAAAAAAGAACAATGCATTTATTAATTGGGTTGAGCTTACTAGGAACCACATGCGTTAAATTAAAAAGTAATGATCTAATCTAGTTTGAATTCTGGGCTATCCTGGATTGAGCAGTGCCATATCCAGGAAATATCTGTATGGGCACAACAATCCAGGCTAAATAGAATGAAAGTCTGAAAAACAGAGAGCATTGGAGTTCAAAATGTCACCCTGGTCAGATAATATATTTCTGACAAACATATGTCCATAGAATTAATTAAATGTTGGAATTGAAAGTATGAAAGTGTTCCATCAAGAGCATATTTTCCCCCTCTCCCCTCCTCTCTCCCTTTGTGTGTGTGTCTGTGTGTGCACCTCATATCTGTACCCCACTAACTAATGTTAATATTAAAATGGATCATTCTATTGGACTTTTCATGTTCATATACTAGATGAATATGCCTTATTGGTCTTCAAAAAAAAGGTGGCCCCTATGTTTGCATCACATAGACTCCAATTATACAAACAAAACCATCAAGTACTTTTTTATTCCACCAAGTTCAACAATAAAATCTAGACTATGCTAGAGAGTTCATCTATGAAATTAGCAACAATGATTAGTTTATCGTCCATTTTGTTATTTTCCTTGTGAGCATTCTTGACATTCTCTTCATGTTTTTAATCTTTCCCATCAGGTTCACCATGTTCTCTCTATCAATCACATTAACATCTGCAGTCTCCTTCAGATCATTCTTGTCACAGTTAGCTCACAAATCAGCATCATTTTTTAACTCCAAAATAGTTTTGTCATCAATCAATTTATCCACATCATAATTGACGAGTAATCCATAATAAGAAATTCCTGGTTCCTTGCCATCAGAATTTGCGCTTTTGTCATCCCGGTCGCATTTCTATGCTAGGTTTAGATTCTGTTGTAAAACATCATCTTTCTTCTCAGCTGCTAGTGTTTTTCATTCATTGATCATCTCTCTATCTTGGTCGCAATTCGGATTCATGATTCGTGTTTCTGTCCTTGTTGCATTTTTGTCCTCCCAGTCGCGTTTCTATCCTCTATAACATTTCATCTAGTTGTGAATCTGATCCAAGTTTATTTCGATTATGTTTGGTGGCCTTTCTAATTGCATCTAGTCGCATCTGGCCTTTTTCTTTTCTTTGTTTGTGTCTGGTCACATTTGATCGCATATGTTCTCATCATCTACATTTTTCTTGTCTATCCTGAAGTCTGATCGTGTATGTTGTCAATCATCTTCACTCTCTTTGCAAACAAAAGTCATGATTTGAAGAGTAGAATAATCACGCTAGGGCACAACTGGATTATACGTTGACGCTGCAAATATTTTGTGATTTTCTGAGCAATCTTCTAGTTTTTGTGCTAGGACACGAATAGATAGTCCAATCTTGTGCTTTCAAATTACTTGCAAGCTTGTTTGGTGAACAAAATGAAGCTCCCTCTAACACGAGTTTAAAACTACTCGCCATCACAAGGTGTCGACCCTTAAATTTAAATACGCTAGCATTTGCAGGCGGATATCTGGAATTGAGGCTTTAGGTTATGAACTCCGAGACCTTTTGTCATTGTTCTAGACACAGTTGCAAGAGAAAGATGGTATTATTTCTAATTTGCAAGCAAAAATCACTAAGCTCAAACAAACCCAAGCCACCCCACCTGATTCCCCATGCCTTCAGCAGTTTAATGAAGTGGTTTCAAAAATTTAGAACAGGCAATTAGAGATAATCATTCAACACGAGCACCTTAAAAAAGAAACCACATCACAACAACAATCTATCCAAAACATGTTGAGGAACAAAATTCTTGGGTACAATTGGTTAAGGGGAAGAACACACCTCCAATTGTGGAAATGGCTGTCCAAGCAAAATTGGAAGAAGGAAAGGCATGTCAAACCAAATCACTCAACCTTCATGTTTGTAGCCTCCCTAAACCAGTTGATCTCTTACAGGGAGTGATGAGCAGAATTAAACCATCAAGTAACTTGAGGTAGCTAAGTTTGCCTACAACCCGACATAATCATTTGAGGAGCAACTGTTTGACTAATTGATTTTGCTACTTTCACTAATTGTCAACCCAGGGCATGTATTTGGCAAGGTGTTAGCACAGTGTATCCAACACTATTCTCTTTCGAAGGTTGAGATGCTTAAAGGTTGCGTATAGGGAAACACACTTTGCAAAAAAAAAATTGCAAGAATTGAAATCTAGATCTATCTTGGAAGCTTCCCACATGAAATTGAAATACACAAATAGAATTGAAAAACATATAATGACACACAAGAATGAAATGAAATGAAAAGGCACACACAACACAAAGAAACTATCTAATGAATAGGAAACCAAACTACCAAATCCGTGCAAGTAGACCCTGCCTCGGTTGGACTAGAGCTTTACTCACCTCCTTGCTAAAGACAAGATTAAATCAAAACAAATTCTTTACTCATCAAGTTGTATCACCAAATGGAATTGCTACTGGTTCTTACAATTTGATCTGAACTTGATTACAATACTCTATGATATTTTAAATTCTAGATTATTGATTATGAACTTACTTCTAACTTGCAGCGTACAACTTTTCTCTTAAGTAGAAAAGGAAGCGCTTTAATTAGATCTATAAAATCTAGAGGTTATAACCATAATTTAAGGTTATTCTCAGTATACAACAATCTAAACAGTAATACTAAGATAGCATAAATAATATATAATGTTGCAACTAACAATCATGAACAACAGAAAATAGAAATCAATTTATTCCATTGTTGCAACAGTCTTGTAGGCATGGTCAATGGAGGAAGAATGATGATGAGGCATTCCAAACAATGACTAGTATTTTCTTTGATTATAAGAACGGCCATTTCCCTCGGATCATGGAGGAAATTCACTTCAGACCATCAACAAGTTGTCACAGTAACCACAGGATGTCAACAGTAGATGCTACAGGTTAGCTCCAGTTGCTACAAGTTTGCTCCCAATTGCTACAGGTTAGCTACCCGATTGCTACAGGTTAGTTAATAGTTGCTATGTGTTGAATAGTAGCTGCTACAAGGTACAAAACAAATGCTACAAACTGCAACCAATTGCTACACGCTGCTACCAATTGCTACGGGTTGTGCCCAATAGCTGCTACAAGTTGTCAATAACTTGATAGAATCCTTTCCTAATAGTGTGAACCTCTTGCAAGAACCACATCCTGCATTTTTCGCTTTCCATTAGTAATATCATAAACATTCAAGCCATTAAATCATTTTAGTTTATATAAAGATAACTAGTTTTAACCAAAACAATGTGCATATACATTATTCATATAATTTGTGCATATACATTATTCATATAATTTGTGCATGTATCATAATAATGTGGGCCAAAAAAGTGTGGATGGCAACATAAGGAGGTGTTTTTAGGAAAATTAAGTAGCCAGATGAGGGACATTTCTAGACCTCATCAGGCAGAGCATGTGTTCTTGCGTGAATCTTTGGATTTGAAAGATATCTCCCTTAATAAAGCTTGGAAATTGTCGGACAACACCCTTGTTATTCAATTCCAAATTGTAGAAAAGCATTTGGAAGCTCTTAAAACAAAAAATAAACTCTTTTCCCTCTCGCGGAAAATTTATGTAAATGCAGATCTCACACGACTCTAGGTGGAGGAGCTTCGGAAAGCTCATATCCAGGTTGTAGCTGCTAGGAAGGAGAACAAGTGGGCTGTTATCAAACACTGTAGGGATATCATTCATGATTCTCCCCCTCTGGGATTGTGATGCCCTAGACCGTCAACATGACGAGAACCTCTAGTCGCGACGTGTGGTGGTGGCATTTTCGTTGCTTTTTGGAAATGCAAAGGCACTTCATGGTCTTCTCCAAGTACCTCCTAGGATGTTATTGATTCCCAGGATCTCATATTTCTCACTGAGACCCATGAGAGCATTGAAAAGGCCCTCTATTTAGTCATAGGGTACTCACGGTTTTCGACTTTTCATCATGAGACCCACAAATCAAGTGATGTTCATTGTTCAAGTGGTGTGACTTGTCTCATTTGGGATAGCCTCAAGTTGAGAGTTTCACTTATGGATTCTGATATCCACTCTAGATACATGTGGCTACAGATTCAGAGGGGTCCACCTTTTTGGGATGTCTTCATAGTTGTATGATACTTCCCCTCTGCCACATCTCCATTCGCCATTCACATTGATGGGTACCTGTACCTTGACCTCTATCCAGAGATCTCTCAGTACTCCACTATTGGTGATATCATTCTTTTGGGCGATTTTAATGCTCGTATAGGGAACCTCCGAATGCCTATTCATGACCTTGCACAAGATGACTTATGTATTCATGAGTTGGATCTAGGAGTTTAGTTTACAGAGAGCCTCTACTGACAGGATTTCTACAATTACAGTCTATGGGAAACACCTTCTCCGATTGGGTGAGTCTCAGAGCCTCCACATTCTCTATAGGCTGCCTCACTTCCCTGACTCTCGTAGATTCACTTGTTTTCCCATGGCGGTGGTGCAAGCGTCATGGACTATGTTCTCACCAGCAGGGCCCCCATCCCCACATTTGTGGCTTCCTTATTTCTCTTCAGCTCCCCCTTGTTGACCATGTCATCTTGACATTCACCCTCCATGTTGGTTCTCACCCCTCCCCCCCACTTCATCTTCCACCATGCCCCCCAACACTAGACATACCACAATCCACTTTGATGATGACTGGACCATTAACTATGTTGCTCGTCTCTCCCTTATTATGTCTAGATTTTACTCCTTCACTCTTCCCACCACTGATTCCATGTATGAGTTCTTACGTCAAACCCTTTGGGATGCTGCCCTTGACTCTTGTCCCCACAACATTATTCCATATTCCCTACCTGCCCCCTGAACCAGTGGTATGATGATGGATATAAATCCCTTCATAAGAGACTTTGGTTTTACCTAGCCAATGACCCTCCCTCCATACCCACCTTCTGTAGGGAGTAACATTATCTTCTCCAACGTAAGAAACAAGAGTTTCTTGCATCTAGACGGCTTACACTCCTTGTTGATCTCCACCACTCACCTAAGACTTTTCAGCATACTATTCTCCCAAGAAAAACCATTGTTTCCAACATCACCCCCGAAGCATAAGTCTCCTATGCTAATTCGCTTTATGATGTTCCAGTCCATCCTACTACCACTACCCCCACTCCTCCAGCATCTTCCTTTGTTTTCTTTACTTCTTCCATCAAGAGAACTATTTTTGAATTGTACACTAGCAAAGTAGTTGATTGTGAAGGTCTCAAAGTTGAGTTCATCAAATATGTTGTGGATTATCTTGCCTTTCCCCTTGCCATGCTCTTTAATATGGTGGTGTATTCAGTTTTCCCTCAGTCATGATCCTAGTACATCATTCACCTTATTCATAAATTTGGGGATCTCTCTATCCTTAGCAATTACAAGACCATTATGATTGGGCATACATTTGGGAAACTTTATGCCACAGTGTTAGACATGAAATTATCAGAGTACTTGGAAAGGAATAATATTAGAGCTAGGGGGCGGGCTAGCTTCAGAGGGGACTACCAAACTATTGACCACATATTTACACTCTAAGCGATTACTAAAAAAGCTCATCACAGGTCTTCCAAAGTCTTTTGTTGTTTTGTTGACTTCAATAAAACCTTCAACTCGGTTTCAAGACACCTACTTTTCATAAAGTTGAGAGATATCAGCATCCTAGAATCTATGATTACTGCCAGTTGGAGGCTTTACGAGACAGTTACTAGGTAGTTTCATACTTCTCTCATGGTTTTTTTTGACATTCTGAAGAGTACCATTGAGATCAAGCAAGGATGTCCTCTCTCACCGACCCCATTCAACATCTACATTGATGAGTTAGAGGAGTTTCTTCGTCAGCATACCCATATGGACAATGGATGTATTTTGCATGAGGTGATTACAGCTATCCTCTTTTTTGTCGACAATGTGTCCTCTCACACTCTGTTAAGGACTTACAATGACAACTTGATACCCTTGCTCATTTCTGCAAACTTTGACAGCTTGTGGTCAACCTTAGCAAAACTAAGGTCATGAGTTTAGCAATGTTTCGGACTTTCTGTAATGGTCTTTTCCCGAAGGGCAGGTGCTCTTCGGGCTTTTTGTAAAGCCCTTCAAATCGTCAAATGAACCTTCCCGAAGGGCAAGTGCCCTTCGAGTTTTTTTGCAAACGTCCCTGCCGATCCTTAAATGAGCCTTCCCGAAGGGTACCTACCCTTCGGGTTTTTTGTCAACGACCCTTCCGAAGGGTAATTGCCCTTCGGATTTTTTGATTTGTCCTTTTCTGCCTTTCGGATTTTATGGAAGTGTCCTTTGAATATTTTGACTTGTCTTTTGAACTTTTCCGAAGGAATTCCTTTCGGATAAATTGTCCAAAGGAATTCCTTCGGGCTTTTTGTCCGAGCCTTTGCTTGTTCCTCAATGTCTGCAACTTCGGATTCTTCACTGGCACCTCCTTCGGATTCTTCATCGCTTGTTACTTATAAAAAGAGATAAGTCATTCACCCTGAGAAATCTAAAATGCATTGTTTAGAGTAATTCGGATTTGTGAAACCTTCTTACTTCTACTGATAAAACTTTCATAAGCAAAGCACTTCCCAAAACCCAATTTGCACTGTTTAAAGTAATTTGGGCTTTCCAACCCAGATTACTTCTGCTGAGGGATTTCAACTGCTGACTACTCACAAAGTGAAATAAGTTGTGCCTCTTGTAAAACCCGAAGTCTTGCTTGAATGTTCACCCTCTCACACTCGGGTAAAATTTTGGTATGTAGGCCAAAAAATGGTCAACAACAACGTTAGTGACCATGACCCAAAATTTAACATCAACTTGCAGAAAGGAATTATTTAAGCATATTCATACTGACTCAACTCCAAGTACTAATTATTGCTCTCAAACAAATGCAATGATGAAAATGTGTTAACACACATCTAGAGTACTTAAGAAACCATGTTGCAAACTAACTTGTTCCATTGCCAAAATGGTTACACCTAGCATTAAATTGGTAAAATTGAACATTTACACATGCTTCAGAATGTTGCTATTTAAGTAGACTCATAAAATTTATGACCCTCCCTTGTTGATGGATAGAACCATTGAAGACACCCAAGTGCCAATTGTTCATCATTTTCTTGAGAAGATCCAATAGATATAGAAGTAGTTAAAGGAAAACTGCAACTTAGCATATGGCAGGATGAAATCCGAAAAGGACCACCATCAAAGGGATCCAGAATTTGAGGTGGAAAATTGGGTCTATTAGAGATTACAGCCTTACATGCAAAAAAAAGTCAAAAACAAAGGGGCCGAGAAACTTAACCCTAGACATTATGGTCCTTAAAAAATATCTGCAAGAGCTGGGTAGGTAGTGTCTTGAGCTACCAGCAAATCCCACACATATAACACCTTTCATGTCTCAAGCTTGAAGAAGCTAGTAGGATGAAACACAAAAACTTCAAATACTCAACTACATGACCAATGCCATGTGATTATGATTTTAGAAAACATTTTGGATAAATGAGAGAATTTGAGAAATGACTACAAGATATTGTAAAAAAATCTTATCCAACAGAAAGATGTACCCTTAGAGGAGGCTAGATGGCAAAATCCAAAAAATGCTTTAACATCCAGCAATCTATTTGTTTGGGGACAAAGCAATTCAAAGACGGCACACTTCTACAATATCTGTAGATCATGTATTGTTTACAGCTAAAAATAATTACAGGAATAAAATTCCAGACCTTCTCAAGTAAGTCTTTAACTTTTCCTATTTGCTCTCTATGATATTATTTTAATGTCTACTAAGGTTCCATTTTAAAATTTTCAGAGTTTGTAGTATTGTTAACATTTAGATTTTGAGTAGCCTATTTGTCTTCAAATTTTTAGATTTCAATGTTAGAGAGAGAGATCAGACTTTCAGATTCTCTATTTCTAGGTTTTTCCAGCTATGAAATCAGATTTCAGGACAAGAACGTAATTAAATAACCCTACATTTATTATTCCTTTCCCTTATATGCTTTGTTCCTTCATTACTAGGACAAACATGTGTCAAATGGTTGATATAATATGCAATGCATGTAAATGTTTGCAAATTTCAAGTTTACGATTGATGTGTAGGCCTCGAATTATTTGTGTGCCTTGAGAGGCATTACATAGATGGTTGATCCCTGCAAATCCTCTCAACACAAGCAAAAACAGCTGGCCTTCTACCACATAAGGAAGAACGAAGGAATGGATATCATGGAAAGATTCTTGTTCTTTGAACTGATCTTCTTCAATGATTCCACCACCGCCGCCATCGGCCACAATAGACCACCACCGACCACCACCATGATCTTCTTCAAGGTTTCCACCAAGATGCATATTGATCAATTAATCCACAAGGTGCTGCAAATATGCCAACTAGTTAAATATGAAGTTAATAGTCTTTACTTCTTTTGTGTTTTTACAAAAAACAAGCTTAAGAATATGTCTTGCTGGCCTATGCCCATTACTTGCACTGACCGTGAAGACCATGTCTTATGCCTTTTTCTCCCTCATATACAGCACTTTGTTGGACATTGCACTCCAATATAGGCATCACACCAAAATAATTCACATAGAAGAATGAAGTCACAAGCCATATCATATTCATGAAAGGAGCCATATAAATAACTCTTACACAAGCTAGAATCTAGGAAGGTTGGCATAACCATATTTGAACGGGAAGCTTCAATAAGTTTCAACCGTATACACAAAGTTCGTAAATACACCCAACAACAAAACTATTGTAACAATACGTTACATTAATAATTTATTCTAATACCCTCACTTAATGACCAAACGACATGTTTTAGTCATTATTACAATAAAAGGATCGAGTCCATACATGAACTTAACCAAAATGTAGTTTTGTTGCCACTGCAGCAATGTATCCAAATGTCCCTATTGTCAGCAATCCATCTTATCAGAGTACATGGATAATGAGCCACTACAATAGCCAAGTAGAATAGGAAATGATGTTGAATACTGGGTTCACTAGATTTTGTTGTTGCTTGAATTGTTGTCATGTCTTGAATGTGACATGCTTTACCTATTTGTTAGAGTGATCAGTTCCAAAAAAAGGTTTAGATTATACATCAAGACTAAACAACATAGCATATCCCCTAAAGGATATTTTTGCATCGAGATGTTGAAAACTCAATACCTACTACTTTCCATTGTTGAATAATTTTGGGACATTTACTATTCACAACACTCTCGTGTTTTTTTTGTATGCCCCTTCCTTTTTCACCAACCCTCATGGAAAACTTCCATTTTGGTTTGGCTTTGGCTTTTGAACTTGTGCTTGGTTTCAATACCTGTGAAACAATAGTAAGAGCAAAATTTACTCACTCTTCACCTTGCACCTTATGTTTTTATGAGCTTTTAGATTGCCCTTCCAACAAGTAAGACAATTCAACTTTCCTTACATCTTTCATCATGGTATGGTAGCACTTAGGATTTTTGTGTTGGTCTTCTTGATTGATTATGAAGAGTGAGAAACACTCTTTTCACCACTAGAACTTGACTCTTCTGATTTTTCCATCTTTGAACCTTGTTCAAATTTAGTATCAAAACTTGTTCTAGAAAAATCATCAGCATGTAGCAATACGTTATGATAAGTAGATTGACCATTATTAGAAAAGAATTGTACTTTCTCATCTACATCAACATCTTTACTAACCACAATTTTGTATGTAGAGATATCTAACAATCTGCATGCATCTCTTTGCTCACAATAACCAACAAACATGTATATTTTGCCCAATATAGACGCAGTGGATCCAAAAACACAAAAATTACTTACATTAGGTGTTTTTCAGACCATGTGTCTTTTGGTGTTACATTTTACAAGGCATAGTCACAAGATTCGCTGAATTTTTACCTAAAAATCCGGATATCGCTGATTTTTTTTCAAAACCCTAAAAATTCAGTTAAATTGTCATATTCGGTATGGAAAAAACTAAGCATAAAAAAATACATCACATGGTGTCCAACTGGGTATTCACGTTGTGGAGGCCGCAACTGCTAAGCACTGAGTATCATCCCTTTCTTCAACGTGCTGTGAAGTAGTCATGTTCATGACTGTCGCTGCAGATTGCCATTTTCGCATCCTATGCTCGTGACTGTGTCGTTGTGAGTCTCACGCGGCCAAGCCCATTTCGCTGATCCTAGCTCTTTGACCTCCTTCGTCCACTTGCCAGGCTCTTTTTTCCACTAGCTGACCCTACAGCCTCTACCATTTGTGGCAGGGTTTCTTCTATTTTTTACGACTTCTGTTTAAAAAACATTACCTTTAGTTTTAATTTTTTTAGGTTTTTTAAGTCGTTTTTATTCTTTTTCATTGTATATATTTTTTTAACTTTTTATTTATTTTTTATTTTATTTTTGATTTATTTAATTTTAACTTATTTTTATTTTATATTTGTTTTTCATTGATTTTTATTTTGTTTTTCTTTAATTTTTATTTTATTTTTATTTTTTGAATTTATTTACAATTTTCTTTTTAATTTTTTTCATTTATTTTTATTTATATATAATAAAACTATTTTATTTTTTAATTTAATATCCATTTTATTTAAATTTTAAGTTTTTCAAAAATTATTTTGTTTAAATTTATATAAATTTTATAATCTTTTAAATTTTATTAATTTATTTTTATTATTATTTATTATTTATATTTTTTTATGTTTATCTATGGTTCTAACTTAATGGTGAATTTTTTTTCAAACTTTAGCTTTTGGCAAGCTTGAACCGAATTGTATCCTCGTCGAACTGGAACCTTGTGACTTGGCTACAAGGCTTGTGTGTAATGTCCCCATTTTAGCTCACCATGGTTTATGATTGGTTTAGCCTATCATTGGACCCCGTACGCTAACTCAAATGGTTATAGGGTCCTTTTTTTGGCAGAGATTAGTGTGTTTTCTCTGTCAGAGCTTAGTATGGATTTAGGTTTGGCCATTCGTTGGACTCAATTCTTCATACTTATTATTTATAGTAACTCCTCATTTCAGGGAGTCAGGGTTTCCATTTATAGCAGGGCATCTGAACAGTGTATGATTGCAGTGTCGATCTCTTGCACAATTGGGTTAATCAGATAATGAGGGATTTTCTATTTATAGTGAGTCAGTGGTTGATAGAGAGGGACCCTTACTATTTTTAGTAAGGTAGTTGGATGCACAGTGGACACAATGGTTAACTCCCAAATTCAGACGAAATTGAGATATAATGATTATTTATGGAGTTATATTATTTTAATTATTAATAAAGTGATTATTTTATTAATAATTATTTATAAAGTGCAATTATAATATAAGGTATTAAAAATCACTTTATGTGTAATAGGACCATGACCCTCATTTAAGTGATTTTTAAGTACTTTAATTAATATTGACTTAGAGGTTGAATATTAAATTATTTAATAAAGTCAATGTGCACACATTTAATATTATTTTAAATTAAAAAAAAAACTCTCAAAGGGGATCAACCATCTCATGAAAAAGTATATTAAAGGGGTCAGCGAAACTTCTTTTCATCCAGAGATTGATGTGTTTCGAAGTGTTTGCTTGAAGAAGGAACCAACTAGGGTTTTTGCCATTATTAAGCCTTTGAGAATGAAAACTCTCATAGGTTGTACAATTTTGAGGCTGTGAAATTATCAGCTAAGATTATTGCCTAATTGTGGGCTTCAATCAGAAGTTCAATTTATGCTTGCATTGCAAATTTGTGGCCATTGGCCAAGTTTGGAGAGATCAATTGGTAATTTTCATTGAAAATCATTTTCAAACATTGAAGGGCATCATCCTTGAGGGTTTTGCATGCTAGATAAAGGTCTGTAATTTTGTTACAGTCAGCTCAAAAGGGGCGATCAGCCATGGGTTCTCAGATTTATATTATTTGAGCCTCATTTAAGACTTCTTTGCATGTGGGTATTGAAGAAAATTGATTCCTTGCTCCTAGGCGATCCTTTCTAGGGTCATATTGCAAACTCAGCTGAAGGGATTTATTTATCGTGGAGGAATTTCGTGGCTGCCAGCAAGGAGGACATTCAGATTTGCTTCCATGGAGGCCATCTTATGCATCGATTCCAGCAACTAATTGGAGTGCTCAAGTCAAGGAAGGGAGGCAATGAAATCTGGGTATTGAAATCTGCATTTCACAAAGAAACTAAATTTATTTATGAGATCGAACCTTCTGCAGCTTTTTCCAGGGTTTCTCAGAAAATCAGGTTCTTAATTTGTCTCTTAAAAATTAGTCAAGTTGCATTGTTATATTGCTGTCATAGTTTGTTATGTTTCAACCACTCCATGTTGTCATTGTAATGCAAAAATACATGTAAAAATCTGAAGTCTACTTTGAATCAAAGTCTGTAAGTAAGTTGCAGCTGTTAGGGAGTCTTTGTGTCATTGAAGAATAATTATTGTAAACAGTTCTGGAGTCATGTAATCAGCCTCTTGCATATCAGATCTGAAGAAGGACAAGTCTGAAGTTTACATGTTAACTGTTTGATTAAATGTCAACTTGCTTACTTCAAAACAACGCCTTAGTTTGCCTGCCAAATGTTTGCATTAATGCCTAGTGGCTGTAGGTGCATATTGGCTATCTTAGGATGCATGGAAAGTGTTTGTCAATATGTCAACTGACTATAGAGATTAATTTCAGTCACTTATATGTATGAAAAATGTCAAAAACAGTTAACATATAATTTCTATGACATTGTTAGTCAATCTTGCATTGTTAAAAGCATTCAAAAACATCAATTGCAGCTTACAAACTCAAAAAAAACAAACAGAAACTCATATCAGCAAGTTCAGACGTTGTATGCAAAGTGTTTGAGGATATTCCTTGAGCCTCTAATCAATAGTTTGAGGTTAGAATTGTCAAGGGATATTACATTGTGTGGGATTTCTGTTAAAAGTGTACACAACTATATTTATAGCTTTTGTCGAGTACTGATGTGGTACATTCTAGCTATCCACCATACACTGTGCCATCTCCATGACTGTCATGTTTTGCCTTCCCTTTACTTCATTTTGTTGTGTAAAATATTCCCTGTGTATACCTTATTTCTTGCAGAATTTCATGAATCTTTCAAATACAAACTCATCCCCATTAACTGATTTAAGAGTTTTTGTTTCCCTCCTTGTTTCTCTATCATAGCTTTCCAAGCAACAAAGTTAGAGAAACATTTTGACTTTCTATGCAGAAAACAAACCCATATTTTCTTACAAAAGTCATCTATAATCAACAAGTAATACAAAGCTCTGGATATTGAAGGTGTCTGCAATGGAACATGCAAACCCACATGTACCAAATCTAATGCATTCTTAGCTATTTGTTCCTTACCAACATCAAATGAATGTGAAAACTACTTGTCCATTTGACACCCTGAACATATATTCTAACTCTATTGAATAGAAAACATTTCATTCACCACGTTAGTCTAGCTCAATGTATGTAAATGCTTGTAACCGAGGTGACCATACCTCTTATGCCATAGTTCACTAGTGCTTTCAAATGCTGCTAGTGCATGTTCTTTTGTTCTTTTGGGATCAATCAACTTACACAATCCCCTGTTACCAATACCAATAGCAATGACTTTATGTTCATGAAGATTACTAACCATGCATCTGTTTCCTTTAAACTCCACACAAATATTAGGATTCATAGTTATTTCACTTATGAAAAGAATATTTTTGTTCATGTTAGGAATAAACTGACCATTTTGAAAAATGTAACAAAATTCAATGAATTATGAACATCTCCATATCCTTTCACATAGTGAACCCAACCATCACCTAAGGAAACTAATTCATTGCAACTATCATCTTCTGCAAAGTTTACATACCAATCTTTTATGACACATGTAGTGTCTTGATTCCTTGAGTCAAAATACCACATTCTTGACTCCATTGACTAATTATGTGCCACCACAAATGCAAACTCACATGTTGAACTTTGTTCATCTTCTTCAACCACATTTGCAGATTGTGACTTCATCCTATTATTTGCCAGCTCTTATTTTCACTTACGACAATATTTCTTCACATGACCAAGTTCCTTACAATAAAAACAATTTCATTTAGATTTCTTAAAATTACTTATTTTTGCTATCAGAGGATTCTTTTGAAAAACTGCTAGCACTCCATTGTTGACCCTTGCTCTTTGACCATGCCATGAATGCACTTTCTGTAGAAAATGATGTTGAAGCAACTGAATCTTGCCTCCTTTCTACATGAGAAGCATAGACTTCTCAAAATCCAGGGTCTGTGTCTTAACAATCATATGAAGTGACTCAACAAATGAGTCAAATGATGGCGGCAAGTTCTGCATTAATAGAGCAATCAACTCTTGCTCATCTGCAAGCTTCTCAACTACTTTCAATTGAACACAAATGTCTTTCAACTGCAATAAAAATTCAAAAATAGAACCACATTCCTGCATCTTAGTTGAAAACAACAATTTTTTCAAATACAATACCGTACCGGCTTCAAAAACCTAGTATTTAACTAAAAGATGTTTCCATAAATCAAAAGCAATAGTGGCATTCCTAACTTCTAGGATTAAATTGTCAACTACTGAAAGCTTTAGCTTCTTGACGCTTATAATAATCATCAAATTCATCATCTCATCTAGTTTCTTTAGGAAGTACAATTTTATCAAGATTATAATACTCACAGATGGTAAGTATCTTGTGACTCTAAAGACAAGTTTTTGTCTGTCATTTTTTTAGAATCTGAGAACAAGTGTTGTAAACTAACCATTATGACTTAGTTTTTCACTAAAACATTTAATTCGAAAAAAATATATAGGCTTTTACAAAAATTTCTTTTGCACGCAGATTCTACTTTAAAAGTGGGCAATGCTATCAATTTTCAGCTCCAAAACCTCTACTGTTTATGAGAAATTTAATTAACCATTGTCCGTAAAATTGTCTAAAAATGACGGAAACAATTAAATTTCACAAGTTACAAACTTTTTCATCAAAATTCTTTTTGCATTCGGGCATATACATTCAACCAGACAATGTGGCAAAGTTTCAAACGTTTTCTCCCTACGGTTTTTTGGATACAGAATTAACCGTGATTTTTCAGGTAAGTATTTAACACTTTAATATAATTTAAATTTTACAAACTTTTTAAAAATGTCATTTTTACCCTAAAAGTGTATGTCTTGCAAACTTTGGCTAAAATATATTATTTTTTAATTCACCAATAAAAAACACCCTGTATGCTGCAATTTATGGTGTCCTATGCACAATGACCTGCAGATTGATCAAAAAGTTTCACTCCTCCATAGAACGGCAATAAGACCAGCTCATGTTTGTAGAGAGATCGGAAACATTCACAAAGGAATGGAAGGTGTACAGAGAATGAGCCACACTCAGTAAATCAAACCGCCAAAAAGCAAAATGCATTATTCTTGACTTTGTAAATCAAAACAGCCATGCCTCTTTCTTGACAGCCACGCCTCTTTTTTAATAGTCACGCCTCTTTCAGCAGAATGGAACAGCAGATCACATCTCCCACCGAACAATGATCACATCTCTGTCGGCATATCATGCCTCTTTGCAGGATAAAACACTTCTTTTTCAGACTAAAATGCCTCCCTATAGGAACCCCAAGTCCCCTCTGATTCTGAAAACTGACGGTTTATATGTTTTTTCTGAGGTTTTTGAATTTTTTTATGTTTTTGGGTTTTTTTTTGCCAGTTTTTGAAAGAAATGCGGATTTGTATAAAATGATAAATAAATCTTATAAAATTTACTGAATATCGAAAAGACTATTTTTTTATTAAAAATGAAACCCTAGTTGCATGAGTTTACAAAAAAAACTTGCTGTTTGGTTCAAGAAAAACCTGAACTGTTCGCTGCCCAATAAAACTGATGACTGCTGCCAAAAACCAGGCGCGGTACCGTCCGTACGGCGCAGTACGGATGCCGTCCGTACGGTACAGACAAGTACAATCGGGCTATTTTTTGCACAGAAAAAACCCTGCGCCCTGCTCTTATGTTGTTTGTCCTCTGCTGTAGATGGTACGGCCAAGTACAGGTACGGCTGGGATAAAACCAGCAATTAATGCTGCTGTACGGCCTGTCCTCTGGCTATTTCAACCTCCAAAAATGGGCGCCTAAATGATCCCTGACTGAAGAAGGAATAGCCCTGATGAAAACCTGTGATGATAACCTCTGAAAATCAATGTCTTCTCCTGAATGAAGAAAACCCCGGCTGCAATAAATCAGGTGTTATTTCACACCCTCTGAATTGCTTCCAATGGAGATGGCACGTTCTCCAAGGAAAATGAACTCGAACCCCTGAAGCTCTAGCTCAGACAAATTTGATCAATTTTCAATTCTCCAAATGACATAATGGCGCTCCTCCCAATGCAGAAGTATATATAACCAAAGAGGTGCGATTTCCTCTATAATAGGACTTTTAATTAAAAATCGCAATTCTTTAATTATTTTAATATTTTCAACTTAGGCCAAATTTTATAATAATATTAAATTTGGCCCCTCCCTGATGATGGGCGCCCCCTCAGCATTAAAACACTTAAGTTATAATTTTTAATTATAACTTAATATAATAATCTCGTAATATTAATATTTAATTAATGCAATTAAATATTAATATTTCCCTCGTTACTCGCCCGATGACCGAACCGTCTGAAGTGGTCATATACTGAAATGATTCCGAATGCTGTCAACCCATATTGCCAAAAATAGCAGGGGTCCCACACTGACCACCAAGAACTGCTAAAAATAATAACTTCTGCCAAAAGTGTCCGATCGAGCCCAAACGAAAGCCAACTGATCAAACTCTGCTAATCTGAAGCATGTGCCAAGCTCCCAGGTGACCCTCTATCCAAACGATCAGCCTACGAGGGTCGTATGATAGGCTAATCCTGTGCTCCGAGAGATGTCACTGAGAAGGGGACATGACAGTCCGCCCTCCTGAAATTGCTTGTCCTCAAGCAATCTCAATGCTGGATGCTGTAGAATATCCTCACTCTCCCATGTCGCATCCTCAACAGGCAAATCTCGCCATTTCACCAGATATTCCCTGATAGTCCTCCTACGCAACTGTCTCTCCCTATACTCCAGGATGGACTCAGGTACTAAAATCAACTTTCCCTCGTCATCTAAGGGAGGTAGAACTGCAGACGGTACCACACGATGACCCAACGCCTTCTTGAGGCGTGATACATGAAAAACGTTGTGTACCCTGCTCTCTGCTGGAAGCTCAAGCTCGTAAGCCACCTTGCCAACTCTCCTCAGGATCCTGAAAGGTCCGTAATAGCGCGGCTTGAGCTTCTCTGACCCACTCTTCCTAAGAGTGGACTGACGGTAGGGCTGCAGCATGAGGTAAACCATGTCACCCACCTCGAAATGCCTCTCCGTCCTCTTCTGATCTGCATACTGTCTCTGCTGATTTTGTGCCTTAGCTATATTTTCCTTGAGAGCCCTCATAGTGCCCTGACTCTCCTGCAACCAATCTCCTGCACTCGGCACTCTACTGTCGCTCAGTAGCAAATCAAGGAAACTCGGCGCCTCATACCCGTACAACGCCATGAAGGGTGACATCTGAATGGTCATATGAAATGTCGAGTTATAGCAATACTCACACAAATGTATCCATTTGACCCACGCCTTCTGCTGCCCTGCTATGTAGTTTCGGAGGTATCCTTCCACCCACTTGTTCACAATCTCTGTCTGCCCATCAGTCTGCGGGTGGTAGCTAGTGCTTGGAGTGAGCTCAGTCCCACAAAGTCTGAAAACCTCCTGCCAGAAGTTACTCAGGAACCGACTATCTCTGTCGCTCACGATACTCCGAGGCAACCCATGAAGTCTGAATACCTCGCGAAAGAAAACCTCTGCTACCTGCGTAGCTGTGTAAGTCGTGGTGATCGGAAAGAAGTGGGCATACTTCGTAAGCTGATCCACAACTACATAAATGCAATCACGCCCTTGGGCTTTAGGCAAGCCCGTGATAAAATCCATCGACAGGCATTCCCACTTCCTGTCAGGAATCGGAAGTGGCTGCAACAAACCTGTCGGGTACGTGTTCTCCTGCTTGTTCTGCTGACAAACAGGGCACTCACGCACATACTGAAGAACATCTATCTTGAGTCCTTTCCAAGTGAATCTCTCCCGAATCTGCCTGTATGTTTTGAAATATCCAGGATGTCCTGCTGTAGGCGTGTCATGAAAGGCTCGCATAACAATGTTCTTCACCTCTGACCCTGGGATCAAATATATCCTGTGCTTGTAAATGATCAAATCATTCACAAGTGTATACCTGGTATCAACTGCTGATCCCTCAACAATGCTGGAGGCCCAACTGTCCTTGGCATACTCTGCCACTATCATATGCCTCCAATCCTCTGAAATATGAACCATAGTGCTCAAGTACGGCTTACGTGAAAGTGCATCAGCCACTACGTTCTGTGTACCTTTGATATATGAGATATCAAAGTCATAAGCCTGCAACTTACGGACCCACTTCTGCTGCCTATCATTGAGATCTCGCTGCCCTAAGAAGTGTCTCAAGCTATTATGATCAGTTTTAATGCAAAATTTGCTGCCGACAAGATACTGTCGAAATTTTGCTAAGGCATGCATGATTGCGAGCATCTCCTTATCATATATACTATACAATCTCTCAGGTCCTCTGAGCTTGCGGCTCTCATACACAATCGGGTGCTTGTCCTGCATAAGCACCGCACCAATGCCCTCACCTGATGCATCGCATTGAAGCTCGAACGGCTTCGTAAAGTCGGGTAGTGCTAGAACAGGGCATGTAGTCATCAACTCCTTGAACTTCATAAAACACTCCTGTGCCTCTGAAGTCCAAACAAAAGCCCCCTTCTTCAATAAATCTGTCATCGGGGCTGCATGTCGTGAATACCCATTCACGAATCTGCGGTAGAACCCACATAAACCGAGAAACCCTCTCAACTGTGTCAGGTTCGCCGGTGTAGGCCAGTCAACAATGGCGCGGATCTTTTCAGGATCCATGCGCACCCCATCTGCACTAATGATGTGACCGAGATATAGCAATTCGGTCATCCCTATGTCGCACTTGGATTCCTTGGCATACAAGGACTCCCTCTCCAAGATACTCAACACTGTCTCCAAATGAGCTAAGTGCTCCTGCCAAGTCCTGCTATATATAAGGATGTCATCGAAAAAGACCAACACAAACCTCCTCAGCAATGAATGAAAAACCCTGTTCATCGTAGACTGAAAAGTGGCTGGTGCGTTAGTGAGTTCAAATGGCATCACTACGAACTCGAAGTGCCCACAATGGCATCGGAAGGCAGTCTTCTCTATGTCCTGATCTTGGACTCTGATCTGATGATATCCCGACCGTAAATCAATCTTAGTGAAGTAACATGACCCATGGAGCTCATCAATAAGCTCGTCAATCCTCGGTATCGGGTATCTATTCTTAATTGTCCTCTTATTCAGGACCCTGTAATCAATGCACATACGTAAAGTCCCATCCTTCTTCTTCACCAAAACAACCGAAGAAGCAAATGGTGACTTACTAGGCCGAATGTGACCCATAGCAAGTAACTCCTTAATTGTCTTTTCTATCTCATCCTTCAATCTTTTAGGATGCCTATAAGGAGTTATCATAATGGGTTTCGCTCCCTCCTCGAGCTCAATGATGTGCTCTATGCCCCTGTCTGGAGGTCTACCTGGCGGAATATCACTGAACACCTTGTCATGCCTGACTCTCAACCCCTGTATATCCGGATGATAGTCTATCTTTTGCTGTCCCTCCTGTATAGGTGCTAAATGACACTCGGCAGCCCATTCTACCATGTCGTGACGCATAAGCCGCTCCATCCGGCGGAAAGAAATTGTTTTGATGTTGCTGTCCCGAATTGCCTTAAGTATGTGTGTCTTTCCGTCAACATCAAAACGGATCTCCATGTCCTTGAGACGAAGTGTGACCTCATCCAATGAATGTAGCCACTTCATTCCCAAGACCAAATCAATGTCTCCCATATTAACAACATAGTAATCTGCCTTGAACTCATATTTGTTCAAGCATAGAGGGAGATCCTTAATCATGCGTTCACATTTCAAAGTGTACCCATCGGCCACTTTGACTCTTATGCCCTCGAACTCCTCAGTGATGAGTCCACGTTTCTCAACAAATCTAGCATCTATGAAATTGTGCGTGGCTCCTGTATCAAGTAGGGTAATGACCCTCTGTCCTGCCAACACACCCCGAATCCGGAAAGAACCCTCCTGCTGGATACTAGATAAACGGGCCTCCTGTACCTGAAGCTCGGGCTCTGTCTCAACTCTCTGCTCTGGAGCCTCTGGCTCTAAACTCTCGAAACTCTCCTGCTGTTCGGAATCCTCTGATTCCGAGTCCTCATAGAATGCCCACATAATACGATTTGCCTTGCCCTTAGGTCTTAGAGGACAATCGTGATTAGTGTCATATGGTCCTTTGCAGTAGAAGCAAAGCTTCTTCCTGCGTAGGTCATTAAGGGCCTCATGATCCAAAGGTGGGGTTGCTGATTTACCTTTTGGATCATTCTTAAAGTTTGATTTTTCTTTGCTAACATCAGACTTATCCTTATTCCTGTTAAAGCCCTTGCTATCCCTGAATGATGAAGAACCTCTGGAACTGAATTTACTCGATGGTGCTGCTAACTCCATGTTCCGTGCCTTCTTCATCGCCTCCTGTAATGAAGGAGGATCAAAAGCTTTGATCCAACCTCGCAATGGTTCTGACAACCCCTCCATGAAGAGTACTACCAAGCGCCTCTCTGAGATGTTAGGGACCATAACGGATAACTTCTGGAAGTCACCTATATAGGTTTCTACACTGCCACTCTGCCTCAACTGTGCTAAGTCTCGGAAGTAAGTTTCTGGATCCTTCCTGTCAAAGCGCTCAACCAACCTGTCCACAAACTCCTGGTATGTAGTGATCCTGTCATGCTGTAAAGTCACCATACCGTGGTGCCACCAGTCGTAAGCAACTCCCTCAAGATGCAAAGTAGCATATCTAATGGCGTCACTCTCAGCCATCGGGCGCAGTGTAAGGAATGTGTCAAGCTTGTTAATCCAAGCTTGGGCAGTCATCTTACCACTACCATCGAACGTCGCCAATGTGAGCCGGTTCGTAGCATGTTTTAGATCATTATTCTGCTGACGAGGTCTCCTATCCTGTCGAGATCTGTTATGCTCTCGCCTCTGTGTAATAAAACGGTCAAAAGTGATCATCTCTTTGACCGCAGGCGGTACCAAGTCCCATTCTTCATGAGCTGCCATAAGGGTATCAGCAAATAACTCATCATGCTCCTCATCTGGTATAGCCTCGCCGGGCTACTGTCTCGTGAAAGTGGGCCTAGTAGGCCTATCTGCTGTCCGTGACGCTGCCCTAGTAGCTCTCCGTGACCCTGCATCACTCCTGTCATCGTCACGGTTAGGTGACGGTCTCCTCGAAGTACCCAACCTCTGCAGTGCCGCTGCCACCTGCTGCAATACCTCATCGGATCGTCGTTGCCCGGCACGAAGATCTCGAAGTGTATGCATGAACTCTGCACCCTCCTGATCTCTGTCATTATGTCCCGGCCTAGGTATATCTGTTCTGTCAGCCATATTGCCCGGCTGCCTGCTCAAACTCTGTTGCCTGTCAATCAGGGCTCGCCTGCGTGTGTAATACCTGGGTGACCCAATCTGATCTGGATGCATAAGATAGCTAAACCCGTAGGATGGCAGGATTTAGCTCTGATACCACTGTAGGAACCCCAAGTCCCCTCTGATTCTGAAAACTGACGGTTTATATGTTTTTTCTGAGGTTTTTGAATTTTTTTATGTTTTTGGGTTTTTCTTTTTGCCAGTTTTTGAAAGAAATGCGGATTTGCATAAAATGATAAATAAATCTTATAAAATTTACTGAATATCGAAAAGACTATTTTTTTATTAAAAATGAAACCCTAGTTGCATGAGTTTACAAAAAAAACTTGCTGTTTGGTTCAAGAAAAACCTGAACTGTTCGCTGCCCAATAAAACTGATGACTGCTGCCAAAAACCAGGCACGGTACAGTCCGTACGGCGCCGTACGAATGCCGTTCGTACGGTACGGACAGGTACAGTCGGGCTGTTTTTTGCACAGAAAAAACCCTGCGCCCTGCTCTTATGTTGTTTGTCCTCTGCTGTAGATGGTACGGCCAAGTACAGGGACGGCTGGGATAAACCAGCAATTAATGCTGCTGTACGGCCTGTCCTCTGGCTATTTCAACCTCCAAAAATGGGCGCCTAAATGATCCCTGACTGAAGAAGGAATAGCCCTGATGAAAACCTGTGATGATAACCTCTGAAAATCAATGTCTTCTCCTGAATGAAGAAAACCCCGACTGCAATAAATCAGGTGTTATTTCACACCCTCTGAATTGCTTCCAATGGAGATGGCACGTTCTCCAAAGAAAATGAACTCGAACCCCTGAAGCTCTAGCTCAGACAAATTTGATCAATTTTCAATTCTCCAAATGACATAATGGCGCTCCTCCCAATGCAGAAGTATATATAACCAAAGAGGTGCGATTTCCTCTATAATAGGACTTTTAATTAAAAATCGCAATTCTTTAATTATTTTAATATTTTCAACTTAGGCCAAATTTTATAATAATATTAAATTTGGCCCCTTCCTGATAATGGGCGCCCCCTCAGCATTAAAACACTTAAGTTATAATTTTTAATTATAACTTAATATAATAATCTCGTAATATTAATATTTAATTAATGCAATTAAATATTAATATTTCCCTCGTTACTCGCCCGATGACCGAACCGTCTGAAGTGGTCATATACTGGAATGATTCCGAATGCTGTCAACCCATATTGCCAAAAATAGCAGGGGTCCCACACTGACCACCAAGAACTGCTAAAAATAGTAACTTCTGCCAAAAGTGTCCGATCGAGCCCAAACGAAAGCCAACTGATCAAACTCTACTAATCTGAAGCATGTGCCAAGCTCCCAGGTGACCCTCTATCCAAACGATCAGCCTACGAGGGTCGTATGATAGGCTAATCTTGTGCTCCGAGAGATGTCACTGAGAAGGGGACATGACACTCCCCCAGGTGGATCACGTCCCTCTGCCTCCTTTTCAAGCTGCACGTTTCTTAAATCAGAACTCACACGTAGATCAAAACGCTACTTTTTCTAATAGAACAACAGATCAAAACATCACCTTCTTAAGATCTCCACAAGATGCTTCCTCCCTAACAAGATCTCGCTATTCTCCCAGGCTCATCCAAGAAAGAGTCCACACCGGGTGCATTTATTTACCATGCTTCCTCCCTGATCAACTCTCTGTTAAGTTGTGGAGCTAAAAGCTTCACAGGTATGCAAATGTGGAGGTTGTTGGGTTACACAGTAACCGACATCGGTCAGGTCAACCGACATCGGTTATCTCCAACTACACAGTAACTGGCATCAGTTAGATATCGGCCGACATCGATCACCTTAAGACCGACATCGATCGTCTGTGCGTTTCCAAAACTGTTCTAATTTTAGGAGAACAATTAGTTTGCATGTAAAGACTAATTTTAGTCTTGAGTCTGTGTTTCTAATTATTGTTTGGTTTGGGATCTATTTAAAAGACCCATGGGGTTGTATTGTAATTAAGGACTAAAGGATTAGATCCTCAAGTGTAAGATCTAAAAGGTCTGCAAGAGTGCAAGACCAAAAAGATCTACAGGTAAGCAAGATCAAGAAGATCTGCTGAGAGTAGGCAACAACGGTTGAGTTGATTGTCACTTGGAAGGTAGGCAACAACCATTGGGTTGATTGTCACTGGGGAGAACAACTCAGTGTTGAGTTGGTTGTAATTGATTGAGAGAGAGAACTCTTGAGGGAGAATTACTGTACACCCAAGAGGTGTGGGAAGAGTGAGATTTTTTCATTGTATTTCCTTCTGGAAGAGTGTTAATACAGATTGTATTGTTTCTCGTATCTCCTATTCTTTGTTGTTTTTGATTTCTAGTTACTTATTACTTCTGGTTTAATTCCGTGTTTAGTTGCTTATACAAAGGTAATCAATTGTACTCCAAGGAGGATCCTAACAATTGATATCAGAGCTAGGATCACTAACAAGTGGTAGAGCGGGTTAGTGTTTGTTGATTACAGGTTCACTCACAGGAGTTTCTGTTTGAGTGGGAGTAAAGCAATGACAGAAAAAAGTAAACTAAGAATGGTGAAATTCAATGGCAAGAATTATCAATTATGGAGGATGCAGATAGAAGATTATCTGTATCAAAAAGATCTGTACTTACCGTTGGGTAGTGTTTCAAGTAAGCCCACATATATGCAATATGAAGAATGGAATGTTCTTGATAGAAAGGCTCTGGGATCTATAAGGTTGAGCTTGGCATCGTCTGTGATTTCCAACTTATCACAGGCAAAGACAACGGTAGAGTTAATGGATACTTTGGCAAATTTAAATGAAAAACCCTCAACTTCGAATAAGGTATTTCTTATGAAGCAATTATTTAATTTGCAAATACAAGAAGGTGGATCGGTATATAGTCATCTTAGTGATTTCCATGGATTAGTAAATCAGTTAAATTCAGTCAAAATAGTTTTTGATGATGAAATTAAAGCTCTCTTAATCTTATGCTCTTTACCTGAAAGTTGGAATAGATTGGTAATGGCAGTAAGTAATACTGCGTCTGCTTCAAATATCTTGAAAGTTGATGATGTTGTTAGTGTAATCTTGAATGAAAAAATTCGCAGAAAAAACACAGGGGAAACATCAGGTAATGCTTTAAGTGTTGAAAATAGGGGAAAGCAAAGAGAGAAAAGCAAGCAAGGGAAATCAAGGTCAAAGATAGGCAGTAGATCCAAATCCAAAAATGGAAGAATAACTTGCTGAAATTGTGGAAAGAAAGGACATGCAAAGAAAGATTGTTGGTTGAAAGAAGATCAGCATGAAGGTAATAAAGAAGCAAATGATGCAGGTATTGTTGCACATGATGCTCTTATATTTTTTTTGGATAGTCAGGTAGAATCATGGGTTTTAGATTCTGGTGTTTCTTTCCATGCAACCCCAAATAGAGAATTTTTTCATGATTATGTCCATGGAAACTTTGAAAAAATTTATTTAGGGGATGGTGAGCCTTGTCAAATTGTTGGCAAAGGAAATGTGCAGCTGAAATTGTAGAATGGCAACGCATGGGTGTTGAAAGATGTCATGCATGTACCCATCCTGAAGAAGAATCTGATTTCTGCAGAAAAATTGGGTGATGAAGATTGCACAGTAACTCTCACAGCTGAATCTTGGAAATTTTTTAAGGGTGCACTTGTATTAGCTAGAGGTAAGAAAGTATGTACACTTTATCTATCTACTTGTATTACTGATTCTCCTTCTGTTTTATCTAATTTAGATGTAGATGCAAAGATGTGGCTCTGTAGGCTTGGTCACATGAGTGAGAAGGGAATGCATGTTCTTAAGTCAAAAGGTAAGCTTTCAGATTTGATAGATCTAGATTTCTGTGAGCATTGTATGTTTGGAAAATAGGAGAAAGTGAAGTTTCTCAAGACTAGGTTAACAAAGAAGAAGCACATGTTGGAGCTTGTTCACACAAACGTGTGGGGACTAGCTCAGGGAGCTTCTATTGGAGGATCACAGTGCTATGTTTCTTTCATTGATGATGCTACAAGAAATGTATGAATTTATTGCATAAAGATAAAATCTGATGTTTTTGACACATTTAAGAAATGGAAAGCCTTGGTTTTCAAGGAGAAGGTGATGGACAGTGATCAGCTCAAGAGGCTGAATAATTCTGAGCAGGGCAATGTTGATTTGGACAAGATTATGATCTAAAATGAGCTCGCGAGTAAAAATTATCACTCACAGAAAAACACAGATATCGACGTTGGTCAGGTGAGAACCGACGTCGATCAGGCAAGAACCGACGTCACTCCGATGGAGGCCAAAGCCGGTGATGTCGGGCAGTTGAAAACCGACGTCGGTCAGGTCGGTCAGGAGGAACCGACATCGGTCGGGTGCAGACCGAGAGATGACCGAGATCGGTCATTGTTAGAACGACATTTGGGTGGACAACAAGCTGTCAATGAGTCTCAAACGCCCATGAGGAGGTCCGAAAGGGTAAGTAAACCTCCAATTCATTATTCTCCTTTATACTACTTGTTGCTCACTGATGGTGGAAAACCAGAAAGTTTTGAAAAAGCAATGCAGGTAGAATCCAGAAAACAGTGGGAGCATGGCATGAATGAGAAAATTGATTCCTTGGAAGAGAACCAAACGTGGGATTTGGTAGAGTTGCCAGCCGAAAAAAAAACACTAAAAAACGAATGGATTTACACATTAAAGAAAGAAGAGAATGGACAGGTGAGACATAAGGCCAGGTTATATGGTCTTGAGCAAGCTCCAAGACAATGGTATTTGAGGTTTGACAGGTTTATGACAGAGCATGGCTTTAGTCAATGTCAATGTGACCATTGTGTTTATTTTACCAGGTTGAATAATAGTAGCTACATTATCATGTTACTGTATGTAGTGTATATGCTTGTTGCAGGGTCACACATGCAGGGAATTACTGAGCTAAAGGTAAAATTAGCTCACACATTTGCCATGAAAGATTTAGGAGCAGCAATCTTTGGCATGAGTATTTCTAGAGACGGAAAATCACAGGTTGATTTTGTCTCAAGAGGATTATGTGAATAAGGTAGTGGAGAGGTTCAATTTGCAGCATGCAAAACCTGTAAGCACACCTATGGTTGGACAGTTCAAGTTAAGAACAGAACAGTTTCCTAAATCACATGATGAGGTTGAGTACATGGTATGTACTAGACCTGATATTGCCCAAGCAGTGGGAGTTGTCAGCAAGTTTATGGCCAATCCAGGAAAGGAGAACTGAAAAGTAGTTCAGTGGATTCTCAGATATCTGAGAGGAACCAGCAGTAGGCATTTATGCTATGCAGAGTCAAACACTTCTCTACATGGGTATGTAGATTCGGATATGGCAGGTGACTTGGATGGCAGGAGAAGCACCACAGGATATGTGTTCACTGTTGGTGGAACGGCAGTTAGCTGGATTTCAGAGTTGCAGAAGATTGTTGCAGTCACAAAGGCTAGCAAGGAAATGATATGGATGACTCGGTTCATGGAAGAGTTGGGAAAGGAGCAAGAGAGTTGCAGATTGTACAGTGATAGTCAAAGAGCAATCCATTTGGCAAAGGATTCAGCCTTTCATTCAAGAACCAAACATATACAGCTTAAGTACCACTTCATTAGACAGGTATTGGAGGATGGACAGTTGAAGCTGAAAAAGATCTATACGGATAAGAACCCTGCAGATATGTTAACAAAGCTGAGAACAAAGGAGAAGCTGAATTTCATTCAACTTTTGTTGGTCTTCAAGATTGAACTTGAAGATGGAGAAACAAGCCAGAAACAAATTAGAGGCTGCACAGGAACAGGTACAGGTGCAGCTGTTTATCTCCAAGTGGGAGATTGTTAAGTTGTGGAGTTAAAAGCTTCACAGGTATGCAAATGTGGAGGTTGCTGGGTTACACAATAACCGACATCGGTTATCTCCAGCTACACAGTAATCGGCAT
Organism: Torreya grandis; assembly: GCA_037957365.1. Lineage (NCBI taxonomy): Eukaryota > Viridiplantae > Streptophyta > Pinopsida > Cupressales > Taxaceae > Torreya > Torreya grandis. The sequence goes on from JARHVA010004251.1 coordinate 1,038,052, forward strand.
CGATTAGGTATCGGCCGACATCGGTCACCTTAAGACTGACGTCAGTCGTCTGTGCGTTTTCAGAACTATTCTAATTTTAGGAGAACAATTAGTTTGCATGTAAAGACTAATTTTAGTCTTGAGTCTGCGTTTCTAATTATTGTTTGGTTTGGGATCTATTTAAGAGACCCATGGGGCTGTATTGTAATTAAGGACTAAAGGATTAGATCCTCAAGTGTAAGATCTAAAAGGTCTGCAAGAGTGCAAGACCAGGAAGATCTACAGGTAAGCAAGATCAAGATCTGCTGAGAGTAGACAACGGTTGAGTTGATTGTCACTTGGAAGGTAGGCAACAACAACCATTGGATTGATTGTCACTGGAGGGAACAACTCAGTGTTGAGTTGGTTGTAATTGATTGAGAGAGAGAACTCTTGAGGGAGAATTACTGTACACCCAAGAGGTGTGGGAAGAGTGAGATTTCTTCATTGTATTTCCTTCTGGAAGAGTGTTAATACAGATTGTATTGTTTCTCGTATCTCCTATTCTTTGTTGTTTCTGATTTCTAGTTACTTATTACTTCTGATTTAATTCCGTGTTTAGTTGCTTATACAAAGGTAATCAATTGTACTCCAAGGAGGATCCTAACACTCTCCTTTCCCAGGCTTCATAAACACTGATGCTGATACTATAAAATAATTCACGCAGAACAATAAAGTCATGAGCCATATCATATTCATGAAAGGAGCCATATAAATAGCTCTTACATAAGCTAGAATCTACGAAGGTTGGCATAACCATATTTGAACAGGAAACTTAAATAAGTTTCACCCGTATCCACGAACTTAGTAAATACATCCAACAACAAAACTAATGTAACAATACGTTACATTATACAATATATAATAATTTATTCTAATACACACAAGTCCTAAATTCTTCTTTTACACTCTCTCCCCTTATCCTGCCATATGTATTCTTCTCTATTGCTCTTGCCATTACAAAATCTACCGATGATACAGGTTTTTTTTACCCCTGTTTACCCACATGGACAGTATGAAGAGATTCATACTCTACACAACAGACATGGAATTCATTGTTTAAACAAGGCAATGGATTAAGGATGGGCTTGTTGTAGCAATTTTCTTGACGTTTACTGCATTCAATATTGCTGTTTGGCCTCAACCATAGCAAAACGTAATAACTGTCCTCCACCGGAAAACAAAGATGGGATAGAAGGGTTAGAAACTGGTCCGGATGTCATATAGATCTGGAAAATATAGAAGCACAGTTTGGTTTGAACTCAACCCAAGTGATAATGTTACTACAGTCAGATGCTAACCCTCACAGTTCCAAAACAAATCCAAATGCCACATTACCCATGTATGTGGTTCCATTGAATACTCAAGCTCCGACTAACCTCAGTTCAGCTGCATTTAATGCTCAAACCAAATTTTGCAGGGTTTTTCTATCCTTCAAAAAAATCTGAGAATCTCCAACATCTCATGCAGTGTGCAATATTTGTGGCTCCAATGCGCAGCCCAAGGTTCATGGCTTTTGCTTTAAATAGCATCAATAGTTTTTGCAAATGCAAATGTTTGAAGCTCAGATGAAGATGATTATTAAGAAAAAGTTAAGAGTTCATCAGAGAAGGAATAACAAGGGCGCAATGCAGACTTATCAGAACAATGTTCATATCCTGGCAGCCCGTGTTAAAACCCGTGTCAACACATATGACCGACAAGCATGGCATTCATTTAAAATTTTCACAGTCCATAACATTACAAGAATGAGCTTTTTGATAAAAACTGTGACATTAATTGTTCAGACAAGACATTGGATTGAGGACGGGCTTGTCCTGGCAATTTTCATGACATTTACTGCGTTCAATACTACCGTTTGGCCTCAATCACAACCAAGTACAATCACCATCTTCCACTTTCAAACAAAGATCAGGATATAAGGGTTGGGAACCAGTCCGGATGTCAAATAGATTTTGAAAATATGGAAGCAAAGTCAGGTTCAAATTCAACTCAAGCAGCGATGTTACTACAGTTAAATGCTAACCCTCACAAAGCCAAATGCTGAATTACCCATGTATGTGGTTCTATTGAATATTCAAGCTCCAACTAACCTCAATTCAGTTGCATTTAATACTCAATATTTTTCAGCATATTTGAATCCTTCAAAACATAGTCACCAGGAGACAGGGATGGGTCTCAAAGATGGGGACGCCAATTTTCAGACATTGGATTCAGGGGCACTTGGAGATGGCAAAAGAAATAAAACAATAATATTTTTATATTTAAATTTCTGAAAACTGAAAACTATCAAATTCAGTACAAAGATACATCTCACGCAATGTATTCTTTATATCTGACTGCAAATGGAGAACAATGAGATGAATGGAGTTTATGTAGGATTTTTTAATAGATTTTTATTATTCAACATCAAAGGGTACTTGGAGATGGCAAAAGAAATAAAATAATAATTTTATATATTTAAAATTGTGAAAACTAAAATACATCAAATTCAGTACAGTGATATGTCTCCATATCCATATTCTCTATTTCTAGCTGCAAATGGAGAGCAATGAGATGAATGGAGCTGTTGTAAGATTTTTTATTAGGTTTTTATTATTCAACTCCATGTTTATGTTTTAAAGTTTTAATATTAAATATATATATTATGTTTTAAAGTGTACATATTCTACTATGCCAGCCCTGAAAGCTATTAGTCCAAACCTGGGTAGTGTGTGTGTGTATATATATATAATCTTTTTTTCTTTTTCTTTTTAAAAAATCCCATTTTTATTATAGAGAAATCAAAGTGTACATATTCTACTAGGCCAGGCCTGAAAGCTATTAGTCCAAGCCTGGGTAGAATACAGAAAAGGATACATATTAGCATTCATTAGTACAAATCAGAATCTAGAAGCAAGAGAGTTGGGGAAAATTCATCAGTTGCAAGACAAGTTCCAAGAGGTCCAATTCAGCCATGTTCCCAGAGAAAGTAATAAAGTAGTGGATGGGTTGGCCAATTGGGCTCTCGACAACCACAACTTTACTTGTGATGGTTTGCCTCCTCTGTAGTGGTCGACCAAGCTGCAACGGGATTTGAGAAAGCTTCTATATTATCTTTTATTTTAAGGCAGGAGACATGAATTTTTGGAGGAGACGCCCATAAGAGACGAGGGAGACTCCAAATGAAGTCTCCAAGACTTCAAAGATGTCCCCGTCTTGCATCTCCCGGTTTCTATGGTATGAACACTACCAAAGAGAAATAAAGACTTAAACTATCACTGCAAGTAACAAGAGGCCTACTCAGTATTTTTTATGGGCTATTTTTCGCCAATTGGCTAATTTAATCCAGAAGGCTGCAAATCTGCCAACGAGTTAGGTATTAACACTACCAAAGAGCAATAAAGACTTCTCTTTCACTGCAAGTAACAATAGGCCTGCCGCTGTCTCCTTAACCTTAAAGCTAGCAAATACTAGTGAGATAGTCTCAACTGTCCCCTTCTACCTAACTTTTTGAAACCTTTATTGAATGAAAGGGAACAGATATCATAGCACTTGAAACTGCTATACATGATTGTTAGTCATTTGTCATCAATGGATCAATCAAATAGCTGGGCAATCATTTTGTTTATAATATTAAAATTTAGACATTTTAAACAGAAGAATATTAGTAGTAATTTCTCATACTATCTGAAAAAACTTCACAAATAATATCATTGGCCAATTGTAATTGTGGCTAATAGAATTTAAGATTTTAATGGAGCCCAATAAATGCCTAAGAAAGAAGCATGATTATAGGATTAGAAATTGACAGCTACAGGCAAAACTCACCTAGCTAATGCTGCAGGGTCCCATCCAAATGGAACCTCTTGTTTCACTGCATTACGTAGTACTATATGTGATCTTGTAAGCTCTATGCTGTAAAGAGTTATAAACCATCCATCAAAGGCGAGATGTTTTGTGCCAGATGCGTCTTTTTGCCATGACCCTGTGTTTTCAAACATGGCATTGAATACACCTGAAGGAATTCTACCGGGTATATTAAGTTCCTGATTGAAATGCTCAGATATCTGCAAATATTATTTTCAACACACATATAACAGACTTCAGATATTTCAAAACCATGATATTTACTATTACCAAGTGACAAAAAACAATATATGCAACTTCATTGGACCAAATCCAAAAAGATATTTGATTAGGATTTGTCCCTCGTTTATTTTGCATTACACTGCGACTTGGCACTATTCTTCCAGACAGAAATTATGTGGATATGATCAATATTTGAAGGGTTGAAAAAGGATGTAGAAGAGCCAAACACAATGTTATTTTCAAGCTGTTATAGCACTAATTAAAATTTTATAAGTAAAATAGACAAAAATTCATAAAAATGCATGTAAATCCTTTGTTAACGTAGACAGCAAGTAAACAAGGATAAAATCAGCTATTAATTTTAGTGGGATTTTTACTCATGTAAGTTTTAGTCATTTACCCAAATGACCTTCATGAGTAGTCATTACCCAAATGAAATAACTTTTACTCATATATTTTTGGTAACAATCACAAGGCAAGGGGACCCACTTTAGCACACAGCCACTGTAAGCATTTGTTAGTAGGGGGGAGGAATGGTAAAAGTAATTCAATACTTTGGGCTTCTCACTTGACATTAAGGATAAAATCACCAATCTATCAAGTAAACAGAATCCAAACAAGAATAGACACTATCATCCATTGGCTTCTGTTATACAAAAAACAAGAAATATGCATAAGGGATACATTAAAGCATGTTCAACAACAAATGAGAGATAACGATACGATTGATATACAACTCCCATGGATATCAATATTTTAAAGTATATTAGAATGCAATGGCAGTAATAGTAAACCTCATCAGGCAGGCAAAACATTAGGAACTTGCTCCTATAATGAAAATATACTTGTGAGCATCTTTCAACATAAGAGAGAATAGAATATGTCATGGAAATAACTTTTCAGGGGTAGGCCCCTAGACCATTCCCATTGTGATGTAAACGCTGTTTTCTCCTAGATTCTATGAACCAATTCTATTCGATGAGTTGAACTAAATTTGTTTAATTTTCTTCTTTTTTTAAAAAATTAGTCGATAGATTGCTTCAACTCTGCAAGCTGTCAATGTAATTTAATCTTGTCTGGAAATATTAATGTGTACATTTAAATGTACACCTCAGGAGCAGCTAGTCACGAAAAACAAAATACGTCTTAAAAATTTATACAGTCTTATCCAGAAAATATTATACAATGTCTTCTACCTGCAAAATGAATCTCAAATCTCTAAAATATTTACCACTAACATATAGGAATCTGGCAAAGATTATGGAATTTTTCACTCAATATTAATGTTCGGAGGTGAAGTGAATCTCTAGACCTCCAACAATTGTAATGGTGTGAAGTCTTGTAATCCCCTTGGCAATATCATTTGCGGTGCAACAAGCCATCCAGCATGAGGGGGGTTGCAGGGGGGTTGTTTAAGCCCCCCGTGCACGGGGGTTTGGGGGCAGATCCCCCAAAAAAATTTGGCATCCATACAAGCGGTTTTTTTGGCATTCGTACGACATTGTACGGTTCGTACGATGCAGTACATATGTGCGACACGAGACCCACTGTACTATTTGGTGCAGTTTCCAAAACACGTTTTTGGAATCTTCCTTGTTTTTCCTATCTAAAGGGTACGACCCTATTATTGTTATGTACAAAAAATTTATTCATATCCAATTTAAAAAAAGAGTTGCCATTGTCCAGTGGTTTTTCTTGCAAGTTGCAGGTTTTCCATGTAATATCTTGTGTCCTATTTTTATTTATTTTATTATTGTAGTACATTAAAATTTGTCTTTTATTACTAAAAACTAGTATCAGAGCCCCAGGTTATTGTGGATTGTTTTTTGTAAGTATAACAGCAGTTAGCATAGGATTAATGGATGGATCGATGCATTAGGTGGAAAATTTTGATGGACAAAACTTCTCATTATGGAAGTCGCAGATTGAGGATCTATTAGTGCAAAAGGATCAAGCCCTAGCCATTCAAGGCGTGTCAAAGAAACCTGCATCAATGACGGACAAAGATTGGAATAAGTTAGACAGAAAGGCTATGTCTACTATACGCCTATGTCTAGGCAAGTCTGTGTTGTTTAATGTTTCATCGGAGACTACAAGTGAAGCGCTATGGAACAAGCTCCACAACTTGTATGAGAAAAACACAGCGTCAAACAAAGTGTTTTTGATGAAAAAGTTGTATAATCTCAAGACGAAGGAAGGGGTCTTAGTTGCTGAACACCTGTATGAGTTTAACACGGTGATGAGCCAACTTCTGTCCATAAAGATGAATTTGGAAGATGAGATGAAAGCAATTCTTTTGTTGTGTTCGCTTCCAGACAGCTAGGAAAATCTCATTGTTGCAATCAGCAATATAGCACCAGGTGGTACATTAAAATTTGATGATGTAGTTGGTATGTTGTTTAGTGACGAGCTGAGAAAGAAGTCCTCACAAGAAACGTCATCTAGTGAGGCACTGACAGTTGTTGAAAGAGGGAGAAAACACGATAGGAACCAAGGGAGATCTAAGTCCAGATCCAAATCTAGGGCACGAAAGACCAAGGCAAGATGTTGAAACTGTGGCAAGATAGGCCAAATGAAGGACTGCAGGTTTCTGAAGAAAGAAGGTGGCATCCAGTAGGGACAACAATACCATGAAGCAAATATTGCCAATAACTCTGATGGGGAGGTAATGTTTACCTGTAGTCTTGATATGGGTTTTCTTACAACTGTTGATGATTCTTTGTCAAATGACTGGATCGTCGATTCAAGGACTTCTTTTCATGTAACCCCACATAGAGATCGGTTCATCAAATACCAATCTGGAGCATGTGGTACAATATATTTGGGGAATGATCATACCTGCCAAATAGTTGGTTGTGGGGACATAAGGTTGAAGCTAGAAGATGGCAAAGAGTGGATGTTGAGAAATGTTCATCATATTGTAGAAATAAGGAAGAACTTAATTTTAGTAGGACAACTGGATTGTGTTGGCTGCACAACCAGCTTTGGAGGAGCATGGAAAACTTCAAAAGGTGCATTGATTACTGCCAAAGGAAGAAAGATGGGTTTGTTGTATACTTTATTAGCTAAAGTTGAAACCGAAGAAGTGGGAATTGTAGATGCAAAGGACTAAGCAGAACTATGGCATCAAAGACTTCACATGAGTGAGAAAGGTTTTAAGGTACTTTTTAATCGTAATTTACTACCTGGTTTGAAAGCTATAAATTTAAATTTTTGTGAACACTATGTTTGGAAAACAGAAAAGAAAAAATATTTTGAGGAAGAAGAGAGATAGTGTATTAGATTTAGTACATGCTGATGTTTTTGGTAATGTCCCTGATAAATCTCTTGGTGGTGCATCATACTTTGTTAGTTTTTTTGATGATGCATCTAGGAAAGTGTGTGGATTTATCCACTGAAACACAAAAGTGATGTGTTTGAAAAATTCAAGAAGTTCAAGGCATTTGTAAAAAATCAAAAGGAAAGAAAAATTAAATTCCTTAGAACTGATAATGGAGGAGAATTTTGTTCAAAAAACATTGAGGACTACTATAGCAAGAAGCGAATAAAGAGAGAAAAAATAGTCTCATACCCCGTAGCAAAATGGTGTGACCGAAATAATGAACAGAACAATTAAGGAACGTGTTCGAAGTATGATGCCAATTGCAGGTTTGGAGAAACACTTCTGGGCAGAAGCTGCAAATACAACTTGTTATTTAATCAACAGATCACCTACAACCGCACTAGATGGTGGCATTCTGAAGGAAATTTGGACAAGTAAACCAATTTCATATATTTCATATGAACACTTAAAACTATTGGTTGTGTTGCATATATGCATGTTCCTAAGGAGAACAGGTCCAAATTGGATGTCAAATTGAAAAAGTGCATTTTCTTGGGCTATGGAGAAGGTGAAAGAGGTTATAGGCTTTGGGATCCAATTGCTCATAAGATGGTGCGAAGCAGAGATGTTGTCTTCAAAGAAAACAAAATGTTTAAGAAAGAATCAGCAAAGCTTGAAACACTAAAAATACCTTTTGGAGATATTTCAATTGATAAATAGAACACTAGATCATATTGTTGTACCAAATCAACAACCTTTACAACAGGCCAGCAAGAACAACTTGAAGGTGAGGAAGAAAATTAGGAGCAACAGCCACCTGCAACCCCACCAAATTGGGTAAGAAGGTCTACTAGACAGCAAAGACAACCTAATAGGTATTCTCCTTCATTGCCTTATGTGTTACTTACTGATGAGGGTGAGCCTAGTACATTTAATGAAGCCTGTAGTGTTAAGGACAGCAAGAAATGGATAGCAACAATGGATGAGAAAATGAACTCGCTGCTGGAAAATAAAACCTGGGAGCTCATGCCACTTCCAAAAGAAAGGAAAGCCCTTGTGAACAAATGGGTATATTGTAATGTCCCCAATTTTGCTCTAAAGCTTTGGAGGACCCTTAGTTCATTATTGTTCCAATAACTAAGGGTGAAAGAAGAAGAAGGAACTTAATACACCACTTTTGAAAAGATATTTCAAAAAAAATGTACTTTATTGATTCTAATTTTAAGTTATGTTTTGGAAAAATGTACTTTATGTTTATTTCACTTAAGTGGGGGAATTTATGAGTCTTGGCTTATAAAACTTAAGTTGTTTTTAAAGATTAACCCTCTCTTTCTATTTTGAAGCGCTACACTTGGAGGAGGTTATTTAAGAGGTATGAGGGCTCACTTGAAGATCATGTGCATATGATATTAGGAATTGATAATCAAGTATGTCAAGCTTGGTTGTTGAAGGTAGATGCTTGAAGAATGTTACCCTTCAAGTTATACTAATGGTTCTACAAACGGTGACTATCAACACCACCTATTGAGTGGAAATCGTGCTAAATCCCCTGAAAAATTATTTTAAGGTTTTATCTAACACTTGTAGCTGTAGCGAATTGGCTTGGAGGACTAGAGCGAACTATCTAGAGGGCTTGGGAGGTCACCAAAGGTTGACGATTTGCCTAGAGATTGAAGATTGCTGATTACTCCTTGGGCGATTCACCTGAGGGCTTGAAAAATGTCATTTCGAGAGGTTTGTTGTTGGTACAAACCCTCTCCTAGGGTTTTAATAATTTCTGCTATTTTTCCTAGGTAGAGCGAGTCACTTTTGAGGTATGATTAGTGAGATTTGGGTTGAATAGTGCTTGAAAAATATTATAAAATTATTTGCATAATTTTATCTAGTAGGGCGAATCACTTGGAGAACCTTTTAAGGTTGTAAGAAGGGTTTGTGAAGGATTTAATGTTCAGAAAAAATATTCCTTAATTTTCCTTGGCTTGGCGAATTGATTTATGAGGTTGTGGACTTTATTTATGCTTGAAAAAATATTCCGATTTGTTTCTATAATTTTCCCAAGGAGATCAAATTAATTTGCAGGTTAGGAAGGCTTTGTTGATAGCTATTTTCAAGGGTTGACTTTCATAAATTATTCCTAATTTTCCTTGAAGTTGGACGACTTGTGTGAAGATTTGAAGTGATCATACTAAGTTGAAATTGTTCTTTGGAGTTTTAATTAGGGTTTTTGGCCTAATTTTTAAGAGGAATATTCTAGGGTTTTGAAGGTTGTTTGCAAAGGAAAAATACTGTTGTACCAACACTTTATTAACAGAATTTTACGCTTATTTCCAACAGCTACATCATAAATTCATGCTAAAAAAGGTACACAAGTATAGCTTTTCATTTTTTATTTATTGAAGCATTTGTGGAGTATTATTGTGAGGGCTTGGTAAGATCATTGTGGCCAGGGTTTGTTGAGTTTGTGGACAACATACAGTTAATTTTCAAATTGCACTGGGGTTTTAATAGAAAATTATCCATTTTTTTGCTTAAGATCCTATTTGGGGTCACTACATATATATATTGAAACATGAAGGAAATTCAAGGGTAACCGGATACAAAGCAAGGATGGTGGTGAAGGGCTATGCACAAAAGGAAGGTAGTGATTTCAATGAAATATTTTCACTTGTTAAATTAACATCTATTAGAGTTGTGTTAGGATTGGTGGCTACTATGGATTTAGAGCTAGAACTAGAAGTAAAAACTGTTTTTCTTCATGGTGACTTGGATGAAGAAATATACATGAAACACCCTCAAGGGTATGAAGTGCAAGGCGAAGAGAACCAGGTTTGTAGATTGAAGAAAAGTCTTTATGGCTTGAAGCAAGCTCCAAGGCAATGGTACAAAAAGTTTAATGTTTTTATGATAAAGCATGGGTTTGCAAGGAGTGAAGTTGATCACTTTGTATACATCAAAAGGTTTGAGAATGGAAGTTTTATAATTCTTTTGTTGTATGTTGATGACATGTTAGTTGTTATTCCTGATTTGACAAAAATTAAAAGATTGAAGAAGCAGCTTGCTAGTAATTTTTCAATGAAGGATTTATGACCAGCAAAGCAAATCTTGGGCATGAAAATCAGCAAAGATAGAATTAGGAAATTATGGCTTTCACATAAAAGCTACTTTGAAAAGGTATTGGAAAGGTTCGGCATGCATGATGCAAACCCTGTAATTATCCTGTTGGCTGCTCACTTCAAATTAAGTGCTGAAATGTGTCCTAAAAACGATGAAGAGGCATATGCTATGTCAAAAGTTCTCTATTCTTCTGTTGTTGGTAGTTTGATGTATGCAATGGTATGCACAAGACTAGATATTGCACATGTAGTTGGAGTGGTAAGCCGTTACATGTCAAATCCAAGAAAAGAACATTGGCCGTTGTAAAATGGATTTTATGGTATATTAAGAGAGCTATAAATCACACATTATGTTTGGGCAAAATAGAAGAAATGATGGCTGGTTATGTAGACGCAGACATGGCAGGAGATTTAGATGGTAGAAAATCTACCACGGGATACATATTTACTTTTGCAAGGGCTGCCATAAGCTGGGTATCTAGATTGCAGAAGGTTGTTGCTTTGTCAACAATTGAAGCTGAATACATTGCAACAACTGAAGCCTGCAAAGAATTTATTTGGCTATAAAGGTTAATGGAAGAGCTAGGAGCAAAACAAGATAGTTTCAAGTTGTTTTGTGACAGCCAAATTGCAATTCATTTGGCTAAAAATGCAGCCTTCCATTCAAGAACTAAACACATAGATTTGCGGTATCATTTCATAAGGCAAGTCTTAGAACAAGGACAGGGGCAGCTAGAGAAGATATCTACTAAAGACAATCCAGCTGGTATGATGACAAAATCATTGTCAAGAGACAAGCTAAAGTTGTGTGCAACTTTAGTAGGCCTTGGAATCACATGATAAAGAAAGGCTTGGGCAAATGGCACTCGGATGGGAAACATAGGTGAAGAATTCCAAGATACTAACTTCAAGTGGGAGATTGTTAGGAGCGTAGTTGGCATAACCGGTTGCGGCGAGTACTCGCCCAGGACCCAAAATGGGTAATCGGTGGTTATTCGACCCGCTCGGTCAAATAACCGGCAAAGAAGCAAAATATAATTGAAATTCGCCCGCAGCAGACAGTATATAAATAAAATAAACATTTTAAACATTTAAGTATAAGTTTACATTTAGATAGGGACATCTAGTTTCTTATACTTTAAGTTATATTTTATTTATATACTTTCAAGATGTTTGAGAGTGGTTTCGGACCTCTAGGAGCTATAATGCAAATTCTAGGTTTTGGAGGATCCTATCATATGTCAAACTTAGTTAGATTTCAAGGTTTCAGGGTTTTAGACTTAGCCATATTTCAGGGTTTCAAACTTTCAAGGAGACATCATAAGAGGGATGAAGGCTGCATGAAGGGATGTAGGTATGATAGAATAGTATGAGAATATCTCTTGCAAAGTGCCACAAGTCGATCCAACCCCATTCTTTGTGCATAGATTACTAGACTTTCTCAGTCTCCCTTAGTTTTCTAGAGAGCAGGAAAGAGAAAAATATAGATTCTTGTAATTTGTACTTGCAGATTCTTGTATAAGTATCATTGTATCAGTTTTAATCTATGCACAAGGAATGGGGTGGGCTCGACTTGTGGCACTTTGCGAGAGATGTTCTCATACTATTCTATCATACCTACATCCCTTCATGCAGCGTTTATTCCTCCTACAATGTCTCCTTGAAATTTTGAAACACTGAAATATAGCTAGGTCTAAAACCCTGAAACCCTGAAATCTGACTAAGTCTAAAATATGATAGGATCCTCCAAAACCTAGAATTTGCATTATAGCTCCTAGAGGTCTGAAACCACTCTCAAACATCTTGAAAGTATATAAATAAAATATAACTTAAAGTATAAGAAACTAGATGTCCTTATCTAAATGTAAACTTATACTTTAAGATATATTTCATTTTATTTATATATTGTCTGGTAACCGACGACTAACCGAAGAGTACTCGCGGTTAAAAAAAAAATTGTGGTTTTTCTAGTGCCGGCGGTTTTGAGTGGCGAGTATTCGCCTAATGAAATTCTTGGAGAGTAACCGCCAACCAGCGGTTACTCGCCGGTTATTCCATCTATGGAGGTGAAGTGAATATCTAAACCTCCAACAATTGTAATGGTGTGACATCTTGTAATCCCCTTGGCAATATTATTTGTAGTACGACAAGCCATCCAACATGAGGGGGTTGCACGACATGGTACAAGCGATTATTTTGGCATTCGTATGACATGGTATGGTTCTTACAATGCGATACAAATGTACAACACAAGACCCATTGTACTATTTGGCACGGTTTCCAAAACATGTTTCTGGAATCTTCCTTGTTTTTCCTATTTAAAAGGTACAACCCTGTTATTGTTATGTACAAAAAATTTATTCATATCCAATAAAATGAGAGAGCTGCCATTGTCTTGAGGTTTTTCTTGCAAGTTGCAGGTTTTCCACATAATATCGTGTCCTATTTTTCTTTATTTCATTACTATAGTACATTAACATTTGTCTATTATTACTAACAATTAACAATTACAGTGATTATCTGAATGATTTTGAAATCTCCATTAATCAATAATGTGACTATCTGACCGCAGCTGACAATGCCTCCTGCTTTGTTGCATTTTGTCTGGAAGGCCTGACTGCTGTCCTCATTTTCTGGGGCAATTTCTTTTGGGCATTTTGGCTCAACGATTTTCTAGGAAAGCAACCATCTAGCTCATTTCTTAAGCTCCCTTTGTGTGTAATGTCTGCACAATGTGTGCATCTATTCTTGTAAGGACGTCTTTTAAGTTTATTGCGGAAAAAAGTGGACTGTGACCCATGCTTTGCTAGTTTTAACTTTCCTTATCCTGCATTCCCCTTCTAGTTATAAAGGCTAGAAGAGGGTCCGATCTCCAAATGTCCCTTGAAGATTTAAAAGTGTTCCTTAGAAAGAAAGGGAAAGACAAGCTTGCCTCTTCTACTAGGGAGAACAGCATCATTAAGCTATTTGAGGAATTTAGAGTTTGATTGGCCCCACACTTCTTGCTGAAAATATCCTCAGCTTAAAGGAGCAAGCTCTATTTTCCTGGTTCATGGAATTATCCTCCTTTCCAACTATCATGACTTAGACTGCAGGAAACCAGCCTCGTCAAGGTGACAAAAGGTGAGCTTCTGACCTACAGAGTATTTGCAATCATTCCATCCTTTTAACTGAAAAGAAATAGAAGGTTTTGGAGGCAATCCGATATTCATGGGGATAGTCAAACAGCTGCTGAAACCATTGGACAGTATGTTCCAATCCATTGGAAGGATCGCCCACTTCAACTCCAATATGGGTTAACATTTTAGATTTCCCCTTAAATTTTGGGCTGATTCAACCATTGAAGCTATGGGTCCTTACTAACAGAGTGTGTGGTAATAAATCATCAAGACTAAGGTGACATGGATCCCCCCACAGGAAGGTTGGCTTAAACTTAACTTTGACAGCACTGCCAAAGAGAATGCAGAGCATGTGGAAGGGGTGAATGTCCTAAACAATAATAAAGGTAAAGTGGAGATTATGGATCATATGGAGTTTGGAAACACCACTAATAACTTAGCAAAGGCTAAAGCTCATTTGCAAGGACTGCTAATAGCTAAAAACCAAAACTGGATGCAGGTGATTCCTAAATGATTATTGAGGCTATCCACAGAGGAGGTTGTCCTAAATGGAGACCTAGTGTATCCTTTCCGCATATAAGAGAAGGAAATGATGTGGCTGATTTGTTTTCCATTAAAGCGTTGGACTTGAAGCAAAATCAGGGATGGCATCGAAATCCTTTAAGGAGCCCTCTCAAATAGTACATTATCTAAGTTAATCTCTAATGATTTCAATCATAGGTACTGTCATTAGATGGAAGGGTATTTTATGGTTTTGAGTGTAATAGGATAATCTCATCTGTTATTGCATGCTTGAGCTTGGGGAGTACAGAACTTGATGAAAAGAAGATTAAAGGTAATGAGATGTTTGCAGTCATGAGCAATTTGATCGAGGATAGGGGCTGCTCTTCTTATTATTTCTTGAGTGAAGCATTTGAAATTTTTAGTTCATGGTTCCTTGAATATAATAAAATCTCTCTATCCACATTCAGCAGGGTAAAGTGGGGTTGAGCGGGACCAGGAGAAGTTTGGCAATTAAGATTTCAAACTGATCTTAGTGTCTGAGAAACGTTGTAGGGAGAGATTTACACGTTCCCTCAGTTCCACTTTCACTGTTTTTTCTCTATTCTTGTTATAGACTGGATTTGCACCCTTGTGAGAGTTCTTCAGGCTCTCTCACTGCCAGCTATAAGCATGGAAACAACCTCAGGATGTGGGTGTCCTATGATGAGGTTGAACCTCTAGATTTTTTTATGAGGCTAGTTCCTCAGGTGCTTCACTTCAGCTCTTTGGGTTTCTACACTAAATTCTACTAATGACCAAGGAAAAGAGGAGAGAGATTAATTGAAAAGAAAACTAAGATAAGGGGGGTGATGCACCGAAAATAAGTTATCCACCTAGCTTGGGAAAGACACTAATTCAGCATAAGACAAGTTGGCTTACACAACCTCCTAACCAGCTAACTTGCATAAGTATTTCTTAAGCTAGGCTTACTGAACCACACATGAGGCAAAGAGGAATTTCAAAATTCACACCAAGCATCCATTAATGGCCGAAAAGCACGAGTTCAAACCTGCAATTAACTGAAAATCACATGAAAACAAGCAAGAAAGAAGGACAAGGTTGGAAGGATGCTTCTTCACAACGCTATTAGTGCACAAGCTAACTCAACGCAATTTTCAGACAAAGAGATAGGTAAAAACAATCTTTATTGCTTCAAAGGTCCATTACACATCAATTTTCGCAGAGTGATTTTATCACTAGTCCGAAGATATATTTCTAGGCTCCAAGGCCTCTATTTATAAAGAAAAGGGGGAAGAGAGAAAGGGAGTAAAGAAGAAGTCGCAGATGGCTGGCACCTCCTGTTGTCCTTCCCTGATGTTCATAAATGCGTCATTCTAGATCGCCGCCCAATACTCTTGAGCCCCTCCTGTCTTTAAGACTTTCTTTGGCGCATCTGAAAAGTCACGTTGTGAACAGCTAGAATGTTTCTTCTTGGCGTGACGCATTTAAGCGTCGAACGACGATTGCGGGCAATGAACCATGGCGGATGGGAGCCTTTGTAACTTCCAGCTACCAGCTGCTCGGACTCTCCCATGTTTATTGAACATCCTTGTGCCACTTGTCTTTTACTAATTGGCCCTTTCTGCTCCAGTTGCGCCATGTGACAGCCTTCCATTCGTTGCATCATGATTTTAGCGTTGCCAGACCAAGCTTAAGTCGAGCCCTTGGAGAATCCCGATTTACTCTACGTAGAGTAATTCGGGTTCTTTGGCCTCTCCAACTTCGGACTTTCCCAGATCCTTCACTTAAAAAACCTTTTAAGTAGAGTACTTTGAGAAACCCAATTTACTCTATGCAGAGTAATTCGGGTTCTCTAAGCATACTTACTTCGATCTTGTCCATCTTGAAGTCTTCTCACTTTGCTACTTCTCGAGCCTTAAGACTTCGGGCTTTTCAAACCCAATTACTTCCAGCGGCTAGTTGTTTTACCTGATTTTGACGTACATTGGCCTGCCATTTCTTTCGAACACTTGGTCTCGGGCTTCTCTCTCGGCTTCTTTCTTTCGAAAAAATCCCCGAAGGAATTTCTTCAAACAATTTGTCCAAAGGAATTCCTTCGGACTTTTTGTTCGTGTCTGCCTTTGGAAACTACCCTTTGGGCTTTTCATAATGGACTTTCCTGAAGGGTAAGAGACCCTTCAGGGTTTCTACATCTCCCTTTGGATTTCTGCAAATGATCCTCCCAAAGGGTAACATACCCTTCGAGAATTTTGAAATGGTCCTCCCGAAGGGTAACATACCCTTTGAGAAAATTGCAACTGTCCACTTGGAGAAGAAAAAGCCCTTCGAAAAAGTTGAAGTGTACCTTCAAAAAAGTTGACTAGTCCCTTTTTGCCCTAAAAAGACCCTTCGGCATTTTGAAAATTCCCTTCGGATTTTTGAAAAAGACTCGTCTCATGAAGAGCCCAAGAAGCACCATTTTTCAAGACCAAATTAGGTTTGTCAAGCCCCTTTACTTATTTCGGGTTTCTAACTGCTCACAACTTATGAAGTAACCAAGTAGTGCCCCTTGGAGAACCCGAAATACACTGTCTATCTGTAATTCGGGTTCGTAAACCCAAATTACTTCTACTTATGAAACATTTAGAAGCTAAGCATTGTTGGAAACCCGATTTGCACTGTGCCTTCAAAAAACCCGAAGTTGTCACTGCTGGAAAACCCAAAGTCCTCCCAAAGACTTACCATTTTCTTCCCTGAAAGCTCCCTTTTCCATACTTAGGTAAACTTTGATATGTGGGCCAAAAAATGACCAACATTTCTGGCGATTCGCAGGGAAGCATGCATGCTATGCTTGAGAACCCAACTCATTTGCTTTGTTCGATCCATTAGGCGTGGAGTCATTGCTTTTGCACGAAGTTGGCTCTTTCTGAAATCTCCCTTGAAGCAACAAGGACAACCGAAACGAAACAAACTGTGCCCATGGCACTTAGGGAAGGGAAAACACACAACTGAAAAAGATGTGCACCAAGGACTTAGAGGAAAACACAGAAGAAAACTAAAAGAAATGCACAGAAATATATACAACGGCTGCAAACTTTCAATAGCAAGGCTTTAGATGAATCCCATTGATTGGGATTGGTAATACCTCTCCATCTAATTGAGCAAACTGGAAGGCATTATGTTGTTTGCATCCGTAGATCAAGGACCACTCCACAAGCTATCAAACTTGGTATGGTTGCCTGGTTTGGCCTTGTTTGAGTCCCATTTGAGAATCAGATCTCCTTTAAAAGTCCTTACTGTAGCTCTCTTGTCAAAAGCCTTCTTTACCTGAGCTTGATGCGCCTCTAATGTTTTCATTGCAAGGTCCCTTGTCTCTTCAAGCTCTGTGAGTTCTGCCAATCTCACATTCATAGATTTATCTTCCAGCATCTCCAACTGATGGGCTAGCTCTAATGTAGGCAGCTCAAGAGAAATGGGTAACCTGGCTTCCCTTCCATATACTACATATGGAGAATTGCCAACATCTGCTTTAGGAGTTACCCGATCAACCCACAAGGCTGTCTTTAACTTGGTGTGCCACGTCCTCTGGTTCTACTCCATAGTCCTGATGATCCTCAGCAAATTCTTATTTGTGGACTCAGCCAACCCATTGCCTTGAGGATAATAGTTTGAGGAAGTGTTGAGGTAGATGCCCATTTTGAGAGCCCATTCACTCGTTTTCAAACCAAGGAAAGCCAATGCATTATCAAATATTATAGTGGATGGAACACCAAACATGGTCACAATGTTGTCATAAAAGTCTAAGATTACACTTTCATTGGCTTCCTTTAATGCAATGGCTTCCACCCACCTGGTGAAGTAATCAGTTGCAATAAGCACCCACTTATGCCCTGCACTTGATGGGGGGTTGATCATACCAATGAGATCCAAATCCCACTGCATGAATGGTTGCTCCACTTGAATCGGGTTGAGAGGAAGAGCTACTAACCTTTGCTTTCTCGTGAAGAGAGCACATTCTTGACACTTCCTTACCCATATGTAAGCGTCCTTGAAGAGACTGGGCCAATAGTAACTAGCCCTCATGATCTTTGTTGCATTAGTCTTTGGGGCAAAATGATCTCCTACAGGCCCATCATGGAAATGCTCCAAAAGCTTGGCAACTTGATCATCATCTACACACCTCAGGAGCACTCCATTGAGGTCTCTTTTAAACAAAACCCCGTCAACTAAAACATAAGGTATGGACTGAAGTCTGAAATACCTTCTTTTGCTTTGCCCATACTTTGAGGGCACTCACCTGTTAGCAGAAAGTGAGTCATATCATGGAGCCAACTAGTGTGAGATGGAAGTGCATCTGCTTGTAGGTTATCTTGTGTCACCAAGATGACCTCTTTGTCTTCATGAAGATCCTCAACCATATGCTCACATAAGCCTTTACCTCTTACTAGCTTAGTGACCTTGATCTCCACATTGTACTCCATGACTTTAGTAATCCAACCAGCGCTTTTTTCGCTCAAATCCTTGTTAAGAAGGAAGTCTCTTACTCCAGGATGAGACACCATAAGGAAGATTGTTTGTTTGTTTGTAATCTTGGAATGATAAGTGGTTTGTTTGTTCCTTTTGAAACTTTGTTCTAGTTTGTAGTCTTTGGTAATCTTGGTTATCTAAAGCTACTGGTTTTAAAAATAGACATATGTAAGACAATCTATCTATATGTTTTGTTTTTAAAGGCAATATGGTAAATTTGAAAAATCCTCTTGCCTGGTTTTGATTGGTCAATCATGCCTTAAACATTTTCTAATGTTAAGCCAGACCACCTTTTGTCTTATGCTATATATGGTGTAAGGGCCCGAGACGCTTTAATTTTCGAGCACTGATAAAAAAAAAGAATGAAATCACAAAAGGCACTCCTTATCTGACAGAACAAAGATTTACTAATGCAAAGCTAACAAAGAATTTGTTAGCAAAAACAACAACAAAGAAGGTAATTAAGCAAGAGGAATTAGAGCCCACTCCAGATGGCAACAAAGCAGTAAAAATCAAATTACTTCTTCACAGTTTAAGGAACTTCAACTCTCTTCAAAATAATCATTGATGTAAAGTTAATTTGCTGGAAGGCCAACTATAAGAAAAAGGAAAGGCAAGCAACAAAACTTTATTTTTCAGATCCTAACAATGGAAGCCCTAAATTTTCTCAGCAGGTGTAGCTGAGTAAATTTAGGTACCTTTTGTGGTCAAATGGTCATGTGAATACCCTATTTCAGATCCTCTACATGGTTATAGTTGTGTCAGCTGCCATTTATTATATTTTTCCAAACAAAACATTCTTCAGCACTGTCAGGTTGCTATAAAACTGTTAGCCATGTAAAGCAAACTTTCAGCACTCCTTTCTAGTAGTTGCAGAAAATTTTCCTCAACAATAGTCATTCAAGTTTTTGGGGGAGGAAATTCCAATTATGGCATTTGATGAATGAATCCAAGCGTATCCGAAGGGGCAGGGACGTATCCAAATGTATCCGCAAGTGCAGGGACATACCCTGGCCATATCCACGGCAAATACCCCATAAAAAAAGTGATTTTTTTATTTTTATTTTTCAATTTAACTTCATGAAAAGTCAAACATGGACTTCAAAAAACAATTAAAAATAAAATAAAGTAGATTATCAACCCTAAAATCAGCTTTCACACTCATTTTATCAAAAGAAAACAACACCACCACATTTACCTTTCATTGCATTTTTACCTCTCATTGCACATTTGTTCTCTCATCTTTATTTTTTCAATTGCATAAGATTGAAACTCTTTCCTTTTGCTAAAGTTGCACTACTCCCTCTACCTATTTGGTGCCAAGGAGTTTAAGGAGCTTGCAACGAAGAGGATTGTTGATTTGAGGTAGGTTATCAATTTTGTAACACTTTTTTTTAATTTTTAAATGTTTATAACTAGTTTTATTTTATTTTTTTGTTGTTCTTTTAAACATTCTTTCAACAAATGCCAAATGCTTTAAGTTTTAAATTTTTAATAGCAATATTATTATTTTTTACCAGGGGCTATAGGGATTTATCAGAATGTCTCAAGCTACAAATGCTAGTTCGGCAAGCCAAGGGATAGCCCCCAAAGCCAATCTGTGAATGCCCCTTTGGAAGTATGTGACGATATTGGAACAAATGTCAAGTGAAAGGTGTTTCCTTTGGCTTTGCTCAGAGTGTAACTATTGTCAACCTGGAGTTGCACCCTGAATCGAAGACGTGCTAAAATGGCCAATCCTCTCTCCGGTTGAAACAATGGGATCTTCTCACTAGGGTGGGTAGTGTCTCAATGGTGAAAAGAACCTCCAAAAAAGGCTGGTTCCTGTAAGATGTATCAATGGATCTCTACTCTGTGTTGCGAATCTACCATAAAAAAGGGAGAAAAAAACTTGAAAGGGAAATCCTACCTAATGACGGTGATACACCAAAATATTGATCCACTCTACTTGGAACCTTGAACACTAAATCAAATAAGGAAAAAAGAAGACCTTTGATTTCAATTTATCACTATGCATAAATATTTCATGAGAAAGTTCGATCCAATGATCAAAACATGAGGGAAAACAATGGAGAGAGGTCTGACACAAGACACTTTGCAGCGACCTAACATCCACTTACAGCTTCAACAAAAGACATATAAAACACTGAACATCACCTGCATAATATGATGAGCTAGCAACTAGGTACGAATCAAAATTTGGGAAGGGAGAAAAATCTACCACGTATGCAAATTGTTGAATGAATGTACACTATGCCAGCACTTGAAATTTGAAAGTATAGTCCTATTGATTGAAGAGATTAAACAACTCACCAATGGCAGAGTCTGGTCTTCCAAGAGAGATACAATTCAAGATTGAAAAGCCAACTTATATAGAAAAGTATACAACAGCCAAGAAATTGGCGTTGAAAATAGAAGAGGTCAACTCAGTCCAACTTGTGTTATTTCAGCCTTCAAATAAAATCTATTTTTGTCTTATGCCTTGCATGAAAGCTCTTTGGCATTGAAAATGGATGGTGGGTCCAAGTTGCATGATGCTACGCCAATCTCCAACTATAAAACTCCTCTTGAGCTGCTGGAACGTTTAAAAGCTTTCCTTTGCATGAAATCAACACAAATGCCAAATTAAGAATTACATTTGAACTGCCGGAACGTTTCGAGCTTTCGAGACAAGCGAGAGTGAGTGCATGGAATTTCTTGTTGTTTGAAACGTTCAACACTTTTCCTATTCGTCATGCAAGACGACTCTATTTTCAAAACTGAAGCGTGCTTGCTTTCTTAAACGTGTTTACTTCTTGGAGTCACTTCACGTTAGTTTGTGCATGATCTTTGTTTATCATGCCTTTGTCTTTATTTTGCTTTTGTTTTATTCGTTGTTCATGCTTATGTCCATGTTCAATTCTGGTTTAATCTTTGCTCATGCATCTATTTCTGTGTTTGTCTTTCTTCTTGTTCAGTTCTAGCTCAGACCTGTTTGTGCTTACGTCTCTGTTCATGCTATTTATCATGCTCAGTTTACTTCGTGTTTTCTCTAGCTTTTCCCATGTTCTGCTTGTGTCTTGTCTATTTTTGGCGGGATTCTTATTTTTGTCGACTTTACTTATTCCTTCGGACTTTTTGTCTGAAGGAATGTTTTCTCTAGCTTTTCCCATGTTCTGCTTGTGTCTTGTCTATTTTTGGCAGGGTTCTTATTTTTGTCGACTACTTATTCCTTCGGACTTTTTGTCCGAAGGAATAAGTAAAGTCAACAAAAATAAGAATCCCGCCAAAAATAGACAAGACACAAGCAGAACCTGGGAAATGCTACAGAAAACACAAAGTAAACTGATTCCTTCAGACAAAAAGTCCGAAGGAATTCGTTTCCTTGTTAATTTCCTCGAATTAATTCCTTTTAGGCTCTTATGTCTTGCCTTTGTCTATTTTCCCCGGGTTTATTTATTCTCCCGAATTTCTTTGGACTTTTTGTCCGAAGGAATTTGTCTCATTTGGCTATCTTTTCATGCCCTCTGAGAACTTTTGAAGGGTCCACTGTTTATGTCTCTGCCCTCCACAAGGGCTTCTTTCTCTCCTCTGTGCCCTTCGGAACTTTTGAAGGGTCCTGCCACCGACCAAGTGCCCTCCGCAAGGGCTTCTCTCTCTTCTGTGCCCTTCGGGAAACTGGAAAGGTCCACTTCACCAACAAAGTGCCCTCCACAAGGGCAGGTGTCCTTCGAAAGAATTGAAGGGCATCCGGGCTTTTTGTAGGGCACCCGGGCTTTCTGGAAGGCACGCGGACTGTGTCCTTATTCCTTCGGACTTTTGTCTTGTCTTCTCAACTGTGCTCTTCCTCTTTTCTTTCGGACAAAAAAAAAAAACCTTGAACAACTGTCACTTAGTCATTTTTTCGAACTTTTTGTCAGTCCTTTGAGAGCTCTTTCTCTCGAACAAAATGTCTGAAGAAATAGTCCTCTTATACCCGAAAATTCCTTGGGAAGACAAAACAAATGAACTTACAGCTTGAATATCTTGGCTGTATTTGCACGTTTGGTTGTAATCAAGCAAGCTCCTTGGAAACCTCTGCATGACTAAACTTCACCTGGCTGTAGATGGCCACTTGGGTGGCTGTAAATGCTCATTTGAGGACCCCAAAACTGATTCACAAGACCAACTTGGCACCATAGCAAAGTTCTGAAGTGTAGGGGTGACAATTTTGCCCTGTGGGAGCAAAAATGTCAACAGTAACTGTGAATATAAGAGCTCATATAGTCGAGTGAAAGCCCATTTGTGTGAGATTCATGGTGTTGGAATCAAATCTTGTGGTGGGCCAAGCATAAATGGAAAGCTAGGAAAGGCTTGCCACAGGCAAAGATCCTTGCATACATCAAAGAGCAAGAAGAAGCAGATGCCATTGTTGGGCAAAGATCGAAGCATTCTTTGAGAAAGAAAGGATCACCACTTGTTGATCCATCTCATGCTAATGTGGTGACCCCATCATACCCATTTCTTGCTACACATGTCAAGGTCGTAAAAGAAGAGAATTCACCTCTTGGTCGCAAGAGAACAAAAGATGCAGACCCATTGAAAAGGTCATTCCAGAATGAATCCAGGGACAGTGCGGAGTAGAGCATTGTGCATTGTATTTACGCATGTGCTGCAATTTAATGTTGTTAGATCACCATACCAGTAAGATACGGTGAGATCTATCAATGCTGCCCCTAAAAGGGTCACCAGCTCAGAGTATGAGAAGGTGCACACCACCTTGTTGACAAAAGAAAGAAAACGAGTTGAAGATGCATTGAAGCCCATCAGAGATTCATGGATCAAAACAAGGGTGTCCATCATTTCCAATGGATGGAAAGATACGATAAATAGGCCATTGATTAATGTGGTCGCAGTGATCCCTAAAGGGCAATGTTTTTAAGTGCCATTGATTGTGAGGGGCAAACAAAAGATGCACAATTCATTGCTAACATCCTAATAGAGTCCATTAAAGCGATGGGGCCTCAAAATGTTGTCCAAGTTGTAACGAACAATGCTAAAAATTGCAAAGTTGCGGGCATATTAGTTGAGGCCAAGGTATGGACATATATTATGGACACCTTGTGCCATTCATTTCTTCAACCTTAAGTTGCAAAAATTGGGAACCAAAATTGACTAGATCAAACAAGTCTATAAGAAGGCGAGTGAAATCCAAATGTTCATAAGCAACCATCACATGTCCCAAGGCATCTTCAAGGTCTTCTCAAAGTTGCAGTTGTTGAAGGTAACGTTTTATTTAATCATCCATGAATCATGTATATTTTTAGTTTAATTTTGTAAGTTTGTAACTTGTAGTCTTTTTATTTTTGAACATTTTTTTTAATTTTCTTTGTTTTAATTTCATATTAGGTTTCTAAGACACGGTTTGTCTCACACAAATTCGTCTTGAAATGACTTGTCAAAGTGCGTGAGACATTGAATAGCATGGTTATCAACAACCTTTAGAGTGTATGGACGCAAGCAAATAGTGAGAGGGCCACAAAGGTTAAAAGGTGGATTCTTGATGACGTTTGGTGGGAACGTGTGGAGTATTTGCTCAATGTTACAGAGCCCATCATCAGAGTGTTGAGAAATGTGAATATGGATCATCCATGTTTGGGTGAGCTTTATAATGGAAGCGACTCAATGATTGAAAAGATTAGATCCATCATAAATGCCAAAGAGCAGGATCTTACAAGAGGTTCTTCAAGGAAGTGCAGTCGCATCTCATTGAAAGGTGGAACAAAATGACCACCCCATTGCATCTTCTTGCTTTTGCCTTGACGCCCAAATACTACAACACAAAGTTCCTTTCTTTGCCCAGGAGGGTTGCATCATATAGGGATGTTGAGGTTAGTGAGAGATATAAGGCTGCATTCTCTAAACTCTTCCCCGATCTAGAAGTAGAAGACCAAGTTATGGAAGAGTTTGCGCATTTTATATCTTCAGTGGGTCACTCCCTTGGCACTATTCGTAACAAGCACAATAAGAAAGCTCAATTTTGGTGGTACCTCCATGGACAAGCATCCACCCACTTCCAACCACTTGCAATAAAAATTCTATCCCAAGTAAGATTTTAACTTTTTTAAACTCTCTACCCTTCTTTTTGACATTTTGTTTTAACTTTTAACTTTTATAAATTCTAATTGACTTTGCAACTTACCTCAATAAGTTGCAAGTTCCTCCTCAACTAGGCAGAACTGGGGTACCTACAGCTTTATCCACTCAGTTAAGCGCAACAAGTTGGCAGTGAAAAAGGAGGAGGATTTGGTCTATGCATTCCAACTTGTGTCTTCTCTCACACAAACAACTTGATTACAAGGAAAGGGTAACAAAGTGTTGGGATGTGGACCCAAAGACTACTAAGTTGGATGCCTCCATTGCATACATTTCATTGCTTGACACAGAGCTAGATGGTGCTTCGTACAACCTGCATAGTGGAGCTAGTGGGAGTGGCACTGTTGTTGCCTGTGGTTCTAATGAACCATAGAATGATGAAGACATCATAGCCGAAGACAATCATGAATATAGTGATCATGAATATGTTATGTCTTGAATTTTGTCCATCCATTATAACATTTGCACTATGTAACTATCATAAAACTAATATAAGTTTGACCATTGAATATTATGATATTTGGCATTGAATTATGAGTATATTTTGTGGTTATTTAACTTATTTTGTCTCCTCTATGCATATTATGTGGTTAATTTTGCTTACATGGCTATATTTTTTATATTTTTATATATATTTTTGTACAGCTGTATCCAAAAATGTATCCAAGCCCCCCAAAAGAATCCCGGTATCCATGTATCCAATTCCCATACCCATATCCATATCGGCAACTTAGTCCTCCACTATTCTTGTGATTTAGCTAGGAAATTTGTTTTCCAAGCTAGTCATAGCCACTCAGATATCTCTTTACTTTTATTCAAATTAAAGCCTTTTTCTATATTCAAATTAAAGCCTTTTTCTATCTTCAAAATGCAATGATTTGAGTGACTTTATTCACTGTGAAAAAGAAAAAATTAAATGGCCATAAAGAAAAAGATAGGGCTCCCAAAACTTCCTCTTCCCCACAGTCGATTCGTTCTACGCAACAAATTACCTAACCATAATAGGCGATTTCATAAGCTAATCCCATAGTGCTTCCATATAATGAAATACAAAAAGGGAGAAAAGAAAATAAAACAAAAAGTGGCACCCCCTCCTCGTTAGGGGTTTTCGTAGGCCATGTAATGACCTAGGTTCAAGCCTTGTTGGGCATGCTCTCAATGTTAATGTTAAAGTAATTAAGCAAAAGTCTCAAGCAGACTTGGCAAAATATAAACCCCTAGAAGGTGCCTTATAAGACTACCAGTGTGTAATATCTCCATTTCTGGTTCACAAGTAAACACGTATTGAAGACATTTAGTCTACTTTTCCCCCATAGACTAAGAGATAACTTTTGGAGTTTTTATTTTATTAATTGATTAAGATTATAAAAGTAGTTTTAACCACTATTGCACTTGAGAATTCAAATAATTTTGGGAGAAGGTATTTTTATTAATTGTTTGTCCAAAAGTGATTTAATCGCTCTTGTAAATTGGGTAAACTAATTAATTATTTATTAAATTATTGTTTTAAAGTAATTTTAATTACTAAATCTATTTTGACAATTAATTTAATATTATAAGTGAAAAAAAGAGTAAATGTCAGCTAGGAGAGAAAATAAAAGAAGAAAACATATTTTGAAAAGTGGTTAAGTGATTTTTAAAAAGTATTTTGCCTCCAAGAGTGGGTCGCCCTATTTTAAAGACTATATATGGATACGAGGGCTTCTATTTTAGACATGCTAAATTTATATATTGAATCTTCATGCTTGAAGAATGATTTGGATGTATGCCCAATGCTACCGTGGTTTGAGCTGAATTATCTTCAAAAATGTGTTTTGGAACACCACCTTTGCACAAAAGAATATTTTGTCTTGCCCTTAAAGTGGGGCGATTTGCGTTGGGAGTCTTTGGAGAATGTTTTGAAGCCAATTGGAGGTCCAATTGATCAAATCAATATTCCGGAATTCATTGCTAATTTTTTGAATTGTGGTGTTGGGATTTGTGAAGGCTTGGTGAGGGTTTTAAGGCCCTAATTTGCTGGAAAAATAAATAATAATTTTTTGAATTATTATTTAATTATTTGACAAGGTTTAGAGTCAAGTTTGACTCTTAAAGTGTTGATTTATGCCAAATAAATATTCTGATTTTTTTTCTAACATTGGCGACTTGTGTATGCAAGCTTTGGAGGTCATTGAGGGTGCCCTAGGCCTTAGTTTTAAAATTGTATTTTTTTTTGAATTTATTGCAGCCTTGTTTGACTTGGGCAACTTCTCTTGGAAGGCATTTTGATGAACTTGGATGCCCTAAATGGTTGCTGGAATTATTCCTATATTTTTGGCATATTTCGTATGGTGTTTGCTAGGGTTTGAAGAAGTATTTGAGGAAGGAACAACTGTTGTTTTCTGAGATAAAAATTAGATGTTTTCAGCAAGTCTAAATCAGAATTTAATCCTCCTACCATGGTAAAAAGGTACATTTTTCTTATTTTCAATTTATTGCTCATATTTGCCCACATTGTGGTGATTATTGGTTGAAGTGATTGCTGAAAATTGCCTACATATTTCTTACACTTTGGCACCAAGGGTTTGGTGGTGTTTGGTATGTGTTTGGAGCATTTACTTCAACTAGAGTTTGTTGATTTTTTTAAAATTCAGTATTTAAAAATTATTTGCAAGCATTGTAGATTTTAGGGAAAACCCTTATTTGATCTTTTGGCCCAAAAAAGGGACATTACAATGGTATTAGAGCACTAATATGGTGCACCTGTGAGATCTTACGTGTGCAAATTTGGATGCAAGCAGATAAAAAGATTTGGTGTTATCAGAGAAGAGGAAAAGCCATGGGTGATCAAGGGTTTACTTCAGAATAAGTAAAATTTTTGCAGGGTTTGATCAAGGAGAGCCAAAGTGATCTTCAACATACATTGAGTACGCAATTTGCAACCATATTGAAAGCTACACTAGATCCAAGCAAGAGCCATCACCCCAAGGGAGAAGGAAACTCAAATATCGGTGAGAGGGTTTCTACCAGCCCCCCTCAAAAATTCTTCAAGGGCACATTTTTGTAGAAAGATCCAGTTGTTGAGAATGAGCCACCAATGTGTGATCTTCTTGATACATGTCAACAAGAGTATGCAGCCCTAAACTTTGACACACAAGCACTCTTGTCATTTCATGATTATTGTGTGATGAAGAATGGATCAAAACCAAGAGTACCAAGCATGCAACCCTATAGAGACTTGCAACAAACGTAGGGTAAGATTTCCCTTTCTATTTTGATGGTACTAATAAACCTCCAATGAGATCATGGTTGAAGAAATTTGAGACCTATTTATCACTCAACCCCATGTTTAAGGATTGTTAGGTTGTGAAGCTAAAAGCTTCACTGATGCAAACAGGGAAGGAGGTTGCTGAGTGGCAGAGCAACCGACGTCGGTCTGATCAACCGACGTCGGTCATATATAGTGTCAAAGCAACCGACATCGGTCAGGAGTCGGCCGACGTCGGTCACCTCCAGGCAAACAAAGACCGACGTCGGTCGCCTGTGCGGTTTCGAAACTGTCGATTTCACGGACAGTTAGTTAACGAACCGGTTGTTTGCATGTAGAAGGCCAATTTTAGACTTGAGCTGCGGATCTAATTATTGTAATTAGATATCTAATTATTGTTTGCATGGGATCTATATAATAGACTCATGGGTTGTATTGTAAAGTGTTCTAGTCAGAGTTGAGCAGGCTAGCTCCTTCAGTGTGTGAAGAGAGCAAGGGTAGCTCCTCCTAGTTCCACAGGTGTGCTAGAGAGTAAGAGAGCAAAATTAGCTCCTTCAGAGTGAAGAGAGCAAGGTGTGTTCCTCCTAGTGCCACAGTGCCAAGTGTGTATGATCAGGTAGAGTTGCTGGTTTAGAGAATCAGAAGGGTTCTTCATGTGTGTGTGCGAGGTCAAAGGAGATCTGCGGGGTAGCAAGATCAAAGGTGACAGCAACACTTCAAAGAGTTATAGAGGAAGGCAAGGTAGATCCTTCCATAAGTAAGATCATTTGAGTTGCAGGTATTTGTGTGTGCGAGATCTAGGTTTGCAGGTGTTTCAAAACCAAGTTGATTTGCAGGTGGCAGCAAGATCAGGGAGATAAGCAACACAACCGGTGTAGCAAGCTCATGGTAGATCTTCTTGAAGTACGGTGTGTACTCAGTCGTGGAGTACGTGGAGTACTTGTGGAGTACGTGGAGTACTTGTGTACTGGCAGTAGTGATACTGACTAGTGGTACTGGCAGTAGTGATACTGACTGGTTGGAGGTGAACACCAACTCTGTG
Organism: Torreya grandis; assembly: GCA_037957365.1. Lineage (NCBI taxonomy): Eukaryota > Viridiplantae > Streptophyta > Pinopsida > Cupressales > Taxaceae > Torreya > Torreya grandis. Next base: position 1,067,108 of record JARHVA010004251.1, read on the forward strand.
TTTGAGTTGAGTGTTGGGACCGTAATTGAGAGAGTGAACTCTTGAAGGTGAATTACTGTACACTTGGTGTGGGAAACCTGTAAGGTGTGGAAGAGTGGCGTCTCTTCATTGCAATTCTTTTCTGGAAGAGTATTAATACAATTGGGTATTGTCTCTCATATTATGTGTTATTTCTGAATTTTAGTTACTTGTGCATTCTGGTTAAATTTCGTGTTTAGTTGTTTGTACATGGTGATCAATTGTGCTTCCTAGATCCCAACAAGTGGTATCAGAGCTAAGGTTGCAGGGAGCAGGTTTGTGTTTGATTACAGGTCACTCTCAGGGATTTCTGATTGAGTGGGAGTATAGCAATGGTAGAAGGAAGTATGGAGGAATTCAAAAGCAAGAATAGTCAATTACGGTGTTATAGAAAGAAAGAGTAGGTAAAGAAATATTGTTGGTTGGTAGAAAATCAGCATGAAAGAACTGAAGAAGCAGATGTTGCAGGTGTTGTTGCACAGGATGCTCTGGGATGTTCCTTGGATAAAGTAGAATCTTGGTTTATAGATTATGTTGCCTCTTTTCATGCAGCTCGAAATAGAGTATTTTTCCATGTTAAGGTCTTTGGAGACTTTGGAAAGATTTATTTAGGAGCTGGTGTGCCTTGTCAAAGTTTTGGCAAAGGAGAAGTGAAGCTGAAATTGCAGACGGCCAACACATGGGTGTTGAAGGAGGTCATGCAGGTCCCAGTCTTGAAGATGTGGCTAATTTCTTCAGGAAAGTTGGGTGATGAGAGATGCACAGGGACTCTCACAGCGGATGCACTTGAATTAGCTGGTGGTAAGAAAGCAGGTACTCTTTATCTACTTGCTTATATTACTGATTCTTCTTCTATTGCGAAGACGTGGCTTTGTAGGCTTGGTCACATGAGCAAGAAGGAGATGCATGTTCTTAAGAGGAAGTCAGATGTCTTTGACAGACTTAAGAACTGGAAAGCCTTGGTGTTTATGGAGGAGATGATGGACAGAGATCAGCGGATGGGATTGAGTAACTCTGAGCAGGGCAGTTTGGACAGAGTTTTGATCCAAAGAAAGCTCGCGGATAAAAAGTCATCACTCACAGGAGAACACAGGTACCGACGTCGGTCAGGAGGAACCGACGTCGAACAGATAGGTGCCGATGTCGGTCATGTGCAGACCAGAGCCGATGGTGTCGGGAAGGTAAGACCGACATCGGTCAAGGAACCGACGTCGGCGACAGATAGACATCGACGTCGGTCAGGAAACCGGCGTCGACAGTCAGGACAGTCGCATGGAACCGACGTCGGTCGGATGCAGATTGTGTGGTGACCGAGGTCGGTCATTGGAACGGATTTTGGGCGGACAACAAGCTGTCAAAGAGTCTCAAACGCCCATATGGAGGACTGAAAAGGTAAGTAAGCCTCAAATTTGTTGTTCCTCTTCTTTATACTCGTTGCTCACTGCAGAGCAGGAAGGATCTAGGAAACAGTGGGAGCATGGCATGAATAAGATGCAGAACCAAACAAGAGATTTGGTAGGGTTGCCAGCCGGTATGAAAGCACTGAAAGACGAATGGATTCCTTAGTTAAAGAATAGAGTGAATGGATACGTGAGACGGAAGGCCAGGTCATATGGTCTTGAGGAAGCTCCAGGACAGTGGTACAAGTTTGACAGGTGGATGACAAAGCATGGCTTTAATCAATGTCATTGTAACTACTGTGGTTTCTTTACCAGGTGGATGATGGTCGCGACATTATCCTGTTACTGTATGTTGTGTGTTTGTTTGATGCAGGGTTACACATACAGGTTTTTTTCTGAGCTAAAGGTAAAGTTAGTTCAGAGGTGTGTCATAAAGAATTTGGAGGAGCGAAATTCTTTGGCATAAGTGTGTTCTAGAGACATGGAAGATCACAGGTTGATTTTGTCTCTGGATGATTGTGTGAAACCGGTTAGCACGCTGATGGGTTGGACAGTTCTATGAACAGTGTCCTGATTCACATGATGAGGTTAAGTACATGCGTACTGGCCCTGGGTATGCCCACGCAGTGGGAGCTGTCAGAAAGTTTGGAGCCGATCCGAGAAAGAAGCACTGAAGGGCAGTTCAGTGGATTCTCAGGTATCTGAGAGGGACCAGCAGCAGGTCGACATGCGATGCAGGGTCAAGTTCTTTTATACATGGATTTGTAGATGCGGATGCGGCAGGTTACTTGGATGACAGGAGGTGCACCACAGGATTTGCGGTGGTTGGTCTTCAAGATTGATTTTGAAGAGGGATACAAGCCAGAAAACAGATTAGACGATGTACAGGTACAGGTACAGGTACAGGTGCAGTTGTTTATCTCCAAGTGGGAGATTGTTAGGTTGTGGAGCTAAAAGCTTCACTGATGCAAACAGGGAAGGAGGTTGCTGAGTGACAGAGCAACCGACGTCGGTCTGATCAACCGACGTCGGTCATATACAGTGTCAAAGCAACCGACATCGGTCAGGAGTCGGCCGACGTCGATCACCTCCAGGCAAACAGGGACCGACGTCGATCGCCTGTGCGGTTCCGGAACTGTCGATTTCACGGACAGTTAGTTAACGAACCGGTTGTTTGCATGTAGAAGGCCAATTTTAGACTTGAGCTGCGGATCTAATTATTGTAATTAGATGTCTAATTATTGTTTACATGGGATCTATATAATAGACTCATGTGCTGTATTGTAAAGTGTTCTAGTCAGAGTTGAGCAGGCTAGCTCTTTCAGTGTGTGAAGAGAGCAAGGGTAGCTCCTCCTAGTTCCACAGGTGTGCTAGAGAGTAAGAGAGCAAAATTAGCTCCTTCAGAGTGAAGAGAGCAAGGTGTGTTCCTCCTAGTGCCACAGTGCCAAGTGTGTATGATCAGGTAGAGCTGCAGGTTGTGCAAGTTCTTGTAGAGATCCACAGGGGTGCTGGTTTGGAGAATCAGAAGGGTTCATGTGTGTGTGCGAGGTCAAAGGAGATATGCGGGGTAGCAAGATCAAAGGTGACAGCAACACTTCAAAGAGCTATAGAGGAAGGCAAGGTAGATCCTTCCATAAGTAAGATCATTTGAGTTGCAGGTATTTGTGTGTGCGAGATCTAGGTTTGCAGGTGTTGCAAAACCAAGTTGATTTGCAGGTGGCAGCAAGATTAGGGAGATAAGCAACACAACCGATATAGCAAGTTCATGGTAGATCTACTTGGAGTACGGTGTGTGCTCGGTCGTGGAGTACGTGGAGTACTTGTGGAGTACGTGGAGTACTTGTGTACTGGCAGTAATGATACTGACTAGTGGTACTGGCAATAGTGATACTGACTGGTTGGAGGTGAACACCAACTCTGTGTTTGAGTTGAGTGTTGGGACCGTAATTGAGAGAGTGAACTCTTGAAGGTGAATTACTGTACACTTGGTGTGGGAAGCCTGTAAGGTGTGAAAGAGTGTGGCGTCTCTTCATTGTAATTCTTTTCTGGAAGAGTATTAATACAATTGGATATTGTCTCTCATATTCTGTGTTATTTCTGAATTCTAGTTACTTGTGCATTCTGGTTAAATTTCGTGTTTAGTTGCTTGTACATGGTGATCAATTGTGCTTCCTAGATCCCAACAAGGATGAGGCTCTTAAATTTGTCACACTGCACTTGGAGGGTATTGCTCATAAGTGTTAGTTTCATGGCATGATCACACAAGGCCATGGATCTATTACTACTTTGGAAGAATTCAACAAGAGGGTAATGGAAAGATTTGATAGAAGAGATCCAGAGAGCCACTTCCATGAGTTGGCACAATTCAAACAAAACCATGATGTTGAGAGGTATGTTTCTAATTTTCAAAAAAAATCAGTCATGGTACTGGATGTGAGTGAAAGGTCGGTTGTTCTATTTATTGAGGGTTTGATTGAGCCTTTGAGAGGTTTGGTAAAAGTATTTAACCCAATTTCCTTGCAAGATTCCATTACTAAAGCATTAGATCTAGAATGTTCAACTTACAAGAGTAATATGTGTCCAGCAAGACAGCAAGGGGCATCCACTAACTTGCTGCCAAAAACAAGAAATTCAGGGCAGCAAAGGTCTGATTTTGGTGGACAGCCAAGGACACCAAGTGGGCAGCACCAAATGAGCAACAAAGGAAGCCATCTTCACCATATGTACCACCACATAGAGCACTGCCATATAGCAGCAATGAGAAAGATGCAAAAGATGAAATGAGGAGAAAAGATTTGTGTTTCACATGCAAAGAACCATGGACTAGAGGCCACCATTGCATGGGCAAAGGAGATGTCCATTACATTGACGTAATTGATGATAATTTAGATTTTGATATTGTTGATACTAATGTTGAGCAAAACGAAAATGCGGTTGATGAACATGTGCATTAGGATGACAATGAAGATATGGGCAGCACTCTTGCTACTCTTTATGGAGCACCAAAGTACCATCCTTTCTGGGTAAGAGAAACATTGAAGAAGCACAAGGTAACCATCTTGATTAATAGTGGGGCTACTCACAATTTCAATGGCAAGAATTTGGTGGCTAAGCTTGATTTGATTGCAGAAGATTTCAAGGAGTTCAAAGTAACAATAGCGGATGGGTTTTCTCTTCCATGCTACAAAAGAATCATCAAGCTCACCATTTCCTTAGGAGAGTATGAGGTATGTGATGATTTTTATGTAATCGACATTGGGGATATGGACCTTGTACTTGGGGTCCAATGGTTGCATTCAATGGGGGAATTTACCCTCAATTATCAAAGCTTGATGATCAAATTCAAGGTGGGTAACAAGGAGGTAACTCTTCAAGGTATGCTCAATGGATCACCTCAAGTTAATTCTATTGTAATGGTTGCCCCTGATTTTTTTTTTTATATCGTTTTTAGAATAAGACGGGAGAATGCAGAAGGGGTTTTATGTTTTGTGACCATCCATCACATTGGGCATATACATTGATATATTCATAAATTGCAAGGAAATTAAGGGAGAATTATATTAAAATATGTCATTACAACTTAATATAAAAATCAGAAAGTTTAAATCTTAAATCATACCTGAAAAATACTTCATTTATAGCAGATTTTCACCATTGAAAACGCAGATAAGAACTTCATGCTCGATGTCCCAACTCAGAAAACTGCGAAAATCTTCATTTATCCAACGCCAAAATGCTCAACCAGCAATATAAACACTGTAAAAACGTCCAAACAGCGAGGGTAGGTCACTATCCACTGAATCCAGCAACATGAGATGAGGGTTTTCGTCCTCAACCAGCGGTAATCGAATCCTCAAAAAATCCAATAGTCTCCTTATGCTGCCAAATTTCACCTCTTCAAATGAGAGCTCAAGAGTGATTAAATAGAAGATGGAGGGATTAAGGCAACTTCTATTTTGAAAATGTTTTTTCCTTCTAAAACTCCACGTCCAACCTTGCTTTCATTTTTTTTTTTTTAATTTATCTTAAACATTTCTTTAAAATATCATCAAATATTTCCCAAAGGGAGCGTCCAACATAAAGTACATTGTCCCCTCTTTTAAAACAACGTTGCTCAACTAGGCCAAGGGGGTCTTTTATAACCCATGCTTATTCTCACTTAATTCAATTAGCAACTTTATTAACTTAAGTGATGAATTAACAAATAATAACTTTGACCATTGAGAGAACTCACCCCTGCCAAAAAATGGGAACTTTGCACTGTTGTTGAATGGGATCCGAGAACAGTTACTAAATATAGCACTTACTACATGTTGACGCAGTGGATTGCACCCTTGACAGGAGGCTAGGCTCCTGCCTTCCACATGCAACAATGGAAACTCCCCTCTCGCCTGTGGGACCGGCGAAGCTGGAGGGGAGAGTCTCTAGATAAGGGCTAGCTCCCTCTGATGTATCTTTTAGGTCCTGGGTTTCCTACTGCTAACAAATAAAATGAAAAAAAGGGGGGGTTGAAAAGGGAGAAAGATGCTGAAAACGGAACCTAAACCTAAACTTAAAAAAGGTGATACACTAAAAAAGATGACCCACTCAGCCCAAACATACACTTTTCACCAAGAAGAAGCTGTCATACACTTCATCTGATGTGGGAAACTCTTCTGTATCAATGAGTCAGGGGTCCGTAGAGATACAGGGAGGAAGAACTATCAAAGGTGTTCTGAGACACACTATGGTAGCCTATTCACATGTGCCTATATTCCAGCTGTAGACACTTCTGGCAGACCTGCAGAAGAAGAAACTTCACAATGCACTAGACATGCTGGAATCGTTATGTGGAAAGCATAAAAGAAAATAACTTAACACAAAAGAAAACATAGACATATGCGTGAGTGCAAGTTCAAATGGAGATAAAAATTGCCAAGTCTTGATTCAAGGTAAAATCCGGCAGAGTTCTGCCTTACAAACCCAGAGATTTTTGGGCAGAGCTTTGCCTTAAGGCTGAGAGATGGATCCTTCTCAAAATGAGAATTTTACAATATATAGAAAAAGAAGAAGTGAATGCGCCGTTTTGAAAAGACTTTGGCGCTCTTTGACAAGTTGGCCCATGTGCGTTGAGAGCATCGGGAAGAGGAAGTCACTGTTGCTGATGATGTTGTGTCGGATCCTGCTTTGACTTTGGCATTCAAACATTAATGTGAAAGCACGAATCGCGCCTCCTTTCTGTGAACAAGACTGCTCTTTCCAGATATTCACGCGGTTTGTCCCCTTATGAATGCAAAATGGAGAAAACAGGCCGCGCCGCTTACTGTTTGCGCCGTTTGATGACCACCTGGCAATAACTCGCCTTCGCTTTGCCAACTGGGCCGTCTTGTCCGTTTCTGCACTGTCTTCTTCCTGGTTTTGTCTCTTTGCGGCTCCTTCGGCCCTCAAGCTATCTTTTTGGCGGGTCGCTGCGTTCCTTGGCTCTTCCATTTTGCTTTTCAAAATCAACGGCTATTTCACGAGCCTTGAAATTGACGTTCGCGCACGCGTCATTGCGTTTGAACTTTCAACGGCTAGTTCGTCGTGCTTGACTTTGACGTCCTCGAGCCCGTCACCCCTTGGACTTTCCTTCGGCTTCTGTCGCTTTTCAACTTTCGGGCTTTGCTTTGGACCCTCCCGAAGGGAAGGTGATCCTTCGGCTTTGGAGGAGTGCCCTTCTTTTGGCAGCCGAGAGTCTCCCGCAAGGGCACCTGCCATTTGGGATTCTTCGGCGGCCTTCTCTCTTCGGATAATTCCCATGGACATTTTCCCCCGCGGACTTTTTTCCCACGAACAAAAGTCCGCAAGAATTGTCTCTGCCACTTTGAAATTCCTTCGGGTTTTCTTCCCAGCCACTTTTCCGGCGGCTATTTTCCTTCTGAATTTCTTCGGACTTTTTGTCCAAAGGAATTCCTTCGGACAAAAAGTCTAAAGAAATTATTCTTGCTTTTGCCTTGGTCTTTTCTGCGCCTTTCTTCGGGCTTTCTGCTTTGGACCCTCCAAATTCCTTCGGACTTTATTGGTCCTTGTCTTTTCTCTGCCTTTAAAAATGCCCTTCGGGAAAGTTGAAAACGACCCTTTCGAAGGGTGTTGTTGCCGACCAAGTGCCCTCCACAAGAGCACTTGTCCTTCGAGAGGCTCTCTTGAACTTTTTGATTGAGCCGCTCCTTTGAACCAACTGTTAAACCGAACGCTAAACCAACACTTTGAACCAAGCTTTGAACCAAGCCGACTGAACCAGGTCGTTGAACCGACTGAGTGAACCAAGTGATTGAACCGTCTGATTGAAACAAAGCATTGAACCAACTGAATTGAACCAAGTCGATGAACTTTTTGATTGAACCTCACCGTTGAACTTTGTCGTTGAACCAAAGCATTGAACCAAAGTGTTGAACCAAGGCATTGAACCGAAGCATTGAACCGGTTCAATGGTTCAACGGTTCAAAGATGCTAACTCATGGAAAGATCATGTCGTTGAACCACTTTCCCAACCTTAAGGAAAAGTGTCTTGAACCATTTTAGCTCTCTTTCCTTATAAATTTCTTCGGACAAGAGTCCGAAGAAGCTTTGTAAAACCTTGCACTCTTTGAACTGGTTCTTCATCTGATGAAGGAACGACCTGCAGAGTTCGTAAAAATGGACCTGCAGAGTTTGTAGAAAACCTGCAGAGTCCGTAGAAATCTGCAGAGTCCGTAGAAATTTCTCCTGCAGAGTCCGTAGAAAACCTGCAGAGTTCGTAGAAATTTCCAAGACTTGTGCAAAATCAAAAATGTACTGGCTTAGAACAGCAGGAAAAAAGGGGGACCGATTTTTGGCTTGTTGGACCAAAATGGTCAACACTACAAATAGTAAGTGAGCCAAAACTCCAAACTGGCTCAAATGAAGCTCAACTGGAACTTACTAAAAATAGTAAGTTTACTAAAGATAGTAAATTAATAAAATTAGTAACTTACTAAAAATAGCCGTCACCACTAGAAAATACCCAAAAAACTCATCTCAGGTCGCCAAAGTTCCCTAACCAAAATCCACTTAGCCTAGGAGAATCGAAATAGGTTAATGGTAACTCGGACTAGCTATGAACAAGAAGGGGACATTACAGTCCTCCCTCCCCAAAATTGCTTGTCCTCAAGCAATCGCAACTCAGGATGCTATAAAATCCGCTCACTCTCCCATGTGGCATCCTCTACTGGCAAATCTCTCCACTTCACCAAATACTCTGTGATAACCCTCCTTCTGACAGTACGCTCTCTGAAATCAATCATTGCCTCTGGAATAAGTATCAATTTTCCCTCCTCATCCAATGGAGGCAACTCTGCTGAAGGAGTTACGTTATGCCAGAGCGCCTTCTTGAGGCATGACACATGGAAAACATTATGCACCTTACTACCCTCAGGTAGCTCAAGCTCATAAGCCACCTCCCCAACTCTTCTGGTGACTCTAAACGGACCATAAAAATGAGGCTTCAGCTTCTCCTAACCACTCTTCTTGAGAGTGGACTGTCTGTAAGGCTGCAATCTGACATAAACCATGTCTCCTATCTCAAATTCCTGCTCAATGCAATGCTGATTAGTGTACAACTTCTGCTGATTTTGTGCATGTTGTATGTTATCCCTCAATGATCTCATGATATCTTGACTTTTCTGCAAGAAATCCTTGGCTCTAGGCACTCTACAATCTCCAAATAGCAAATCAATAAAGCTGGGAGCTTCATAGCCATACAAAGCCATGAAAGGAGACATCCTGATAGACAAGTGAAATATGGAGTTGTAGCAAAACTCCCCCAAGTGCAACCATTTAACCCACGCCTTCTGCTACCCTGTAACATAATTACGTAGGTATCCTTCCACCCATTTGTTAACTATCTCAGTTTGTCTATCAGTTTGAGGGTGGTAACTGTTGATGTTTAAAATTGCGCTTGATTCTAACACCAACAATGGGAAGTTTCAAGATGTGGGACTTGCAACTTGAAACAACCTCCAGATTTTTAAGAAGCTGGTCTCTTCTTTATATCAAGTGTATACTGGAAGAAGGGATAGGAATTTTAACGGAAACACAAATGCAAGAAAGAAAATCTAACTATGGCGATGCACCTGAATGTAATTCGACCTTAATCCTGAGCACAGTGAGACTATATGTAAGATTCAATTACATTTAAGAGCAAACAGGTGCATGATCAATGTAAAAGATGGAAACAATAGAAATAGAGGCTCACAGCATAGACTGTTTTTGCAGTGATACAAAAAATATCAACAAAGGCACAGGGTTCAATCTTCTTATTTGAATTCTCCAATCACATAAGAGGCACAGAAACACGCACAGTTATATAAACTTTCCAACTCAAGAAAATGGAACAAAGGCAAATGACATTCATAATCACAGCTCTAGAAAGTCTAAAACTCTTGACAACACAGCCTAGACTACTTTTGCAATGACAGAAAAATATCAACAAAGGCACAGGATTCAATCTTCTCATTAATTCTCCAGTCACATAAGAAGCACAGAAACATGCACAGTTACATAAACTTTCCAACTTAAGAAAATAGAACAAAGGCAAATGATATTCCTAGTCACAGCTCTAGAAAATCTAAACTCTTGACAATAATTCTCTCAGAAAATTCTCTCTGGTATCTGATCATCTCTGGTGATCTCTGCACCCCTTATTTATAGCCTTGGATTCGCTCCAAATTGTCTGATTGTTCTCAATCTAACGGCCCAACTAAAATCTAACCGAACTGGAAGTGTCTAACAGAAGATATTTCATAGATTCTGAAACGCTCTGTCTTTCGACAGTTCATTGGCTGGAACAGATCGCAGGACCCTCCCTTCTCTTAAACGGAAAATGACACTTAGCCAATTCCTTGAAAACCTTCTTATTACTTAGGAGACACCGGAAAATGACACTTGGCGTGTTCCGCAACCTTACTGAGGACACACAACGCTCTCCGCTTTACCTATACTCTTGCTATATCTTTGCTTAAGAACGTTCCGCCTTTGACACCTATTGCAGTCCGCTTCCTCGAAACTTTAACAACTTTAAAAAAAAAAGACCCACAGCCTTTCTTGCCCGAGCAACTTGAAAAGGAGCATAGGGACAGGTGGCGATTTCCGCTTCCCTCAACAAAAGACACGTGGCAATCTCTGCTTTACTTAACTGGAGTTATGTGGTGGTCTTCGCTTCTTTTAGCTACCTTTTTAGAAACCTGCGGAAAGTGACACGTGATGGTCTCCGCTTTACTCTGTTTATATCATAGAAACAATCGGGTCTCATTTCATATTTATACAGACATCGACACCTGGCGGCTTCCGCTTGCTCGAAACTTTAACTTGAGACCCACCACAGTCTTTGCTATATCGGTGAAGCAAAATGAAGATAATTTGGATCTCGACACGTGGTGGCTTCCGCTCTCTTAAGCTGGAATACGTGGCGTCTTCCGTCGCTTTTAGAAAAGCAAAATGAAACCTGTTGCGATTGCCACTTGGCGCTTTCCCCCTGATCTTGATACTTAGCTTGTTGAAACCTTTCGCTGAAAAGAGATGAAACGCGGGTGCCGATATGAAACGTGGATGCCGATACTTGTCGCGTTCTGCTGAGTTGCTATGGGACACGTGGTACGTTCCGCGACCTTATTAAAATTATGAAAAGTGCCTCGAAAAATGACACTTGGCAGCTTTTGCTTGACTTCAACACTTAGAGAAAAATGAATCAAAAGGAAATTAGAGCCCGCGCTCTGTTTCAAAACTTCGCCATCTCGAACCAAAGTATGCGGGGACAGCGATCTGGATCATGCGCTGCTGAAAATCAGAATGAAACGTAGAGTATTTTTTACTCTACAGTTATTGGCGACCCCAAGGACTTTTGAGCATGCTCAAAAAGAATCTACGACTCTCGCATGATCCGAAATCGCTAAAAAAACACAGTTTTAACTAAAATGTTTCAAATAGATTCTATTTACAGGAATCTCTTCAGGTTCACCTTCCATCGTTTCTAGCTCAAACGAATTTTACTGTTTACATGCCCGAATTTTATAAGGGCCAGTCCATAATGCTTCAAACTTAGTGTGTTGCCCTGGTTTGGCAGCTCTTGCATCCCATTTCAAAACAATTGAGCCTGTTTCGAAATGGGAATTTGAAGTCCTTTTATCAAAACAGTCTTTAATTATTTTCTGATGCTTTATCAATGAATCATGTGCTACATCCCTCTTTTCTTGAATTTCTAGAAGTTCTGCGAGTCTGACCTGCATGGGGCCATTTTCTTCAATTTCAATCTGTTTGATCAACTGGAGAGCAGGAATCTCCAAGCTTAGGGGAATTACAGCAGGTTTCCCATATACCAATTCATATGGGGACATTTTGATCCCCTGTTTAGGCGTAATTCTATCAGCCCACAGTGCTAAATTAAGCACTTTATGCTACTCCTTGTGATGATCAGCCCCTATTCTTTTGATGAGTCTAATCAAGTTCTTATTAGTTGATTCTGCCAAACCATTACCCTGAGGGTAATAATTAGAAGAAGTTTTCAGATATATTCCATGATTTAATGCAAAGTCGGATACTTTGGACCCTAAAAATGTTTTAGCATTATCTGAAATTATAGTGCAAGGAGCCCCAAAACGAGTAGTGATACTCCCTAGAAAATCTAGGATCACATTTTCTGTTGCTTCCTTGAGTGGCACTGCCTCGGTCAATCTGATGAAATAATTTGTGGCTGTTAAGATCCATTTGTGACCCATACTAGATACTGGATTTATCATTCCAATGAAGTCAAGACCCCATTGAGCAAAAGGTTCACAATTATAGGACTAAGAGGCATTGTTGCATTCCTTCTCATCCCCACATAATATTGACAAGATTGACATTTTTTAACCAGTTGATAACAATCTGTAAATAAAGTAGGCCAGAAATAACCTACTTCACTTATCTTTATAGCTGTGGTCTTTGCAGAAAAATGTCCACCTGATACTCCATGATGCATTTCATGTAGTATTTTCTTAGCCTCGTCCTTTTCTACACATCTTAACAATTTGCCATCAGAATTTCTTCTGAAAAGAACCTGTTCAATTAAAACAAAATGAACTCCTTGCATCCTATAGTATCTTCTCTTATTTTGAAGAATGTTCTCTTGGGTAAATCTCATTTTTCATAAAATGAATCCTGCTTGTGACCCAGGACTCCTGATCAACTTCTTGTATTCTCAATACAATTTCTTCTTCTGTTCCTGAATTTGTCTCTTCAGGTATCATCTTTTCAAGCTCCTGAGTCATATATTGGAACAAACCCCTACCTCTGACTAATTTAGTGGGTTTGACTTCTACGTCATATTCAAGAATCTTAGTTATCCAGTTTGCTCTTTTTTCAGTAATTTCACCCTCCATGATATATTCTCTGACACTTGGATGAGCTACAAGTATCAGAATTTTACTTCCTGATACTATATGCCTAAATTTTTTAAGAGCTTTTACCATAGCATATGCTTGTTTTTCCACAAAGTTATATCTGGTTTCATATTCCCTAAGAGTCCTTGAGAAAAAGGCTATTGGATGCTCTCCCCCCTGTTTATCATCCTTCTGTGTTAGGACAACAGCAATACTGAGCTCTCCTCCATATACATACATTACAAAAGGCTTTAAAAAGTCTAGGTTTCTAAGTACTGGAGCTGTTGAGATAGCTTTCTTGACCTCTTCAAAGGCTTGCCTTCCTTCCGTAGTCCACTTGAAAATTAGGTCTTTTTTCAGCAAGAGTGTCACTGGTCTTACTAAGCCTGCAAAGTCAAATATGAACCGACTGACAAAATTAATCTTTCCCAAGAAAGATTGAATTGCTTTCTTATTTACTGGAAGAGATAAGTTCATTATAGCTGACACTCTTTTTGGGTCTATGGAGACTCCTTTAGATACTATATGTCCCAATAATTTGCCTTGAGGGACAGCAAAGATACATTTCTTAGGATTCAAGGATATTCTAAATTCTTGACATTTTTTAAACATAGCTTCTAAATGATCAAAATGATCAGCAACATTTTTAAAAAAATAAGATCATCAAGATAAATCAGGATGATTTTATTTATCAGTTCCCCAAATGCAACATCCATAGCTCTATGAAAAGTGGCTCCAGCATTTGATAGGCAAAATGGCATCTTAGCATATGCAAATGTTCCCCATTTGGTAGTAAAAGCAGTCTTGTATTGGTCTTCTTTAGCCAACCAAATCTGATTGTATCCAAAGAAACCATCTAGCAAAGAGAATCTCTCTGATCCAGCGATAGTTTGTAGAATTTGTTCCATGGAGGGCAAGGGATAGTGATCCTTCAAAGATGCTTTGTTTAGATCTCTGAAATCTACACAAAGTCTTATATCACCATTCTTTTTTCTAACTGGTACTAGATTTGATACCCAGGTTGAGTGTTTGATTGGAAAAATTATTTTAAAATCTAAAAGTTTCTACAACTCGTCCACCATTAGAGGCTCTATCCTTGGATTCACTAGCCTCTGTTTCTGTCTGACAGGCTTAGATCCTTCAGTCAGTTCTATTGTGTGTTGAATGATGTCTTTATTATATCCATGAAGGTCTTCATAGCTCCAGGCTATGACTTTGTCATATTTTTTGCATAATTCAATTAGTCTTTCCTTTTCTACTTGAGTTGCAGAATTTCCAACTTTTAATTTTTTTCTTTCACTCACCTCAATTTCAGAATAATCTGCTTTGTTTCCTTGGAACCTTTTCTTCTCCAGGCTTACATCTTCTGGATCAAAAAGGTTCTCTAAAGTGATTAAACCTTTGGGAAGCTTATTATTCTTTAATTGTATAATTTGATCCCCATATGCCTCTTCAATCTTTGGTTGCAATTGATCTGCGAATTCCCCTGATTGTTGCAAGAATGAGAGTACTTGAAAATCATTCTCAAATACTTGCCAATTCTCCTCATTATCTGGGATAGTTGGCCTTACTATAACCTTTACTGACTCATTGTTAGCTAATAGGCCAATTGCTGGATCAAACTGCGAACCAATTTGTGCCATCCTATCCGCTTCAGAATTTTGAATCCTGGGAACTACTTCAATATTAAAAGCTTCAAAATCTTCTATTAAGTCCCAAATTCTGTGCTTATAGGATTTCATCTTTATATTCTTTGCTATTGCCTTTTCTCTAATTTGCTTTACTACTAGTTCTGAATCTCCTTTTACTATTAGATTCTTTATTCCTTTTTTCTTGGCTAACAGGAGCCCATGTACTAAAGATTCATACTCGGCATTATTATTAGTACAAGCAAATTGAAAATGGATAGCCCTTAAAAAAATTTCACTATTTGGAGCAGTAAGACAAATTCCTGCTTCAGCACCATTTTTACTTCTAGCCCCAACAAAATTTAAAGTCTAGATTTCTGAATCCTTTTTGGATATTTGAGTAGTTGGCATTTCTTTCCAAAACATTTGGGATTTCATGGTCCTCATAAAAAATAAAATAAGTGCCCAGACCAGTAGAGTTATAATTTTCATATGGGTCACTATGCGTCATAGCTAACAACTGGTTATTTTCTTTTTCCTAATTATGCTTAGTCCAGTCACCTATCTTAGTTAAATAGAAGGAATCCGGTTTGGATTTGCTTACCTCTGATGCATTGTTCACGAAGGCTGTCGTCTGTAGATGAACTGTGTCTTTGAGCTTTCTTTTATCAGCAGGGCCTTCAGTACATTTGGGCATTGCTTGATTTTAAAGAGCTTCTTGTAACAGTGTCCTTTGTTCAGGAATAGCTAATATGTCCCAAATTGATACTTGTGCTGAGGTCATCTTCAATTGATCCACCACATTCATTGGTCCCAAAGTTTGAATTCTTGGAAGATTAAAATATCTTGTCTTTCCTTGAACTTGTTCAGGAACTTCTTGATTCTGCACTGGCTGAAGCATTTCTTGTCTAATAGCTGTGTTGATGATATTGAAATGAAGGATTCTCCATAACTTCATTGTTTATAACTTCAGGCCGTTCCATCATTCTTCTCTTTGATCTAGTATAGTAGTTTGTTTGCACCACTGATTCCTTGAAAGTAGAAACTTCATTTAAGAATACCGATTCTTCCTCTTCAACCCATGAGAACAAAGCATATTTCGGAGCTATTTCTTCTACTTGTTGCAAAGACATCCCTTGCATCTGAGCCATTAAGACTGAATTTTGCATACCAGAAGACTAGTAGGCTTGATTTTCACTGGAACTTGCAAACTGACCACCCATTCTTCTTTGCTCTGCCACCTTTTATTGTAGATTATCCATGGGACAATCTCTAGGCGTATGAGCATTATTGCAAGGGAAACACCAGGCATTAGTGTTATCCACATAATTATTTTGCCCTGAAACAATCTCTCTATTTGAATTGGGAGGAATAGTCTGTGAGGGTGTAGGGACTGCAACTAATTGGTTTGTTGGCTGAGGGTTATTTTGTCTTGGAGGACCCTGGTATTGGTTTGGCTGAGATGAAAATCTATTTCCTTGATAGCCTTGATATGGAGGCCTAGGGAAAGGATTCTATTGTCTCTTTATATTAATCAGCTCATTAGAAAATGTCCTTAGGATATTCTTGATATCATCCAGCTCAGATGACTGAGTGGGGACAATTTCTTTAGCAGGTGGTTGAGGATAGGTCTACATAGACACAGGTGGGGCTATAGATTTAGGGGCTTCTTGAGGTAATGGTAAGGAAATTTCTGGGAACATGGGCATGAGAGGCTTTGGGGGCAACTTTCCAGCATCTATTAAATTATTCTCCGCTCTGACCGCATAGTCATAAGCCTCTGGCAAAGTGTGTCCTCCAAGTGACTGAATCATAACAGATATATCTGAATTCAAAGCCTTAAGATAAAATACTATAGCCATACCTGGTAATGGTCTAGCTGTAGCAGAGATTCTTTCCCAAGTCCTTTGAAATCTGGAATTGAAGTCAGTCATTGCTTCTTGTGGTGCCCTTTGGATGGTAATTAATTGTTGTAACAAAGAAGACTTATCACCCTTCTCTTCAAATCTTTCAAAGAAAATATCTCCGAGTTGATCCGATGTAGATATGGTATTTGGGGTCAAAGACCGATACCATTGTAGAGCCTTCTCTTTAAAAGAATCTGTTAATACTCTTATGGCCACATTTTGTTGTGTGACAACATGTATAGCACAAACATCTGATACATTTTGCAGATGTTTTTCAGGTGTTTTAAAGTCTTGCCCACTGAATTTGGGCAGAGCTTTTAGAGCATTCACTGGGATAGGGTCCCAAGTGGCTGGTGGTATTGAGAGAATCAATGTACTACCAGTGTTCCAACTTACATAATTTCTTGGGGGTATAGGGGCTCCCATATTTGCTCTTGGTATTGGTATAAACTGGTTGACTCTTCTTCTTGGACTAGTTACCAAAGGTGGCAAAAGAATACCTGGATTTATAGCAGATTGTGATCTGGTTATTGGTCCACAGCTATGACTCCTCGTAGCTCTCTGGTTCATACAATCTTGAAAGAAACTTCAAGATTGGTCCCACCGGGCGTGCCAAAAGCTGTTGATGTTTAAAATTGCGCTTGATTCTAACACCAACAATGGGAAGTTTCAAGATGTGGGACTTGCGACTTGAAACAACCTCCATATTTTTAAGAAGCTGGTCTCTTCTTTATATCAAGTGTATACTGGGAAAAGGGATAGGAATTTTAACAGAAACACAAATGAAAGAAAGAAAATTTAACTATGACGATGCGCATAAATGTAATTCGACCTTAATCCTGAGCACAGTGAGACTATATGTAAGATTCAATTACATTTAAGAGCAAACAGGTGCATGATCAATGTAAAAGATGGAAACAATAGAAACAGAGGCTCACAGCATAGATTGCTTTTGCAGTGATACAGAAAATATCAACAAAGGCACATGGTTCAATCTTCTTATTTGAATTCTCCAGTCACATAAGAGGCACAAAAACACGCACAGTTATATAAACTTTCCAACTCAAGAAAATGGAACAAAGGCAAATGACATTCCTAATCACAGCTCTAGAAAGTCTAAAACTCTTGACAACACAGCCTAGACTACTTTTGCAATGACACACAAAAATATCAACAAAGGCACAGGATTCAATCTTCTCATTAATTCTCCAGTCACATAAAAGGCACAGAAACATGCAAAGTTACATAAACTTTCCAACTTAAGAAAATAGAACAAAGGCAAATGATATTCCTAGTCACAGCTCTAGAAAGTCTAAACTCTTGACAATAATTCTCTCAGAAAATTCTCTCTGGTATCTGATCATCTCTGGTGATCTCTGCGCCCCTTATTTATAGCCTTGGATTCACTCTAGATTGTCTGCTTGTTCTCAATCTAATGGCCCAACTGAAATCTAACCGAACTGGAAGTGTCTAACAGAAGATATTTCATAGATTCTGAAACGCTCTATCTTCCGGCAGTTCATTGGCTGGAACAGATCGCAAGACCCTCTCTTCTCTTAAACGGAAGATGACACTTAGCCAATTCCTTGAAAACCTTATTATTACTTAGGAGACACCGAAAAATGACACTTGGCGTGTTCCAAAACCTTACCGAGGACACACGGCGCTCTCCGCTTTACCTATACTCTTGCTATATCTTTGCTCAGGAACGTTTTGCCTTTGACACCTGTCGCAATCCGCTTCCTCGAAACTTTAACAGCTTAAAAGAAAATAAGACCCACAACCTTTCTTGCCCGAGCAACTTGAAAAGGAGCATAGGGGCAGGTGGCGATTTCTGCTTCCCTCAACAAAAGACACGTGGCAATCTCCACTTTACTTAACTGGGGTTATGTGGTGGTCTCCGCTTATTTTAGCTCCTTTTTAGAAACCTGCGGAAGGTGACACGTGATGGTCTCCGCTTTACTCTGTTTATATCATAGAAACAATCGGGTCTCATTATATATTTATACGGACAGCGACACCTGGCAGCTTCTGCTTGCTCGAAACTTTAACTTGAGA
This sequence comes from Torreya grandis, assembly GCA_037957365.1. Taxonomy (NCBI): domain Eukaryota; kingdom Viridiplantae; phylum Streptophyta; class Pinopsida; order Cupressales; family Taxaceae; genus Torreya; species Torreya grandis. The sequence continues at coordinate 1,085,509 of JARHVA010004251.1, forward strand.
CCCACCATAGTCTTTGCTATATCGGTGAAGCAAAATGAAGATAATTCAGATCTCGACACGTGGTGGTTTCCACTCTCTTCAGCTGGGATACGTGGCGTCTTCCGTCGCTTTTAGAAAAGCAAATTGAAACCTTCCGCAATTGCCACTTGGTGCTTTCTGCCTAATCCTGATACTTAGCTTGTTGAAACCTTTCGCTGAAAAGAGATGAAACGCGGGTGCCGATATGAAATGCAGATGTCGACACTTGTCGCGTTCCGCTGAGTTGCTATGAGACACGTGGCACGTTCCGCGGCCTTATTAAAATTATGAAAAGTGCCTCAGAAAATGACACTTGGCAGCTTCCGCTTGACTTCAACACTTAGAGAAAAATGAATCAAAAGGAAATTAGAGCCCGCGCTCTGTTTCAAAACTTTGCCGTCTCAAACCAAAGTATGCAGAGACAGCGATTTGGATCATGTGCTGCTGAAAATCAGAATGAAACGTAGAGTATTTTTTACTCTACAGTAACTAGTGCTGGAAGTCAACTCGGTACCACATAGTTTGAACAACTCATGCCAAAACAAGCTCATGAACTTGTTGTCCCTATCACTGATGATGTTCTTAGGTGCCCCGTGAAGCCTAAACACTTCTCTAAAGAACAAATCTGCCACTTGTAACGCTATATACCCTGTTGAAATAACAAAAAAATGAGCAAATTTGGTCAAACGGTCCACCACAACATAGATACAATCCTTCCTTCCCTTGCACCTTGGAAAGCCTTGTGATAAAATCCATTGAAATGCTTTCCCACTTTCGAGTAGAAATGGGTAAAGGCTGCAATAGACCAACAGGGTAAATATGTTTATTTTTATTATGTTGGCAAACTTGGCATTCACGAACATACTTAGTAATGTCCTCCTTCATCCCCTTCCATGAGAACCTCTCACAAATCTGCCTATATATTTTGTAAAAACCAAGATGACCAGCGATTGGAGTGTCATGAAAAGTCTTAAAAATTTGCTCTTTCATCTTGGATTCAGGAACCAAAATTATCCTATCCTTATAGAAAATCAAACCATCCCTTACCTTGTACTTGTCAACATGCAAAGTCCATCTAGGATGCTATTGGCAAGGGCATTCTTAGCATAATCAGCTTGTATTCTTTTTTTCCAATCTATTATCCCAAAAAATGAACACAAATGAGGTCTCCTAGACAGCGCATCAACCACTATATTCTTTTTCCCTTTGACATACTCGATGTCAAAATCATAGGCTTGGAGTTTACTAACCCATTTCGGCTGCCTTTCACTTAGGTCCTTCTGATTTAAAAAATATTTCAAGCTATTATGGTCAATTTTAACAATGAACCTCCTTCCAACAAGGTATTACCTGTATTTAGCCAAAGCATGCATTATGGCTAACATCTCTTTGTCATAGATGGAGTATTTTTTCTCACTTCCTCTCAACTTCCTGCTCTCATATGCAATTGGGTGTTTGTTTTGCATGAGGACAGCCCCAATTCCATACCTTGAAGCATCACATTCAAGCTCAAATGGTTTAGAAAAATCCGGAATAGCCAATACAAAACATGAACTCATCAATTTTTTGAACTGATCAAAGGATCTTTGCGCTGATTCAGACCAAGTGAAGGCCCCCCTTTTAGTCAAATCAGTAAGTGGGGCAGCACCTGTGATAAACCTTTGACAAACTTCCTGTAGAACCCACACAAACCAAAAAAACCCTTCAGTTGAATAAAAGTAGTGGGTGGAGGCCAATCTATTATTGCTTTAATTTTTTCTGGATCAACACGAACTCCATTAGCACTGATTATGTGCCCAAGGTATAATAATTCAGTCATCCCAAACTCAAACTTGGACTCCTTAGCAAAAAGAGACTCACTCTCGAGAATTCCCAACACCTCATCCAAATGCTTCAAGTGCTCTTCCCATGATCCGCTGAAAATTGGGATGTCATCAAAGAAAATCAACACATACGCAACTGTTTACTGAACACCCTATTCATGCAAGATTGGAAAATAGTTGATGCATTTGTCAATCTAAAAGGCATGACAAGGAACTCAAAGTGGCCAAAGTGACATCTAAATGCAGTCTTTTCTACGTCCTCTCTGACCGCTCTCAAGTCTACTTTGGAGAAATAGACTGCTCCATGCAGCTCATCTATGCGTGGAATGGGGGTACCAATTTTTTATTATCTTCTTATTCAACGCTCGATAGTCAACACACATACGCATGGTCGCATCCTTCTTCTTCACCAATACTACTGAAGAAGCAAATACTTGGTCTAATGTGTCCCATCTCCAAAAGCTCCTGAATAGCTTTATCTCATCCTTATGTCACTTAGGATGCCTATAGGGAGTGGTGATCACGGGTTTGGCTCCCTCCTCTAGCTCGATCACATGCTCAATGCCTCTATCGTGAGACCTCCCTGGGGGAATGATATTGAATACTTTGTTTCGTTTCGAAAGCAAAACCTGAATATCTGGTGGATAGGACCTCTTCACCTCCTCTGTAACCATAGGCATAACCACACTCTGCTGCCCACTCAATCTGATCATGTCTAAATAGCTTCTCCATACATTTGAAAGAAACCACTCGAAGTCCTCCAACCGACATACCTCTCAAGACCACATTCCTCCCCTTTGATCTAAATTTCAGCTCCATAGTCTGAAAATTAAGTGTGATCTCTCCAAGTGATCAAAGCCACTATATTCCCATCACTACATTTGGATCACCAATACTCACCACATAGAAGTCATCCTTGACTTCATAATTTCCTAGCTACAAATTCAGCTGTGGAACCATCTTAGTGCTATTTATTGTAAACCCATCAACAACCATCACCTGAAATCCATCTACCTCCTGAGTTTGAAGTCCCCTATGTACAATCAACCCCTCATCAATGAAATGTGTGGCTCCTGTGTCAATCAATGCCACTAACTACTACCAATTAATTGCTCCTCTAATGTGTAGAGACTCATTTTTTTTTAAACCATGTAATTGAGCAAGCTTCCCATCTTTCTCCTCTTCCTTTCCAACCTCTTCAGAAGTCTCTTCCTCTTCATTTTCCTCTGAATCAGACTGTTGGTCTGATTTTTCTGATGCACTTTCCTCTACTAAATAGTAATCTATTTGATGCACCTTCCCCTTTGTAGCACCCTTATGTCCTGGAGCCCAAGGTTCTTTACATGCGAAACACAAATTCTTTTTCCTCAAGTCATTAAGTGTCTCACTATCAATTTCTTTGGCTGTTCGGAGTCCTTTGGGAATTGCTTTTTATCTTGGTCCTTATGCGAAAATCCCTTGGACTGAAATCTGTTGTTGGAGGTGGAAGACTCCATGTCTCTAGCCTTCTTGATTGCCTCTTGTAGGGAAGGTGGGTTGAATGATTTAATCCAGCCCTTTAGAGGATCGATTAACCCATCTATAAAGAGCACAATGAGCCTCCTCTCGGATATATCTATCACCAAAACCGACAACCTCTGAAAATCAACAACATAAGCATCCACGGAACCCCACTATTTCAGTTGTGCCAACTCCTTAAAATGAAGTTCAAGGTATTTTTTGTCAAATCTCTATATGATCCTCTCAGTAAACTCTGCATAAGTAATATGTGCATGACCCATTGTAACCATCACATGATGCCACCACTCATGTGCAACTCCGTTTAAGTGAATAGCATATTTAATGGACTCTTCTTTAGGCATAGGATTAAGATTTAAGTATGTGTCCACCTTTTGGATCCAGGGTCTCACTGAAGTTTTACCAGACCCATCAAAGGGAGATTAAGTTTTCCAACTTTCCTTTGCAAGTCATTATGGTGCTCTCTATTGCCCCTATTGGGCATATGCCTCATCCTAAGATCTATATAATCATGCACAGATATATCATGCTGAAATCTAGCACCTGCATCAATCCAATCATGTCTAAACTGATCCTGCATCTCAATCAAAGTGAGCTCTTGATTGGGTTGTGCTTCCACTCTTGGTGAAAAAACAGGCATGAGAGGTCTAGCCATGGCTACCCTATTGTGTTGATTGGCTGCTCCACACTAACCCATATCATTCCTTGCCCATTATTGTCTCCGTTGCCTCCGTTGTTGACTCCCAATTGGTTCAACCCAGCAACCAACTGCACAAGCCGCTGATTGGTTTCCTGAGCACGTTGGGCTGCCATTTCTTGTCCCCTAACCATAGCATCCAAAAGAAGCATCAACCATTCTGCTTCTTCATGATCTCTATCACCCATATTTTTTGAGCTTGTTGATCCTACTGAGTGTGTTTCAGATTGTTGTTCTTCCCTCTCTGAAGGTCAATGCCCCCACAAATCCTCTTTACATTTTCTTAACCTTTCAAGGTATCTTCTCTCTCTATTATTGATGCTCATAGAAATTCATTACCCATGGGATAGCAGGAATGTTTTGTGCTCTGATACCACTGTAATGGTTGTCCCTGGTTTTTTTTTATAGTGTTTTTAGAATAAGACGGGAGAATGCAGAAGGGGTTTTATGTTTTGCGACCATCCATCACATTGAACACATACATTGATATATTCATAAATTTCAAGGAAATTAAGGTAGAATTATATTAAAATATATGTCATTACAACTTAATATAAAAATCAAAAAGTTTAAATCTTAAATCAGACCTGGAAAATACTTCATTTACAGCAGATTTTGACCATTGAAAACGCAGATCAGAGCTTCATGCTCGCTGTCTCAACTCAAAAAACTATGAAAATCTTCATTTATCCAACGCCAAAATGCTCAACCAACAATATAAACACTGTAAAAACTTCCAACCAAGCACCAACCAGCTAGGGTGGGTCACTATCTACCGAAACCAACAACGTGAGATGAGGGTTTTCGTCCTCAACCAGCGGTAATCGAATCCTGGAAAAATCCAGCAGAGTCTTCTTAAGCTGCCAAAGTTCACCTCTTCAAATGAGAGCTCAAGAATGATTAAATAGAAGATGAGGGAGGGATTAAGGCAACTTCTATTTTGAAAATGTTTTTTTCCTTCTAAAACTCCATGTCCAACCTTGCTTTCATTTTTTTTTTAAATTTATCTTAAATATTTCTTTAAAATATTATCAAATATTTCCCAAAGGGGGCATCCAACATAAAGTGCATTGTCCCCTCTTTTAAAACAACGTTGCTCAACTAGACCAAGGGGGTCTTTTATAACCCATGCTTATTTTCACTTAATTCAATTAGCAACTTTATTAATTTAAGTGATGAATTAACAAATAATAACTCTGACCATTGAGAAAACTCAGCCCTACCAAAAATGGGAACTCTGCATTGTTGTTGAATGGGAGCCGAGACCAGTTACTAATTATAACACTTATTAAAAATAATGAGTGAGCCAAAACTCCAAACTGGCTCAAATGAAGCTCAATTGGAACTTACTAAAAATAGTAATTTTACTGAAGATAGTAAATTACTAAAAATAGTAACTTACTAAAAGATAACCGTCACCACTAGAAAATACCAAAAAACTCATCTCAAGTCGCCAAAGTTCCCTAACCAAAATCCACTTAGCCCACGGGAACTGGAATAGGCTAATGGTAACTCAGACTGGCTATGAACGAGAAGGGGACATTACATCTATGTTCAATAAAGCTTTACAAGAGGATGTAGAAATCTATTCTATGTCATATATAGCAGCAGATTGGAAAGAGTTAATTATTTTGGAATATGCTAAAAATCAATTCACTGACTTTCTTGAAGAGATAATTATTGATGATAAGTACAAAATTTTGGATGGACTTATACTCTACAAAGAAAGGGCCTATTTGGTTCTGGAATCTAGGGTAAAACACATGATTTTAAGGGCTGCCCATGACTCTCCATTGGCTGGACATCAAAAGTATTTCAAAACCTACAAGATTGTAAGGGAGATGTTCTATTATAAGGGTTTAAAGGAGGAGGTTATCAAGTACATCCGAGAATGTTTGGTATGTCAAAAAAATAAAAGTGAGCATGAATTTTCAGTAGGACTCTTGCAGCCCGTTCCTATTCCTTCACAAAATGGGAAATTATCTCCATGGATTTCATTACCGAATTGCCTATGGTGCAAGGTAAGAATTGTTTATATGTTGTGGTGGATAGATTCACAAAATATGCTCATTTTTATCCACTTTCAGTGAAGTACAATGCTCTTATGGTTGTTGATATGTTTTTTAGAGAAGTGTTTAAATTGCATGGGCTGCCCAAAAACATTCTAAATGACAGGGACAACACGTTCATGAGTAATTTTTAGCAAGAACTCTTTCATTTGACAGGTATTGAGCTCACACCAAGTACTAATTATCATCCACAAACCGATGGGCAACTGAAATTGTGAATAAGTGGGTAGAAAGGTACTTGAGGAACAATGTTTCAGGGCAGCAGTCAACATGGATAAAATGGTTACATATGGTTGAACATTGTTACAACACAACCTACCACATGTCTATAGGTATGACTCCCTTCAAAGCACTTTATGGTTATGATGTAATTTCCTTTATGGATTTGATTATGACAGATAATAGAGTACCAAGGGCAAAAGATTTGCTTCAACAAAGCTATGACATCATGAAAGCATTAAAAGAGAGCCTACAACATGCACAAAATCAGCAGAAATAATATGCGGATTAAAATAGAGTTGAGAGGTCATTTCAATTAGGTGATTGGGTCTTTTTAAGGTTGCAGCCCTATAGACAATCTTCTCTCAAACAAAGTAGTTTTGAAAAATTAAAAACACGTTTTTATGCGCCTTACAAGGTAAAAAACAAAGTGGGTAAGGTGGCCTATGAGTTAGAGCTTTCGGAAAATGATAAGATTCACAATGTATTTCATGTTTCTTGCATTAAGAAGGCTCTTGAACAGCATACTACTTCTTCTTTAGAGTTTCCCTCTTTGGATGACGAAGGTAAACTAATCTTGATTCCGGAATCCATCATTGAGGAGTGCAAAAGGAAGGTAAGGAACTGTAGCATCAAAGAATATTTGGTAAAATGGAAAGACTTACCATCTGCAGATGTCACATGGGAGGGTAAGGCAATTTTGGAACATCCGGATTTGCAATTGCTTGAGGGCAAGCAATTTTGGAAAGAGAGGACTGTAATGTCCCCATTTTCGATTCACAAGTAAACAGGTATTGAATACTTTTAGTCTATTTTTTCCCATAGACTAAGGGATAACTTTTGGGGGTTTTATTTTATTAATTGATTAAGATTGACCGAGTAGTGATTTTGATCATTTGATCATATAAGACAATTTTAGTTAATTAATAGAATATTATTAAAAAGTGGTTTTTACCACTAAAGGATTTTATAAAAGTGGTTTTAACCACTATTGCACTTGAGAGTTCAAATAATTTTGGGAGGTGTTTTAATTAATTGTTTACCCAAATGTAATTTAATCGCTCTTGTAAATTGGTTAAATTAATTAATTATTTATTAAATTATTGTCTTCAAGTAATTTTAATTACTAAATCTATTTTAGCAATTAATTTAATATAAGTGGGAAAGAGAGTAAATATCAGTTAGGAGGGAAAATAAAAGAAAAAAGATATTTTGAAAAGTGGTTAAGTGATTTTAAAAAGGTATTTTGCCTCAAAAAGTGGGTCGCCCCACTCTGAAGACTATATATGGATATGAGGGATCCTATTTTAGACATATTGAATTTATATATTGAATCTTCATGCTTGAAGAGTGATTGAGATGTATGTCCAATAATTGCTACCGCAATTTGAGCTGAATTATCTTCAAAAACGTGTTTTGGAACACCACCTTTGCACAAAGGAATATTTTGTCTTGCCCTTGGAGTGGGGCGATTTATCTTGGGAGTCTTTGCAGAGTGTTTTGAGGCCAATTGGAGGTCCAATTGATCAAATCAATATTCTAGAATTTATTGCTAATTTTTTGAATTGTGGTGTTGGGATTTGTGAAGGCTTGGTGAGGGTTTTAAGGCCCTAATTTGTTGAAAATAAATAATAATTTTTTGAATTATTATTTAATTATTTGACAGAGTTTATGGTCAAGTTTGACTCTTGAAGTATTGATTTATGCCAAATAAATATTCTACATTTTTTTCTAACATTGGTGACTTGTATATGCGAGCTTTGGAGGTCATTAAGGGTGCCCTAGGCCGTAGTTCAGGGATTGTATTTTTTTTGAATTTATTGCAACCTTGTTGGACTTGGAAGACTTCTCTTGGAAGGCATTTTGATCACTTTAGATGCCCTAAATGGTTGCTGGAATTATTCCTATATTTGTGGCGTATTTCATATGATGTTTGCTAGGGTTTGAAGAAGTATTTGAGGAAGGAACAACTATTATTTTTTGAGATAAAAATCAGATATTTTCAGCAAGTCTAAATCAGAATTTAATCCTCCTACCATGGTAAAAAGGTACATTTTTATTATTTTCAGTTTGTTGCTCATATTTGCCCACATTGTGGTGATTATTGGTTGAAGTGATTGCTGAAAATTGCCTACATATTTCTTACACTTTGGTGCCAAGGGTTTGGTGGTGTTTGGAGCATTTATTTCAGCTAGGGTTCATTGTTTTTTTTAAATTTAAGATTCATAAATTATTTGCAAACATTGTGGATTTTAGGGAAAACCCTTATTTTGTTTTTTGGCCCAAAAAAGGGACATTACACAATGAGCTAAGTTTGGTCAAATATTCCCATGCATATACCCAGTGGATTAATGTTTTCAATTTACCCATTGACACTAAAAAGAGAAAAATCCTCGTTCTCATCCCCACTTCAATAAATTGAACAATGATCTCTCGAGCTCATGAGAAATTAGTCATAGAGGAAATGATTACTCATAAAAAATAGGTCCTTGAAGGATTCATTCAAGTATCAAATACAATATGCAGCTAATCCCCCAAAAATGGCATTTAAAAATTGCTTAAAAATTGGAAAGTGTCAATCGTTTCCTTATAAACCCCTTGGATCTTGAAGCATCCAAACTAAAGTCTAGGCCGGATTTGGCAAGACAAGTACCCTTCAATATGGCTTATAAATTTGGCACTGAACAAAACTAGCAGGTCAAATGTTTTAAAGTTTTGATAATTTAACCAAAAAACAAAAAAAAGAAACTTAATTTTCAGCCATTGTTCAACAAATTGTCCAATGCCAAGTGTTGCATTATTCACCTAAACAATGATTCTACAATCATCATCTAAGCAATTTTATTAACCAATGTTTCAATGTTCTTAAATATGGTACACACGTCTTTCCAGAAGCATTTTCATTAATTTTATTACCAACCAAGAGACCATAATACTATGAAGCCACAGAGGCTTAGCTGGAGTCTAATGCAAATGCAAAAAAAAATGAAATGATTTTATTAATGTCCAAGAGTCCATAATAGCCTGTGAGACCACAAAACCATCGCTGGGATCTAATGCAAGTACAAAAGTAAAATAAAATTATTTTATTTAAGTCCTAGAGATTATAATAGTCTATGCGACCACAAAGTCATAGCTAAGATATAATGCTAGCCTATGTGAGCACAAAGCCGTAGCTGGGATGTAATGCTAGTCATTGCAAGCACAAAGCCATAGTTGGAATATAATGCTAGTCTGTGCGACCACAAAGCCATAGCGGGGATATAATGCTAGTCTGTGCATCCACAAAGCTATAGCTGGGATATAATGCTAGTCTACATGGCCACAAAGCCATAGCTGAGATATAATGTTAATCTTATCGACCATAAAGTCATAGCTGGGATATGATGCAAATCCAAAATCCCAAACACAAGGTGTAACGAGATCAAATTTCTGATGCTGCAGTTTCCTTGCAGAAAGCAGGTCTTCTATTCCTAATTATGATTAATAAATCCATTACTTTTATAAGGTTAAAAACAGGGACAAGCCACTCATTGCACAATTTCAGTGCCACACTTGCAGCTTTACAAATCGAGCACAATTTCCACTAATACTCGCAAAATAGAGGGAAAAACATCAAATGGAATAAGCTCAAGTGGTAAAGCATCGTGGCTTATCCTATATTAAATGATTAAGTATTGAAATTGGATAAATTATCCCATCCAACTCACAAGGAGCGACATACCCAAACGAACAAGGGTCATGTCCGTGGTAAAATTGGTCGGAAATATCCTCGTTGGTCAGGCTTCCAAAACAGAACAAATGTTGTGCAGGTTCCGGGCAAGAATTTAAGGATGACGTAAGGCAATCGTCGAAAATTTAATATCCCGGCCTCCCCCATTTTAATTCCCAATTTAGATAGACCCCAAAAAGAGACAATTACACGCTACAATCTTCCACATTTAGATAGCCTCCAAACGGGCATGATTAGACGCTACATTTTTCCAAGACATAAAAACTAGATTACCTGCTCAAACGGCAGAACATCGGACCTGAAGCGCGTGCGCTCTCCCTTATCGCACTTGATCGCCTTAGAAACATCGCAAACAGTAACGCCTCCCGGGATAATAACGTCATGTTTAGCCTCCCCCTCTAGCTCGATCAGGCAACCATCGCCCTTACAATACGCTAAACGCAGATCGTTGGTGATATCGTACCCGTGACCTATCGCTCTAATTGCGTTTTCCGCAGCGGCCTGGGCCTTGCTTTTGCTGTTCTGCGCCGCCATGCTCTCATACCATGGTCAGGGTAGGTGCCGAGTTCGATCCCCTCTCAGTCCAAACGTATTATTTCCGTGTAGAAAAATACAAATATGTGATCAACACCGTCAATTCGTCGAGCCTACCAAATCTCGTTACGTTATTCAACGTTATTTTTCCGTTTAATGTTTTTCTTCACTCTAGGTAGGAAGCGACCACGATATTTCTCATATTATTTATTTCGTGTATTAAAAATTTAGCTTTAGATAGTTTAATATTTTTAAGTATTAAAAGGTAGTTTTAATTGTTCTATAAAGTTATATGATGATGTTTTCTTATATATATTTTTGATCCGATAATAAGTGTTGGGATTGAATAGATCAATAATTAAGAATCAAGTATCTAACAATTATTTTCAAATGAATATATTATTTTATCGTTGGCTTTTAATTTTGACATGCAAATCACAGACTACAATATATGGGACATTAATATGAAATGATGTGCCATGTTAAAAGATGCATGGCTCAATAATGTGGAAGATAGTGCCATTTGCCAAATGTCTCGATGAGCTTTTCTCCATTAATGTGACAAGTTAATGCCATCCTATGCGCCACCAACTACTATTTATCTCTGCATAATGTGGCATGGTCGAGAATTTTCAGGGATAATTGTAGAAACCAGCATAATTGTTGTTCATATGATTTTTATTCGCCCTATTGTGTTATTTATATCGACAACACATTTCTGTGAAGTTGAACTGGGATGGAAAATGTGTGGTTCATTAATGTAGAAACCAACACCATTTTCCACATGGCTAGATGGGTTTTTCTCCATTACTATGGCAAGTTAATTCAACATTGTGCCCCACCAATAAACAACGCTGGTTATTTATATTTTCATATGGTTGTTATGGTTATTGTGCCTTATATATTCTTATTTTTTGCTGTAAGTATTATCTCTTGATTTTTTTTGGCGTGCTTTCTTTGAACATCATGTTTGTTTTGACATGCCTTCACATCTAAGTAAACATTTACCAGTGTGTTAATAGAATGATAGAACGTTACACCAACAAACATCTCTCATTGCCTTTTCACGGACCTCCTCCTCTCAAATGGCCACGAAACCTACCCAAAAGTTCTCGACCATGCAACATTTCACAAAGGAATTTCCATCGATGGAATGGAGTGATGAAAATATTATTATTGTGCCTTTTATGTTCATGGTTTTTTTTAACGTACCTTTACCTCTAATTAAAATTTTTACCGATATGTTAATGGAGTGATGGAACGTCACATAAAGGTGTCTTGCTCGAAAATAAACCTAAAACAATGTTTTTTTTCTTTCCATGTGCCTTCTATACCCATGTTGGAAGACACTTGTTGGAGGGATGAAATGTTACCCATTTTTGAACCTGCATCGTCGACATGTTTTCATTCACATCTGACTCCAAATTTATTGGTATTTTAATGGAAGCCCTCAAGGTTTTCTAAATTCATGTCATTGTATGCTTCATACCTATGTCACATTTCTATTTCCCTAGAGGTCATGGATTGGAAGACACAACATTCACCAATGTGTAGATGTAAGCCCCGAAGGTTTTCATGCACATACCAATAACAATTATTTTCTAAGTATCAAAATTAAGGTTTCCATTCACATAGCAGAGAATGTAATTGTTTTTGTATCAAACCAAATTGTATTATATTTGTATCAAAATTAAGGTTTTCATTTACTTGTCTCAAACAACCTACAAACATTTAATGTGTTACTGAACATTTACAGGTATGTGGATGGAAGTCCCATAGGTTTTGCATTCACATAGGAGTGCAAGTTATTATTTTTTAATCAATAATTATACTTGCATTCCCATTACAGTAAATGTTGATTCAAATGTATCAAACCAAACCTTTTTATGGATTCTTGTCGCTGTGTTATTCATATGTCCTTGTCAATTAATGTTGTTGTGTTACTCATTCACATTTTATAAGTTGTAAATATTATTTATCATCGTTGTTGATAAATCACCGAACATTTTGTGTTGTGTGGACAGAAACCCTATAATTTGTAAATATGTAAATATTGAATTAATATGGGTAATTAATATAAAATGATTTGCCATGTTGAAAGATAAGTGTGTTCTCAAGACTAAACACTTACTGGTATGTGGATGGAAGCCATGAAGGTTTTCATTCACATATTAGTAAATATTTTTGTGGTTCCGATAGAAATAAGAATTTTATTAACATAGGTCAATGTCTTTCGATCTTATATAAAAATTTCATTAACATATCAATAAATGTTTGTCTTATAGTCTTAAATAATAATTTCATTAACATACTAGTAAATATTGTTGTGTATGTTGTTGTGGCATGTTCTTCAGATGTTTTACATTCTATTACTAATGTTGTTGATAGGTTTTCCATTGTAATGTCGATTACTATACCAATGCATTCTTGTTTTGGACAAAAGTTAAATTATTGTAAAGGGTGAATGTTTGTTGGGATACTCAATTTGAAATTTTTATACAAACATTGTGTTTCTCGACACTTGTTATTGTTGACAATTCGTCCACAAGTCAGATTGTCTCTTGCCATACGAAAAATTCACGTCTCTAGCCAAAGAAGAAATAATACATTGGGCAAGAGGTAGACCAATTGAAATAACTCATTTGCAAAGGACTTGAGTCTACGGGAAATTAGACAAGGATAAAGGACCAAGGAGGAGCCAGAAAATCAAAAGGGGAGGGTTAGAAATGGCACAAAGCAATGGAAATAACAAAGGAAAGACTAAAACAAAGGAAGTAATTCCTTCAGACTTTTGTTTGAAGGAATACTTTGGAGAGTTTACAAAGGGAACACCCGCAGCCTTGCAAAAGTCAGCCCGAGAGCAAAAAAGCCGAAAGAATAATTCCTTCAGACAGTCCGTAGAATTGCAAAAAGTCCATAGAATTGAAAAAAAAGGGCTTTGGAAGGCAGAAGGAGACCCCTGCAAAAAGTCCAAAGGGTAGTTTACCCTTCGGAAGGATCGTTTTCAATACTCCCGAAGGGCACCTACCCTTCGAGAAGGCACAAGACCAAAGCGAAGAACCTTAGCAAATAACCCGGGTGCCCTCCAATTTCTCCGAAGGGCACAGAGGGAGATTGACTAGACCTTGCGGAGGGCACTTGGTCGGTGCCGAAGGGCACGTTTCAAAGAGCAAAGGCAAAGAGATATTCTTCAGATTTTTGTCTGAAAGAATTCCTTTGGACAAAAAGTCTGAAGAAATTCGGAAGGCTTGCAAAAAACAAAGTCCAAAGAAAACAAAGAAAAAATAGGAAAAAGCTAAGGCAAGAGAGGAAAGAAATCCTTCGGACTTTTTGTCCGAAGGAATTCGGAAGAAACAAGCAAGATGCCCGTGCAGAAAGTCCGACGGTAAAATACAAAGGCAAAAAGCCTGAAGAAATTCGGGAAAGGTCCGCGGGAAAATGATAAGAAGAAAGTCCCAAGAAAGACAAGTAAAATGAAGGAGAAAAAGTAAAAGAAAGATATCATTCAGACTTTTTGTCCGAAAGAATTCCTTCGGACAAAATTTCAAAGAAATTTGGCCACCAAAGCAATAAAGGACCCGACTAAAACAAAAGCCCATGGAGACAAGGCACAGACAGGAGAAAAGGAAGGTATCTGAAGAGAGAGAAGTCTGAAGGAATTCTGCAGAAGATTATCTCGAAGGAATAAATGACCAAAGGTGACGTCTCGCTAGCCATCAAATTTTGACCTCGGGAAGTAACCGTTGGAACAGCGATAAAACCGGAGTTCCAAAAGCAAGCCCAATGGAGAAAATATAAACCGAATATAATTAGTGTTGACCAAATTTTGCCTACAGGTAAAATTTTGGTCCCCTTTCCTCCCTTGCTGTTCATGCCAGTTATATTGCAGGTTGTTCAGGTTCAACATTCTCCGTTTCATGGCCCGGTTCAAAGGTACGCCCCAAGCCGGAAGGGCAGTTCAAAGCAATAAAGGGACTTCCGGCCGAGTCCAAGGACTTTTCAAAGGGACAGGTGCCGGGAAATCTTCAAGACAGAAGTGCCCGAGAGGATGCCACGTGGACCCGACTGACGTGGCAATGGACCCGATGACATTTTAGCAGGACCCAATGACGTCCCAGTGGACGTCAAATTTAGCAGAACGGTTTAGCCGTTGGATCTCAAGCGACGACACTCAAAAAGCCATCAATTTCAAGAGGATGGAATATCCGTTGGTTTTCAAAGCTCGACGACCGGATGACCATCAAAATATAGCGAATAAAATAGCCTTGTTTCCAACCAAGAAAGTATTGCCAAGGATGCAGCGACCTACCGAAAGTTCATTCCTTGGGAGGCCGAACGAGTTAAAAAGAGACATATTCGATAAAAGACAAGAGGACACGCATGGAATAAGCAAACAGTTAAGTCCAAGCGGCGCCAATTTGAAGAAGAGACTCCAGTAGGTGAAATAGTGCCAGCGAATTGACCATGAGAAGACGCAGTA
Source organism: Torreya grandis (assembly GCA_037957365.1). Classification (NCBI taxonomy): domain Eukaryota; kingdom Viridiplantae; phylum Streptophyta; class Pinopsida; order Cupressales; family Taxaceae; genus Torreya; species Torreya grandis. The sequence continues at coordinate 1,100,600 of JARHVA010004251.1, forward strand.
GCTAAGAAATGTAATCGGTTTCTTCATTTTTCACTTAATGGGTGGACAAACCGCGTTTTGCCATTAAAAAAATGCGAACTTCGAGCAGGCAGGGCACATGGCTCATTAATATTTTGAGCGGCTTGTTTCTTTTCATGAACAGCCATTTGTAAAAAAGAGCGCCAAATGAGCCTCTTGGACTTCCATATATATTTGATACTTGTCATTTTGTAATCATCTTTTTGCAATTTTGGTAAGGCACAGCCCTGCTGAAATTTCTACCTGAATCTATAAAGACTATTTTTTACCTCTTCTTGGTCGGATATTCTGTGTATGTCTGAGTGTTTGAGTTGTGTCCAATCATTGTCTTTAATACTCTCACAGCTCCAGCACTAACACACCAGTTATCCACAAGGCGCCATTCTCTGCAGGTGACAAGAGGAGAGTTCCATTTTGGAGATACAGAGCAGAGGAAGTCATTTACAGTATGTATTCTGCAGCATCTTGGTGAGTCTCTGTTCTTGTGTTTTCATAAGAACCTCCCTGCCATTTTCTTGTAGTCTGGTTTCCCTGTCGAGTCTGAGTGTATGTATGTGGTCTTTGTTCGATTCTGAGAGTGGGTGTGAGAAGATCACCTTTATTTTGGTGTATCACTTCTTTAGAGTAGGCTTGTTTTTCCTGCATTCTCTTTCTCCCTTTTCATCCTCCCCTTTTTATATCTATATATATGTGCGTTTTGCACTTGCTTGAAACAACATGATGCATCGAAGGGAGCTAGCCCTTATCTAGAGACTCTCTCCTCCAGCTTTGCCGGTCCCACAGGCGAGAGGAGAGTTTCCATGTTGCGAGGAGAAGGCAGGAGCTAGGCCTCCTTGCCCCGAGTGCAATCTCCCAATCTCCAGAGTTTTGGCATGCCCGGTGGGACTACAAGTTTTTAACGCAGTAAGATGTCAGGATTGATGTTGGTCCTGTCACAGCCATTTCAATACTTCCCAGCATCTGGCGACTCCAATGGTAAGAGCTTCATTTTCCATATTAAGACCAATGTCTTAAATTTCTATGCCTAAAGTCACCACTAGGTCTGCTTCAAAAAGGATTCCTTTTGAATTTGTTGAACTACCTCTAAATTCTGGTAAAAGATTAAGGTTTAGGAAGACTCGTCCTTATCCAACAAGTCATCCTCCTAGACCCGTTATAAGAGACATAATTATAGCAGAGCCTCAGTTACGCCCCATCCCAGCTATGGCTTTGCCATTTGCAGCCTTTCATGGTGAGAGCCCCTTGAACCTCCCATAGTATAACCCAATTCCAGGGGCAACTCTAAAAAATGTACCTTCTTTCGATGGATTGGGACCCATTACAGTCATTGAGCACATCAGGAATGTTTCTAATCTCGCCAATATTCATAATATCACGGAGGAAAATGTCGCAGTCAGATTGCTGGCTTTGTCTCTTAAGGGCAAGGCTCTTGACTGACGGGACCTTGCCTGTGAATTCAATCCATTCCTGGAATGAGCTCGGTATTCAGCTAACAGACCGTTTTGGGGAAAAAAGCGACGACCTCTCGCTTGCTGAGCAGTTGATAACCATTCAGAGGGCTCCGCACGAATATATGCAGGACTTTAACACAAGGTTTCAGAAGACCTGGCAGAGGATTCCCATCCTGGTAAGGCCGACTCCCAGCTATGCTTTTTTATACTACTTGAAAGCATTAAACAACGACGTTGCAGTCATGATACAATCTATGGGAGGGCATATATTGCCTGCTGCTTATGACATAGCCATAGCAGCAGAGAATTTTTTAATACAGGCTGGGAAAATCGCCCCTAGGCCTCACATGCCACTTTTCCCAGACATGCTGCCCCCAGCTCAGACCGTTGCTCCCACATTGGCTCCTATGCCTGCCATCGAAAAACCAGCTGTTGTTTCGTCAAACGAGCTTCATGAGGTTAAGAGTATGTTGCAGATCATGTCCAACGAACTTGTTGCCATTAAAAGGTAGCAAGCTCAAGGCAACAGACCAAATCAAGGATACTAGAATTATGGTCAAACCCCTAGACCCCCCTTTCAGAATTATAATCAAGGTCAAGGGTAGCTCACTACAACCAGGCCATTTCAAAATTACAATACAGGCCCCCCTCATCATCTAAGGTCATGATGCCTATCCATAATAATCTTGTACAGGAACATCCAAGCTGTTCGACCATGGGATATGGTCAAGAACAGGATGTTCACACAAATGAGATGATGAATTATTTCCAGAATACAAAAAATCAGGCTGCTGCCCTTTCCCAGTTTTTTGAGGGTCCAACTCAACCCGGCACAAGCAGCAGTCAGAGTCAGCCTGACTCTACTCTTACGAATCACGAAGAGGGCGAGTTTTGTGCAATCAACCATGGGGGCGCTACAGGCAATCAGGCTGATTGTGTTACATCCAATACAAGATTTAAGAGGAGAGCAGTGGAAGAGGTGCAAGCTACCACTCAGGCAACAACTGCACCTCCTCCATCACACTCATTTCAAAGGGCCCCAATTTCCAAACAGCCGTTTGCACCTTCAACGCCTCAGCCTACAGCTCCAGTTGGGATCAGCCCAAAAGAAAACATGAAGGGAAGCAGTCCCCAAGTCAATATAGTGGACCAGATGAAGAAGTTGCATGTGAGCATCTCCTTGTGGGATTCATTGTCTCTTCCAGGACAAAAGGACGTATTGAAGAAGGAATTGCATAAGCTGGATCAGCAAGTTGTTCCAGCAAACATGGATAATGTCTTGATGACAAATGGACAGCCTGCCCCTCCAGAACAAGTAAAGAAGGAAGAGAAGACTCCCCCTTTCTACGTATCCTTGATCATTGAGGACTTCTTGGTGCACAAATGCATAATTGACAGCGGGGCCAACACCTCAGTGATGCCCAAGTGCATTGCTGATAAGATGGGACTGAAGTATGAAGAAATGAAAAAGGGAGTCCTACAGCTAGATGGGACACCTGCAAAAATAGTTGGAATTTTGAAGGGTTTAGACTTGACATTGCATGCTTTCCCAACCTTCTCAATTCCCCAAGATATTGTAGTAGCGGATGTTCCTCCATTTTTTGCAATGTGCCTGTCCAGGGACTTCACGTCCAAAATAGGTGGCTATCTAGCAGCAAATTGGTCATATCTGGTTTTCAGAACCAAGTATGGGACCAAGGTGAAAATAGAGTCTGAGCCACTCTACAAGGACCATCTAAAATCATATACTCCCAAGGTAGCGAATGTTAGTTACACAATCATCGACCTAGAAGAGTCCCAGGCAGACCAAGCTCCGTCCTCTGCTCTCGAAGGAGTCACAGACCTACTCTTGGATGAGTGGGGAAATGATAACTTCGAACATGATCCATACAAGTTTATAGAGGAGACAGACCTCAGAGTCTATTGCATGCACGAAGAGGGCTCCTTCATGCCTAATTTGATGAAGGCTGACCAGCCAGACCTTGGCCTATGGCAGCTATATTTTGATGGTTCCAAAAGTAAGCTAGGCGCTGGAGGTGGAGCGATGCTGGTCTTCCCTTCAAAGGAGAGGTATTTTTAGCTTTCTGATTCCATTTCTCTTGCACAAGTAACGTTGCAGAATATGAGTCCTTGATCCATGGGCTGGAATGTGCAAGGAAAAGAGGGATTAAAGTGTTGCAGGTCTTGGGGGACAGCGAGCTGATTGTGAATCAGGTGAAGGGCCATAATCTAGCAAAGAACTCCTTGCTGAAGTCTTACAAACATAGGGTCTAGGACCTGATGGAAGATTTACTTGCCTTCAACATTGCCTCGATTCCCAAGGAGTAGAACAAACACGCAAACAGGCTGGCAGCAATTGGTGCTCAGTTTGATGTTTCAAGAGAAATAAGCCGAGATTGTGGTTCGCGCCACTTGAAGGTGGTAGTTCAACCCTCTGTCCCAGACAACATTGCAGATTGGCAAGTTTTTGAAAGTGACCAGCAAATAGCTCTCTTCCTCTGAGAGGAAGCTGAGTTCGCAATACACAACCAGGCGAAATTACAGTAGCAATATGGAGATCAGATTGTCCAGTTGAAGAACAATAAACTCTCTAAAGGTCTGGTCACGCTTGAAAGCATTTTCAACGGAGATGACCAACTGAGAAATGACAAAGCATGCATCACGACCAAAGAGGAGAATTACAAAAAGGTTGAAATCTTCAAGGACAAGCTGTTGGCACTTGGCAAGGTCTGCATGTTTCAAGAAAAGCGAGCTTTCATTCTGCTGTGTCAAGAGTTCACTGATGTGTTTGCATGGGATTACAGTGACTTAAAGGGCTTTGAACCAAGACTTGCTCAGCACACCATCGAATTAGAGGAAGGCGCCAAACCAGTCACACAAAAGCAAAGGCCTATCAATCCTACAATTGAGCCCCTCATGCGAAGAGAATTGGCCAAATTGATGGAGTCTGGAATTATATTTCCAATCAAACATTCTTCATGGCTAGCCAACCTTGTTCCTGTTAGAAAGAAGAATGGGGAGATTAGGCTGTGTGTCAACTTTAGAGACCTTAATAAGGTCTCTCTAAAGGATCATTATCCCCTTCCTAGCATGGAGGTCAGGTTGTGCGAGCTAATGGAGCTCCAAGAGGTGAGGGATTGGGCTATGGCTTCTCTGACAAGTCGCCAACAGCAGGTAAAAATGCATTTCGACAAGAAGTCTTTGTCAAGAGTTTTTTCTGAAGGAGATATTGTCCTGAAATGGGACGAAGATCGAGCTAAGCCCATAAAACATGCAAAATTTGACGCCCTGTGGAGTGGTCCTTATGTGATTACTCAGTGCAAGCAGCACAATGCGTTCCAACTTTCAAGGTTGGACGGTGAAGAACTGCATATCCCAATTAATGGGATACATCTGAAGCATTGCCACTAATCTTTTTGGGTTCACCTGTACATATTTTCCCTTGTTTTCTTTCTTGTTTTTCCCTAAGTGCTGTTGCACAAGTAGTAGTTTTCTTAGTCTTGTGTGTGCTATCTTTTCGTGGAGGTAGATCTGCGTGGCTGGTTCTAAGTTTTGACAGAGCTCTTGTTGGTTTTCAAAGTTATCATCCGACTCCATGCCCAATGGATTGCAAGGCAACTAGTCTCTAAGCATAGCAGGCATGCTTCCCCTGGGAGTCACCAATTTGTTGACCAAATTTTGCCTGCAGGTAAAATTTTGGTCCCCTTTCCTCCCTTGTTGTTCATGCCAATTATATTGCAGGTTGTTCAGGTTCAATATTTTCCATTTCATGGCCCGGTTCAAAGGTACACCCCAAGCCGGAAGGGCAGTTCAAAGCAATAAAGGGACTTCCGGCTGAGTCCAAGGACTTTTCAAAGGGATAGGTGCCGGGAAATCTTCAAGATAGAAGTGCCTGAGAGGATGCCACGTGGACCCGATTGACGTGGCAATGGACCTGATGACATTTTAGCAGGACCCGATGACGTCCCGGTGGACGTCAAATTTAGCAGAATTGTTTAGCCGTTGGATCTCAAGTGATGACGCTCGAAAAGTCATCAATTTAAAGAGGATGGAATATCTGTTGGTTTTCAAAGCTCGACGGCCAGATGAGCGTCAAAATCTAGCGAATAAAATAACCTTGTTTCTAGCCAAGAAAGTATTGCCAAGGAGTCCAGAATGCAGCGACCTGCCAAGAGTTCATTCCTGGGAGGCCGAACGAGTTAGAAAGAGACATATTCGATAAAAGACAAGAGGACACGCACGGAGTAAGCAAATAGTTAAGTCCAAGCGGCACCAATTTGAAGAAGAGACTCCAGTAGGTGAAATAGTGCCAGTGAATTGACCATGAGAAGATGCAGTAGCTAAGAAATGTAACTGGTTTCTTCATTTTTCACTTAATGGGTGGACAAACCGCGTTTTGCCATTAAAAAAATGCGAACTTCGAGCAGGCAGGGCACATGGCTCATTAATATTTTGAGCACTTGTTTCTTTTCATGAACAACCATTTGTAAAAATGATCGCCAAATGAGCCTCTTGGACTTTCATATATATTTGATACTTGTCATTTTGTAATCATCTTTTTGCAATTTTGGTAAGGCGCAGCCCTGCTGAAATTTCTACCTGAATCTATAAAGACTATTTTTTACCTCTTCTTGGTCAGATATTCTATGTATGTCTGAGTGTTTGAGTTGTGTCCAGTCATTGTCTTTAATGCCTCACAGTTCCAGCACCAACACACTAGTTATCCACAAGGCGCCATTGTCTGCAGGTGACAGGAGGAGAGTTCCATTTTGGAGATACAGAGCAGAGGAAGTCATTTACAGTATGTGTTCCACAGCATCTTGGTGAGTCTCTGTTCCTGTGTTTTCATAAGAACCTCCCTGCCATTTTCTTGTAGCCTGGTTTCCCTGCCGAGTCTGAGTGTATGTCTTTGGTCTTTATTTGATTCTGAGAGTGGGTGTGAAAAGATTACCTTTATTTTGGTGTATCACCTCTTTAGAGTAGGCTTTTTTTTCCTGCATTCTCTTTCTCCCTTTTCATCCCCCCCTTTTTATATATATAGATGTGTTTTGCACTTGCTAGAAACAACACAATGCATCGAAGGGAGCTAGCCCTTATCTAGAGACTCTCTCCTCCAGCTTCACCGGTCCCACAGGTGAGAGGAGAGTTTCCATGTTGCGAGGAGAAGGCAAGAGCTAGGCCTCCTTACCCCGGGTGCAATCTCCCACATCAAAAATTAGACTAACACATCTGAATATACAGAATCCTGCCAGAAATAGACACGAACAGGCAGACTAAAATTGGACAGAATGCATGCAAGCAAGGGCTATTTTCAAACTACGGTCAAAGTTTCAGTTGACTGGCTGCTGAAGTCCCATTCATCTCTAGCCAACTCATGCATCTGAAAGTCCAACTCAGAATGATCTCTTCGTCCAACTCAGCCTAAATAATGATTAACTCAGTTTTCAAACGCTACAACTCGGCATCAAGCAACTCACATGGAGTTCTAAATTTGACATTTGCATAGATTTCCATGCAAAAATATGTGGGCAGCTCATAACAAAGATAAGTTCGCTTCATCAAGCAAAGAAGCTTCATGCAAGGACAAAATGGAAAATATATTTTATTGAAAGGCCAAGTAAAGCCTTGAGTTAACCAAAGTGAATCTTTCTCTTTAAGTTTCTATGCCAATCTTTGGCCTCTTATAATTTTTTATATAATAGCTTTTAGCCTTGTTTAAATATCATCCAATCTCTCTTGGTTAGACCAGACTCTGCCATTGGTGAGTTGTATAACCTCTTTGATCAATAAGAAGGACTGTACTTTCAGATTTTAAGTGTTGGCATAGTGTATATTTATTCAACAATTTGCATAAGTGGTAGACTTCTCTCCCTTCCCAAATTCTGTTTCATACCTAGTTGCTAGATTATCCTTGTGCAGGTCATGTTCAGTGTTCTTTATTGTCTTTTGTTGAAACTATAAGTGGATGTTAGGTGGCCGCGAAGTGTCTTTTATCAGACCTCTCTCCATCATTTTCCCTCAGGTTTTAGTTATTGGATTGAACCTCTCCATGAAATACTTATGCATAAGTGATTAATTGAAGTCTAAGGTCTTCCTTCTCCCTTGTTTGTTCAGTGTTCAAGGTTCCAAGTTGAGTGGATCAAAATTCTAGTGTATCACCCCCTTTAGGTAGGATTTTTCCTTTAAGTTTCCATTCTCCCTTTTCCACGGTAGTCCGTAGCATAGAGTAGAGGTCCTAATTGATACATCATACAAGAACCAGCCTTCTCTGGAGGTTCTTCTCACTATTGAGGCACCCACCCCGTGAGAAGATCCCATTGTTTCAGTCGGATAGAGGACTGGCCGTTTTGTGCATGTCTTCAAATCAGGGCACAGCTCCAGGTTGACAACAGTTTTTGGCACGCTTGATGGAACACATTTTTCCTAGTTTTAATGAAATTGTAGTTGTAGCAGTGTTCTTCAAAATATTCGGTGACTCCAAGCTCTAGCAGTTGTTTCTAATAGTTCAGGACAGCTTCCATGTAAGTCTATTTTTATTGAATTATCGTGAATGAATTTTGATGGCTATGTATGGAGAGAATTCATATGTTATGTTTCCTTATCAGCCTAATGATGGATCATACCATCCTGGTCACGATACCTATGAGCCTCTTTATGAGTCTAATCAGTCTTATCAAGAGTACTATTAAAGCTATGTTGATCCTTATCAAGTTTCTCATAATTAGCCTTATCAAGAACATGAATCTTACCTTCCTAGTAAGCCATACCAGTCTCAGGATCAGATTTCATCTTTCCCATATGACTATGATATTGCATATGAGCAGTATTGCCTTCAAGAAAAAATGAATGAAATAGAGCTCAGAATAATGGCATATGCAAGAAAGGTTTGTTCTAACTCTTAGTATGAGGAAGTGAATGGTCTATTTTGAAATGTGTCCAATGATCCAGAAGAGATAAATAGACTATGTATTCTTGCATTAGAAAAGATGGAGGCTTGGGAAAGGCAAAAAATTGAGTTAAACCAATTGTCTACAAAAGGCTATTGTGCTTCTTATTCTCATGAAGTTCTTAACCATCCCCAGTGTACGCCAAGGGAGCTCCCCAGTTGGAGTCAAGAGCCTATTCAAGTGACTATTCATGAGACTAAACATTATTATAGTCCCCTTCCCTCACCAATCATCCCTCAATCTCATGTTATCTAGGAAGACAAGCAGGTTTCAGACTTTGATGAGGTAATGGCCAAGTGGAAGGAACAAAATACAGAGGTCTTTAAGAGTTTCTCCTTCCCTCCCCTCCAAAACTCCCTAGATAATTTCATTGCCCTCAAGATTCCAAGATTTGATCATGATCAACCTCCCATGCTTCATTTTCCCTCTCAAACAAATGAATTTCATCACCCTCCCACCATCCCCCTTCCTCAGGAGGATCTTGTTTTGTGGAGTATTGAGAAAGAGGTTACAGCTATAGGACAAGTTCTTGCAGAATGTGTAAACTATGCTTTAGAAGTGTCTGAAGAAGAATTTCCTATTGACACTTCACTTGAGGTTGTAATTAAGCATCCAATTATAGTTGAGAGTGAGAAGACTGATCTTGATGTAGATGAACTCCAAGAGGCACTGGTACAAATTGAAGTCATACATGAGTTACAAGTATCTCCTATTGAGAAGGATCCAAATAGCGTTATAGTTGATTCAGTTCAAATAGATCAAAATGAGGAACATAAAGATAATTGGCTACTGTACCTTGAATCTCCATAAGAGATTGAAGAGCTGGATGTGGTCACTCAAGAACCATGCATAAATGAGATATCACTTGACAAGGTGGTAGAGAACAAGCAATCTAAAAAAGATAAAGAGGTACTTGATGAGTTTGTCTAGTTTACTGTTGATGACTCATTCAAGAAGATGCTAATACAGTTCGTAGACAAGGAAAATCCCTCATCTAAGGTTATGACTAATAAACATCCTGCTTTTCAAATTGTACCATCTCTCGAAAGGAGCAAGTTCAAGAATTTCCCTATTTGATCCATGCGGATCGTGCCTTATCAGGGTTAGCTAGGTTATTTAAGTTGTTTTTACTTTCCTCCAAGTGTTGTTCAAGCACAATAGTTTGCTTCAATTTTTTTCTAATAAGTGCTTGTTTGCACATTTGCTTTTAGTTAGTTTTATACTTTCATGTTTTTCCCTTCTTATTTTGAAGAGGGAGGTTGCTACAGGATTGAACAGATCAGATTTTAAATCAAAAATCAGATTCAACATCTGGGAATTCAAATAGTGTTTATACATGGCCTGGGTTCTCAAGCATAGCAGGCATGCTGAGCCAGCTGAGTCGCCAGAAATGTTGACAATTCTTCCATAAGTCAGATTGTCTCTTGCCATACGGATAATTCACGTCTCTAGCCAAAGAAGAAATAATACATTAGGCAAGAGGTAGACCAATTTAAATAACTCATTTGCAAAGGACTTGAGTCCTCAGGAAATTAAACAAGGATAAAGGACCAAGAAGGAGCCAGAAAATCAAAAGGGGAGGGTTAGAAATGGCACAAAGCAATGGAAATAACAAAGGAAAGTCTAAAACAAAGGAAGTAATTCCTTCAGACTTTTGTCTGAAGGAATACTTTGGAGAGTTTACAAAGGGAACACTTGCAACCTTGCAAAAGTCAGCCCGAGAGCAAAAAAGCCGAATGAATAACTCTTTCAGACAGTCCGTAGAATTGCAAAAAGTCCATAGAATTGCAAAAAAAGGGCTTTGGAAGGTAGAAGGAGACCCCTAAAAAAAGTCCAAAGGGTAGTTTACCCTTCGAAAGGATCATTTTAAATATTCCCAAAGGGAACCTACCCTTCGGGAAGGCACAAGACCAAAGGGAAGAACCTTAGCAAATAACCCGGGTGCCCTCCAATTTCTCCGAAGGGCACAGAGGGAGATCGACTAGACCTTGCAGAGGGCACTTGGTTGGTGTCGAAGGACACTTGGTCGGTGCCGAAGGGCACATTTCAAAGAGTAAAGACAAAGAGATATTCTTTAGACTTTTGTCCGAAAGAATTCCTTCGGATAAAAAGTCCGAAGAAATTTGAAAGGCTTGCAAAAAACAAAGTCTGAAGAAAACAAAGAAAAAATAAGAAAAAGCTAAGGCAAGAGAGGAAAGAAATCCTTCGAACTTTTTGTCTGAAGGAATTCCTTCGGACAAAAAGTTCGAAGGAATTCGGAAGAAACAAGCAAGATGCCCGTGCAGAAAGTCTGACGGCAAAATACAAAGGCAAAAAGCCCAAAGGAATTCTGGAAAGGTCCATGGGAAAATGATAAGAAGAAAGTCCGAAGAAAGATAAGTAAAATGAAGGAGAAAAAGTAAAGGAAAGATATCCTTCAAAATTTTTGTCCGAAGGAATTCCTTCGGACTAAAGTCCGAAGAAATTCGGCTACCAAAACAATAAAGGACCCGACTAAAACAAAAGCCCATGGAGACAAGGCACAGACAAGAGAAAAGGAAGGCATCTGAAGAGAGAGAAGTCCAAAGGAATTCAGTAGAAGATTATCCTGAAGGAATAAATGACCAAAGGTGACGTCCCGCTAGCCGTCAAATTTTGACCCCGAGAAGTAACCGTTGGAACAGGGGTAAAACCAGAGTTCCAAAAGCAAGCCCAATGGAGAAAATATATAATTAGACTAACACATCCGAATATATAAAATCCTGCTAGAAATAGACACGAATGGGCAGACTAAAATTGGACAAAATGCATGCAAGCAAGGGTTATTTTCAAACTACGATCAAAGCTTCAGTTAACTGGCTGTTGAAGTTCTATTCATCTCCAGCCAACTCATGCATCCGAAAGTCCAACTCAGAATGATCTCTTCATCCAACTCAACCTAAATAACGGTTAACTCAATTTTAAAATGCTACAACTTGGCCTCAAACAACTCACATGGAGTTCTAAATTTGACATTTGCATAGATTTCCATGCAAAAAGAGGTGGGCAGTTCATAACAAAGATAAGTTCGCTTCATCAAGCGAAGAAGCTTGATGCAAGGACAAAATGGAAAATATATTTTATTGAAAGGCCAAGTAAAGCCTTGAGTTAACCAAAGTGAATCTTTCTCTTTAAGTTTCTACGCCAATCTTTGGCCACTTGTAATTTTATATATAATAGCTTTTAGCCTTGTTTAAAAATCATCCAATCTCTCTTGGTTAGACCAGACTCTTCCATTGGTGAGTTGTATAACCTCTTCGATCAATAAGGACTATACTTTCATATTTCAAGTGTTGGCATAGTGTATATTTCTTCAGCAATTTGCATAAGTGGTAGACTTCTCTCCCTTCCCAAATTATGTTTCATACCTAGTTGCTAGATTATCCTTGTATAGGTCATGTTCAATTTTCTTTATTGTCTTTTGCTGAAATTGTAAGTGGATGTTAGGTGGCCGCGAAGTGCCTTTTATCAGACCTCTCTCCATCATTTTCCCTCAGGTTTTAGTTATTGGATCGAACCTCTCCATGAAATACTTATGCATAAGTGATTAATTGAAGTCTAAGGTCTTCCTTCTCCCTTGTTCATTCAGTGTTCAAGGTTCCAAGTTGAGTGGATCAAAATTCTGGTGTATCACCCCCTTTAGGTAGGATTTCCCCTTTAAGTTTCCATTCTCCTTTTTCCACGGTAGTCTGTAGCGTAGAGTAGAGGTCCTAATTGATACATCATACAAGAACCAGCCTTCTCTGGAGGTTCTTCTCACTATTGAGGCACCCACCCTCGTGAGAAGATCCCATTTTTTCAGTCGGATAGAGGACTGGCCGTTTCGTGCACGTCTTCAAATCAGGGCGCAGCTCCAGGTTGACAACAGTTATGTTTGAAAAATTGTACTACATTTATTATTTTTACATTATGTTTCTTAACATAATATATGCTTCTGAAGTTTGGAATGCTTGTACAATTTTTGTTTTTTAATGTTTATGAAGTTTACAATGCTCAACTTTTTATTGCTTCAATTATTTAAATGTGTTGTTGATGTTTATTATTTGTGGGTAATGATGACAGATTTCAAAGTCAACAGTGCAAAAGAACAATGGCCAACTCATTTTTAGGTGAAAGTACTCTAAATTTCATTAAGTGTATGATTCATTTGCAGACTTAATGCTAGATAAAAAGTAAAATTAATTATAGTACATAATCAAACTGAATATCTCTACTTTCATTACATTTCTTAATACACTTCTTTACTTTAGAAAACAAACTAAATACATTTTATTACATTTATTTATGATAAAACAAAACTTAAATACCATCCAAGGTGGAAAAATTGAGTTGCGCCCTTCATTCCCAATATTCAAATATAGGGGAGTTGTTGTTGGTCCTTTAACAACTATGTCCATGGTTGGAATTGTTGCCATGTTAAAAGAAATAGGAGGTCTACCACATGAACAAATTGGGGATATGATGTTTATCATGTCATTCAATATGTGATGTTATTTAGGTAGAGGCTTAAATTTTATGCTTAAATGCCTTCACCTCCCTAATTTTCTCCTGGGCTTATCAAATTTCCTGTCTCTTTTATCAAGCTCTCTCTTTTGCTCTTTTTCTTGCCTTTGTTGTATCTTCTCCTACTCCTTATGCTTGTTTCTTGTGTTTTCAAGTTTATAATTTTTCCTTCTTTCCCTCTCAACCTGCCTCAAGGCTTTCATGTCATTAGCTTCTTGTTTCTTTCTTGCTTTCAATTCTGCAATCTCCTTCTTATGAGTCTCTTATTCTATGAACATTTGTCAATAATTATCTGATGTGAGAATTTGTGATTGTCGGCTCAGCATGAGTGCATTATTTTCTCATTTATTTGCAATCAGTTCAACTGAGAATTTCATAAATGTCAATATTGAAGTTTGGTGGTCATTACTTTTTGTTTGTCCACATTCATTGATTTGTTGTTCATTAATTTCTATTATTTCAGCATCGGCATCTAAATCAACTGTTTCATATTTTGTGCTCCATTGCCCACCTGGTGTATAGTAATGAACTATTTATGGTGGGATATAAGGTGATAGTGATGGCATTGACGTAGAAACATCAACTTCAATAATTTCACAATTGTGGCCTAGATTTGTTGCTCCCTCCCTCAATGAATCTGATGGGCTTACTTGTGAAGGTAGACTTAAACTATCTTAGTTGAAACTAAATGTTGCATACATTTCATTACAATGGACATTATAAACCTCTTCATTGTCAACATATACAACATTTATTGCAATTGCATTTGCATGCATTATTTCATTTCAACCCTTTCTACATTAACAACATTTCCTTCATTTGTTGTTTCACTTTCTTCACCTCAAACAACATTATGTTCCATCATTTTCTCCATCCTCTCCATTGTAGCTTTAATGTCTTCCTCATTTAGGCTTGCCAACCTTGTTATCTTTTTTATAGCACTAGCTTCATCCTCATAGACATGGAATGCTACACTCAAATTCATATCATTAGTTAGTGCCTTAGGGTTAAGGGGCCAAATAATTGTCCGTCAAAATCTAGATATTAAATTATTAGGGGTTAATGTCATCTTCATAGTTATGCTACCCAAAGTGGTCAATTCATGTAGGTTTATCTCACAACCATGATGCATATTAATTTATGACATCCTCTCACTCCTGAAATAGGCCTTGAATGGACCAAACACACTTACATCTAGTGGTTGAAATTTGTGGCTAGTATGTGTAGGCAATGTAAGTATAACTATCCCCAAAGTTATAACCTCTTTAATCATTGAGAGTACAACATGGATGTTGTGCCCATAAAAAATGATAATATGTCGATTACTAGGTGAAACTCCTTGTAAACATCTTGAGAAATGATGCAACCAATTCATAAACTATTCTTTCATCATCCATACATGGGATTGGGTAGCCATACATGCACTTAGTTCACATCCAATAATGAAATTCTATAATTGTTTTTGCTTTAAAGAAGTATAACATTAAGATGCTCTACCCAACTACATTCACACATGCTAAAATAGTTAACTTTTCTTTGCTCTTTGTCATTATATGTGGCACACTCCTTACCCCTTTCTTGGTGATGACTCACATGTCATTATTCCTTCCATCTTACACCCTTGTCTCATCGCAAATCTAAATTTTGTGTGGCCCATAATTGTTTTCAACATATAAGTTCTCATAAAAAATGAACACAATGGATAGCCTTAGCATGCAAACCCTATCTATGTTTAGTCCTTCTGTTGTTCTCATAAATAAATTAGGGTCCTTTTTTTTTAAGCCTTTCCACCATGACTTGTTGAGGACACCATCATTGAAAGGGTTGGGCCTACTTTCACATATGTGGCTAATGTGTGCCTTCAAATGTGATATGTCCAGCCCATGACCCATGTTAGCTAAGTTAGGTTTCACCAATGCACTATCTTAATTTCTTCATATGTTGATAAAATAGTGGGTGTCCCCTTCTTGTTAATGGATGTGATTCCCTTTATCCAATTCGAAAAATTATTTGGTTTCATGCCCTACTTTACCATTTTGGTGTGTATGGAGTAACCATTGCCATCCACATCTCTCATTGCACTTTCCATATCTTTTGCTATCCATTAGGACTGCAATGACACATGTGCAATGGAAATAACATTTATGTTGGTTTCCTTCTCTCCCTAGTGGGCAGGGGGTTGGTCTATTAGATTTGTAGTGGGTTGCGTAACTTCATTAATGTCTTCATCAATATCTTTTATAATTTTGAATCTTTTGTTCTTCATTGTTGCATGTGATTATCTTCTGACAAATTGCATCCTCTTTTTTGCATTCCTCATGTTGAACTAAAATAGTGAAGAAATTATATAAGTAATTGAAAATACAATAGAGAACATAAGAACAACAACATTAAGAAATATTATTTTTAATGTTGAAATTGTGAATGATTATCACAACTACAAGAAATCAATGAAACATATGACAAACATAGTAAAATGATTTGAGATAAATATTTTATTTGATACATATGAGTAAACATTTACTAGTATGTTAATGACATTCTTAATTTTGATAGAAAGATGTTAACATTTATTAGTATGCAAATGAAAACCTTCGTGGCTTCCATCCACATACCATTAGATGTTAAGTGTTTCAGACACACTTGTCCTCCAAAATGGCACTTTGTTTCATATTAATGACCCATAGTAATTTCATGATGTGTTTGACTTCACAAAATTTAAAGCCATGACTAAGATAATGTGTTTGTTTCAGAATTATTATTAGTCAGAATTTTAAACCTAGTGGTTTAAGTCTACATTCTCAAGTGAGCCCACCAGATTCACTGAGAGAGGGAACAACAAATTGTTGCCTTGTCAAATAATTATACAATATAAATTCTATAGGTAGGGAAATATATATGCATTGCAAATAGAAAAACACATATTAATTTTGAAACATCTAAATTTCAATACAAAAACAACAACATTAATTCATATGTGAATGAAATCTTTGAGGGCTTCCATCCACATAGCATAAAATATTTAGTAATTTATCAATAACACTTATGGAAAATATATGTGTGACTTATAAAATGTGAATGAATGACACAACAACATTAATTGACATGAACTTATGAATAACACAATGACAATAATTCATAAAAGGGTTTGGTTTGATACATGTATCTAAGTCAATATTTACTGTAATGAGAATGAAAGTATAAATTATGATAAAAATTTAATAAAGTTTACTTTTATGTGAATGGAAATCATTGGGTATTCCATCCACATACCTGTAAATATTCAATAATACAAAATATTTGCAGGTTGTTCAAGGCAACTGATATTTCATCTCTCTATCGTTAAACAAAACATATGGTTGTTTGCTACTAGGAGCATCAAAATACACCCTATAAATAAGGTGTGTAAATGCTATCCATTATTATAGGGTGACATTCAATGTTCCTTGCAGTGAAACACCTTCAAGGATTCCATCCACATACCAGTGACTGTTCAGTATTCAAACAATAACATTTACTAGCGTGTGAATGAATACTTTGATGGATACCATGAACACACTAGTAAATGTTGAATCATATGTGAAGGATCAATGTGAGGTCATTTACACTAGTGAATGTTGCATCTTCCAGCCCATGACATGTAGGGAATATAAATGTAACATAGATATAAAGCACACAATCACATGAATTCAGAAAACCTCCAAGGCTTCGATTAAAAAACCACCAAATTTGGAGTCAGATGTGAATGAAAACATGTCGATGACATGGATTCAAATGTGGATAACTTTTAATCCCTCCAACATGATGCTTCCTTACATATTAATGACATAAGTGTCTTCCAATATGGACATAAAAGGCACAATAACAATAATAGGCACACAAAATGAAAAAGAACATAGTTGTAGGTTCATTATAGGCAACACACCTATATGTAACGTTTCATCACTCCATTAACATATCAGTAAATATTTAGTCAGATGTGAAGGCATGTAAAAAAATTGAACATAGAATGCATAATAAAAATAATTTTCATCCCTCCAATATTTTGATGAAAATTCTTGTAATAGACGTTGCATGGTCGAGAATTTTTGGGTAGGTTCCATGGTTGTTTGAGGGGAGGAGGTCTTCAAAAAAGTAGAGAATTTTATTGGTGTAACGTTCCATCACTACATTAATATACCAGTAAATGTTTACTCAGATGTGAATTTATGCCAAAAAAACCTGAACAAAGAAAGCACACCAAAAAACCAGGAACATATAAGGCACACAACTAAAAATAGGAACATACAAGGCACACTAACCATAACAACAATGCAAAAATATAAATAGAAATGAATGTCTATTGGTGGCATGCAGGGTGGCATTAACTGCCATAGTAATGGAGAAAAGCCTATCTAGCCATGTGAAATATGGTGTTGGCTTCCACATTAATGAGCCACGTGTCTTCTATCATAAGTTGAAATTGACAAAATTATGTGCTAAATAATTCATAGTTTTACAATAAATAATTTAAGTAACTTTTGCAAAAATTATACAAAGGGGATCAAAATATTTATTGGGGTTGGAGTTTTTAAAATGATCACACCTTTAATATTTTAATAAAGGATATAACTTTTGAAAATGTGTATTCTATTTTGAAAAGGATATTCATATTAATGAAAAATATATTCATATTAATGAAACATATATTCATATTAACAAATGTTATATTCATTTTTTGTAATATGATATACATTTTATTTTTAATTACACTGCAAATCTATTTTGGATATGCACCTTTAATTTTATAGAAAAGTTTCTATTTATAATATTATTTATTCAAATAATGAAAATATCTTTATAAAATGTTTAAGTAATTTTTACAAAAATTGTACAAACTATAGTACATAAAAAAATAAATCTTGATATGTTGTAAATAAGGAAAGAGGTCACAACTATTGGACCCTATCTAATGATTGGTCCTCTTCCCCTACCTATCTTTAGAATCATCCGAACTCCCTATGCAAATAATTGTGAGAATTGTTATTAGTCTTAAAAGATATTATTATAGGTTTCAAATGACTTAAATAATCTCAATTAAATTATGTGTTAAATAATCCACAGTTTCGTAATTCATAAGATTAGAAGAAGAAGACTTTTGGTTTTCAAAAGTCTTCTTCCTCTAAATTATGTGTTGTCTACCAATAAAATTTATTTTTTATGTATTAAAATATTTAAACATTTTCAATAGTTAACTTATACATTTCTTAATTAAAGTTTTTAAAAATTCATATATATATGTTTTGATTGTTGTGTTAACCAACCCAAAATAACAGTGACATTTATCCCCTCCACTCTAAAAATATAAATAAATGTATGAGGACCTAGTTGTTCATACATTAGATATGGGAATTGATGTTAGATGTGTGACAACAAAGTTAAATGTTGGATCCCTTTGTGGCATGGTTTGTAGCGCACACCTCGACATGAGGGTGTGGTGGGGCAACACCCCCACTGCCCCAAACCCCCCACCCCCCCAACCATTATCGCATGGGGGTCCAGGGGTCAAACCCCTATTTCTAAGAATATTATTTCCATCAAATTCTATTTTTAAGAAGAAAAGTCCTAGTGGTTTTTTTTCACTCTATTTTTAGGAGGAATCTAAAGGGTACTTTGTCAATTAAGTGTATTTATCTTTATGGAGTTCACATGTAATCTATAATGATTTCACTTGTAATCTATTCATCTTAATTTAATAAACCCTAATATCTTACACCATGGATGTTTCCTTAGGTCTGCTAAGGTTTTACCACATAATTTTAGTGTTTTGTCTTATGCATGTTTAATTGAATTATTTCTATTATTACAAATTTATATTTTATTTATTAGTTATTTGTTACTGTGAAGTATCTAGTTTCCTAATAATTGGGACCATTTAAAATGGAGAAGAATCATCACTTCATTATAGAAAACAATATTTCATAGTTTTCCTTTGGGGCATTAAGCAAATTCTATGGCTATAGGGTCTGCTACATCAAAGTGTGAAAACTAAACCGATTGCAATACACATCATTTGCTCATGGAACACCCACTAAGCTCCCTAAATGTAGATCATGTTTTTGTAAATGTATCAGCCTCATCAAGTCCAATCGTAATGCAAAGATAGAGAAGAGGAAATTATCAAAATCTTATCACAGACAATCTTCAAGCATTTGCATTGCCTATGTGTGACATCACAATTCATGTTAGTTCAATGGAGATGATGTTATCAACAACAAAAGTATAGTCTAAACTCCCCCTTCATCATCATAATTGATAAATAATTCTTTCAGTAAAAATAACATCATGTTATCGACATCCAAACTGACTCCCTTTATCGTCTTTCCTCCATTGCACATTACAACTTGAAAATCACCACAGTTTGCCACTATAATTTGCACACTAGCCCTAGCTAGACAATCCTCTATTTGAACTCTTACTAAAGCATGTATTCTTAGTTATTATGCGGTCTTCCCAGAGTAACAACATGCTTTGTGTGGGTGTCATCTTTGCATCCAACTTCATCAAATCCATATGTTTTCTCAAAAAGTATGGGTGCAAGCTCTACCTAAACATAAAAATTGAAATTCTTAACAAAGAGATAACCAAGCACTTAGTGAGAGAGGTTGTCATGAAAATTTTAACACCAAATCCAAATTTAGTTGATCTAATAAGAAGGGATTGCTCGTCTTAACAAGGAATCATTATTCTGTAATGGCTCAACATAAAATATATCAATATTTTTGTTTAATATAGGAGGAATCATTACATTTTACATTTATTATAATAGTTTCTCCCTACTTCGTTAAATCATTTACTTGATGAGGAGGACAACCAAGTGCTCAAGTTTCATATTGCCTTTGTATAGCTGGTGCCTAGGTTTCATACTGCCTTCGTATAACTAGTGAACACTTAGGAACGTTGGTTAGACTACTTTAGCAGTATGCAGGAACTCCAGTTAGATTACTCCCCTCGCTCAGACATGCCAATAGGATTTGAACCTTGAACCTCATCTTGATAAATCCCTAAACTTTACCAATCAACCAAAACCCCATAAACATAAAATATATCAATAGTATTATAACCAGCTACATGGCCTAAAATATCCCTACTCTGGATAATGAAAGTGGTAGCATGTCCTTCATTTGCACCATGTATGCCTCTTCCAAGTGTTATTTCAGCCTCAATCTCAAATCCCTTTACAAACCTTTTAAAGTCTCTTACACCCTACTTCCCAACATGGCTTATTTCGATTTCCTTCCCATTCATCGTAACAAAGGTTTTTCATCAAAGCTGCTCAACATTTTCAATGAGTAAGAGTAATATAAAGTCATAGATCTCATTGATATCGGACTTAGCCAAGAATATGAACTTGTAGGCACTACATATGCAGGTAATAATCACCTAAAACCAAATAAATCACGCTCATGATTAATCAATTTAATAAGGTTTAAGTACTTCATAATGGTGTGACCATTTCGTCAAAATGTGTGATTGTAATAAATGGTGTATTGTGACAACATGGTACTCCATGTCTTTAGGTTAAACACTTGGATGTATGCAAAATAATTTTCTTTTGACATTATCTCCAAAAATGGTGACAACTTGACACTACATGTTTTACCTTGTACCATTACCACCATCACCATCATCATTATTATTATTATTATTATTATTATTATTATTATTATTATTATTATTATTATTATTATTATTATTATTAAACTTTGTGTTGAGTATGAAGTGCAAGTTTATATCGTTATAGGGTGAGAGATGTATACTCAAGTAATAGGGAGTATATAAAATATATGATTTTAACACAAATAATATATTTAATTTAATTACAAATAAAATTCGTGTAGTAGTTATATTCAATGTATGTAAAATTTATATATAAATATATATTTTATATTGTATAAACATTAAAACAAAATTTTACATATAATATTTTTTAGAAATATTTGTTAAACATTTTATATATAAATCACATCAACATATTAAGTTGTAATTTTTTTTCTTTTTTGGCTTTGATTTTTGAAAACAAAAACCTCTACCAAATTGTACAATTAAAAAAGCTCTAACTCCTCTAACAATGAATTGCCTTTAATAAAATTAAAATGATAACCATAAAAATGGCTACATATGTACAATTATATAAAAAAGTAAACACAATTTTCCTTTTTAAAAAGTTTTATAAATATTTTTGCACCATTTCACTTATGGAATGCATATGTACAATTACGCAAAAAAGTACACAATTTTTTCCTTATTTGAAGGTTTTCTAAATATTTTTAGACTATTTCATTTATTGAAAAACATTGAACGTTTATCTCTCTTTCATTCCTTCTCTTTTACAAATTAATTATGAAATATATATTTTTTTAATGTTATACTTTTTTTCAAATAATTATCGTTTGAGATTTTTTATAATTCTTTTATTTTTAATCTATATTCTTTCATAAATATTAATTTGTATATATATTATAATTTTATTTATTTTTATTTAGAAACTCATAATTATATATTGCATATAACTCATGGTACCATTTTATTACTGTCAATAAATAATGTAAAATCTAAACCAAAGTTAATATTTATTATTTGCTACGCATAATAAGACTATTAAATCCTACTCATACTACTGCACCATTTCAAATATAGAACTGGTAATATTTTTACTAGTTCCGTTAATGGATAGCTTATATCTGTCCAAAAAACATAACTAAACTCTTCTTAAACCAATTTCGCTATATACAACCATCTTTAAACTTAATAGAAATATATTAAAAAGATTTAATCAAACACAAAATGTAAAAGAATAGGACAGTTATTTTTCATCATTATAGTTTCTAATAATAAATAGAATAACATTTGTTTTTGCAATAATATTTTGTGATAAATCTATTTTGATTTTCTTTTATTCAGCAACTCCTTGTATATTTCTTTACCTCCTAATTGCAATTGTAAATATATTTCTTTTCCAGTCTTGATCTCGCACTGTAGCAATAACCCACAGTACGCGCTGCACTTTCTCATTATGGAGAGACGCTGTCGACCTAATAAGTCAGGCTTCGTTGTCAGAAGAAAAATGGAGTCTCAAAGGGTGATACGTAAGTTGAACAGCCTGCTGTAAATATAGACCAACACCAAGTCAATGTGGGAAGCCGCTCTCGTTTTTCAATCTATTACAAAGATTAATGCTTCTCCTGACTGTTAACTGAGAATCTACTTACTTCTGATTATAAATACACTATATTCTGTTGGATCTGTAAGTTTCACAGTTTGCTAGAATGGCTACGATAAAAGGATTGACAACATGTATCTCAGCTCGTAGATCGATCCTCGTTTGTATCTTAAGAGCAGCGGTGGATGATCATGAAAGTAAGCAACTCGATAGGAGGGCATTTCCCTGCGGGTTTGCCTTCCGTACAGGCTCTGTTGCATATCAGGGGATCCTTCCTTCACCTATTCATTTTTACCCCATTACAGTGCCGTTCAAGAGAAGAGAAGTCGATTTTGAAATGATACAGTTTACGATTTTACAGAATGAAGGCGCTGCTCACGAAGGAGGAAGAGGCCCAAGCATTTGGGATACACTTTTGCTTTATCCCAGGTTATTTATTGAATTCGATCCAGAGGAGTCGAGGGTTTGTGTTTTGTTTTATTTTATATATGGGGATACGATCATAAAGGAGTGGGTGGGTATTAACAGGGCTGGAAATTAATATATTTTTATTTTTATCTTTCTGAAGTTAAAATTGTATATTATAATCAAAATTTTCAATATTCCAACTTATTCTCAATATTCCATCAACTTATTTTCCAACCTGCATCAACTTCGACAGGGTTTGTTATAACCTTGTTTATTTGTACATTTGCCCTTGTGATGTATGGTTTAACTTTTTTTTTGAAATACCACTGTGTTTGTTTATTAATGAGCGGCATGGCAGATATTTGATTTACTTTTTATGGATCGAATCCTCAAACATATGCCTTTTTTGAAACCTAGGATCGGGAGTTCCTTCCTTTGACGTACTACAATTAGGGCTTTTTGTGCCCAGCTTACCTTGTTGTCCCTTTACAATTTTCTTCACTAGCATCCAATTAGGTTAAACTATGAGAACACGATATATAGAAAAAAAATTTAAATCTCACCAAATTTTGTGATAAAGGAAAGGATGGCGAATTTTTTTTTAAGTCTTGTTTATATAGAGAAAGAAAACAAGTAAGAAAGAATAATACTATCTATAAAATTCAGTTCAATTTATGTACATTATGAAAAAGTTTACATAAGGGCTGAACTTAAATGGAGGGGAGAGAGAGTTGTAACTTAGATTAGAATTAGTTCTCATGTGCTCATATGTGAGATAGGTAGATGGGTGACCCTTAAGGAAGAATGAAAGCAAAGGATATGTTTGTTCTACTCCACATGAACAAATAGAGATAGAAAAGTACTTTATCCTAGAATGCCCAAAACATAATGGCATCCATGTCAAGCACATGAAAATATTGAGAATAGTTACCACATCGGAACTATGTGAAGAGATGAGAATAATATAATTGGCGGAGCTGCTAATCAATAATTGAATGAACAACCTTCATAAAGAAAAAAATTGTCCCTCAAATTAGCCTCATCAACGGGTTGAGATAGCTATGACAAAGTGTGGTCCCATAGACCATTGGGTCTTATGGACATAACTAAAATCATTTCATTCACTCGTATGTCCTTGAGATTGAGCACATTGGGGGTAAAAGGGGAACACTATAAATATCACATCCCTCATTAAAAATCAAGTAAAGGTCAAATGTGGGACCTTCCACTCGCATGTATGTGGCGACAGGGATTCAACTTTCTAAATTGCATGCCCTGACATCCCCCAACCATCATCATCATAGATAGTTAGCATGATGACATACCCATTGGGATGCCTAACATGTGCCACCTCATGCTTTACATGTTGGCAACCCCATTTACTCCACCACCACCTTTTTTATACTCTGCACTCCTATGTTTCTTAAGGCGACGCAACTTCCTTGTGTTACTAGCTTTCTTTCACAAGAGATATTTTATTTTTGGATTTCAATTTATTACTATTTTGTTGCCACCATTACCGTTCTGGAAGTTGTTTTTTGAATGCCATTTTTTTGAATTGAAGAAGGCCTTGACTCCTCTGAGGAGTTTTGACAAATGCATTATCAGGTATGCTGTCATTTTTATGATTAACATCTATGCTATGAAAATTTAATGGGTTTGCAATCTTCTTTTCAACAACCCCATCAATTGATTTTTGTGGGTTTTATTTGTAGTAAGCGGAAGATACCCAAACAACTAGAAGTTCACAACTCGATAGGTTTTCTACATCCCATGTTGATTTCCCTACGAGCCAAGGTTGGTTTGCAATCATCCTTGCCTTGGTAAAACTGATTGTAAACCAACCTCAACTCACAATAAAATCCCTGGGTATTGTATACCCTGTAGATATTATAATAGATATATAATAACTCAAATGCAAATCAAAAGATAAATTTTCACTGGTCATCAATTTATGAAATGATTATTAGAACAAATGTTTTAAAATGGCGAGTGTCAAATTTGAAATCCTTATATATCATTGAAATGTATATAAAATAATAAGTATATAACAATAAACTACAAATGTGTGGGGCATCCCAATATTTATGCCATCATGCAAACTTTCCATGATGATGACAGGTTGGGGGACATCAATGAACTAAACCATAACCAAAAAACTAGGTAAATAATATTTTCGACTCTACAAATTATGAAAATGAAACCCTATGACACAATAGAAGACATTTTGAAGGGAAAGAAGGAGATGGTGATATTTAAAAGTTATAAAAATCTTAAGGAGTTGCAAAGTTAAATAATTGAAGACATTAAGCAAAGAAAGAAGGGGATCACCAAATTTAAAACTAAAACAAAGCTTAAAGGCATTGTAGGGTATCCTGTTGGGCCTTATTTTTAACTAAGTCAATTGAGTCAAGCTATACTTATTTTACTAATGTATTGTTAGTTGAGAAGTGGGTTGATATTTTCTTGAATACCATTGAAGTCTATAATACAATAGATATATAATAATAAACTATATACATGTGAGGTATCCCAAAATCTATGCCATCATGCAGACTTTTCATGGTGATGATGGGTGGAGGGATGTAAGGGTATTCAATATAGAATGTTAGATATATGGGTTATTGACAAAGGATATTTTCATTTCATAATTTGATGAGCACTGAAAAATCATATTTTGATTTGCATTTGAATACACATGATACAGTTGAATGTTTTGTGCACTATTACTATAAAAAGGTAGTAAATATTTACCATAGATATTTCAAAACATTTGACTATATAATGTGTATACACATTATAAGAAGCTTTTTATTATGTGGATGACTTTATTATTTGCAAAATCATAGACTAGTTTTAATGGCGTGACTCAACAATTGTGTGTCACAATACACTCTTACATGTGTAATAATTTGGTATTGGTTGTTGGGGTTTACAATATGTATAGTTTTATATGTAACTTCAAGGCATTTACAATTGCTTCTATGAACAAAATGTAATTCAATGTTAGTAGCGGTCCATGGAATACCTCATCAAAACATGTTAGTGTTGTATTCTACAAGTTGTGATGGGATTCAAAAGATATTAAAATGTTCATACTTTGTAAATTTATGATTACTTACATTTCAATGTACACTTATTCCATTAAGCTAACTTAAAATATGTGATAAGAGCAGACATCACACAAATTAACACATTTCATCAAAAAAATTAGTATTCCATCAAAACTGCATCAATTTTGATCCTAGGGTTTGCTACATCATAACCTTGTTTATTTACACATTTGCCCTAGTGATGTACGGTCTAATTAATTTTTTTAAACATGAATATGTGTTTGTTTAAATTAATGAGCGACATGGCATAAATTTGACTTATTTTTTTGTGGATTGAATACTCAAACATATGCCTCTTCAGAAACCTAGGATTGAGAACTGCTCCACACTCCTTTGACCTACTACAATTAGAAAATTTTATGACCACCTTACCTTGTTTATCCCTTTACAAATTTCTCCACTACCATCCAAATAGGTTAAACTGTGAGAACATGATATATAGAAAAAAAAGTCTAAATGTCACTGAATTTTGTGATAAAGGAAAGGATGATGGAGGTTTTTTTGGTTAAGTCCCTTAAATGTGAATAATGTTAACATATTTGTGAATGAGAAGTTAAGAAAAGTCACGTGGAGAAAGAAAATAAGCAATAAAGGATAATACTATCTTACAGAATTCAACCTAATCTATGCACATCACAAAAAATTTTACATAAGGGCTGAAATTAAATAGAGGGGGAAGATAGTCATAACTCAAATAAAAATTTGTTCCCATGCACTCAGATGTGAGATTAGGTAGATGGGTGATCCCTATGGAAGAATGAAAGTAAAGGATATGTTTTTCATGCACCACATGAGCAATAGAGAAGTTAGAAAAGTACTTTATTCTAGAATGCCCAATGTATAATGATATCCAGGTCAGGCACATGGAAATATTGAGAATAGTTACCACATGGGAATTATTTGAAGAGATAATAATATCATAATTGGGGAACTACTAATCAATATGAGAACGAACAACCACCTTAAAGAAAAAAATTATGCCTCAGCAGGGGGTTGAGATAACTATGATAAAGTGTGGTCCCATAGATCATTGGTTCTCGTGGACATAATTAAAATCATTTCATTCACTCATATGTCCTTAAGATAGAATACATTAGGATAAAAAATGAGCACTAGAAAGAGCATGTCCCTTGTTCAAAATCAAGTAAAGGCTAAAAATGTGGGACTTTTCACCCGCATGTATGTCGCAATGGGTATTCAAATTTCTAAATTGCATGCCCTTACATCCCCCACCCATCATCATTGTAATGAAATTACTTAGATGATTCAAACTAATAGAATAATATATCATAGAATTAAGAACATAATAAGTAGATCCATAACAACAATTGGCAGAGTCATAGAATTCTTGAATATTATGACAGAGCCACTTCTAGGTGGCAACCTCCACAACAATGCAATAAGAACAAAATTCATAATATCTCCTCTAAGACTAACTACTACCTCCTATATATAGCCTACTTAGCCATGGTTATTCCATATGAAAACCTAATAAGAATATAGAGAAATATGACAAGAATATAAAATTGGTATGTATGCCACAAATCAACCACACATATCCCTAGACATGCCATAGGATAAGGGCATAACATGCCCTTCCCCTTCAAAAAAATGTTGTCCTCAACATTGACTCAACCCTAGGTGTTGCTGAAGGAAAGCTTCATACTCCCATGTTGCATCTTCACAATGCATATTCTTCCATTTGATCAAATAATATTGAATTGCTCTAGTCTGTAGTTGCTTAGTGTGTATTTGAAGGATCATTTTAGGCTATAAAATAACCCAACCTTCCTCATCCAATTTAGGTGACCTAGTTTGATTAGAATATCTATGGCTAACTACCTTCTTAAAGAAAGATACATGGAATACTAGATGTATGCGAGTGGATTGGATGAATTCCATCTTGTAGGCCACACTACTAATTTTCTGCAAGATTTGGTAAGGGCCATAATACTTAGGGGACAGCTTGTTATCCTTTTTATGTTGCTTCAAAGAAATCTGCTTATACATTTGTAATATCATAAAGACCCAATCACCTATGTCAAAATGCCACTCAATATGGTGTTGATCCGCTTGCTATTTCATGCGATTTTGAGCCATGGATAAATTTTCTCACAAACTAGTGAGGACCTCTTGTTGATGGTGAATGTGTTCCTTTATAACTTGTACCTTGAAATGGACCTTCAAGGTTGAAGTTACAGATGTGGGGTGATATCCATACAAGGCCACAAAGGGAGACATTTTGGAAGAACTATGAGAAAAAGTATTATACCACCATTCGGTAAGTGGCAGCAAATGAACCCATTTTTCCTATTTATCAAAACAAAATAATAGATATACCCTTCTAGACTTTTTTTGATTACCTTTGTTTTTCCATCAAATTAAGGATGATAGAATGAATTATGAGCCAATTGGGTACCCAAACATGCAAATAATTGAATCCAAAAATTACTAGTAAAAATGGGATCTCAATCACTTACAATGATCCTTAGATTACCATGCAATTTATTGACAATATTGAAAAAAATAGAAGCTATTACACTGACAAAAAAAGGCTATGATAGGGAATATAAATGAGCATACTTGGTAAGTCAATCTACAACTACCATGATAACATTTTTACCCTTAGACTGCGGTAACCCAGTACTGAAATCCATGGAAACCTCCTCCCAAAGCTGGTTGGGGATGGATAAAAGTTATAAAAGACCTAGTATCTTAATGCTTTCCCCTTTGTTATGTTGACATATCATGCATTTTGACACATATTTTTGGACATCCCCTGTAAGTCCTTCCCAAAACAAATCTTGCTTGACTCTATGATATGTTTTCAAAAATCTAGAGTGACCTCCAAGTGGAGAGACATGAAGTTCCTGAAGAATTTTATGTTTGAGGAGATAATGTTTACATAGGTATAATATAACTTTATACCATAATGTGTTCCCATTCCATGTAATTTTTTTAAATTAATTGAAACCTTGCTGAACAGTCTAAATCAAATACTTAGTAGCACTGTCATTCTCCCATTCTGATCTTGCTTCTTCTACCCAATCTACCTGCCACATGGTCATGGTGCATAACAATGCCTAAACTAATTCATCCCTTTGGGAGAAGGCATATTCCACCACATTATCTTTTCCTTTCTTATAAATTATTTCAAAAACATAGCCTAATATTTTAATCACCCATTTATATTTTTATTCAGATGATAATTGTTGTTCCAAAAAATATTTGAGGCTATCGTGATCAATATTTACTTGAAAGTGATGGCCCATCATATAAGGTCTCCATTGTTTGACTACATGAAAAATAACCATTATCTCTTTCTCATAGATTGGCTTGAGCCTATTTATTCCCTTTAATTGGAAAATTTCAAATGCTATTGGTTTCCCTTCTTGCATGAGTACAACCCCCACGTTATATACCGATGCATCACACTCCACAACAATTTTTTTTGAAAAATTAGGAGTAGCCAAAACTAGAGTTATGCACATAGCCATTTTCAACTGTTCAAATGCCTTGGTAGCTGAATTAACCCACTATAAGGAGTCTTTATTAAACAAAGAGGTGAGTGGGGCTATAATGCTATCATAATTTTTGACAAACTTGTGATAGTAACCAGTTAGCCCAAGAAAACCTCGGAGGTTCTTGAGGGTCTTGGGAACCTACCACTCCATCATCACTTGGATTTTTTTAGGAACACCTTTCACTCCTTCATGTGAAACAATATAACCCAATTACTCCACCTCTTAGATACCAAAGGCATGTTTTGAAGGTTTGACACAAAGCTGATATTATTCTAGAACTAAAAGTACCTATTTCACATGTTTCAAATGGCCTTCCTAAATTTTGTTGTAGATGAGGATATCATCAAAAAACACCAACACAAAATTTCTCAAAAATGGTCTGGATACAATATTCATCAAACTCTAAAATGTAGATGGTGCATGTGCGGCCAAAAGACATGACCATAAATTTATAATGGCCTTCATGAGTTTTGAAATCGGTTTTAGGTATGTACTCATCGTGGATTCAAATTTGATGATACCCAGAGTGAAGGAATAAGTTGGTTGGGATGACTTATTCCTGTAACATTATCAATTCCAAAAAATAAGGTCGACCCATTCAAATGTGTTCAGAGGATGGTAAAAATAGGTTTGGCTTAGATAAGGGCTATTTGAGGTGGTGAATTGCTTGGATGAGTGTGTAAGGGAGCTGTCAAAGCTTAGGCAAATCTATAGGAGGGATTTGTGTTGGTTTTAAGTTGTGGTAGGGAACAAAGATCTTGTGAAGCATCAATGTTTTACCCACCCCTTTCTCGGTTCACCCTTTAAGGATTTCACTTAGAGAGATTAAGACTCGATGGGTTCCTATAAGAGAGAAAGCATCAATAATTGATAAATTTTAAAAATATTGTGTGTATACAAAGGTCTATATGCATGTGTAAAACATAGAGGAAATATAAAATATAAGAAAAAGAGAAGCACATGACACAAGAAGAAGAAAGGAGAAACAAAAATAGTCAGAAAAGTTTCAATAGGTATTTAACTTGAACCAATTATCCATATGCACAAAACCACCCTATAAATTACAATAATAAGCCTTCTACCAACTTTAGGTGTCTTTAATAAGTTGTAATGTGGGGTCATTACTTGTATCATTTAAACTTAGTTTGCTTTGATTTTATTTATTATGTGGAGCACATACACTGTATGTAAGCATATAAGATTTCAAAAGCTTTACATCAAGGGTCTTAACCACATGAAAAAGTTCATTGAAAAATGGTTAATTATTGAAAATTACACTATATTTAAAAATTCATAATAGATCATAAATAGACCGATGATTTGAAGTTCGCTATCTGGTAGTTGATAAGTTATTGTATTTGTTAAGGTTTTAAATCTAAGCACATGATCACTAATAGTTTCATTTAAGGATTGTGTAACTTGAGATATTTGTGAAAAGTTAATCTTGGGACCAATATTGATTAAAAAATGGGCTAACTACTAATGTTCAGAAAGAATAAATGGATTCAATTGGTAAGGCGTAAAACTAATTGATTGCATAGTCCTTCAAACTCCTTAAGAAAATATTAAACAATAACTTATCATTGTGAACATAATTCAAGCAAGAGATTTATAAGTACCAAAAAATGGTGAAGGGGTCCCTTTTCCATTAAATAATTCTAACTTAGGTGCCATGAAAATATTTATAAAATAATAACCAAAACATAATGTGCTAAAAGGTTTATTAATATATCATTAGAAGTGACTGTAACATTTTGATTTTAAGACCCTAAAGATAGTATTTGACCTTGTGTTTGTAAATCACCTAGTGTAGTCATCATAGTAGAATTTTTTGAATTTTTCATAGAGGTGGAAGAAATTGGAATAAAACTAAAACGAGGATGTAAAATATTAGAAGAAACTAATGGAATCCTATATGGTTTTATTGGAGGAATTTTGGATTCTTGTTGAGTAGATAAAACATGAGAAAGAAAAAATTGTTTGAAGCATTGGGAATAATACTATGAGAAGCAAGATAAGCAATAGAAACATTTTTAACACTGGGTATTGAATAGCCTTCGAATAAAAATGAATATTTTTGTAAGAAATCTCTTTAAACGTATTTATAATTCTATAAATATCAACTGTATTATTCATAGCATATGAATCTTAATATTTTCAATTTAATCATCCCCTATTTTCTCTTCTAATTCATTTTCATGATCATGATCATCATCACAATCATACACATCTTTCACATCATTATCATTTAAATAAGGTACAATTTTTATAATCACATTTATGGAATCCATGATGAAAACTATGTAAATTAAATTAATATGTTATGCTTGATTGCAATATAATATAAGCATAAGAACACAAAAAAACACTAGGGTTTGAAATAAACACAAATAAATTAGGACTAAAGAGATTCAACATACATCAACAAAAACCCTAAGAAAATTTAATGTTAGGAACATGTAATGGATAACCCTAATAGGATAGAAAATTTTAGTAAGGGTTTAGGGAACCCTAGACAAAATCATATCCCTGTCAATCTAATCTAACATTAAAGGATGTAAGATAACATCTAAGATCTGATCAAATTTGATCTAATAAAATAATAAAATCAAAACTAATTATATTAATTAATTTTATAGAATGATTTCAAAATGAAAATATGAGATTCTTAATTTTT
Source organism: Torreya grandis (assembly GCA_037957365.1). Classification (NCBI taxonomy): domain Eukaryota; kingdom Viridiplantae; phylum Streptophyta; class Pinopsida; order Cupressales; family Taxaceae; genus Torreya; species Torreya grandis. The sequence goes on from JARHVA010004251.1 coordinate 1,132,461, forward strand.
TTTTGAATTATCATGAATTTGGAGATAGTAGAAGAAACAAGCGCTGGAAAACAAGTCTAGATATCTAGTAAGGCAAACAAAACACAAAAACATGGAGTAAACAGAGAACTTTTCCAGGAAAAAAATAATGTAACATTATTTTACTAGCATTGATAGAATTGTATCACTACATTACTAGAAACTGAAATATTCTATAAAATTTATTTGTTGACTGTATTTTTTTATTCTTGGGTTCCAAAAAAATCATTCACTTTTCCATTATTCCATGCATATCTCTAGAAGAATGTTATCCTTTCTTCAAATTCTAATCAACTCGTAACACTTTACAAAATCGTAAAAAAATGAGGGATATTATGGGATCATTTTTATTACTCCATTATTATTAGGCCCCTATGAGTTCAAAGTTTAGAAATCAACACTCAAATACAATGCAATTCAATAGGCAGTCATGTGTAATGCCATTGTCCTGACCTTTATCCTTTCAATGAATGCAACAAGTATTAAATGTGATATGATCTCATTATGCTCTTTCTCTAAATGACTTAATTTTGATTTTGGTACATGTATGTTACTATAATAAGTGAAATTCCGGTCTTATTTTTTGAAACCCTAATTAACTAATAACACTTTGAAAATCCATAAAAGCTAGAGAGAAATTATGGGCACCTATGTTATCTATCCATTATTATTAGGTCCCTAGGAATTTGAGAGTTTAGAAATCAAAACTAAATTATAATGTAGTTCAATAGCCATTCATGTGTAATGCAAGTGTCCCAATCCTTATCCTTTCAATGATCACAACAAGTAGTACATGTCATATGGTCTTTCTCTAAATGCTTGAATTCTACTTTTGGTATAGGGATGTTTCTCTAATAAATGAAATCCTTGACTTCACAAATTCAATGGATAAATCTTGCACAAATATTTTTTTTTAATAGACTAAAGAAATTATGTATTAATAGACTTATGGAATTAAAATTAGGATTCTATTGGGATACAAGCTAACAAACAACATGAAAGAAAAATTGAAAAGGGCCAAAAACATTAGAAGACCGAAAACAAGGGTCAAATGGCCCACACCAAAAATAATACTAGAAAGTTAGTGGTATGTTTCTAGCCAACCACAACCATAATATTATGGTTTTGTAAAAAACTCTAAAAACACATAAAATAGAGGAAAGAGAGATAAAATAGGAAGAAGGCTACATGGTCAAACAAAGAATAATAAATTTTTTATAAGAACATAAATTTGAAAGTGTCCAAAGTCAAATAAAACTCAAAGAGTAACTTGAAATTCAATAAAACCAAGAAACATACCCTAACAAGAGCTTAATTTGAACTAATGATCAATAAACACATCAATACACTGACATTATAATAATCAACTATCCCTATACTAAAATTAGATGTCTACATACTTATTGACAAATTATATTTAATTATAAAAAAATCCATTCCTCTCGTCCATCCTTTCGATGCCTATACAATCCATTCACCTTTATTCAAATGTTTTCTGTAATTACTTTGAATTATTTCTCACTAATTTCAGTCTCTTAGAGTATAACTAGCAATTGCCCCGAAGGTGCAAAGAAAGCCAGAGGAATTGTATATTTTTGTTTTATGATTATATCTAGTATGTATTAATATATAATATATCATATATATATAAATATTATCTTATATAATATATAAATTTTATGAATGACAATGACCCCACAATTGTTACGTTGTTCACACAACACTTATTGACTTTTTTTCCCTGACCCAGTACCAACTTCGCCATTACCAGTTGGATAATAAAAAACACTACAAAGAGAAATTTATTAAGTATTTACATTCTATAAGAAATAAACATTCAAATTATGTAGATCTATGTAATAATAATTAACATTCACAATAATTAGTAAAATTTTATGCTACGCCCCTAACCTATCGCATGTATGAGGATAGGAATAACTGACTTGTGGCTTACTTATCCCTCTTTGATGCTATATCACATTTCTCTATGCATTAATTTGGTTAGTAGGTCAGCTTATGGAGTAACCATGGCCTAGATAGACTATATATAGGAGGTAATGGGTAATTGTTTATCATCATATTGTGAATTCTGCTCTTATTGAAGCTTGTGGAGGTTGCCCCCTCGAAGTGGCTTTTCTATTATCATATATTCTGATATATTTTAGTCATATTTGGATCTACTTCTGCTATTCTACTTTATTATTGAAGTAATTTCATTACAAGTGGTATCAGAGCTGCGATTTGGGCAATCTTGTTGGTGAAACCCTAATTTTTAAATTTGGATATATATAAAAAATAGTTGCAAATTTATTTGAAATTTATTTACTAGAGGTGAGAAATCATTAAATCAAGCTTCCATTAAAATTTCAGCTCATATGGATCTGTTTTACAAAATTTATCTCCATTTTAGGTTTTTTAATAAAATTGCTCTATAGTGCGCAATTCAAAGAATTTTTTAGAGTTATTTACATTTTTGGAAATATTAGAAAAATTTGGATAGGGTATGTTCTTTGTATGTTTTGATTTGAGGCCGAAATAATTCCAAAATCACTTGGTCAAAGTGGGGTCAAAAGTGCCAATCAGGGTCAACATCGTAAAGCCCTTTTATGGCAGGTCCACAAACTCAGGGCAGAGGAAAGGGTGCTGAAAATCTAGGTAAAACTCCTAAAAACCAAGAGATGGATTCAGAAGGGGGATGTACTAGACACTTTGTACCAAGGTTCTCTGACATAGATCACAAAGTGAGCCAGCTTGACTATAGTGTGCAAGGCATTCAAAGTGAGGTGCAAGACATACAATCTAATATGAAATCCATACAAGATAGTTTGGTAGATATCATGGTGGCTTTGAAAAATAATCAGTCAAATCATCTAACTAATGCTATTTCACAACCCCACCAGAGTGGTTCTCCCAACCAGTTTACTTCAAATCTAACTACATTGCCGTAAAGGAACCTATTAACAAAGGTGGATATGTGCAAATTTGATGGAAAAGATCCACTCAATTGGATCAACCCAATGGAGAATTTTTTTTATCTACATCAAATCCCAGGTGGATAGAAGGTTACCATGGCATCCTTGTATCTTGAACCTGATCAATTCATTTGGTATCGATGGTTGTGTGTTCAAAAGAAAAAGATGACTCTCACTGTCACCTGGTCAATTTTTACAGAGGAGATGCAATTACACTATGACAATAGTGTGACAGAGAATTACTTCAACCAACTGGCAAAATTGTGATAGACTAGCTCTGTCATGGATTAGATTCATCATTTTTAGAACCTATCCTTACGTGTGGAGACAAATTCTGAGGAGAACTTGAATGACCTATTTCTGGGTGGACTCAAGGACCACATTCAACATGAGGTATGCATGTTTAATCCACTTAAGATTTTTGATTCTATTATCATGGCATGCAGAGCTGAGGAAAAATTCATAGCCAATAAGAAGCATCCATTCACTCACTTCAAAGATCGTAGCATATCAACACCAACATTTCCTCCACCTACCAGATTGTCCCCACAATAAATTGAAGAGAAGCGTGCAAAAGGATTATGTTTCGATTGTGACAACAAGTGGAGAAAAGGACATAGATGTGCTGAGAAGAAGTTATTCTACATTGAGGGATCTAATGAAGATGATGAAGAAGATGATGCCTCTAATGATGATGAGGACGAGATAGAGGAGGTACCTGAAAATTTCTAACCTACAATCTCTTGTCATGCACTTGCAGGTATTAGCACTCCACAAACTCTTAAGGTGGTAGGTTTCCTTAAGAAACAGAAGGTGACAGTGTTGATTGATTCAGGGAGCACACATAACTTCATCAACCATAAGTTGGCCACTCGATTGAACTATTTCATCTACCCAACACCAAAATTTTAGGGCATGATTGTCGATGGTGGCACAATTAATTGTTCAAGCAAATGCCATAGTATTAAGCTTGCTATGGGTGAGTACTGTTGGTCCCCAAAAATGTCACTCATTTTTGGAACAACATATGAGCTATCTTGGTCTTTCAGGACCAAAACTTCTCTCTTCCCTTCTCAAAAATTGTGCTGAGCATTCAGGTTCACTTTTCAAGCTTTCCAAAAATCTATGGACTCTGCAGGCTTAAATCTACGGACTCTGCAGGCTTGAATCTACGAACTCTGCAGGCAGGCTCAAATCTATGAAATCTACAGGCAGGCTCAAATCTACAGACTCTGCAGGAAAGAAATGGGTTCAACACTTAGCCAAATAATGAAGAATGAATCGATTGGACCATTGAACCGTTGAACCAAAGTTGGTTCAATCGGTTGGTTCAATCAGTAGGTTCAAGGGGTTTCCCCAAAGCCAAAGAGGCAAGTGCCCTTGCAGAGGGCAGGCAACATTGGTTTGAAGGTCAAAGAAAAGACAAAATTCCTTTGGATTTGTTCAAAAGCTCGAAGTAAAGACAAAAGCCCGATGGAAAGCAAAAGCCCGACAGAAGAAACAACGAAGGAAAGAAACCAACAAAAGTCCACCGAAGGAAATAAAGCCCGAAGGCCACTTGAAGGATCCCAAGGGGTAGGTACCCTTGAGAGAGGCTCTCACTGAAGGAAGCAGACCGTTTCTCAAGGCCTCGAAGGGCAGGTCCCCTCCAGGAAAGATCAAACAACAAAGCCGAAGCAATTACCAAAGAAAGTGACGGGCCTGCAGACGTCAAATTTGTAGAAATGAAATATCCGTTGATCTTTGAAGGCTTGAGCGTGGACCCAAATGCATTCGAAGGCAAAAATGCCAAATGGGAGAACCATTGAGAGGAGTGTAAAGAGCCAGTAAAGCTGGGAACATAGCCCCGAGAGCTTAAATTGTAGGAAGAGACAAAGCTGGAAAAGACAAAAGCAGAAAGAGTGAAAAGCCTAAAATGTCTGTGCAGGAGTTATTTCCAGTAGGTGAAACAGTGGATCGAGTAGACTTCTGAGTGCACCAAACCAAGGACGTGGCCTATTTTCTTCCATGAAGTAAAGACAAATGGATAGCTGCACAGATGTCAGAGGGGACAGACCAGATGATCCAGACTCGGGAGAAGACATATGGGATGAAATAGTTAAGACAACTACCCTATTTTTTAATGCAGTCCTTTGACAAACCTGAAAATGCCTTCAAGGCATTGAATGCATAGCATGGGCTGTTCTATGAAAAACAAGCGCCTAAGTCTTTCTTGGGGATCTATATATTGTAAACTCTTTTATTGTTAGAAGGAGATCTTCCCCTTACCAAGAAGAGAAACTCTGCCCATTTTGAAAGGCATTACTGAGACTTTGAGCTCAGGTTGTAATTTTATTTTCCTTGTTATTTGAATGAGAAAGTAGGTTTTCCCAGACTTTGTGCTGTTCTAACTTGTGTCATCTGGAGGTGTCCTTATTCATTTAATTTGGTAATTAGAAATAGTGGAGGTGAGCAGGAAGGTGTCCTGAAGGCCCACTGTGGAGAGACTTTGTGCCCCCATAAGTACCTTCAGTGTATTTGCATTTTTATTTCCTGTGTAAAGAGCCTTGGGATGACTTTGTGCCCCCATTGTTCTTTATGACTTTGTGCATTTTTCTACTATTTAGGAAGGAATCTGGCTCTTGGCTGAAAGTTGCTTCTGAAAGAAAGAAGCACCTTCCCCATCACCCAGTATTTCTCCTCTGTTTGTCAGCATCATCTCTAAAAGAAGAGAGATGGATGGTTTGTCCTACCCCCTGTGTCTTATTTTATGCATATATATATATATATAGCCTCATGCATCTCCTGCATATCTATAGGAAACCTCCCCTTGATGAGAGGAGAGATTTGTCTTTGACTGATGTAGTAAAGCTTCACACCTAGCTGACTGATCTCCCTATGCTATGGTGATAGGAACTATTTTGGTCACCAGTTAGCTGGCCGACAAAATATTCACCCAACAGTTTTTGGTGACTCTGCTAGGGATGAACGTGCAGTCTGAAGCCTCAAGTTTCAGATTGAAGCAGTCCCTACCCTTATCCATTATAGAGTCTAGCGAATCCCATCTGGCTCTTCCCCATTATCATTATAGCCTTACCATCTCCCTCCATCCCCATTTTCATCCATTATATAATCTGGTCTACAAACTGGATCCGCTGGGAAAGAAAGCACAGTTTGAAGCCTCAAGCTTTAAGCTGAAGTAGGGCCAGTTCTTTTCCATTTTTGTCCTACCATTTGGCAGTTCCACCCAGATGTGTTATCCGTATTTTTCAATAATTAAATCATGGCAGTTCGAGGCCCCTGGGGTAACTCTTTTGGCCCACTTAATCTAACTCCACCCCTGCATGAGCTACCACTTAGTTCAAGGAAGAATTTCCCCAAATTCTTTGGTGATGGAAGAGTCCACCCTGATGAACACATTACAGCTTTCAGCATAGCCTGTGGTGTAATAGGGGTGGAATTTGAAGACGTGGCAGTCAAGATTTTTAGGGAGACACTACAAGGTGCTGCTGCAGACTGGTTTTACCATCTACATACTGGATCAGTGACTAGCTGGGACACAATCAAAGCCAAGTTCAAGCAAGGTTCAAACCAACAGAAGATGCACATGCCCTTCTGGCCCAGCTCACGCAGATGAATAAGGAGCCTCATGAGCCTATGAGGGATTTCATTGCAAGGTTTGACAAGCTGAGGAATCAGATTCCTATCATTGCTCAGCCAACACCTGAAAACCTAAAGTGCTTCTTCATCAACTCACAACTGCCTGAAGTGAGTTTTTTGCTAAGGCATGCTGGCCAGATAGAACTTGCTGAAGCTCAGGACTTAGATACTAAGGTATAAGATGACCTTATCTTGACTAGAAAGATAAGAAGGGATTTAAATAGAGGCACATCTTCCTCATCTTCTGATAACTCACCTGCAGCCACCACTGATCCAATGGTGTAGAAGTTAGCAAATGAAGTGCTGGTCCTCAGAAGACAAATGGCCCAAGGTATGTTTTTTTCTCCTCATCAGGATGCCCCAAGGAGGACATTTCAAACTCAGGCATACCAAGTCAATGCTGCCAAGAATCAGGGACATCAAAATCGCCTTTCTCCTCCACAGAGGAACCTCACCATTGAAGCACCTCCAGCCAACTCAGCAGTTGGATATTTGGAAACAGAGCATGATTTCTCTTTCCAACCTGAGTTTAATCAAGAAAATAATGCTGACCTCTTCATGGAGGATCAAGAAGAGTCAACTAGAAACTCCATCATTGGTTTTCTAGATTACCAGGATGAACCCAGAAGTGAAGGTGATGCAGATGAGGGACCATATGCTGTGTTCACCCGGTCTCAGAACCAGTCAGCTCAGCTAGTTGATAAAGGAAAAATAGAGAAGTGACCTCAACTAGCAATTTCAATTACTGAACATGGAACCACTCTGTCTTTCCAGCCAAGGGACCTGGTGGGTTCTAAATAAGTAAGTATCCCAAACAGTTCTGCAACTTCAACTTTAAATTCATAGGTTAGTTCTCCCGCCCCTCCCAAAAACCAAAAGGATGAACTCCCATCCTCTGTGCCTAGTCCAATTTAGTCATTTGACATAACTGATCATGTCAAAAAGACCAAAATTCAAATGACTGAATTTGAAGTCCTGCAGTCCAACCCCAATCAGTTGGACAAGTTGGTTCAAGATGTCAAGACCCAAACGTCGGCCCCCGAAGCTCAAATTTTGTTTGAGTTTTCAGGCAGGGGTGATTACTTCTTGACCACGGAGGACATCCATATTCTTGGAGATGAAAGTCCTATAGGTGGTGATCTAGGAATTGATTCAAACCAGACATCAGAAGGATTGGTAGGGCACAGTACAAATGAAAAAGGGTCTTCCATCTCTAATGAAGAGAAATCTGACAGAAGATCTATTTTTGATGATGTTTGGATCTAGGAAATGGATGGCAGCAATTCCTCTACAGGTGTTGGGGCTAAATTGGTGTTTATATCTCCTAAGGGGGATATTATTCTTTCTTTACATGAGTTACAGTTTAGCAACACCAACAACACTGCCGAGTATGACTCTCTGTTACTCAAATGGGGAGCTACTCGAGACAAAGGAGATGCCGAGCCGATGGTCTACCAGGCTTCTGAAGAGGACAATCAAGACATGTGCTAGACTGAACTATTAGAACAAAAAATTATGGTAATAGACCAAGCTGCTGACCATCAAAATCAGAAAAAGGGACTCTGCAGGAGAACCAAGATTCATGGTTCTCAGACTAGAAAGCAAGTCTTGCCAAGGGGCAATAAGAGAAGAGAACCAAGAGGAAGACATGAGATTGAATTCTTGGTGGAGAGTTCCATTCACCCATAACTAATTCTGGGGGCAAAATGGCTTTTTGTTGGTTTATCAGGACGACACTCTTTTCTCTACCTTCAAGGGGCAGCATCTGAGGCATTTCAATTCTTGAAGTACCAGAGGAATTCACCTGTACATATGTATATCTGTATAGTCTTTGTTTCCTTTTCGTGCTTTTCATTTTTCATTCATTTTTGTCACCTTTCTTTTTGGGTAGCATGACTCCGTAGCCCAATGGCATGCTTCTAAGGCACTGGAGATTTTGGATTCTACTCCCTTCAATTGATTTTTGCAATAGAAGGAAGTTCCCCAACTGGAGCCAGCTGTTGGTCCCCGAAAATGTCACTCATTTTTGGAACAACATATGAGCTATCTTGGTCTTTCAGGACCAAAACTTCTCTCTTCCCTTCTCAAAAATTGTGCTGAGCATTCAGGTTCACTTTTCAAGCTTTTCAAAAATCTACGGACTCTATAGGCTTGAATCTACAGACTCTGCAGGCTTAAATCTACAAACTCTGTAGGCAGGCTCAAATCTACAAACTCTGCAGATAGGCTCAAATCTATGGACTCTCAAGGTTGGTTTCTACGGACTCTGCAGGAAAGAAACGGGTTCAACACTTAGCCAAATAATGAATAATGAATCGATTAGACCATTGAACCATTGAACCAAAGTTGGTTCAATCGGTAGGTTCAAGGGGCTGCCCTAAAGCCAAAGAGGCAAGTGCCCTTGCGGAGGGCAGGAAACATTGGTTTGAAGGTCAAAGAAAAGACAAAATTCCTTCAGATTTATTCAAAATCTCGAAGTAAAGACAAAATCCTGACGAAAAGCAAAAGCCTGGTGGAAGAAACAACGAAGGAAAGAAACCAACAAAAGTCCACCAAATGAAATAAAGCCCGAAGGCCGCCCGAAGGATCCTAAAGGGTAGGTACCCTTGTAGGAGGCTCTCACCGAAGGAAGTAGACCATTTCTCAAGGCCCCAAAGGGCAGGTCCCCTCTGGGAAAGATCAAACGACAAAGCTGAAGGAATTGCCAAAGAAAGTGACGGGCCCGCATTCATCAAATTCACTGCAATGAAATAACCATTGATCTTTGACCACTTGAGTGCAAACCCAAATGCATTCAAAGGCCAAAATGCCAAAGGGGAGAACTGCTGAGAGAAGGAGCGTAAAGAGCCAGTAAAGCTGGGAACATAGCCCTGAGAACTTAAATTATAGGAAGAGACAAAGTTGGAAAAGACAAAAGTAGAAAGAGGGAAAAGCCCAAAATGTCTGTGCAGGAGTTATTTCCAATAGGTGAAACAGTGGATCGAGTAGACTTCTAAGCACACCAAAACAAGGATGTGGCCTATTTTCTTCCATGAAGTAAAGACAAATGGACAGCTGCGTAGACGTCAGAGGGGACAGGCCAGATGATCCAAACTCAGGAGAAGACATATGGGATGAAATAGTTAAGATAGTTACCCTTTTTTTCAATGCAGTCCTTTGACAAACCTAAAAATGCCTTCAAGGCATTGAATGCACAGCATGGGCCGTTCTATGAAAAACAAGCGCCCAAGTCTTTCTTGGGGATCTATATATTGTAAACTCTTTTATTGTTAGAAGGAGATCTTCCCCTTACCAAGAAGCGAAACTCTGCCCATTTTGAAAGGCATTACTGAGACTTTGAGCTCATGTTGTAATTTTATTTTCCTTGTTATTTGAATGAGAAAGCAGGTTTTTCCAGACTTTGTGTTATTCTGACTTGTGTCATCTGGAGGTGTCCTTATTCATTTAATTTGGTAAGCAGAACTAGTGGAGGTGAGCAGGAAGGTGTCCTCAAGGCCCACTGTGGAGAGACTTTGTACCCCCATAAGTACCTTCAGTGTGTTTGCATTTTACTTTCCTGTGTAAAGAGCCTTGGGATGACTTTGTGCCCTCATTGTTCTTTGTGTCTTTCTCTTTCGGGTTGCTGGTCACTCAGCACCCCTGTTACCGGTTACTTGCTACCAGAAAGAGTCTTGTTGTTTGCAAGAACAAGCACTTCTAAAAGAAGAGAAGTGCCTTCTGTTGCCTCACCAAGATTTATACTATTTAGGAAGGAATCTGGCTCTTGGCTGAAAGTTGCTTCTGAAAGAAGAGAAGCACCTTCCCCATCACCCAATATTTCTCCTCTGTTTGTCAGCATCATCTCTGAAAGAAGAGAGATGGATGGTTTGTCCTACCCCCTATACCTTATTTTTTGCATATATATATATATATATATGTATATGTATATGTATACATATATACATATACATATACATATACATATACATATACATATACATATACATATACATATACATATACATATACATATACATATACATATATATATATATATATATCCTCCTGCATATCTTGCATATCTATAGGGAACCTCCCCTTGATGAGAGGAGAGATTTGTCTCTGACTGATGTAGTAAAGCTGCACACCTGGCCGACTGATCTCCCTATGCTGTGGTGATAGGAACTATTTTGGTCACCAGTTAGCTGGCTGACAAAATATTCACCCAACAAGTACAATCTTGATTCTCCTATGTTTGCTATTCCCATGGGTAACACAGACATTGTTTTGGGAGTCAAATGGCTCACAACCTTGGGTACCATTGAGATGAACTTCTAGGAACTATTCATGTGCTTTCATTCTGAAGTTAAGAAAATTGAACTACGTGGATTAAAGGCAAAATCTCCACAATTGATTAGTTCACATCAGATGACCAAGATGCTAAAAAAGAGGGTAGAGGGAATTATTGCATGATTATGTTCCATTGAAGTTCAACCCACACAGGCATCTACACATCTTGATCTATAGATGATTCTTGATGACCACCCATCTATTTTTGGGGCCATGTCAAAAGGAATACCACCAAAAAGAGAACATGATCATGCCATTCAACTACTTCTAGGGAGTCCACCACCAAATATCAGACCATATAGATATCCATATGCACAAAAGAGTGAAATAGAAAATATGGTCCAAGAGATGTTGGAGGCAGGGATCATCAAGCATAGCCAAAGTGCATATTCATCACCAATGGTCATGGTGTGGAAGAAGGATGACACATGGAGGATGTGCCCTAATTATAGGGAACTCAACAAGTACACCATCAAAGATAAGTTTCCTATTCCAGTGATTGATGATTTACTTGATGAGTTACATGGTGCTAATTATTTCACAAAATTGGATCTTCGCTTGGGGTACCATCAAATTAGAATCAAGGATGAAGATGTTCATAAAACTACTTTTAGAATGCATGAGGGCCATTATGAGTTTTTGGTAATGCCCTTTGGTCTTAAAAATGCACCATCTACTTTTTAGAGCTTGATGAACACTATTTTTAGGCCTTTTTAAAGGAAGTTTGTGCTGGTTTTCTTTGATAACATATTGATTTATAGTCAGACATGGGATGCACATCTGCAACATGTGAAATAGGTGTTGATAGTTTTGGAGAAGCATCAGCTTTATGCGAAGCCATCCAAATGTACTTTTGGAGTACTGAAGGTAGAGTACTTAGGTCACATTGTTTCCCATGAAGGTTTCAAATTTGATCCCCAGAAGATCAAAGCTATGATGGAATGGCCCATGCCAATAACTCTAAAAAACCTCAGAAGGTTTTTTAGGACTAACAGGTTGCTACCGAATATTTGTGAAAGGTTATGGCAGCATAGCAGCTCCACTCACTACATTGCTAAAGAAGGATGCCTTCCATTGGAATGATGCCACCACCACAACATTTGAGAAACTAAAAGTATCTATGTGCACCACTCCATTTTTGGCTACTCCAAACTTCTCAAAGACATTCACTATTGAATGTGATGCTTTCGGATCCGGGTTGGGAGCGATACTAATGCAGGAAGCATACCCATTGCATTTGAGAGTCATCAATTCAAAGGTAAAAATCTACAAAAACCATTCTATGAGAAACAAATGATGGCTATTCTTCATGCAGTTAAATAATGGAGGCCCTATGTGATGGGTAGACACTTTAAGGTGAAAATGGATCATGATAGTCTCAAATACTTTTTGGAGCAAAGATTATCATCTGAAAAACAACAAAAGTGGGTAACCAAAATGTTGGGTTATGATTTTGAAATCATCTATAAGAAGGGTAAAGATAATGTAGTAGCAGATGCACTATCTAGATGAGATACATCCATAGAAGCATTACTTTTTGCAATGTCCATGTTGAAAATAGATTGGGTGGATGAAGCCAGGTTAGAATGGGAGAAAGACAAGGATACACAAGTTCTGATTCAGAATCTCTAGCAGGGTACTTTAGCCTCTTAATAATTTGAATGGAAAGGTAATGTCCTATGGTATAAGGGTAGGTTATACTTGTGCAAAAATTTAGAGCTTAAGCATAAGATTCTTGCAGAGTTGCATGCATCTCCAATTGGGGGACACTCAGGGTTCTTGAAAACATATCAAGAATTAAGAAAGAATTATTTTTGGAAGGACTCAAGGGAGATGTACAAAAGTTTGTGGCAAAATGCTTGATATGCCAACAGAATAAAAGTGAGACAGTTAAAACCCCATGTTTGTTACAATCGTTAGCAATTCCTAGTCAAAGGTGGGAGGAGGTTTCCATGGATTTCATCACAGGGTTGCCTTGTTCTGAAGGAAAGAATGTTATCTTGGTCATTATAGACAGGCTTACAAAATATGCCCATTTTTGTGCTCTCTCACACCCATTTTTAGCAAGTACAGTAGCAACTATTTTTTTGGAAGCAATTCTAAAATTACATGGAACCCCAAAAATAATTGTAAGTGATCATGATCCTATTTTCACTAGTAATTTCTGGACTGAACTATTTTCTTGTTTGGGTACTCAGCTAGATCATAGCTCATCTTACCACCCCCAATCTGATGGACAAACAGAAGTGGTTAACAAATGTTTAGAGGGGTATCTCCGTTGTTTTGTATCAGATAAATAGGAACATTGGGTTAAATGGCTACCACTTGTAGAATGGTGGTATAACACATCTTTCCATACCTCTTCTAAAATGTCTCCATTTCTAGCACTATATGGTTACCATCCACCTTCCATCACTTCTTCATTAAAGTTGCAAACTAAGGTTTGAGATGTGGAGGAGCACATTCAACATCAACAAGAGGTTTTGGCTAGTTTGAGAGAGAATTTGGCCTTGGCACAAAATAGGATGAATCAACAAGCAGATCAACACCGTAGTGATTAAAATTTTGAGGTGGGTGACTATGTATTTGTATGTTTGCAGCCTTATACATATATGTCCTTGAAGAAATAGAAAAATGACAACAAACTTGCTCCTAAGTATTATGGCCCTTATCAGGTTCTACAAAAAATTGGAACTGTGGCTTACAAGCTTGAGTTACCTCATGCATCTCGTATACACCTAGTATTTCATGTTTCCTATTTGATTAAGGTCATTGGACAGACAATTTCAACCTAGACAGAGCTCCCAGAACTAGATGAAGAAGGACGAGTCATTTTGGAACCAGAAAAGATCCTCCAAACACGTACTAAGAGGTTGAGAACTAGAGATTAGGGAATATCTGATCAAGTGGAAGAACCTAAGCAGTGAAGATGCAACTTGAGAAGGTGAATATTTTCTACAACAACATCTAGAGTTGTTCAACATTGAGGACAACGTTGGTTTGAAGGGGAAGGGCATGCTATGCCCCTAACCCATCGCATGTATGAGGATAGGAATAGTTAACTTGTGCCTTACTTATCCCTCTTTGATGCTATATCACATTTATCTATGCATTAATTTGGTTAGTAGGTCAACCTATGGAGTAACCATGGCCTAGATAGACTATATATAGGAGGTAGTGGGTAATTGTTTATCATCATGTTGTGAATTCTGCTCTTATTGAAGCTTGTGGAGGTTGCCCCCTCGAAGTGGCTTATATATTATCATATATTATGATATATTTCAGTCATATTTGGATCTACTTCTGCTATTCTACTTTATTGTTGAAGTAATTTCATTACATTTTAATTCCAAAATAAGAAAATTTAAATAAGAATAAATATTTTCAGCCAAAGCAAAATCCTCCTAAAATTCCAATATATCCTAACTAAAGGCTAATGGAAGATTTATTAGATCAATAAACAAAGACAAAATGTGGTTTTGAAGATCCCAAAAAAATAACCCACAACAACCAATTGGAAGGATGAAAGAGACCGTCCATGACTTATCAAAGTGATAGTAAATGTTGTCGTCTATTTTCCCTTTTGAGGATTTTAACCCTGCCATTTAATTTCCATATAGAGCCCCCAAAACCAATCATAAAATATACTAACCAAATAAATGCAGGTCTCCCTCTACCCTTCCCATCAATTCACAATAATGTAAAATCAAATATGCATCGGCCAATGTATAATGAAACTCATGACAAAATCAAAGAAAGTCACTTTCATGATTTAATTGTTAAATGTAGGAAATAGATACAAAGCAGCTCGCACTCCTAGAAATAAACATGACTATGGTACATATATATATATATATATATATATATATATATATATATATATATATATATATATATATATATATATATATATATATATATATCATGTCCAAATATGGAGATACATGCATATTTGTAGTCTGTTGAAAGCGCAGAGGGGCTTTCTAAGTTCATTGAAATCCTTGACTGAAATAGAATGCAGTTTTACTTGAGTTGAAACAACTGAGATAAAAATAATGGTGGTGATGCTGCTCTTGGGTTGAGTTAAATAAAATAAAAGAATAGAACTTGATATGGCAACAACGTTAATGATGTTGGATGAAAAGGCTGCTTCGATAGGTTCGAATCCTAGATGTGGTGATAACAAGGATTTCATGAAATGAAATGGTTTTAATTATGTCCATAAGACTAAATAGTATAAGGGATTTGTTGGTCATTTTTGGACCACATACTAAAATTTTGACCGATCAGAAAATCTATGGACTCCATTAGAAAAGCTATAGACTCCATCAAAAAATCTATGAACTCCATCAAAAAAGCTATGGACTCCATCAGAAAAGCTATGGACTCCATCAAAAGAACATATGGACCTTGGAATAGCTAAGTAAAAAATATTTTATTCAACAAAGTCTTTATTGGTTCTTTCTTTCAGATTTTGCATGGGCCAAGTGTTTTTTTCTTTCGGGACTCTTTTTGGCTAAGTGTTGAATTCTTTCAGATAATTTGTCTGAGACAAAGTTTTTAGAAGGGATATTTCTTTCAGATAAAATGTCTGAAGCAAAATGAAAATACCTTTTCCTTTGGGAAAATTATCTGGGATAATTTTCTAGAAGGGTAACTCTTCAATAAAAGGGTCCTTTGCAAAATTCTTGAAGGTTTTCTTTTTACGAGAAAAGGACTTTTACAAAAATTCTGAAGGGTCATTTGCAAAGTTTTCAAAGGTATTTTTCTAAAGGAAAAGGTAATTTTCAAATTCCAAAGGACCATTTAATTTTTTTTGAAGGATCACTTTCCCTTTAGAAAATTTCATTTGCAAAAGTCCGAAGGGTCTTTTTCAGTAGTTTCGAAGGGCTCTTTCCCTTTGGAAAAGTTCATTGTCAAAATTCTGAAGGGACACTTTAAAATCTGAAGGGTACCTTCCCTTTAGAAAGGGACCATTTCAAAATACCAAAGGGTTCCTTGACAAAACCCCGAAGGGCATTTTTATAAAGTTCAAAGACATGAATTCCTTCAGATAAATTGTCTACGGGAAAGTGATAAATAAAAAGTCCATGAAAATTACCTTAAAGGAAATGTCTAAAAGAAATAACTCAAAGAATTGACTTGCATGCAAATGTCAAAATTTGAACCTTGAAAATGGCTGTTGGCATTTAAAAAGCTATCAAATTAGTCTCTAGCCAAACACAGAGATGATATGTGACAATATTTCAGGAGTTAGATCCAATGACACATATCAATCTTACGTTGAAGATCAATGAACATGCAAAAAATCAAGGATGGTGTTGATTTCAATCTACATGAGGACCATATAAGTCCAAAATAGCAGTAAGGAACACCTCAAGTTTTAAATGCAAGAGATCAAATCATGTACACTTGGTGGGGACATGCAGCTACCCATGACATGGCCCTGTCAATTCAAAAGGAATGGACTTGAATACATGAGGGGCTTGAGGAGATTTGCAGTGATCTTGGATGATTTACTTTATGGTCAAGGTAGTTACACGCTTTGAATGCAAGGGAGCTTGAGTACAATATCAGGGGTCTCGGTCATTGATGACCTCTTCTCTCAGTTCTCATTGCTCTTGCAAGCCCTTTCTTTCTCTTTTCCTTTTATATATATATCAGATGCTTTCCATTTTGGAGGGGTTCCTATTTTTTAGACTTTTTCATCTCTCTAAGAGACGGGACACTATTTGAGATATTGCAAAATATGCTCAGCTTGATTAGGTTTGACTCTATCAAGCATTTGTAAGAACTACCTCTTGGTGCAATAAAGGGTTTTATTTGCCTACCTCTTGCCTTGGATTTATGTCTATTGAGTTGTGCAATATGGCATTGTGTGAAGGAGAATCTTCCTCCTCCATGGTCCTCCTTTCTGACCTTGTTTAGCAAGTTTTTCAATATTGTTTACAGGTCTAGCTGAGTGCTCTTTCCACTATTGATGTGAGCTTTCAGTGAGTATTATAACTCCTCTTTGTTTGCATTCATTCCTTCCTGAACCTCTTCCATGAAACATTAATGCAACTAGCTTGATCTTGGGTATCCTATAGTATGGTTGAACCTCTAAGATTTTTAATGAGGCTAGTTCCTCAGATGCTTCACTTTAGCTCTTATTTCCCACGCTAACATCTACTGCTGACTAAGGAAAAGGGATAGGAGGATAACATAAAAAGGAAATCTAAGCTAAGCGAGGTGATGCACCAAAATAAAATGGGAAAATCCCATAAGCTTGAACCCTCACTAATTTTGTAGAGGACAATACTGACTTACACAAACTCAGCCCGAGGTTGTCCCAATGCTTGTAGTTAGGAGTGAGAGACCCTGAGAAACTCTCCCACAAAGGGTGCAATTCTAGCCTACAATAGTTTTTGGCATGCCTAGTGGGACTAAGTTCCAAAATAGTATAAGGATTTTTGGTATTGTTCTTATACATAACAGCCTTTAGAGTCATTCAAAAAATATCAATGGTGACTCCGAACATCAATCGACTGGTTTGAACAGTCCCAGTGCCTAATCATTGTTATTTGGTATGTATAAGCAACCATCTTTTGACTAGTATACTTATTCTCTGCCTCAACATCACACTTATCAGGCTAATAATGTTTATGTTTTCCCTCCAAGTGGCCCTCAGATAACCTATCAGCCTATCATGGCCTTTACCCCCTTCCACCCTTGTGTATGACCAAGATCAACCTCCTAAGCATTCAAATTAGTCCTCTGATTCCCCTTGTCAAGACTATGTTTATCTTGTTACATCCTTATCAAGATTCAAGTAAGCATTATCAAATAATACTGAGTTGATAAGGGAGATTGGTAGGGGTTTATAAATTTCTTCAGTCATCCCTATTCATGTCTTATAAGATGCAAGGAATGTTCTTCAGCTGGTCAAGGATAGATGGTTAGTTTGTGAGAATGAATAATCACTAGTTTGTGAGAGGGAGAATAAGATGTGGTTGAGAAGCATTGTCCAAAATTCAAAAAGTGTGTTGATGTCTTATGAAGATCAATAGACTCAATGCGATCAGTCTTATGTTTCCTCTCCTTTCCAAGAGCTAATTAGTTTTCCCTCTCTTACCCCAATGCCCATTCCCACTCAAGAGCATGAATCCCTTCCATCATGGATCTTCTCCAATACTTTTGACCCTGACTATCTCATGCCCTCTCTTGTGAAACAACCCTCTCTTATAATCATTAAAAAGGAAGAAAAGGTGCCTGCTCCCTACTCATTTCCCTCATGGAAATCAGTTCAGAAAGGCATAGAGAAAAAGGAAGAGGTGTCAGTTATGGTGATCCAAGAGTCAGTTCAAGAGAAGGAGGAGTTAGTGGTTGAAGAGTATAAAAAAGAGGTGTTAGCTTAGCTCAATGAGCTTTCCCTACAAGAGTTCCAAGACTCTTTCTCCATTCCTCAAGAACCACTAAAGAGACCACTCAAAGTACTTAGTTGAAAAGACACTCTCTTAAGCTATAAGCAAGGTGAACTTTTTCACCCTCCCACCATCTCCCTCTTGGAGAAAGAACCTATTTTTCAAGGAATAGAGGAGGATCTTAGAGTCAAATTTGAACTTGAAGAGGAAAACACAACTGTCTATGATGAGGAGATCATGATATGCAGTCCAATCCAAAAAAGGGAGGATAAATCAGGTTTGGACCAGCTATTGTGGCATGGCTTTGACATTGATGAATTAGAGCCTGAAGGCAATACTGATGTCTTCATACTTAAATAGGTGTGTATTCAAGATGCAATTGAGAGAAAAAAGGATTTTGTTTGAACCTAAGAGCTTCTATTTGGTGTGGCTGTAGATGAAGATGACCAAGGTCCAGAGATTGATGTAGTCAATCAGTTAGCTGACCATGTTGAAGAGGTCACAAATAAGCAAGTGGATCAAGATGAAGTATGGAAGTAGTTGTACCATGAATTCATGGATTAGGTAGATGTTCTAAACTAGCTTATGCCTCCTCCAGAGTATGAAGATGAACTTGCCAATCAAGTTGAAGAAGCTGAACAATCTCAAGATGAATTGTCCATTGAAGGCAATACTGATGTCTTCAAGAATGAAGAAGAATGGTCAGATCTAGAGCCATAAAATTATGACATGTTGGGCCTTAGGTGGATTGACAAACTACCATATGGCCCTTTTCAAATAAAGTAGAGCAAAGATGGTGTTGAAGTTGGCATTGTATCGAATGACCAAGAGGAAGCTACCTTTTGGGATGACTTAGAGCTTTTCTGCTTACGTCTAGATAATAAACCAAGCACCAGTTCAAAAGAGCCATCACATGTTGTGCTTGATTCAGAGAAAAAAATTGAGCCATCAAATGAGAAGAGTGAAAAAACCCCTATAGTCCAACATGAACCAAGTTTGGAAGACATGAACTAATATGTCTACATTGGGGACATGTTTGTTCCATTCCATCCATTAGAGAGCACATCAAAAGGATTGACCATAAAGCTGCCTGATTCACACATTCTGGTGCCTCCAAAGCAAGGTATTTTTCATATTGGATTGTTACAAGAGAATAATACTCATAATTTCCCATTTGATCTAAGAGGGTGATACTTGTTAACTGTAACCTTGTATATATTAGTATAGATTTCATGCTTTCCTACAAGTGCCTTGTGCACATTTCCTTTATTTTCTATATTTCCTTTCCCAAGTGCCTTGGCCACTTTTTTTTGTTTTATCCTTGTTGCTTTAGAGGAATTTACAAAAGGGGTCAGCCTTGTATCTAGTTTCAGACTAGCTCAGTTGTAGAGGCTAATGACTCCATGCCCAATAGACTAGACAAGGCAAGTGGTCTGGGTTCTCAAGCATATAAGGCATACTTCCCAATGCGTCACTAGAAATGTTGGCCATTTTTAGCCCACATAATAAAATTTTGACTGATCAAAAAATCTATGAACTCCATCAAAAAATCTATGGACTCCATCAAAAAATCTATGGACTCCATCAGAAAAGCTATGGACTCCATCATAAAAGCTACAGACTCCATTAGTAAAGCTATAGATTCCATCAAAAGAATATACAAACCTTAGAAAATCTAAGTGCAAAATATTTTATTCAACAAAGTCTTTACTGGTTCTTTCTTTTGGATTATGCATGGGCTAAGTGTTTTTTTCTTTCAGGACTCTTTTTGGCTAAGTGTTGAATTCTTTCGGATAATTTGTCCGAGACAAAGTTTTTCGAAGGGATATTTCTTTCAGAAAAAATGTCCGAAGCAAAATGAAAAGACCTTTTCCTTCGAGAAAATTGTCTGAAATAATTTTCCCTAAGGGTAACTCTTCAATAAAAGGGTCCTTTGTAAAATTCCCGAAGGTTTTCTTTTCATGAGAAAAGGACTTTTCTAGAAATCCGGAAGGGTCCTTTACAAAGTTTTTGATGGTATTTTTCTAAAGGCAAAGGTCATTTTCAAATGTCAAAGGACCATTCCAATTTTTTTGAAGGGTCACTTTCCCTTCAAAAAACTTCATTTGCAAAAGTCTGAAGGGTCTTTTTCAGTGGTTTCAAAGGGCTCTTTCTCTTTGGAAAAGTTCATTGTCAAAATTCTGAAGGGAAACTTTAAAATATGAAGGGTACCTTCCCTTCAGAAAGGGACCATTTCAAAATTTCTAAGGGTACCTTGTCAAAATCCAGAAGGACATTTTTATAAAGTTTGAAGACATGAATTCCTTCAGACAAATTGTCCACGGGAAAGTGATAAACAAAAAGTTCATGGAAATTGCTCGAAAGGAAATGTCTAAAGGAAATAACTCAAGGAATTGACATGCAAACAAACGTCAAAATCTAAACCTTAAAAATAGCCATTGGTATTCAAAATCCATCAAAGGCGTCTCTGACCAAATGCAGAGATGATGCGTGGTAGCATTTTAGGAGCTAGATCCAATGGTGCATATCAATCTTACATTGAAGATCAATGAACATGCAAAAAATCAAGGATGGTATCAATTTTAATTTACAGGAGGACCATATAAGTTCAAAATAGCAGTAAGGAGCATACCAAGTTTTAAATGCAAGAGATCAAATAATGTAAACTTGGCGGGGACATGCAACTACCACGACATGGCCCTATCAGTTCAAAATGAAGGGACTTGAATGCATGAGGGGCTCAAGGAGATTTGCAGTGATCTTAGATGATTTATTTCATGGTAAAGGCAGTTGCATGCTTTGAATGTAAGGGAGCTCGAGTACAATAGCAAGGGTCCCAGTCATCGATGACCTCTTCTCTCAATTCTCCTTGCTCCCATAAGCCCTTTCTTTCTCTTTTCCTTTTCTATATATATTAGATGCTTTCCATTTTGGAGGGGTTCCCAGTTCTTAGACTTTTTCATCTCTCTGGGAGACGGGGAACTCTTTAAGATATTGTAAAATATGCTTAGCTTGATTAGGTTTGACCCTATCAAGCATTGGTAAGAACTAGCTCTTGGTGCAATAAAGGATTTTCTTTACCTATCTCTTGCCTTGGATTTGTGTCTATTGAGTTGTGCACTATGGCATTATGTGAATGATAATCTTCCTCATCCATGGTCCTCCTTTCTGACCTTGTTTAGGGTGTTTTTTAAGTCTATTTTTAGGTCTAACTGAGTGTTGTTTCCACTATTGATGTGAGCTTTCAGTGAGTATTAAAATTCCTCTTTGTTTGCATTCATTGCTTCCTAAACCTCTTCCATGAAACATTAATGAAACCAACTTGATCTTGAGGTTGTGTAAGTCAGTATTGTCTTTTGCAAAATTAGTGTGAGTTCAAGATTATGGGAGTTTCCCATTTTACTTTGGTGCATCTCCTCCCCTAGCTTAGATTTCCTTTTTATGTTATCCTCCTATCCCTTTTCCTTCGTCAATAGTAGATTTTAACATGGTAAATAAGAGCTGAAGTGAAGCATCTGTTGACCATTTTTTGCCCAACAGGCCAAAAATCGGTCCCCTTCTTTTTTCATGCTATTATGAGCCAATACTTTTGATTTTTGCACAAGTCTTGCAATTTCTACAGACACTGCAGGTTTTCTATAGACTTCACAGGGACTTCTATGAACTCTGCAGGTGTAGTCTTTCGGCAGATGAAGAAACAGTTCAGAGAGTGCAAGGTTTTACAAAGCTTCTTCAGACTCTTGTCTGTTGAAATTCATAAGGAAAGAGAGCTAAAATGGTTCAAAGACACTTTTACTTAAGGTTGGAAGAGTGGTTCAATGACATAATCTTTCCAAGAGTTAGCACCTTTGAACTGTTGAACCATTGAACCGGTTCAATGCCTTGGTTCAACACCTTGGTTCAATGCTTCGGTTCAAAGCCTTGGTTTAATCGGCAAAGTTCATGACTTTGGTTCAATCAAAAAGTTCATCAGCTTGGTTCAATGCTTTAGTTCAATCGAATGGTTGAATCACTCGATTCAACACCTCGGTTCATCGGCAAGGTTCAACACAAAGTTCATCGGCAGGTTCAATCAAATGGTTCGGTTCAACAGGCTTGGTTCATCAAATGGTCCAACAAATGTTTGGACCATTGAATCGGTTCAATGAATTGGTTCAACAGTTGGTTGAAAGGAGTGGTTCAACACGAAAAGTTCAAGCCTCCCGAAGGATAAGTGCCCTTGCGGAGGGTAGTTCTGGGTTCAAGAGCCCTTGCGGAGGGCAGAGAGTACTTCAAAGAGGCCACAAAGAAAACCGTGAAGGTAAGATCTTTCAAAAATTTGTTAAGGCAAGGAGATGAATTCTTTCAGACTTTTGTCTGAAAGAATTCCTTCAGACAAAAAGTCTGAATAAATTAGGGGAGACCGTGAGCCAAAAGCCCGAAAGAAATTTTCTGAAGGCAAAGTCACAAGGTAATTCTTGTAGACTTTTTGTTCATGGGAAAAAGCCTGAAGCAAAAATCTTGATGGAAAATAAGCCCGCAGAAAAGGCCCATGGGAAAAAGGCCGAAGCAAAAAGCCGACAGAGAGTCCAAGGGTGACGGACCCGAGGACGTCAAAGTTAAACATGACAAACTAGCTGTTGGAAATTCAAATGCAGTGATGGGCCCGTGAACGTAAATTTTACACTAGGAAATCCAGAGTGTGAAAGGTGCCAAGTGGCAGTCGTGGAAGGCTTTGACATGATTTTCTAGGAGCAGCAGAACGTGCCATGTGTCCCCTACAAGGCTCGGTGGAAGCCGACAAGTGTCAACACCCGCAGTCTCTCTCTTTTGTCTCATGAGAACTATGGTGGACCCCAGACGAATTGCTAAAGGAAGTGGAAGCTAACACATGTCCTCTTCTACAGGACCTTCAAAGGGTGCCTAAAGCTTCCATGAGTCAAGAAGATGCTGCCACATGTCCTGCCCATTTTACAGCGGAACGTGCCACATGTCACTTATTTGAAATTGACAGAAAGTGGCCAAGGCAAGCCAGAAGAGCCCAAGGAATGCAGCAACCTACCAAAAGATAGCCCCGAGGGCTAAAGGAGCCAAAATGAGACAAGGCAAGAAGTGGACAAGCATCCAAGTGGTGAAAGAAGGTGTCAACTCAGGGAGTTACTCCAGCAAGTGATACAGTGTATGCAAATTGATCATTGGGAGGTGCAAATGGCTAACAACTAGACCCATTTTCTTCATTTTGCATTAATGAGCAGACAAGTTGCATAATCACCTTAAAGGAGCAGTCTTGTAAGTAGACAAATGACGCGGCCCATAATTTCTCATATGATGTTTAAGCGGCTTGCTCTTCCCAATGATCAGAACACACATGGGTCATTTGTAAAAAGGGAACCAAAAGGCCTCTTTTCTTCCTCTATATATTGTAAATCTTCTCATTTGAGAAAGGATCCATTCTCTGAACCTTAAGGCAAAACTCTGCCCAAAAATCTCTTGGGCTTGTAAGGCAGAGCTCTGCCAGATTTTACCTTGAATCAGGACTTAGCATTTTTACCTCTATCTGGACTTGCACTTTAAAGTATATGTCTGTGTTCTTATTTTGTGTTAAGTCATTGTCTTTCATGCTTTTCACAGATTGATTACAGCATGTCCAGTGCATTGTGAAGTCTCTTTTCTACAGGTCTACCAAAAGTGTCTACAGTAAGAATATAGGCACATGTGAATAGGTTGTCAAAGTGTGTCGCAGAGCACCTTTGGTAGTTCCTTCCTCCCCGGTTCTCTACGGACCCCTGACTCATTTGAGCAGAAGAGTTTCCCATGTCAGATGAAGTGTATGGGCGCTGCTTCTTGGTGAAAAGTGTATGTTCAGGCCTGAGTGGATCAAACTTTTTTGGTGTATCACCTTTTCATTTTTTAGGCTTAGGTTATGTTTTTAGCATCTCTCTCTCCCTTTTCATCTCCCCCTTTTTTACATTTGTTTTTTAGCAATAGGAGAAACTAGGGCCTAAAAGATACATCATAAGGAGCTAGCCCTTATCTAGAGACTCTCCCCTCCAGCTTCACCGGTCCCACAGGCGAGGGGAGTTTCCATTTTGACGTGTGGAAGGCAGGATCTAGGCATCCTGCCCTGGGTGCAATCCACTGCGTCAACAATTTTTGGCACGCCCGATGGGACCAACTAAGACAAGTTGTGTCCAAAGAGTTGAAGAATTTTTGGTGTGTTCTTCAACCAACCAGCCTTTGGAGGCTTTTACATCAACACCAATGGTGACTCTGAGTTAAATCAACTGGTTAAGCAGTTTTGGTGCCATCAAGAAACAACATTTTGGTATGTATAATTCCATCGTTCAGAGCCATGGACCCTATTTTCCTTGGCCATCCTGGCTATGATCCTTACCAACCTTATGCTGATCCTTATCAAGTCTAATATGACCAGTCTTAGCCCTTTCATGAGCTATATCAGCCTTATTCCCAGTCCCCTTAATGTGTCACTTCTCCTACTCAACCTAATCTCTTTGCCAATCAACCCGTTTCCACCTTCAAACGAGCACTGCTAGGATATGAAAAATATGTAATAGAGCTTGACACCAGAAGGGGATGTGGCCAAGAAATTCTTGATCATGTCATCCATCAAGTGATAAATGCACTAGATCTTTTTAAGAGGGAATGGACGCCTATTGAAAGAGCCAATTGGCAAAGGCTTACAAGTGAGATGCTGGATGTGAGTGGTTTGATTGCATCTTTGGAAGAGAAGATGAGTATTCATGAGAGGCAGCCTTACCAAGTCTATCAACCTACATACCCACTTCCCCAAGTATCATATCAGTCATACATAACCCCTACTCGTGAGCCAAGTCAAGCCTGTCAAAGTCCTTTCCCCAATCATGTTGAGGAGAGTTCTGAAACAGTAAATCTTGTGTTTAAGGATAATCTTGATAGACAGATCGAATTGGCAAATATTCAAATGCAGTAGTCCATTTTGGCAGCAAGGGAAGTGGAATTTGAACCCTCACTACCCTCTCACATTGTGCCCCCATCACCCCAAAAAGAGATGGCCAGTCCTAATATCTTGAGCTGAAATAAAGTGATTGAGTCATGGAGCAGCAAGGAGGAGAAAGACATTGTCCAAGAGTGTGAGGTACAAAATGAGGTTAGTCCTTTTCAAGTCCCTCCCACTCTTCCTCAGGAAGCTTCTTGTAATTCACGGCAACCTTCATGCACTCCCCATCTCTATGATGATTCCTACGAGCTCCAAGAGGTACAAAATGAGGTTAATCTAGCTAAGCAAATTGAGGAATTAGAAGCTAAGATGAGACTGCTTAGAGAAAGAGAGATGGACCTTTTAGACCTTGTAGAGGAGCCAACGCCAAAAGATACCCCTTCCACCAATCCACAAGCTAATTTCAATATTGATGAAGTGTTGGTAAAGTGGAGGGACAATTATCAAGTGATTTTAGACCAAGGTCTGCCCCCTCTTGTTCTAAAGGAATCCCCCTCTTGTGTGCCAAATCCTTTCTATCAGATGGCACTTGCTCATTCTGGCTCATCCGATGCATCAATCGATCCTGCCCTTAATCCTGTATGCCTAGATTTTCAGCATGCCTCTTTTCAGACAACTCTTCTTATGCATGAGCAGACCCTCCCAAATCTTCCCCAACCTCCTCAAGTCTTTCAACATGATCTCCAAATTCTAATTTGGAAGAAGGAACATCATGAACTAGCCCAGGACCTTGATGTCAGGGGATCTAGCTCTACCAACTAGAGCACAATTGATTACTTCTTATATGCAATTAAACACGGAATTATACCAGAATGATAAAGTAACTAGAAACTTGAGACAGCAAAGAATTTGAGAGACAATACACACACTTGTATTCAATATTACTAGAAGAAAATACAAATAAGGAAGATGCCACTTCTTCCTCCACCTCAAAGGCTTGCCACACCTCAAGACCTTCTTCCCTCTCTCTCTTGCTCAACACAAACCAAATCTACAACCTGAGTTGCTATCCCTCCTTGAATGCTTCAGCTGATCTCCTTGACCTTACACCTGTAGATATCCTTGACCTTGCTTGCTTCAAAGCTCTTACTTGCCTTCTTGCTTATTCATATTACAATACATGCCTTATGGGTCTTTAAATAGGATCCCATGCTTACAAAAATAGAAATCTAACTACAATAATTAGACACGCAGCCCGTGACTTAAATTAGTCCCTTGACATGCAAACAACGCGTTCACTTAACTAACTGTCCGTAAACAGCAGTTTTGGACCGCCACAGGCGACCGACATCGGTCCCTGTGGGTCTGGTGCTGCCGACGTCGGCCGACTCCCTGCCGTCATCGGTCTCCTTCTCCACTGCATCTAACCGACGTCGGTCATACTGCCGACGCCGGTGGCTCTGGTTCATCAGCATCCTTCCTTCTTGTCTGCAAACAGGTGAAGCTTTTAGCTCCACACCCTAACAATCTCCCACTTGGAGATAAATAGCTACAACCTATACCTGTACCTGTACACCATCTATTTTGTTCCCTTAGGCTCTGTATTCCTCTTCAACGTCACTTGTGAAGACCAACCACCACGAAACCTGTGATGCTATACCTGTCACTTATGCCAAAAGAATTTTGCTGCTCCCAAATTCTTCATGACATACTTCTGAACCAACTTTACCCTTAGCTCAGAAAACTCCCTGTATATGAAACCCTGCAAAAAGTAACACAATACAGTAACAGGATAATGTAGCTAATATTATCCAACCTGGTAAAGATAAAATACAATGGTCAAACCTCCATTGCTCGCAGCCTAATCAAGACCATATACCATAGCCTTCTGTCTAATGTGTCCATCCACTCTCTTCTCTAAAACGGGAATCCATCCCTCTATCCAGTGCTTTCTTCCAGCTGACAACACTACCAACAAATACATGTTTGGTTCTCCAAGGACTCACACTCCTCATCCATGCCAAGCTCCCACTGTTTCTGGATTCTACCTGCATTGCTTCTTCCTCTTCCTAGTTCATGACTATTAGTAAGCAATATAAAGAAGGTGAACAACGAATATGAGGTTCACATACCTTTCCTGACCTCCACATGGGTGTTTGAGACTTATTAATTCACCCACTATCCATTCCAATGACCGATCTGGGCCATCTCCCAGTCTGCTACCGACCGATGTCGGTTCCCTGCACTGACCCTGACTGCTGACATCATTTCCCTGGCCGACGCCGGTGTCACCTCCTACCGACGTCGGTCCTTATGACCAACGTCAGACTTCTCCTATCTAACCTACCGACCCCGCTGGTCTGCACAAGACCGATGCCGGTATCTGGATGACTGACGTCGGTGCCAAGCTGCCGACATCGGTGTCTGTGTGTTCCTGTGAGTGATGAAATTTTCATCCGTGAGCTCTTCTTGGATCAAACCTCTGTCCATGCTGCCCTGCTCAGATTTATTCAGCCCCTGTGACTGATCTCTGTCCTTCATCTTCTCCAAAAACACCAAGGCTTTCTTGTTCCTGTCAAAACCGTCAAATTTCCTCTTTCTGCAATGAACTGAATCTGTGCTTTCCAAATTTGAACACGTACCTTTTGAATCAAGAACTTTCATTCCCTTCTTATTCTCGTGACCAAGCCTATTAGGCCACATCTTCGAATCTACACCAGAAGTAGAATCAGTAATACAAGTAGAGAGATAAAGAGTATCTACTTTCTTACCTCTCGCTAAAACAAGTGCTCCCTTGGTAACCTTCCAAGAATCCGCTGTGAGGGTTATTGTGCATCCCTCATCTCCCAACCTTCCTACAGAAATCAGACTCTGCTTCAGAATTGGAACATGCATGACGTCCTTCAACACCCACGTGTTGTCAATCTGTAATCTCAGCTGCACTTTCCCTTTGCCAACTGTCTGACAAGGCGTACCATCCCCTAAATAGAGCACTCCAAAGTCTCCCTGTTCGTACTCATAGAACAAATCTCTGTTTGGGGATGCATGAAAAGATGAACCAGAATCTAAAATCCATGATCCTACCTGACTATCTGAAGAAAGTATGAGAGTGTCCTGCATCACAATATTAGCATTCTTTGCTTCTTCAATACCTGCATGTTGATTCTCTTTATCTCTCAACCAACACTCCTTCTTCGTATGTCCTTTCTTTCCATAAAACTAGCAGGTAATACCTTTGGACTCGGATCTCCTTCCCGACCTTGATTTCCCTTGCTCAACCTTCTCCCTTTGCCTTCCCCTGCTTTCTGCACTTAGAGCATTCCCTGATGATTTACCTGTGCTTCTCCTGCGTATTTCCTCATTCAAGATCACACTCACAACATCATCAACTTTTAAGATTTTAGAAGCAGATGCAGAATTACTTACTGCCATGACCAAACCGTCCCAACTTTCAGGCAAAGAACATAAAATCAAGAGAGCCTTTACCTCATCATCAAAAGCGATATTGACTGAAGCTAATTGGTTTACCAAACCATGGAAATCACTGAGATGAGTATGTACCGATCCACCATCCTGCATTTACAAGTTAAATAGCTGCTTCATAAGATATACCTTATTAGAAGCTGAGGGCTTTTCGTATAAATTCGCCAAGGATTTTATCAACTCTTCCGTTGTCTTGCACTGTGATAAGCTGGAAATCACAGACGATGCAAGGCTCAACCTTATGGAACCGAGAGCCTTCCGATCAAGAACGTTCCATTCTTCATCCTTCATATGTGTGGGCTTGCATGCAACCCCACCCAACGGTAAGTACAAATCCTTCTGATATAGATAGTCCTCAATCTGCATCCTCCAGTGTTGATAATTCCTGCCGTTAAACTTCTCCATTCGTAGCTTACTTTCTTCTGCCATTGCTGAACTCTCACTCAATCAAAAACCCTGTGAATGCCCTGTAATCAAAAAACAATACCCTGCTTCCTGCAAATCGTAGCTCTGATACCACTTGTCAGGGGATCTAGCTCTACCAACTAGAGCACAATTGATTACTTCTTATATGCAATTAAACACGAAATTATACCAGAATGATAAAGTAACTAGAAACTTGAGACAGCAAAGAATTTGAGAGACAATACACACACTTGTATTCAATATTACTAGAAGAAAATACAAATAAGGAAGATGCCACTTCTTCCTCCACCTCAAAGGCTTGCCACACCTCAAGACCTTCTTCCCTCTCTCTCTTGCTCAACACAAACCAACTCTACAACCTGAGTTGCTATCCCTCCTTGAATGCTTCAGCTGATCTCCTTGACCTTACACCTGTAGATCTCCTTGACCTTGCTTGCTTCAAAGCTCTTACTTGCCTTCTTGCTTATTCATATTACAATACATGTCTTATGGGTCTTTAAATAGGATCCCATGCTTACAAAAATAGAAATCTAATTACAATAATTAGACACGCAGCCCGTGACTTAAATTAGTCCCTTGACATGCAAACAACGCGTTCACTTAACTAACTGTCCATAAACAACAGTTTTGGACCGCCACAGGCGACCGATGTCGGTCCCTGTGGGTCTGGTGCTGCCGACGTCGGTTGACTCCCTACCGTCGTCGGTCTCCTTCTCCACTTCATCTAACTGACGTCGGTCATATTGTCGATGCCGGTGGCTCTGGTTCATCAGCATCCTTCCTTCTTGTCTGCAAACAGGTGAAGCTTTTAGCTCCACACCCTAACACTTGAAGAGGATAAAGTTACTCCTTGTTCACAGGGGGAAAATTCCAATCCCAAGGTCATGAGTTGGAAGCAAACATTGGAATATTGGGGTAGAAAGGAAGAGGAGGAAAAAGGTTTTGCTCAAAACCTTGAAGAAGATGAGGCTGCTCCTACTCCTGATGATGATTATGACCTCCAGGAAAGGCTCTTCCAGAAAGATATAGACAAGCGGATTGTAGAGTTGGAGTCTACAGCGAGTTTCCTCAGCCAACGTGTGGTGGATGTTTCAGACCAAATAGCAAATCCCATGTCTGAACACACTCCATCTACACACCTCCAAGAGAGCTCTTAGGCCATGCCTGATATAGATGAAGTGCTGGCCAAATGGAAAGAGGAAAATCATTCGATTCTAGTTCAAGGACTGCCTCCTCTTCCACATGAGTTCATTCGTTAGCCTTCCATTTCCTCCGTTCTTGAGGAGGAGCCTGTCTTGAAGGAAGAAAGTGAAGAGGAGTATGCTCAGTTTATGACTGTTCAGGGAAACTTCATGAGTGTGGATGAGGAGGAGATCACCTTAGATGTCATGGAGGAGCATGGACAATCTCTTGCTCATGTTTTGAATGATTCATTTGAAGTCATTGGGGCAGGCTGCACTATTCTTCAAGGGGACTATGAGATGGATAGGGGTGGAGGAGGTAGCATTGGGACTCAAATATGTATGCAAAGGGGCTGCAGGCTTTCAGATTTATCCTTTCAAGAGGTTGGTGAATCTGAAGATACTTTCTTTGAAGTCGTCAAGGAGGATGGTCATACCATGGAACCCGAGCATGAGGTAGAATAAAACAAGCCAATTCATGATGCACTGCAAAGGGACTATGCACATCAAAGGGCTTATGGTGATAAGCCAACATCCATTGATTTCTTGATGAGATACACCAGCATGAAGAACCAATAGGAGGAAAGCTTCCAAGAACAAACAAAGTACGTATATATTAGAAGCATGTTTGAATTTGATCCACTTAGATACGAGCCAATCTAGGTGGCAGGCAAGAGGAGCAGGTCACCAAGCCTCGATTTCATTCAGCCATTTGTCTTGTACCATAAGTTTCCTAGCTAGGGAGGGGACTTAAGAAATTTTCCCTTTGATCTGAGAGGGAAGCAAATATACCTGGTTAGTTGCACATAGTAGTTTCTTTCAGTTTCTTTTCCTTCTTTCCTTAAGTGCAGTTTGCACAAGTAGTGTTTTTAGCCTTGTGTGTGTTTTCCTTTGTGTGTGGGGTAAAAGGCTTCATGTTTGATTCTAGGATCCCTCAAGGTAGTGGCTAACTCTTTTAGAGCTGCATCTGACTCTATTCCCAATGGACTAAAAGGCAACTGGTCTCTAAGCATAGCAGGCATGCTTTCCCTGGGAGTCGCCAATTTGTTGACCATTTTTTGCCCAATAGGCCAAAAATTGGTCCCCTTATTTTTTCATGCTATTCTGAGCCAGTAATTTTGATTTTTGCACGAGTCTTGCAATTTATACGGACTCTACAAGTTTTCTACGGACTTCACATGGACTTCTACGAACTCTGCAGGTGTAGTCTTTCGGCAGATGAAGAACCAGTTCAAAGAGTGCAAGGTTTTACAAAGCTTGTTCGGACTCTCGTCTGAAGAAATTTATAAGGAAAGAGAGCTAAAATGGTTCAAAGACACTTTTCCTTAAGGTTGGAAGAGTGGTTCAATGACATAATCTTTCCAAGAGATAGCACCTTTGAACCGTTGAACCATTGAACTGGTTCAATGCCTTGGTTCAACGCCTTGGTTCAATGCTTCGGTTCAAAGACTTGGTTCAATCGACAAAGTTCATCATTTTGGTTCAATCAAATGGTTCATCAGCTTGGTTCAACGCATTGGTTCAACATTTTGGTTCAATGCTTCAGTTCAATCGGATGGTTCAATCATTCGGTTCAATGCCTTAGTTCATCGGCAAAGTTCAACGCAAAGTTCATCGGTAGGTTCAATCAAATGGTTCAGTTCATCGGCTCAATTCAAATGGTTCAACAGGCTTGGTTCATCAAACGGTCCAATAAATGTTTGAACCATTGAACCGATTCAATGAATTGGTTCAACGGTTGGTTCAAAGGAGCGGTTCAACGCGAAAAGTTTAAGCGTCCTGAAGGATAAGTGCCCTTGCGGAGGGTAGTTCTGGGTTCAAGAGCCCTTGCGGAGGGCAGAGAGCACTTCAAAGAGGCCACAAAGAAAAGCGTGAAGGTAAGATCTTTCAAAATTTTGTTAAGGCAAGGAGATGAATTCTTTCGGACTTTTGTTCGAAGGAATTCCTTCGGACAAAAAGTCCAAAGAAATTTGGGGAGACCGCGAGCCAAAAGCTTGAAAGAAATTTTCTGAAGGAAAAGTCATAAGGCAATTCTTGCTGAATTTTTGTCTGCAAGAAAAATCCCAAAGCAAAAATCCTGATGGAAAATAAGCCCAAAGAAAAGGCCCACGGGAAAAATGCCGAAGCAGAAAGCCGACGGAGAGTCCAAGGGTGACAGGCCTGAGGACGTCAAAGTTAAACATGGAAAACTAACCGTTGGAAATTCAAACACAATGACAGGCCTGCGAACGTAAATTTTACACCAGGAAATCCAGAGCGCGGAAGGCGCCAAGTGGAAACCGCGAAAGGCTTTGACATGCTTTTCTAGGAGCAACAGAACATGCCATGTGTCCCCTATAAGGCTCGATAAAAGCTGACAAGTGTCAACACCCATAGTCTCTCTCTTTTATCCCATGAGAATTGTGGTGGGCCCCAGATGAATTGATAAAGAAAGCAGAAGCTGACACATGTCCTCTTTCGTAGGACCTTCAAAGGGTGCCTAAAGCTTCCATGAGTCAAGCGGATGTTGCCACGTATCCTGCCTATTTTACAGCAGAACGTGCCACATGTCACTTATTTTAAATAAAAAAAAAGTGGCTAAGGCAAGCAAGAAGAGCCCAAGGAATGTAGTGACCCACCAGAAGATAGCCCTGAGGGCCGAAGGAGCCAGAATGAGACAAGGTAGGAAGCAGACAAAGCATTCAAGTGGTGAAATAAGGTGTCAACTCAGGGAGTTACTCCAGCAGGTGATATAGTGTATGAAAATTGATCATTGGGAGGTGCAAATGACTAACATCTAGACCCATTTTCTTCATTTTGCATTAATGAGTAGACAAGCTATGTAATCGCCTTGAAGGAGTGGTCTTGTAAGTAGACAAACGGCACGGCCCATAATTTCTCATATGATGTTTAAGCAGCTTGCTCTTCCCAATGATCAGAACACACATGGGTCATTTGTAAAAAGGGTGCCAAAAGGCCTCTTTTCTTCCTTTATATATTGTAAAGCTTCTCATTTGAGAAAGGATCCATTCTCTCAGCCTTAAGGCAAAACTCTGCCCAAAAATCTCTCGACCTTGTAAGGCAGAGCTTTGCCAGATTTTACCTTGAATCAGGACTTAGCATTTTTACCTCTATCTGGACTTGCACTTTAAAGTATATGTCTATGTTCTTATTTTGTGTTAAGTCATTGTCTTTCATGCTTTTCACAGATCGATTACAGCATGTCCAGTGCATTGTGAAGTCTCTTTTCTACAGGTTTGCCAAAAGTGTCTACAACAAGAATATAAGTGCATGTGAATAGGTTGTCAAAGTGTGTCGCAGAGAACCTTTGGTAGTTCCTTCCTCCTTGGTTCTCTATGGACCCTTGACTCACTAAAATAGAAGAGTTTTCCACGTCAGATGAAGTGTATGGGCACTGCTTCTTGGTGAAAAGTGTATGTTTGGGCTTGAGTGGATCAAACTTTTCTGGTGTATCACCTTTTCATTTTTTAGGCTTAGGTTCTATTTTCAACATCTCTCTCTCCCTTTTCATCCCCCCCTTTTTTACATTTGTTTGTTAGCAGTAGGAGAAACCAGGGCCTAAAAGATACATCAGAGGGAGCTAGCCCTTATCTAGAGACTCTCCCCTCCAGCTTTGCCGGTCCCACAAGCGAGAGGGGAGTTTCCATTTTGACGTGTGGAAGGCAGGAGCTAGGCATCCTACCCTGGGTGCAATCCAGTGCGTCAACAACATCTAAAGAACTATCCTCACTAAAAATCCTAGAGGTTCAACCTCACTATAGGATACCCATAGCCTGAGGTTGTCCCAATGCTTGTAGCTAGGAGTGAGAGATCCTGAGAAACTCTCCCACAAAGGGTGTAATTTTAGCCTACAACAGGACCACCAATTACAATGAGTGCTAAAACCAATCAAAGGTTCCCAAGATCCAAGGTATCTTTTAGAACGTTGCTCTACCTCTTGTTGAACTAAGTTAGCATCTCTTCTAACTTTTTAAATCATTTTTCCTCAAATACATCTACCATGCAACCAACTCTTAAATTTTTTGCATGTTTGGATCGTATGTCTGTGTATTGAAAACATTCACAGATGAAGTGATCCTCTATTTCAATCGCCCCTGTAATGCAAAAAACACAAACCTTCTCATCCCACTGCTCCTTAGGGGTTATCCATCTCCCTGTCTTGCATCAAAGTCTATGAGAGCTAGTTATTAATTGAGAAATGAGGATATTTTCCCTCCAACTAATTCCAACCCCTATATATGCTTTTTTGTTATGCTCGTAGTTTAAATTGAACATTGAGATATAATGTTTTCTTTTCTTGCTTGTCCCCTCCCTCCACATTACTATTTTGAATTTTTCATTCACATAATTTTTTTATGTTTTTGTTACAATTTGGACATTCAGTTAGGTTGATATCCCATCTATTCATCCTCTTGTAATTCTGCTTCATCCAAGTGTTCTTCTTCCTATGCAACTCTTCTTCTCTTGCTTCCCTAGGCCATTTGTTGGACTTCATGCTTTCCATTTTTTTAAAGTAACATAATAACTTGGTCATAGCGGTTGCCTCTAGAGGGAAAGTACCTGTTTTGGTAAGAATAATTTCATATGGGTGTTAGGATCCTCCTTAGAGTACAATTGATTACGTTTGTATAAGCAACTAAACACAGAATTAAACCAGAAGTAATAAGTAACTAGAAATCAGAAACATCAAAGAATAGGAGATACGAGAAACAATACAATCTGTATTAACACTCTTCCAGAAGGAAATACAATTAAGAAATCTCACTCTTCCCACACCTCTTGGGTGTACAATAATTCTCCCTCAAGAGTTCTCTCTCTCTCAATCAATTAAAACCAACTCAAATCCTAAGTTGCTCCCTCTAGCAGATCTCCTTGATCTTGCACACCCTGCAGATCAACTGACCTTGCTTACATGTGACAATCAACCTAATGGTTGTTGTTGCCTACACTTTCAGTGACAATCAACCCAGTTTTTGTTGCCTACTTACTTGATTACAATATAGCCCCATGGGTCTCTTAAATAGATCCCAAACCAAACAATAATTAGAAACGCAGACTCAAGACTAAAATTAGTCTTTACATGCAAACTAACTGTTCGTCTAAAATTAGAACAACAGTTCTGGAAACACACAGGTGACCGATGTCGGTTCTTGTTTGACCGATGCCAACTGACTATAACTGATGTTGGTTATTATGTAGCTGAAGATATGACCAATGTCGCTTGGCCTGACTGACTTCAGTTACTGTGTCACTCAGCAACCTCCACATTTGCATACCTGTGAAGCTTTTAGCTCCACAACTTAACAATCTCCCACTTGGAGATAAACAGTTGCACCTGTACCTGTACCTATACAACAACATCCTCTAATCTTTTTCTGGCTTGTATCTCCATCTTAAATTTCAATCTTGAAGACCAACAAAAGTTGAATGAAGATTCAACTTCTCCTTTGTTCCCAGCTTTGTTAACATACCTGCAACGTTCCTATCCGTATGGATCTTTTCCTTGCTAGCCACCATGACTGCAACAACCTTCTACAACTCTGAAATCCAGCTAACCGCCGTTCCACCAACAGTGAACACATATCTTGTGGTGCTTCTCCTACCATCCAAGTCACCTGCCATATTTGAATCTACATACCCATGTAGAGAAGTATTTGACCCTGCATAGCATAAATACCTGCTGCGGGTCCCTCTCAGATATCTGAGAATCCACTGAACTGCTTTCCAGTGCTCCTTTCTTGGATTGGCCATAAACTTGCTGACAACTCCCACTACTTGGGCAATATCAGGTCTATTACATACCATGTACTCAACCTCATCATGTGATTTAAGACTCTGTTCTAAGCTCAACTTGAACTGTCTCGCCATAGGTGTGCTAACTGGTTTTGCATCCTACAAATTGAACCTCTCCACTACCTTATTCACATAATCCTCTTGAGACAAAATCAACCTATGATTTTCCTTGTCTCTATAAATACTCATGCCAAAGATTGCTGCTCCTAAATGTTAGGTTGTGGAGCTAAAAGCTTCACCAGGATGCAAACATAGAGGAGGTGCTGAGTGTCACAGTAACTGACGTCGGCAGGCCAACCGACGTTGGTTAGAGGTTGACAAGAAGCAACTGACATCAGTCAGGGATCGATCGACGTCGATCATCTCCAGACAGATAGGGACCGACGTCGGTCGCCTTTGCGGTACCAGAACTGCTAGTTGATGAACTGTTAGTTTAACGTACTGATTGTTTGCATGTAAAGACTAATTTTAGTCTTGAGCCGCTTGTCTAATTATTATTTGTATGGGATCTATATAATAGACCCATGGGGCTGTATTGTAAAGTGTAGAACCAGAAGAGTTCTTTCGATGGTGGAATCACAAGGGTTCTTCCATGGTGTGTAAGATCAGGTTGATCTGCAGGTTGTTGCAAGATTAGGTAGAAGATCTACATGGGTAAGTAAGGTCAGTTGATCTGCAGGTGTGTGTGTGTGTGTGTGTGTGTGAAAGGTCAAAGGAGATCTGTGGGGTAGCAAGATCAAAGGAGATCTGCAACACAACAGGGAGCAAGATCAGGTGAGATCTACTTGGAGTACATTGCGTACTTGTGTACTGGCAGTATTGATACTGACTGGTTGAGGTAAACAACAACTCTATGTTTGAGTTGATTGTTGTGACCTGTATTGAGAGAAGAGAACTCTTGAGGGAAGATTACTGGTACGCCCTAGAGGTGTGGTAAGAGTGTGATATATTTATTGTAATACCTTCTGGAACGAGTTAAATACAATTGTGTGTTGCCTCTCATATTCTGTGTTATTTCTGAATTCTAGTTACATTTTACTTCTAGTTAAATTCCATGTTTAGTTGCTTATACAAAGGTAATCAAGTGTGCTCTTAATTCTGACAATTGGTGTCAGAGTTTTGTGAGCCTAGGTCCTATCAATTGGTATCAGAGCGAGGTTGGAGGTTCTCAGAGTGAGGTTCACTAACACCTTGGTCACAGAGTGTGTTAAGTGTTTTTTGATTACAGGTCACTCTCAGGGGTTTCTGATTGAGTGGGAGTATAGCAATGGTAGAAGAAGGTAAGCTGAGAATGGATAAATTTAGTCACAGACGTAGCACCACAGGATGTGTGGTGGTTGGTCTTCAAGATTAAACTTGAAGAGGATTACAATCCAGGAAACAAATTAGACGATGTATAGGTACAGGTACAGGTACAGGTGCAGCTATTTATCTCCAAGTGGGAGATTTTTAGGTTGTGAAGCTAAAAGCTTCACCAGGATGAAAACATAGAGGAGGTGCTGAGTGTCACAGTAACCAACGTCGGCAGGCCAACCGATGTTGGTTAGAGGTTGACAAGGAGAAACTAACATCGGTCAGGGATCGGCCGATGTCATTCATCTCTAGATAGACAGGGACCGATGTCGGTCGCCTGTGCGGTTCCAGAACTGCTAGTTGACAAACTGCTAGTTTAACAAATCGGTTGTTTGCATGTAGAGACTAATTTTAGTCTTGAGTCGCTTGTCTAATTATTGTTTGTATGAGATCCATATAATAGACCCATGGGGCTGTATTGTAAAGTGTAGAACCAGAAGAGTTCTTTCGATGGTGGAATCACAAGGGTTCTTCCATGGTGTGTAAGATCAGGTTGATCTGCAGGTTATTGCAAGATCAGGTAGAAGATCTACATGGGTAAGTAAGGTCGGTTGATCTGTAGGTGTGTGTGTGTGTGTGCAAGGTCAAAGGAGATCTGCGGGGTAGCAAGATCAAAGGAGATCTACGGGGTAGCAAGATCAGGTGAGATCTACTTGGAGTATGTTGTGTACTTGTGTACTGGTAGTATTGATAATGACTGGTTGAGGTGAACAACAACTCTGTGTTTGAGTTGATTGTTGTGACCTGTATTGAGAGAAGAGAACTCTTGAGGGAAGATTACTGGTACGCCCTAGAGGTGTGGGAAGAGTGTGATCTCTTTATTGTAATACCTTCTGGAATGAGTTGAATACAATTGTGTGTTGCCTCTCATATTCTGTGTTATTTCTGAATTCTAGTTACATTTTACTTCTGGTTAATTTCTGTGTTTAGTTGCTTATACAAAGTTAATCAAGTGTGCTCTTAATTCTAACAATTGGTATCAGAGCTTTGTGAGCCTAGGTCCTATCACTAAATCCTTCATGGCAAAAGTCTGAGCTAATTTAACCTTCAGCTCAGTAATTCCCTACATGTGTGACCCTGCAACAAACATATATACTACATACAATAATAGGATAATGTAGCTACTATTATCCAACCTGGTAAAATAAACACAATGGTCACATTGACATTGACTAAAGCCATGCTTTTTCATAAACCTGTCAAACCTCAAATACCATTGTCTTGCAGCTTGCTCAAGACCATATAACCTAGCCTTCTATCTCACCTGTCCATTCTCTCCTTTCTTAAACCTATAAATCCATTCATTTTTTAGTGCTTTCTTTCTGGCTGGCAACTCTACCAAATCCTAGGTTTGGTTCTCTTCCAAGGAATCAATTTCCTCATCCATGCCATGTTCCCATTGTTTCTTGGATTCTACCTGCATTGCCTCTTCAAAACTTCCTGGTTTTCCACCATCAGTGAGCAACAAGTAGTATAAAGAAGGGGAATAATGAATTTGAGGCTTACTTACCCTTTCGGACCTCCTCATGAGCGTATGAGACTCATTGACAGCTTGCTATCCGCCCAAATTTTGTTCTAACAATGACCGATCCTGGTCATCTCTCAGTCTGCACTCGACCGATGTCGGTTCCTCCTGACTGACCTGATCGACGTCAGTTCTAACCTGAACGATGTTATTTTCCAACTACCTGACATCACTGACTTTGGTCTCCACCAGATCGACATTGGTTCCTACCTGGTCGACGTCAGTTCTCACCTGACCGACGTCGGTATCTGTGTTTTCCTGTGAGTGATGATTTTTATCTGCGAGCTCATTTTGGATCATAACCTTGTCCAAATCAACATTGCTCTGCTTAGAATTATTCAGCCTCTTGAGCTGATCACTGTCCATCACCTTCTCCTTGAAAACCAAGGCTTTTTAGTTCTTAACATTTGACTTAAGAACATGCATTCCCTTCTCACTCATGTGACCAAGCCTACAGAGCCACATTTTTGCATCTACATCTGAAGTAGATAAAATAGAAGGAGAATCAGTAATACAAGTAGATAGATAAAGTGTACCTACTTTCTTACCTCTTGCTAATACAAGTGCACCCTTGGAAACTTTCCAAGATTCCGCTGTGAGAGTTACTGTGCAACCCTCATCACCCAACTTTCCTGCAGAAATTAGACTCCTCTTCAGGATGGGAACATGCATGACATCCTTCAACACCCATATGTTACCAATTTGCAATTTCAGCTGCACTTTCCCTTTGCCAACAATTTGACAAGGCTCACCATCCCCTAAATAAACTTTTCCAAAGTCTCCATGGACATAATCATAGAAAAATTCTCTATTTGGGGTTGCATGGAAAGAGGCACCAGAATCTAAAACCCAAGATTCTACTTTATCCAAGGAACATATAAGAGCATCCTGTGCAAGAATACCTGCATCATTTGCTTCTTTATTTCCTTCATGCTGATATTCTACCAACCAAAAATCTTTCTTTACATGCCCTTTCTTTCCATAATTCCAGCAAGGTTATACCTCTATTTTTGGATTTGGATCTACTGCCTAACTTTGACCTTGATTTCCCTTGCTCGATCTTCTCTCTTTGCTTTCCCCTATTTTCAACACTTAAAGCATTCCCTGATGTTTCCCCTGTTCTTTTCTTGTGAATTTCTTCATTCAATATTACACTAACAACATCATCAACTTTCAAGATATTTGAAGCAGACGTAGTATTACTAACTGCCATTACCAAGCTATGCCAACTTTCAGGTAAAGAGCATAAGATTAAGAGAGCCTTAATTTCATCATCAAAAACTATTTTGACTGAATTTAACTGTTTACCAAACCATGGAAATCACTAAGATGACTATATACTGATCCACCTTCCTGCAT
Source organism: Torreya grandis (assembly GCA_037957365.1). Taxonomy (NCBI): domain Eukaryota; kingdom Viridiplantae; phylum Streptophyta; class Pinopsida; order Cupressales; family Taxaceae; genus Torreya; species Torreya grandis. The sequence continues at coordinate 1,172,858 of JARHVA010004251.1, forward strand.
TTGAAAATTAAATAATTGCCTCATAAGAAATACCTTAATCAAAGCTGAGGGTTTTTCATATAAATTTGCCAAATATTCCATTAAATCTACCATTGTCTTTGCCTATGATAGGTTGGAAATCATAGACGATGCCAGGCTCAACCTTATAGATCCCAGAGCCTTTCTATCAAGAACATTCCATTCTTCATCTTGCATATATGTGGGCTTACTTGAAACCCCACCCAACGGTAAGTACAGATCTTTCTGATACAGATAATCTTCTATCTACATCCTCCATAATTGATAATTCTTGCCATTGAATTTCTCCATTCTTAGTTTACTTTCTTCTGCCATTGCTTTACTCCCACTCAAACAGAAACCCCTGTGAGTGACCTGTAATCAACAAACACTAACCCACTCTACCACTTGTTAGTGAACCTGGTAGTGAACCAAGATCTGATACCAACTGTTAGGATCCTCCTTAGAGTATAATTGATTAACTTTGTATAAGAAACTAAACATAGAATTAAACCAGAAGTAGTAAGTAACTAGAAATCAAAAACAACAAAGAATAGGAGATACGAGAAACAATACAATCTGTATTAACACTCTTCCAGAAGGAAATACAATGAAGAAATATCACTCTTCCCACACCTCTTGGGTGTACAATAATTTTCCCTCAAGAGTTCTCTCTCTCAATCAATTACAACCAACTCAAATCCTGAGTTGCTCCCTCCAGCAGATCTCCTTGATCTTACACACCCTGCAGATCAACTGACCTTGCTTACATGTGATAATCAACCCAATGGTTGTTGTTGCCTACACTTTCAGTGACAATCAACCCAATTGTTGTTGCCTACTTACTTGATTACAATACAACCCCATGGGTCTCTTAAATAGATCCCAAACCAAACAATAATTAGAAACGTAGACTCAAGACTAAAATTAGTCTTTACATGCAAACTAACTGTTCGTCTAAAATTAGAACAACAGTTCTGGAAACACACAGGTGACCGATGTCAGTTCTTGTCTGACCGATGCCAACTGACTATAACTGATGTTGGTTATTGTGTAGCTGAAGATATGACTGATGTTGGTTGGCCTGACCGATGTTAGTTACTGTGTCACTCAGCAACCTCCACATTTGCATACCTGTGAAGCTTTTAGCTCCACAACTTAACAATGGGACTGAGTCCTTGATTCTGAGTTTGTTTATGATTATCTTCTTTTAAAATCTTTTCTATTTACCTCCATTTTAAGCTTGTTGTTCCACTAACCCACACCTCACAACCATATAATACCACTGGTGTGACAAGTATCCCAAATAAGACCCTAGTGGTCTTCTAGTCCCATAACTCTGCATTCTTGCATCTGTTTTGAAGCGCATAAAAAGCTCTCCATATACCTTGTAGTCTTTTCATTTTACAAGTGTATCATCTAAGTTTGTTGTGAAAGTTGAGGCTGAGATACTTGTATCCTGATACCACTTCAAGAGACCCTCTTGCAAACTAAAAATTAGGGTGTTGCACCATACTTTTTGTTGAAAAAATCATAACTTTAGTTTTTTTGGTATTTACCTGCATCACTACTTATTTATAAAAGAGATCTATAGATCGAATATGATCTCTTAAATATTAGATTGTCATTACCATTAGGATTAAGTCATCCACATAGAGCATAAGTTTTACCACATAGTTAGTTAGGTAGACCCCCTCTCCTCCGAATTTGTTTACCCAATCATCTAGATTATCAATGTAAAGCCCAAATAAATTTGGGGATAGAGGGAAACCTTGTTTGACACTAATGTCACTCCCAAAACATTTAGACAACCTTGTCTAAGTTTTGATTGTAGCCTTGACTTGTTCATACAATCTATGAACTGCTACCCTGTAGTGAGTTGGAACCTCTAATTCCTCCATTTTGGCCCATAGTTTGCTCCTTAGAACTATGTCAAATGCTTTTTTGAAGTCTATGAAGCAACAATATGCATCTTCTTTTTTATCCCACACCTTTTAAATTAAATGTCTAAATGTGACACAATGATCAATAGTAGAGTGTTTGGCCTAAAACCTACTTGTCCCTTTGCCCGCTTGTCTTTTTTTTTGCCCAACTAGTAATTCTACGTTCTATCATACTCCCAAATAGATTTGTAAAGAGCAGATTGACCATGATAGTTTGGTAATTTGAGGGGTTGTTCACATCTTCACTCTTAAACATGAGTATGGTTAAGCTTATTGTCTACTCTATCAGAAAACCCTTTTGGATGACCTTATTGAAGATTTATTTGATTTTAGGTGCTATGAGATCTGCCCCCCATCTTAAATGTTCTACTTGTAAATTATCTATGTCTCAGGCTTTACCCATTGCTAGATTTTTAATCCCTTGCATGATGTCTCCTGTCCTAAAAAGTTCTTTATTGACACTAATTTTGGGAGGTGCATCTTGTTCACTTTCACACTCATATAACTATTTTGAATACTCCAACAATTGCCCTATTGTTATGTTGTTTTCAACTTGTCTTTTTTATTTGTGATGTTCCCTCCAAAAATTTTTTGGTTCATTTTTTCCAAAGTAAATCAACTCTTTCCTTCAAGTTCTAGTATACTTTGCTTTATTTTCTCTTACCATTTACTCATATGCTTTTTGGTTTGCTTTTGTTTTACCCTTTGGTTCTTTTAGCGATCTCTATGCTACCTTGCATTCTTCATCATACCATGGATTAGTCAAGAAATTATTTCTCCCCTTCTTTTTAGTTTTATCTCTCTTTCATATTTTTAGTGCATCTTGAATGGTGCTCATTAGCCTCTCACTTTTCATGTATTTTGTGCTATTGTTATATGCTACTTTATTTCCCCCTTCCTACATCTTACTTTCCAGTGCTACTCTAAAGATTTGCTGATTTTCCTCTGTCAAGAGAATGTTTCTTGTAGGCGATGAATTACTTTGGTTGACCTCAGTGTGCTCATCTTGATGATTGTCTCTTTTTAATTAGAGTTTCAAAAAAATTGAGTTGTGTTCTGATTTAAGTTCTATGCAAGCTTCTTCTACTTCTAGATCTTCAATTCTAGGTAAAGAATTTTGGGAGCATATAACATAATGAATTACACTCTGCCCTTTGTGTGTCTTACATGTGTAGTTTCCTAATTTTCCCCATTTGTTCATACCATTGCAAATGATTAAGTTATGTATGCTACATAAACCTAGTAGTTCTTCTCCAAATCGCATGATATCCCCATGTTTATCATCTGAAGACCTATTCCTTTGATGATTTTCTTCTTCTACCATCCAAAGAGGATTCATGTCTAGCTCCTTATTACTTCCAAAAATGTTGGCTTGTTTGTTTTTTGTTCTTGCATTGAAGTCCCCTATTAACAAAATGTCACCAGTCTTACTATATGTTGGTATGTCCCTTTTTAGAGATGAGTATGGGTATTCATGATCTAAATCATGCTTCTTATAGATTTTGGAACTATTAGGTGAAAAATAGCATGTAACTATGTTAATTTTTGTGTCATTTTCTATTATTCTTATACATATGTAATGTTTGTTCTCATCATGTTTTTCTATTTTGATACTTCTACCCCATGATTCCTTTACCAACACCATTATGCCTCCATACCCTTTGCCATTATCTATTGCTTTATTTTGAAATGTTGCCTTTGTGTACCTTTCAAAATTTGGTATATTTAACCCATCATGCTCATGTGTTTTAGTCAAAATGATTATATCCCTATTTTTTACTATGGGCCCTAGCCCGGGTCCTCTTCTCCAAGGGTAGACTCTATAATTTCAGCATACCATTATGAGATGTTCCTAAGGGGGACATATTCCCTATTTGATTTGAGTTTAGGTTGTGATATAGGCTTTCCCATTATTTAGGTATGCCCATTTCCCTTCATTCCTTACTACCTTCACCTTTTCCCATTCCTTGTTTCTCTCTTCTAGTTGCATAGAAGTTAAGTCTTCATAAAAGTTAAGTCTTTCTATCAACTCCTTTTGCTCACCTCTTGGTTCCTTTACTACCTGTATCCATGTTTTAGCCTCTTATAGTTTATTTTTTATTTCATTCTCTCTCACTTCCATGCTCTAAAGTGCTTCTTGGACTTCTTTTATTTGTGTTGAGTTTACCTTCATCTCCTCTACCTTGCTGCTTCTTGGAGTGTGAATGGTTTGAGAGCTTGCCATTCTTGCTGCCCAATATTCACAATATTTTGAAGTTTTGTTACTTGTACCTTAAGCATGTTGTTGTCCTCTTATAGCCTTTTTTGGCACTTAACACCTCTTCAAATTTAGTATATTTTATTTTCTCTCTTAATTCCATATTTTCTAGTCTCTCTTTCAGACTCATTAGCTCTTGCACATAGAGCTTCGATGACCAAATAAGCAAATTTATTGTAGGGCCGTATATTTCCTTGCCATCCTGGATCTTTTCTCGATGATCAATATCTTCAATGTTATGTGTTCTCTTATTTCCTATTTTTCTTTTCTTATTACCTTTTACACCTATTCCTTTGCCCGCTTGACATTTTCATTCCAAAATGTGCATGGCAAGTGGTTGTTCTTTATAATCAACATGTTTTTGCTTATTTGGTGTCTCCCTTATTTTTATTCTTTTTTATGTATCTTTATAGCTGATGTGTTTACTTGAGCTTGTAAATTTATTA